>BJCG01002380.1:0-600000 GCA_005406145.1 Prunus yedoensis
TGAAGGCTGTGTATTTTTACTTGACAGATCATGCATATAAATGTTTCAGTAGATGAAAGAGTGTTTGTTGGAAAGGAAAAAAAAAAACAGTGAAAGCAAAGGTCAAAGATTAATAACTAAGTCGAAGATTGGACAAGGTAGCTTTGTATTTGTTCAAACCTATCAGACTAGCGAACGCATATATAGAACTAATCAAACTAACTAAATGAGTTGAGAAGATTTTGAATGTTACTTTCTAAAGCTGACTAATTATCAAGAACTCAAGAGTACCTCTGAAAACTAGAAACATACAGAAGGAACTAACCAAACTAGCATAGGGCCAAATCTAACGGACTACATGAGTTCATATGTGAATGGAACAATATAAAGCTGACCCATTATCAGAAAAGAAATATCCTCTGCAAGTTTCATACGTGAGAAAGACTTGAAGAAAGCTATTTGAGACTCCAATAATTATTAATTAGTGTGTGAATGTGTGAACAAGGACAAATCTAAATAAATTGGTCACTCAGAGAAGTATGAAACTTTCATAGGACAATCCTAGGAAAGGCAACCAATCCAATCTTCAATTCAATTGTACCAAAAAACCTCTTCCCCAACCCACCCAACCAGAACACAGGGAAAGTTATATATCTGCCTAGTTAGCTCTAGAAGACAAGGAAAAAGGACAAAGTGGGAAAGGATACATACTTGTTAGTTGCAGGAGCGTTCCAGGAAGTGAACCATCCCATAATGAACAAGACCAGCCCATGCACGAATCCTGTGGATGGGTCATCAGGCAACACCAGAAGCAAAATAGCAGCGAAAGGAATGGCTGAACCCGCGCTTATCTGTGAAAGAACTATCCTCCCAGCATTGGGAAAGGGTTTTGCAAGAACATCGCCCATGATTCCTCCAAGACACTTCCAAGTGAGCCACCAATTATAAATATGGTCCAAAGAACTGCCGTTTCTTTGTGGGAGAAACCAATAAGTTCTAACCACAAGGAGCAAATGACAAACCTGACCAGGGGAATGATCCAAAGACACCCTGAGCAATTAGTATTTGAAAAGACGGGATTCTAATAACTGACTTTGCTTCTATAATCAGGTCTTTCACTTCTGATGAAAAGGCTTATGTGAAGTTTTATCTTTAGCTCTACCATTGCTCTCTAAGTAGTGTGGATCATTGGCAAAGAGGCGAACCAATATACCGACTATGACACTTATGAGTCCAACCAAATGGAATGCTATTCTCCAGCCAGGTATACCCATGAATGTAGTGGACGCTATTAGTACAGAACAAAGACCACCAATTATGGAGCCAAGGTTTCCTGTTAGTTGTAACCATCCAAATGCTGTACCCCGGTTGCTCTCATCAGTTGAGTCCGCAACAAGAGACTGAATAGCAGGAGTGACAATGGCAAGTCCAATCCCATTTAATCCTCTTGAAACAGCCACCTAATCAACCAAATCAGACAACTAAGTGTTGAATTGTAATCTGGTAAGTCAAACTGCAAATAAACGAAATTCACTACGCAGGAAGAATTTGTTACCTACAATTTTCAATTACACCTTATAAGTTTATGTTAAAAAGTTTTAGAGCTTGTTTACTTTTAATTTGTTTAAGCTTTATTATCTCGTATCAAGACTTGTGAGCTTCATGATAAAACATGCACTCATCTCTTTGCTCCTCACCACGACAAGCACAGCATCTTAGTATAGCTTTGAATTTATGAGTCATGAACCAATTACTTCTCTTGAAAACAATGAAATGTGCAGCAACACTTGATTGGTATCAATATGCAGCATGAGCTTCGGAAGTCATGGATGAGCAAATACTAAATTTTACTAAAAAGGAAAGAAACAGCTGGGTTATCAAGCACTATCATTAAACTTACTGTTTTAGGACAATTGCATTTGTGACTTTAGACTTTTGACGTAAAACAACAGAAGAGAACATCGAAAAATCTCAAGAAGTCAACTAATTTAACAATCACCCCTAGTTACTGTAATAACTACCCTTAAATCTTAATTTTTATACACAAAAACTAACCAATAAAGTAATTTCCAAAAAGTTCTAACTTCTAAAATAAATGCAGTTATCTTTTTGTATCCTTCTTCATTTTCCTAAGATATCTTAAAGTTCGTAGTGTTACGTATATGCATCCTCAAACTTAGATCTTCCAATAATCCCTTAAACCCTACTTTTCTGGCAAATGTGGCAGCATCAGCATTACCAATAATCTTCTGAGCCACAAGATTAAACTGAACATGAACGATAAAACTGATCCGTAACATGCTTGACATGCTAACGAATTTCAATGGCATCATCTTCCGTTTAGATTGTTGCTTTGAATTCCTTAAAGTGCCCTACTTTTCTATGCTCTTGTACATCAATGTCCTTGATTCCTTAAAACTTTTCTAATTGTAAACTATCCAGAATCCCCATTATTGTAAAACAGGACATCCATCAGACAGAATCATCAGGAAAACAATAAAGTACACTCTAATATGAAAGTTTGAAAGTTTGCAGTACCCCGGTCGCTCTCTTCAAACTTGAAAGTTGGCCGAGTTCAATGATTTTCCCCCCAAATCCTTAATTTGAAGCATTGATACCAATAAAATCCCTGTCCATTGAGTCACCAATAAAGATTGAACTCCACAGTTGCCCAAACCATAATTGGACAAGACATGAAACAGCATTTTGTATTGCCCATTTGAGAAACAACTCAACATAAAACACTAACAAAATCACTTGCCTAACTAAACTAACCAATCTAATCATGGGTTCTCTTAGATCCTCAAAGATGACCAAAATAATTATTCCATATTACACTATATTTCATTTTGAAAAGAAAGTTGCAAGTTGAAAACACCATAGAAAATAAGAAACCAGAGAGGAGAGAGAGAGAGAGAGAGAGAGAGACCTGAAGGAAGTGGATGAAAAGCCAACAAGGAGGTGGCAGCAGCCCAGAGAAAGGCACCAAGAGCAATGACATGGGCTCGGTTGTGGCGCTAGCAAGGTAAGCCGCAAGTGGGTAGCAGGCAGACTGCACAATGGATCTGAACAGAGTGAGTGAGCCAACCCAGTGGGTCGGTGTGCAGACTGGCCCCACCTCTTTGTACACCCCTGGTAACAACGACTCGTCAGCTCTCTGCATAATACTTGCTAGGTTCACCAACAACAATGTCATAGCCTCTGCTTTCATTTCCATCTCTGTTTGGACCTGAAAACAGAGCACTCTGCTCGGTTCTCAGACCAAGGGGAAGAAGGACAAATCAGTGGTTTATGTTAGGGACAGAAGGGGAAGAAGTTTTCGTTGACTAAAGGCTGGATGGAGACTGAAGGGTTACTTTGGAAATGATGACCCACGTTGAATGTGGTGCCGGTATGCAGTTCTGGGCTTGTCTGACACGTGTAGGGTTGGGATTGGTGTGATGGGGGGAAGGGGGGTGATGGATGGAGATTGGGGATGGAAGATTGGCCTAGCAAATTAGTTGATTCTTCTTGTCTTTGATCATTTTAGTATAATTGCTTTTTATGGAAGGAAAGAAGCAAGATAGGTGATATTATTTTACAAGGTGTTTCGGATCTGCTCACAGAACAGAGCTATGACGATTTTTTTCTAAACTTCAAAGGAACTTTGAGCTACTAACGTACTTTTATTTTAGTAGTATTTTTAGTTAGAGGAAGTCTTAAGTTCGATTCACATGGACAACGAGGACGATATATATTCTCAATGAGTTTGATACTTTTGTTGTGGCTAGCCTCATATAGTTGTGATGTAGCTTTCTTTTAGGGCTAATTTAACGGGCATTATTATATGGTCGGATGAAATCATAATTCATAATTCTAATAAAATGTTTGATAGCATTAAATAATTTTTAATTTTCTGCCAGAATTGAAATTTAAAGTACCAACACCAACGTTGGATTTTGCCAAATTATAGAGATCAAAATCATAATTTGCAAAAACCAACAAGATGAAAAAGAAAATGAAAGGGCACTTAGCACATTCCATAAGCAAAAAAAATGCTTGACTTGACCTCGTATCCCTAAATGGACGTTGAGTTTCAGCTTAGATGTTTCCAATTTCATAAACTTCAAATGCTTTAGATTTGAACAAAGCACTACATTTTAATCTTTTTTTCATTTTTAGAAGTTTCCATTCCTTTGACCAGGATTAAGCGTATGCCCACTTAATTAAGGTTGGTAAAGAAAGAAGCAGTCAGTCCATTTAGGGGGTGGTTAGGTCAGCAACCCACATAAGTATCCCAGCCCAATCAAATGCTGCCATCTGTCAAACATATTTCACTTCTCATTTCCTCTTCCTTTCCTTTCTATTTCCTCTGAAACTTCAATCCTCCCACCCCATAATTGACCTTCCTTTTCCTTTTCCCTTCAATTCTCTTCTCTTTTTATTTTTATTTTCTTTTGTTATGGTCCTGCTGAAACTTCAATCCTGCTGAAACCTTTTTTTTCGTTTTTTTTGTTTCTCGTATGAACCTTCAATCCCCCACCCCCCTAAAAAATTTATCTAAAATTTGTGAAATTATAGAAGACAAATTTGGGTTATAAAAGTTGTAAAAACCCAAGCCTTTTGTTTTTGTAATCTCCAAAATAAAAAATAATAATAAAAAGAGGCTTTTGTAAAACCCAAGCTTTTTTAATTCAGGTAACCCTTCCCCAAAAACCACAGTTCTGTCCTCATGTAATGGGTTTTCTAGTTTTTTTTCTTTTGGTTCATTTTGATGGGTAATGATTCACTTTTAGCTTGCTTTCATTTTTGAGGGTTTCTCCTCATTCTCAATTCTTTGAGCGTTGTAATTTGGAAGAGAGACTTGAGATTTAAGAATTGAGATTAAAAGGGAGTGGAAGTTCATACCATAAAATAAAAAGTAGATTTCAAGCGAGGGTTAAGAGCACTTCCACCCATTTACCATAGCAAAGGGCAAGTGGAGGCAATGGCTGTTACTATTCATGTGAATAGTGGCAGCCCTTGCAAAAGGCTTGTTGTGTTTCCACCCATTGCCATGTCAATCCAAGGGCAACCACTATTCACATGAGATGTGAGGAGATGAATTTGTATAGAGTTTTGGTGTGAGGAGTCAAGAATATGGCTAGGTATTTATTTTTAAAAAAATTATGATTTTTTTTGTTTTTTTGTTCTTCCTTTTAATTTTGTTTTTTGTTATTTAAATTGGCTGCTGACGTCATTATGACGTCAGCATTACATCACTTGCCCATGCAGCAGCACATGCTGATTCTGCCTGAGGGCTTTCCCAGGTTGGTGGGCCCCACACCTTGCCCAGGCTTGCCTTTGCGCGTTGGAACCATCTTGTGGGCTAGGCCCTATCTTGCTAGGGCAAAAGGCCTTCTGATGGAAGTGCCCTAAAGGGAGGTTAATCATGGGGGGTGGGGAGGATTGAAGGCATGGAAACATTGGAAGAAAGGGATAGCTTCAAATCTAATAGATCCCACCTTGAGGACTGGTTCAAGAAGTGAAGCATCCACATTGGATTATTATGTGTGCAAGAAAATGTAGTTGATAGGCCAACCATGGCTTCTGTTATTGTGATGCTGAATAGCTACTCCCTCAGTCTCCCCGTGCCCTCACAGCCAGCATTTTTTATGCACACACCATTGGATTCGACGTGCCTTTGGGATTGGAGGGCAATTCCAGGCTACAGGGTTGGATCGATACAAGAACAAAAGCACCATAAAATGAGGCTTCATTAATTACCCAAATATATCCTCGAAACTGAAAACGAAATTATATTGATCATAATTTAGGATATCCCTTTGGTTCATTTCCTAATTCAATATGGTTCAAGTCTTACCGAGTCAAACAAGAAGAAATCAAGAAGACCCTAGATTAGTAGGAGTCCTATTTTTGGAATAATTGTAATTACACCTTAGATAGGTAGGATTTCTAGGAGTACTATAAATAGGAAGTTTGGCCATTGAGATGAGGAGCCGACACCATCAAATTCCTACACACTCATACTCAAAGCCGAAACACCCTAAGGAGAATACGAAGAGAGCTCGCGCAACCTTGGCGTTCAACTTGGAGAATTTGGTGCCTTCCATGTCTTTATCAACCATCATGTTTCTAAATAAGTCCTTCATGAACTAATTTCTTTTTACAAGGGCTACAATGTAACCTAGCTATGAATACTCAAATTCTTTGATATTGTTAATTTCATTTGATCTATACATATTGAGTGCTTGTTACCATTCTTAATGCTTTCAATTAATTGGCCACTAATTGCATGATTGGATGAATTAGGTTGAGACCGGAAGGAGATTCCTAGTAAATAGCTTCTTGTAACAAATACCATAAATTACATACCCGACTCGGAAGATTAGGTTATGGTTTGTGTAGTCTTTAATGTTTTCCACAAATCTTAATAGGTTCTTAGCCATATAAATCCATAGCTAGGAATAGAGTGGATTGACTGTAATAAACACAACTAATATAACTCGGAAGAAAGTATTGGTCAGGTAAGGGAAAAGATTAGCAATATGTTAGGTAATTAAGATTGACAAGCTAGAAGGATTTGGGTGGGATTAGCTAGGTGAAATCAGTGTCCTGGTGCTTTATCATCTTTGTTTTCATTTATTACATTATTTACTTATTCATAATTTACTTGCTTAATTACATTTTCGTCATCATAATCCTCTTATCGTTTAATTCAAATATAATTAGAAAATAAATCACTCTAGTATTTGATAGATTATTTTGATCCCTGTTGGAACGATACTCTATTTACTACCACTACTACAAAATAGTTAAACCGTGACACGAAATAGATGACAGTGCAACTTAAACCAGTCGTTGTGTTTTAAAGACGATGGTTTTTTCAAAACCGTCTTGATATCTCATCTTATACACTACTAGCATTGGGTTGATTTTTAAAAGACGACGCTTGTCACTAACAAGCGTCCTCTTTTAAAACACGCTAAACAAAAAAATGTCTCTGAAAACCGTATCTCTCCCTCCTTGAAACCCTCCTCAACTCTAACACCCTCATGAAACTCTCTGAAACACCCCCTTTCACATATCTTGGGCACTAATTTCCCTAAATCATAAAAAAAATCTACATCAACGAAGGAGTTGAGAGATTGAGGTCTTCGCAGATCCCCAAGATGGAGATGGAGGTTCTGGGTCTGAGAATCAAAGCTGGCTGGATGCGCTGAAGATTTCGATATCCACGCTCTTCAACGAAGATCTCCAACAAATCTTAGGATAATAGTCATTTGTTCCTTCTTAAAGTCATCAAGTGCTTCATAAATAAGAATACAAAATTTCTCATCTTCCCCAATTTCATCGCATATCATCTACCTCACTTTGGTAGCATAGATATTGTTCAGGCCCAAAAAATCCAAGGCTGGGTCCAAATATATTTCTGGCCCAGTAAGACACCTAACTTGGGAAAAAACCCAACTTGGGTATGCAAGAGTTCATCATATGCACTTGCACACGTACGCCAAGCAAATAAGCAACATGCCACGCTACAAGCTTAAGTGGGCCCAAACCACGCGGATGCCTGGGGCTTGCTGAGCGGGTTGTGGTATGGATGGTTATGAGTATTCACGAGGCCCATTGATGGTCCAAGGATTGGAAGTTTTGGGCTACTTGGGAGCACGAAAACTCAAGCTCATTCCTTGAGCCCAAACATATGGGTAAGCATGAGAGAGAAAACCCAATAGCCCATTACCTTAAGAAAAGGCTCACAACACTTGAAAAAGCCCACATCAGCCAAAACTTCCAGCAGCTTGACGAAATAGCCGTTGGAAGCAAAATAGCCTAGCCCAAATGACCAAGAAAATATCTAAAAGTCTCCAGCACATGGCTGGAGAAAAAACCACGACAGAAGCCAAAATCCACTCACGAAGGCAGACTGCTGGGAGGCTCCAGCATGTGGCCAAAAGCAAACTTCAAAGAAGATCATCCAAAAAACCAAAGGGTATTAGTGCGCACAGGTTGCTAGGAGAAGAGGCACCCTTCAAATCAACGCCTTTACCTATTTCTTTCTCCCACCAGCTCTTGCCATGAAAGAGAGGAGGAAAGAAGATGAGGTAGTAGCCAAAGATAGGAGCTTACCACTGAAACAGCCGCAGGAAGGCCTTAGAGCTCCCAAAAATCTTGTCTTTGTGTGTTTGGACAGAGGAGGATTTCACAAAATAAGATGAATCGAAGAGAGAGAAGAGAAATGAAAGGGAAGACTTGGAAAAATTGGAGAGAACCCATTAGAGTTTCTCGGGAAGAAGGGGCTTCTAGCGCCTATAAAAAGAGGCATGTCCTTCCCATCAAAGGACAACCACATCCAGAGGGCAAGCATCATCTCTCATCCCTAAATCCTTGCAATTTCATGCTCTATTCCTCCATCTCCTCCTATTTTCTCTTTTAGCAAGCCATTCCAGAGTCTGACAAAGCTTTTGTCAGGCTGCCGGAAAATTGCTCAAACCACCCACTTCTCCTCCCTCTCTCTCTCTCCTCAACAAATCCTATTAAAATCCCTTCCCCCTTACTTTAAACCCTTATTTCTCATAGAAAATCACAGCCCTCTCTCTCTCTCTCTCTCTCATGCTAAACTCATGAATGCTTAGCTTCCATGCCACAGGCTTCTCATGCCAAGCTAAGAATCTATCTGTAAGTAAGTGTTACTTTTGCTGGTGAAGGTAATCAAGGTGCTTCCTAAGGCCCAGCTACCCTTCCAAAGCATTCTTGAGGTCTGATTCTTGAACACACAAGGGGCAATTTCATACATTTGGCTCTTTACAGCAGCCTAGGCCCATCAGTAGCTGCTGGAACGAAAAAGCCCCTACAGATATTTAGGATCTTATTTGAAATATATTGGGCATTTAAGGGAGCATTTTATAACACAACTTTTTTCAATGTTTACATTCATTTTTATAACACAAATGTTTCAATGTTTACATTCATTCTTGCAAAAGCCTTCAACAACTCAACGAAGTTGCCTCAATTGGAGGAGTCACAAGATTCATCATCATCTCTAAAAGCCATTCCTTGATTTGCTAGATATCTAATGGCCTCTATTGTGGTTGTAAGCCTCAACCGATTTTTTAAACTTCTTGTGGGGTTTGCACTACTTTGTTTAATTTTTTAAATTCATCCACTTTTGTATAGCAAAATGATGTGGTGAATTTATAATGCTTACATAAATAAGGAAAACACACTCTTTTCCAACTTCTAAACCCCTCTACAGTGAATACCTTATGTAAGTGATCAATATCAAAAAGAAAGCATGGAAAAGCAAAACACTTTATCTTTATGAAAAGAATACTCAAGCCAATAGTATTGCTTATTCCAACTACCATTAAATCGACCATTTTGTTTCCCGTCTAAGTGTGATGGAAATTCCTTTAATTGTGGTTGACATGGTCCTAAGAGAATATAAGATCTTTGAACACTATCACGTTTGATTAGATGGAAATGTGTCTATTTGAGGACGTAATCCTAGATCACGCTCAAGAGAATTGGTAATAACTTCTTGATCACAAGGCTCCACTCTTACATTTTTAGAGTGAATTCTTTGAGGTTGAGAAGGAGGTTGCTTCTCACAAGAGGAGATGGAGAAGAACTAGAAGGCATGCTAGTTGATGATTCACCATTGTTTCTCTTAAAAAAATCTCTAAGAGTCTTTGATCTCTTAATATTTCGATGTTGATCCGACATTATAAAATATAACCTATTGAATAATATATAGAAGATGTAAACATATAGACCAACAAAATCCCCAATTGATAATTCTTAAGTCTCAATTGTAAATCCCTAATTGATACTTCATAAACCCTAAGGGGGGTGTATTTAATTAGGATTTTAAAAGACTATTTTGGGATAAATAAGTCTTGTGGTATTCAATTAAGACTTTTAAATAATCCAAACAAGTCTTGTGGTATTCAATCCGGACTATTAGGATTTTTTAAAGAGGGTGTCCAAATCTAGTGGTATTCAATCAAGACTTTAAACAAGTAACAAAAAGTCTTTTGGTATTCAAAAACTTGCTAATTTCGAAGGATTTTTTTAAAATAGGGAATTGGTGTGACTTTTTAGTGGGAGGTATAAATACCAAACCCTATAAAAAATCCCACCCTAACCCATCAGACTTTTCACGTGAGATTTTTTTTTGTCTGCTAGAGAAGACGTCTTCAACAAGGTATTACTTCCTTCTTGTGCTATATGCCTTTTTCGATTTATGGTTTGTGTCTATGGCCCTTCGTGGGTTTGTTGATTGTTTATATGTGGCGTATGGAGTGGTTTGCATGCTGATATGTGGTTTGTTGACTCTGTGTCTATGGCCCTTTGAGAAAGAACAAGATTTGTTGGGAGGAATGTGTTGGCTGTGTCGCAAATCTCACGCCCTGGTGCTTCGGGCCGAGGGGATATGCGTCAACACGTGACGTCCTTCTTTTGGATGCGGTGCGGTTGTGCACGGGCATGCCAGCACGGCCTACCGTGCGTCGAGAGAGTGATGTGTTTGGATAAAATGGTTAAGTGGTGCGCCTGTTTGAGTTTGACTTCTAATCAAACGGTTGTGGCCGAGAGAGGAACTGATCTCGGCCGTCAGGTTCACGGCCTGAGCTACAAGGCCGTTTAGTGGTGGCGTTGGTGGTGGGTTTTAGGCGGTGCTCCGGCGCGCTTCTCAGAGAGCGACGGTCGTATGATATATGGGGTGGATGAGAGAGTAACAGAGATGGTGCTCCGGCGCCTTGAAAATCAAGGGTCGTATGATATATTGATGAATGGATTTTCCTTACAATCTATCACTACTCTTAGGAAAGCAAGTAAAGGTATTGAAAGTGCATTACAGGAAAATATAATTTGCTCCGTGGGAGGCTTTTGGTTTGGTGTTTGAACCCTTTGAATGTAGTCTTGAGCTTAGTATTTATAGGAGGAGTCCTGGAGGGACAATCGAGGCTGAAAAGATCTGCGTGGTGGAGCCTGATCGGAGCAAGTGGGTAGTCAAATCGGCATTTGGGATCGTGAAGCATGGTGGTGTGACCCCCATAAATCCCGGTAAATCTCGGCCATCGCCCTGATCGTGGGTTCTGCACCCTTGGCCGTGGGAACGCATTTAATGCCCTGGTATGGTGGTTGGTGATCTGACCTTAAGTTGTAAGAATATTTGTGAGAATGTTTGCGCCTAACCACTCTGATTTCCATCACCAAATCCTGACTTTAGTCACTTCCCTTCTTCCCTCGTGCATTAAATGCCTTTTTGCTGCTAGTGGGTTTGCTAGTCAGAGCCGTTACTTCATTAAATGAAGCGTGGGACCCTATTGCCACGTGGCGATTTAACCTTAATATCTTATGCCGTGTCTCTTACGTCCTTCGGCCTCGGCCTATAATACCGCGGTTGCGAGGCCGAGAGGATTCTGCCTTCGCAGCTTTTCTTTTGTTTTTAGGAGGCCTAATGAACCGCCATGTTTCCGTTCATGAGTAGGTGCTAGGGCCGAGAGGAAGTCCTTTCGGTCAGTTTATGACCGTGATTTATTAGGCACAAACAGAATGTCTATTGTTTATATGTGGTTTGTTGACTCTTTGTAACCATGCTGATTGTTTATATGTGGGTTTGAGATTGACTAGAGAGGTACTTCCATTAACCATGCTGATAGGAAGTGTACAGAAGCAAAATTATCTACCAAGCAACAAAATAAAATAAAATAAAAGAGTCCAGGTTTGGTGTCGTCTTGAAGCAAAATTATTATTGTTGTTGGGTTTTGAATTGTATGGAGAGAGAGAGAACTGAAATCAAACCAAAAAAAGAAAACCTTCATGTTTGTATTGTATGGAGAGAGATAGAGAGAACTGACTGGGTCTTGAAGCACGGGTTTTGCATTATTATTGTTGTTGGGTTTCATTAAGGAGATTTCCTTTTTCATTCAGCATTATTATTGTCAGTGGTAAATCAGTTTTCCAGTACTCCCTTTCTTTCTTGGTATCCAACTAATATTTACCAAAGTTAGAAAGAAAATAGAAAATAGAAAACATGAGTGAAATTCTTTTCTTTTCTTTTCTTGTTCGGTATGATATGTATTCTTGTGAAATAACTAATAAATTTCTTACATATGTTGTAGTAGTAATTTAATGGGGCGATTCACAACAAGGAAATAACAAAGGAAAGGGCAAAGAGAAAGAGAACTATGAATCTTGGACCATGGACGATACCAATGAGTTGTTGCACCTCTTCGTGGATGCTATCAATAGTGGATTGCGTGATGCTAATGGGTCACTTAGCAAGAAAAATGTAGAAAGACTGATACTTCCTCGTCTTAATGCGAAAATTAGGTTCCCAAAAACTTATAATAATTACTTGAGCCGAATGAAGTGGTTTAAGAAGCAATATAACAAGATGTCTACGCTTATGCGTAACAACTCTGGCTTTGGGTGGGACCCAATTGCAAAGACGTTCATTGCTAGTGATGAAGTATGGAAAGATTACTTGAAGGTGAGCTTAGTTCATAATCTTTTAAATATATTAATAGCTTACTAGTTTAGTACAATATATTATTTACAATATATTAACAATGAATAATTTGTTCTTTGCTAGTCCCACCCAAGTCATAGTAAACTTCGAGAAAAGAGTGTTGTTGATTATGAGGATTTGAAGATTGTCATTGGGGGTGGAACTGCTACTGGGAATGGCTCCATTGCATTGGGCGCTGATGATACCGATGCAACAACTTATGGGGAAGAAAATAGAGATTTCGGGATGGAAGACTTTTTATATGATCCTAACAATGATGCGTTCATAGCACCAAATCACTATGAACCATCCTACCAGCCTCCATCACCCTACCAATGTAGTCCACCATCTCATTCCCCTTTAGGTTCAGAGGTTCCCACCAAAAAACCAAGCCGCAATAAGCGAAGTAGATCCGAGTATGAAGGGAGTTCTAGCTTAGTTGGGACCAACAATCAAGCCAAAGTTCTAGAAAATCTTTCTATTGGCATTGAGACTATTTCTGCCAATTTTGAAAAAATATCTAACCTAATGGAGAAAAGAGAAAGAGAAAGAGACAGAGAGAGGGATATTTGGGATGCTATAAAAGAGATACCAAATTTGGATGACAATACTTGTTTCATGGCGGGTGAATTGCTTAGTAATAAAGCAAAGAAGGACTTGTTCTTGAAGATGTCATTGGCAGAGCGCTCATCTTGGATAAAATTCAAGTTAGGATGATTTGAGTATTTTGATCATATTGGGTTTTGTTGAACTATATTTTTGTTTGTGCTATTTTGCTTCTACTTTGGTTGAACTATTTCGTACTTTGATTAAACTATTTGGGTACTTTGGTTGAACTATTTGGGTTATAATTTGGTTGAACCATTGTTATTGTAATTTGGTTGAACTATTGTTATTGTAATTTGGTTAAATTATTTTGACAGCTTTTACTTTTTTATTTGGTTAAACTATTTGGACAGCTTTTACTTTTTTACTTGGTTAAACTATTTTGACAGCAGCTTCACATACATATTATATTCTTCTTTTTACTGTTTTGCAGTCTCGTATATTTTTTTATATACGTATAATGTCACAACTGAACATGTATGAAGGTAATGACATAGAGGAAGAAGAAATTGATGACGAAGATATGGAAGATGAAGAAATAGATGAAGAATTTTATGAATCCATTTATAGTTCAGTGATGGCAATTTATTCAGTAATGCATGTGCTAAATCAGTTTCTGAATATGATGCGTGGTGAATATATTGAACGTCCATTAACTAGACGGCGAATTACTGGCATTGGATATGACTATATACATCAAGCATTAAATGATGATCCTGCAATCTTCCGACAAGTATATAGAATGTATCCAGATGTATTCCGGAAGTTATGCTCAATTCTTAGAGAAAAAACACTTTTGGAGGATACAAGATTTATTTGTGTCGAAGAAATGCTTGCAGCGTTCCTACAAATAGTTGGCGAAAATACTCGATATTGTGTAATTCGTAATACATTTGGCCGATCACAATTTGCTGCTAGTGAAAATTTTCACAAGATTTTGAAGGCCTTGAATTCAATAGCATCTGATTTGATGGCTAAACCAGGACCGGCTGTGCCCACTAAAATAAGGGAAAGCACAAGGTTTTACCCTTATTTCAAGGTATGTGATAATTATCGAATTATAATAATAGAGTGCTGCTAAACGAACCCTAAAATTAACTGAGTACACCCTACTGTCAAACTATTTTTTGAATTACTAATTTACCCTAATATAAAATGACCAAAAAGGATATATTGAATTGTGTACCCCAATATGTACACCATCCTTAAGACTTGACGCATGTCCATTGTTATAACTATGGTCAACTCTTTAATTTTAATCTTTTAAAGTATTTAAAACCATAAAATAAAATAAAATAAAATTTTAAAAAGAGAAAAAAAGCTCTCTCTCCTTCCCGACCCACCCCACTCTGAGACGAGTTGAGATATGCTGTCTCCAAATTCCCAAACTACCAAATCTCCCTAAATTAGATTGAAAACCCACACCTCTCTCGAAAGATTGAAGACAATATATTTAATTAAGAATTAAAATCTTTGTTTTACTGCTTGAGCTTTTGAACCCATGCCTTTAAACAAATTGACTTAATTTTTAACATACAACACGGAATCCAGGAGAAGTGTATTGATCCCAGTTGATTTTTGTATGCATAAAACTTAAACAATCAATAACACAAACCAGGTGGTGGTGGTGGCACAGGAGAGAGAGAGATAGAAGAAGAATAAGAAGAAGCAGGAGAGAGAGAGAGAGAGAGAGAGAGAGTTTTGTTAAAATATTATTTTATTATTATTTTACTTTATTTGTTTATTTTAAATACTTTAAAAGATTAAAAATTAAAGAGGGTGTACCATAGGTATTTTTGGTAGTTAAATAGGGTGTACTTAGTTAATTTTACATTTTAATTTAAACATTAGGGTGTACTTAGATCGTAGGGTGTACTCAGTTAATTTTAGGGTTCGTTTAGCAGCACTCTAATAATATTGTTATTATAATATGTATTTTTCATAATATGGTTATTGTGATATATGAATAATTTTAGGATTGCATCGGACCTATTGATGGTACACATATTCCGGCAATGGTGAGGGGACGAGATGTAAGCAGTTATCGTAATCGTCATGGAAAGATATCACAAAATGTATTAGCAGCTTGTAACTTTGATTTAGAATTCATGTACGTTCTTAGCGGGTGGGAGGGTTCAGCTCATGATTCAAAGCTACTAAATGATGCTTTATCAAGGAGGAATGGACTTAAAGTGGCCCAAGGTAAGTACTTATTTTTTAAATGATAAATATGTTTTTTTTATTTTAACTTTTCATACTAATTTTATATGTATTGTATATATAATTAGGTAAATATTTTCTAGTGGATTGTGGATTTCCTAATCGGTGCCAATTTTTAGCTCCATTTCGAGGTGTGCGATATCATCTCCAAGATTTTGCAGGTCATGGTAATGACCCTCAAAATGAAAATGAATTGTTCAATCTTCGCCATGCGTCATTGAGGAATGTGATCGAGAGGATATTTGGCATTTTTAAATCGCGATTCACACAAGAGGAATTCTTTGAGGTTGAGAAGGAGGTTGCTTCTCACAAGAGGAGATGGAGAAGAACTGGAAGGCATGCTAGTTGATGATTCACCATTGTTTCTCTTAAAAAATTCTCTAAGAGTCTTTGATCTCTTAATATTTCGATGTTGATCCGACATTATAAAATATAACCTATTGAATAATATATAGAAGACGTAAACATATAGACCAACAAAATCCCCAATTGATAATTCTTAAGTCTCAATTGTAAATCCCTAATTGATACTTCATAAACCCTAAATCTCCAAAATTTCAACATCAACAAATTTAGAGAAGAAAATTAAAGAAGATGAAGAATTGTAAATCGCTCGCTCTCTCTCGACCTCACCCTCTCTGTGGACCTCATCTCCTCTCTCTGTCGATCTAATTTGTCATTCGTTTTGGATGAATCAGGTTTGGTTGCTTTTCTATATTTTGGAACAAATCTGATAAAAAATTTTATTTCGTTTGGTTGCAGTTATCTTTTGGGTCATCTACTCCAAGAATAATTGACCCAAAAAAAAAAAATCTACTCCAAGAATAAGCCTTTTTAGAATTTATGGCTCAAGAAGACCGAGATCCATCTCGGTTAAAGCCATCACTTTTGGTTATCAATCGGCCCACAAGGACCATGAAGAAGACAGTGGATGAGAACTAATAAGTGGTCACCAATTATGCTTTGGTTAAGTTCTGTTATAATCTAGTGTTGCTTTTCTGATCATGGATTTAGTTCAATTTCTGATTTTGAACTGTGTATTTTAGTTTCGATTATTAGCCTTGAATCTGTTTCAATTTATTTAATTGAGTTGTCTTGAATCTGTTTTTTCGCATGAATCTGCTTAACTACTTGTTGACTAAATGCATTCATTGTTTTATTTTTTTCTCATTTTTTTTTTCCTTCTGTAGCATACTAGCATGTCTGTGTTAGCATCTTATTGATGAACGAATGCTAATATTTGAGTTAATTAGTTTTTTTTAGTGAATTAATTATTGATTGATTGATTGACTCGTCTATATTTGTTTTTCAATGGTTTAGATTCTGTCATTTTGTGCAGAATTAATCATTTCCTGCTCTGATATTCCATAGTTGTGATATTTGATCAGGATGCAGGTTTGGCGCTTTGTCGAATTGGAACGAGGATGATGGAGAAGCCATTGGAGCTGCAAAACATCCCTTAACTGATACAAGTGAATATGTTTGGTGCTTTGCTTGTATTTCTTTTTGTCATGGGTTGTAAAATTTAATTTGATAGTTGGATGATGATTGTGAAATCTAATTTGATAGTTTAGATACTTAAATAAAAATGTAGGTTATAGTTGAATTTACATAATTTGGGCCAGGAAAACGAAATGGGTTGGGCTGTTCGAAAAACTAGTATTGAAGTAAAAAAAAAAAAAAATTGGGCTTTTTGAAAAATCAACAATATCGGGCTTTTGAAAAAAAAATAATTGATTTTGGGCTCAAGCTAGAACCAACTTCGGATTTTATTTGTGTGTGGGACTAGTTTTAATTTTTTATTGTTATTAACTTATTAGTCACCAGAGCTGTGGTATTATTTTAGTCTACAAAATATCAACTCACCTAGACTACAGCTCAGGTTAGCCTGGATGGATGTAGGACTGTCCCTGATATCACCCTGAATTAAATATATTTTCTGAATCACGTTGAAAAATTATTTGTAACCATTCATTATTGTAACCTCAATTATTGAGGAATGAATTGGTCTTGTATAGGGTTGACCAAAATTGTTAATTGGAAGCGGAGAGGAGACTAACTTTTTCTTTTGTGGAATTTTCCTACCCTTTGACCCAGATTACACTCCCATTTCAATCAATGATTCAATATTCAATCAATCCTCAAAATTCAAAATCAGTACCAGTCCAATCTCTATCAAAAGAAGTACTTTGATGAATTGGAATTGGCAGTGTTATTATATGACATATATCATTTGAGAAATAAATTACATTTTCTTTTTTATGTATTATGCTCTATTTTTTTTTTCTTTTTTATCAACACGTTAAGAGACTTCTTCTAATATTGCGTGTAATGATCAGACAGACAATTATTAGATTAAGAGTTTTCATTAGAGATATATTAGTGTTAACATTTGAAATGTAGTGACACTTTGCCAGTGTCCGGTGTTTTTGCAGGTTGCACAACAAATGTTCCGGGTACCCTATATTTCTTAGAGAAAAAGTACGTCAAGCATTTTTCAATGAAAAACAAAATCTCATGCTTAATTTCTCAAATATTAGAAAACCCGCATTAAATGCATCTTGGAAAAATTTCACACACGACAAATCTTTTCTTGACCGTTGCAATAAAAAGTATATAAACACAGTTTTGATCTTAACCAACACTAATATACAAGACAGAATGGAGCCATTAATGGCCTCTTCAAGATTTGTTTTCTTCCTCTCTCCCATTCTGTTACTAATAAGTTCTCAATCCCTTGCTCAGCCTGAGTTTCCAAGCCATAGCTGTTTCTACGAGAAAGGCAACTATACCACAGGTAGCACCTACCAAACAAACCTTAACACCCTTCTCTCTTCTCTTTCTTCCCCCTCCAACAACGGCAATGGCTACGGCTTCTACAACTCCTCCTTTGGAGAAAACGCCGACCAGGTCCATGCAATCGCGCTATGTCGAGGCGATGTCATGGCGGACACTTGCCGTGGCTGCCTCAGTAACTCCACACAAAAGCTCACACAGGTCTGTCCCAATCAGAAGGAAGCTATCGGCTTTTACGACGAGTGCATGCTGCGCTACGCAAACCGCTCCATCTACGGCGCCATGGAAAAGGACCCTGTTTTCCCGTTGTGGTGGAACATACAGAACCTGTCGTCCTCCGATGTCGACGGGTTTTTCCACGAGATGAGGAAGCTGCTGAAAGACCTAAATGGTCAAGCTGCGGCGAACGGTTCTCTTCGGAAGTTCGCGGTAGGGAACACAACCGCTCCCAATTTCCAACCAATATATGGACTTGCGCAGTGCACGCCGGATTTGGCCGAGCAGGCCTGCAGTGATTGCTTGGATGCTGCTATGGGAGATATCCCAACATATTGTGAGAGGAAGCAAGGTTGTAGAGTTCAGAACCCCAGCTGTACCGTTAGGTATGAAGTCAATCGCTTCTATGACCCTACAACTGTGGTGCCCTTGCCATCATCCCCGCAGCCACTGTCTAGTCCTCTTCCACCATCAACCAGTACAGGAGGTACATATGCTTTGAAGAAATAAAGTTGGCTTAATTAGAGCAATTGTCCATGAATTTGTACACCAGTTACATTTGATTCTCTCAATTCAAGTTTTTGTTGATGTAGTCGTCTTGTATACAAGTTCAGGCACCATTGCTATAATTCACACACTACAACAATTTTGGTCAAAGAGATTTCTAATGCATATTTTGTTAGGTTCATATACAGATGTATGTATGTATTCAAATTAATGCAAATGAGATTTCTGATTTTTGCAGGATCGAAGAGTAATAGATCTCGGACTGTCATCATTATTGTGCCAATTGTTGTTTCTGTGGTTCTAATAGTTATATTCTTCTGCATTTGTTTAAGAGTAAGGAGGACAAAGGCAAAACTTGAAACTAGGAAGTTACTTCCAGGTAAGAAGGCAACTCTAGTGAACATTAATCATATTATTCCATTTGATAGGCATTTTTAGATTTTATTATGCTACAACAGCTTAATTTAGTTTTTGTTAAATTGTTCCTCAGGCGGCAACGATACAGATGAAATTGGATCTGCAGAACCCTTGCAATTTGACTTGGCCACCATTAGAGTTTCCACAGATGACTTTTCTGAAGCAAATAAACTTGGACAAGGTGGATTTGGATCTGTTTACAGGGTAATGACAAATTAACAAGAACTTATAACTTTGATATTTCTTGAATGCCACTTATATCATTTCTGTTTTTTCATTCCGTACCTATATATTTTTTCAGGGTAGGCTTCTCAATGGAGAAGATATAGCTGTAAAAAGACTCTCCACAATTTCTGGGCAAGGAGATTTAGAATTCAAAAATGAGGTCTTATTAGTGGCTAAACTTCAACACCGGAATTTAGTTAGACTCTTAGGTTTCTGCTTAGAAGGAAGTGAAAGGCTTCTTGTCTATGAATTTGTCCCTAATGCAAGTCTCGATCACATCATATTTGGTATGTCTGGAATTATGCTTTGTTTTCGTTTGACTTTGAATGTTTATTATAGAATTCCAATTGTGAAACATGTATGCAAGGAAACATTGTAATGAAGTCTTGATTTTGCATTAATATATTTGCAGACCCAACAAAGCGTGCACAACTAGATTGGGAGAGGCGCTACAAAATAATAGTAGGCACTGCTCGAGGCCTCCTTTACCTCCACGAAGACTCTCGCCTTAGAATTATTCATCGTGATCTCAAAGCTAGTAACATCTTGATAGATGCAGAAATGAACCCCAAAATTTCAGATTTTGGCATGGCAAGGTTGTTCGTGCTTGATCAAACGCAAGGCAATACTAGTCGGATTGTTGGGACCTAGTAAGAATATGCACTTAACTGCCTGTGGGCTTATGTTTGTTATGTCAACAATTTCCTTTCCATATGTGTTGGTGAAAGCTGACATTCTTTTTGTTGATATGCAGTGGGTATATGGCTCCAGAGTATGCAATGCATGGGTACTTTTCTGTTAAGTCCGATGTCTACAGTTTTGGCGTGTTAGTTCTAGAGATAGTCAGTGGACAAAAAAATAGTGGCTTCCGGCATGGAGAAAATGGGGAGGATCTTCTAAGCTTCGTAAGTGAAAATATAATATGGTTTTGGTATCTCAATACAATTTAGTGCAACGAATCAAAGAAAGAAAACTTATCTCTGATCATTTCTGCAAATTCACAAATCATTGCAGGCTTGGAGAAATTGGAGGGAAGGGACAGCTTCAAATCTAATAGATCCCACATTGAGGACTGGTTCAAGAACAGAAATAATGAGATGCATCCACATTGGATTATTATGTGTGCAAGAAAATGTGGCTGATAGGCCAACCATGGCTTCTGTTATTCTCATGCTGAATAGCTACTCTCTCACTCTCCCAGTGCCCTCCCAACCAGCATTTTATTTGCATAGCATTGGATCGGACATGTCATTAGGATCGGAATATAATTCAGGGGTAACAAGGTCTGATCGATCCAAGAGTAATTCTGCCAAAGTACTGGAATATGAGATTTCAAGAATTACTGAACTACATCCTCGCTAGTGGTTGAAGATCAAACTGGCTTTGTGAAATTGTAATGTAATTTATTAGCATCCCTTTAGATTCATTTTAATTATTTCTTCATTAATTATCTGTGTAGTTCATTCACTAGTTGTTCAAGTGGGGTTCTGAATGAGCCTTCAAATTAGTATTTTAATTTGTTTATCAACTTTTCTTGTTCATCATAATATTGTACACTTAACTTAGGTCCTCTGTATTTTGCGTAGCGAAAAAAATAATCATATTTCAAAAGTAAATAGCTAAGTCTGGACATTCAAGACCTAAAGCGAAACAAGGAGTCAATTTTCGAACCATAAAATCAAATTTTGTGAGCACATTGGTATCAAATCAATGCAGCACATTCTTGATACAATAACAGAGGAAGTGCTATATCAAAGCATAACAGGGTAGCTGAACAAGAGAAAACAGAAGTAGAACACTGAAACTAAGTCGAAGAAACTTATCAATGGAAAGGCAATGCTATAGAAGAAGTAAAACCATTAGATGAGGGATGAATTGATTTTTATCTTTCATGAAACATGATTGCTAATAGTGCTGCTCCTACATCTGGAAAAAAGTGAAATGGGTTTCCAAGTTTGGAGATGATTGCACACTTAGACGAAAGTGGTTCGGATAGGTGTATTGATTAAAATGGGGGATTATCTTGTGAAAGGCTTTCCCGATGCTGGGAGGTTAGTTTTTTCTCAGATAAGCTCCGGTTCAGCTATTCCATTAGCAGCTGTTTTGTTGCTGGTGTTGCCGGATGACCAATCCACAGCATTCAGGCATGGGCTGGTCTTGTTCATTATGGGATGCTTCACTTCCTGGAGCAGTCCAGCTACTAACAAGTACATATCCTTGATCTACTGTAGTCTTCATTTTCCCAATAAATAAATGAAAAGCGTCCCTCTTTCGTACGTGGTGAAGCCACGGAACAAAAAAGGGAAGAGAAAATCAATTGTATGGGGAACTATAACTGCATGGTTCTCAAATCTGAGAGAAATTAATAGAGGAGCTGCCAAAAGCAGAAGCTGGACTTTGCTAATTGCACCTTCCTCTGTAAACACAACTCAAATATGAAAAGGATGGTGATGCTCTCATTGTCTTGGCAATCTCCTTGGTCTCAAATAAGATTGGAGAACAGTTGGAGTTGTAATAGACAGACTGAGGTTAGAAACTAAGGATTTTGAAGGCAAGTAGAGTATCCAAATTCATATGGAAAAGCTTCATCTACATGGTAAAAGCTGGATTTTAAAGTTTACAACCAAGATGTACATGTTTGTAATGCACCAAAATGCACGATAACTAAATGCCTATGTTGCACCGATACGGATACGGGTACGGTGATACGATACGATACGATACGTCGATACGGTAAATCTCCAAAAAGTAGGATACGGGTACGACACCGATACAGCGATTAAAATAATATATGTATTTAAAAATAATATAAATTGAAAAATTGAAAATTGATATTTCATTCATAATAAGTTCAAAACATTAACAAAACATATAACTTCATTCAAATCTCCATAATCAAAGCACAAATTAAACAAAAACACAAAATACAAGTATCCATAAACAAAACACAAATTAAAACATTAGAAATCACTTCTCAAATCTCCATCTAATTTGAAATTAAAATATAAAAATATAAAAATATAGTGTAGAATTTTGGGTTTTCTTTTCTGATTCTTCATATTTTTTTTAGGCTGTATAGTTACCCAAAACTCATTAATACTATTTGAATGGAGGGCAGAGCATTTCCTAATTCCTACCCTCAGTCAACGGCCAAGATTGGATCTGTGATGAATCTAACGGTCAGCTCATCTCTACCTGTCCTCTTGTGTAGATGAGAAGCTCAAAGCCCAGCTCTCATATCCGATAAAACCAAAGAGCCTCAAACGGTCCCACAGGTTCTCATAAAGTCTCTCTTTCTTTCACTCTCTGTCTATCTCTCTAAGAGCACTTCCAGCGCTAGGCATTAACCCGGGCAAAAGGCCCCCCGAAGCCCAGTTTCGCACTCCAGCGCAGCACCTGCAGCCCGGGCAAGCCATGGGTCCCACCAGCCCTGGCAAGCCCAAGGGCAGATCTTGACTGGGCTGTTGCCCTCGGGCTGCTGACGTCAGCAGCTGATTTTCAATTTTTTTTTAACTATTGGACCCACCAGCCCACATTGCCCAATGGTTACAAGCCATGTGGCTTCTCCTGGAGCCTCCAATCAAAAAATCTTGCACAATCCAACGGTTGTCCAATTTTTGGCTAAAACAAATTGAAAAAAATATCAAAAAATTCTTGAAATTTTTTCTATACATACCTACCAATATTATTCACTTTCCAAAATTTTATTAACTAAAAATTTCAAAATTTTATCTGAAAATGTTATCTTGATTTTTAAGTGAGGATTTTAGAATAAATATTAACACTTGGGAATTGAAAATCTTATCTAAAAAGCTTATCAAAATCAATGGTTTAAGTATAAAAAATAAAAAATAAATTTAAGTGAATAGTAATTGCCTTAGACTTGCCCTAGACTTAGCCCTCATGGGTGGAACCACAAATGGCAAGGCTGACACTATTCACAGCCCTTGCTTGCCCTTGCCCTAGACTTAGCCCTTGTGGGTGGAGATGCTCTAAGCCATAGCCAGAACCACAGAGCAAAAACCATGACTTCGTCTACATCTGTGATGACTCTGTCTCAAGCCCTCTTGGCCAGTGGCGGATGCAGGATTGTTACCCCATGGGGTCATAATCCTAGTGTAAAAATTCTGAATTTTTTTTTTAAGGATAAGAACAATGCTAAAAATTAAAAAACACGCCAAACTTATTCCAATTAACAAACACATCATTCAATAAATTAAGCCCATTATGTAAACCATAAATTTAATCGAAATAATAACACCAACCCAAATAATAAATACACACACCAAAAAATAACCCAAATAATAAAATATCTGGAATATTACAACAAAAAGAGCACAATGGGTGTTGAACCCTTGACCAAAAACTTCTTTTCAATTCAGAGGCCACTATGATAAGTGATAGCTTTACATTATTTATGTATACTTTTAGTATTTATAGGTCTAACCAACATAATTATAAAAATATTTTTAAAAATCCTAACAGATCAATTCCCTTTTTTTTAAAAAAAATTTGTGTTTGCGCTTGCGCAGTGCATTCTTTCTTCTCCCTCTCAATCAGTCTTCTTCTTCCTCCCTCTCTCTCTCTTTCTTCTCCCTCTCAATCACTATCTTCTTCTTCTTCCTCCCTCTCTCTCTCTCTCTCTCTTCTTCCTCCATTTTTCTTCTCCCTCGCAACTTGCATCTTCTTCTCCATGGGGTCGTTTCCCATGGCTGCCAAGGCCAACAAGGGACCTCCAAGGCATTTCCAGATCTGTCATGGGGTCATCTAACCCCATTGACCCCATGGTGGATCCGCCACTGCTCTTGGCTCGCTCCATTTCTCACCATGGCTCGAGCTCAACCTCAGATCGGGTCTCTCTTTGTGCAACCCTCACTCTACCCACTTTCTTCGGCCTCAAATCCACTTCATCGACACCATCATCGTCGTCTTCGAAGTCATCACCCGAAGGAACGTATCGTGACCATATCGATAGAGTATCGGAGCTGTATTGTAAAGTCAACAGGGAAGAAAAGTCTACGATACGCCACGTGGCGTATCAAATACATATCGGCGCCGTATCGGATACGCACATACCCCCAAAATCCCATGTATCGGTGCAACAGAGCTAAATGTACAGGCTTGAGATTCGTTCAAATGTATAGTTGAACTCAAAATCAAAACCAACTTCAGATTTTATCAAAATCAAAGGATTTCAAGCTTGGCATAGAAAATATCACAAACCAATTTATAAAATAATGATAATAAAATAAAGGGTAAACTGCCGAATTGCCCCCTGAACTTGTACCCCTACCGTCTAAATCATCAACATTTCATCCAATTTGCCGTATATGAGGGCAAATTGGTCATTTCATATGTAAAAAATAATTCAATACTTTTAAATAAAATAAAATGACATAAAAAATGAAAAAAAAAATTATAAGCAAAGGAGTAGGACCCACCCACCCTACCCCCTTCACCTCCACCTCTCCCCTTCTGCCCTTTCTCTTTCTCTGCTACCCAAGACCCATTCGTGCCTCCCCCAGCTATATCCACCTTCGCTAGCACTTTGCACCCACCAACGGTGCTACGGTTCTGTGGTGGTCGTCGAGGAGAGTGAGGAGCTTGGTGGCGGTTGGCTAGAGTTGGCTAGCCCTCCCGATCTGTTTCCATGGCCGCTTCAGACTTAGTGTAAGAGAGAAGGGTGGATTTGGGCAGTGGGCATAGAGAATCTAAGCATGGTGGAGGAGTTGGGCAGTGTTGCGGGGAGGGGGGGAGGAGCTGGGCAGTGGGCTTGGTGAAGAAGAGAGAGAGAGGGGGGCAGATTCAGATGGATTTGATTACCCTGATTGCCCATTTGCTTATCAGGTCTCTCACCTACTTTTTGCTTTCATTTGTTCTTTTTTGAAAATTTTTGGTTTTTTTGTCGATTATTTTTAGTTGCTGACGTCATCAATGACGTTAGCAAACCCAGAAAAGATTTTCCTTTGTGCCTGCCCAAACTTGTGGCCCCCATTAACTACCTAATCTTGCCTTTGTGCGCTAGAGCCAAAAGCTGGGACTAGGCCCCCTCCTGCCCTGGCAAACCAGTAGCGCTGGAGGTGCTCTAAATCCCTAATTGATACTTCATAAACCATAAATCTCCAAAATTTCAACATCAACAAATTTAGAGAAGAAGATTAAAGAAGATGAAGAATTGAAGATTAACTCTAATTAAGTCTTCAAGAATGACATGGGTGATTGGGTTTAGGGGTAGGCATAAAAATTGATAAACTTAACGAACCAACCGAAACAAATTGAAAAATGAGGTTTTTTTTACCAAACCGAAAAAGTCAACGTTGGACTTCACCCGAACCATTGACTTAGGTTCAGGCTTCCGGTAAAAAAAATTTGGAACCGTTGGACCTGACCCGAATCGCCCATATTTAATGATATTTACATTTGCCATGTCTCGTGGTCTGATTGGCCCAAAGAAGAGGTTATGGTGAGTCTGCTTGCATTGTATCAGTACCCTCACTCAAATTTTTAGTTTTTTTCAAAACCCTCACTCACTCACTCACCCGTCCATCTCTCTCTCTCAGCCTTTGTTCTTTCTGCCCTAGATACCTCACCATATCGACGGCGATGACTTCGGTGTCGGCATGGGCATGGGCATCGACATGATCGCTCGCTCTCTCTGTCGACCTCATCTCCTCTCTCTGTCGAGATGAGATGGGGATGTCATGGGTTGTAATTTTTTATTAGCTGGGATGGGGATGTCATCTGGATTGTGGTATTATTTTAGTCTACAAAATATCAACTCACTTAGGCTACAACCCAGGTTAGCCTGGATGTAGGATCGTCCTTGATGTTACTCTGAGTTAAATATATTTTCTGAATCACGTCGAAAAATTATTTGTCACCATTCATTATTGTAACCTCAATTATTGAAGAATGCATTGGTCTTGTATAGGGTTGACCCAAATTGTTATTTAGAAGTGGAGACGAGACTAATTATTATTATTATTATTATTAGTGAAAAAAAGTTTAAGGGGGTGTATCCAATTCAAATTTTTAATGACTTTTATAGAGTTTAAAAGTTTGTATGTATTCAATTTAGACTTTTAAACAGTATATAAAAGTCTAGTGGTATTCAATTGTGACTTTTAAAAAGTATTTAAAAGTTTGGTGGTATCCATTTATGATTTTTTAAAAGTATTTAAAAGTTTGTTGGTATCCAAAAAGTTAATGACTTTTAAAAAGCTTATTAAATGAACGACTTTTTCATACTTTTAAGGCTAATTGTTAAGAGCAAAAGTTTTGCCAATTTAATAGTGACTTTTATAAATTCTATGAAAGTATTTAAAAATTTGTCAACTCTATGAAAGTCACTCACTTAAAAAAAATGTCTTTATAAGTATGAATTGAATACACCCCTCTAAGAGTTGAGGAGGCTACTTCATACCAATATCAGGACTTATCAGAGGAGACTAATTTTTATAAGGACAAACTACAGTAAACACCCTAACCTATAGGGTCATTTACGATTCCATATCCGATTTTGGGGATATTTACAATTATATACACAACGTCGGGGAAAACCTACAAATTGCCCCCTTCGTTAGCGAAACCGTTAGTGAGTCTGTTAAATGCTAACGTGTCAAAAGTGGGACCCATTTTTTAATGATGTGGACTTCCACGTGGACCAAAAATTAGTAAAAAATAATTTTACTGTTTAAATTATTTATTATTGTTAAATTAATTCAAAATTTTAAAAGCAAAAATTAAAAAATAAAAATAAAAATCTGGCAAAACCCAGCAGCCACCCCTCCCCCACCCCCAAACTGACCAGCCCCCCACAGTTCCGACGAGCGGCACCCAAGCTCAGCCAAGCCTCAGTAATTCTCAGGCAATGGTATGAAACCCATATTCCCCATAAGCTTTCTTGCTCATCAAAATTGAAACATGCATGCTGATCATAATTCATAGGCTTATTTACTGTAGCGCCCCCTAAAACTTTGGTCAAATCTCATTTTACCCCTTGAAAGTTAAAATGACCCACTTTGCCTCCTTGACCGATGTTTTGCATCTCAATTTACCCCCAACCGTCAAGTCAGTCAAAAACTCTGTTAAAAATGCCAACGTGGCACGAATGGGACCCACAATTTTGTTAAATTGAATGCCACGTAGGTGCCATGTGTAAAAAATTAAAAAGAAAGATTTTCTTCTAAAAAAATATAATGCATTAGATAATGTAATACATTAAAAATAAAATAAAAACTTATTAATTAATTCCAAAAGAGGCTCTAATTGATGGTGAATTGCCTGTACGCCCCTTTCCTAACATGGATGATGATCCACTTACGATTTCCTTCAGGAACAAAATCAATGGCAGCCTGAACAGAAAGCCAAAGCTTTCCTCTTCTCTTTGTTTTTCAGCAAATTAACCTCACCAAATGCTAATTAGCAACCGGATTATCTCCACACTATTATGAGTTTAGGTTTTGATGAAGCTTACAAAGTTGTAAATCGAATTTCATACTTACCAAGAACTGCAATACGTATTAACAATAATTTCATACTTTCAAGTAAAACAATAAATTAAGTTGCTGATCAATTAAAGAAAACTAAATTACCCAGACAAAGGAAAAAAAAAAAACTACTGTGTCGTTCTTCCTTGCCATTGATATCAACCTTGATGGTGCGGTTGGTGTTGATCTTTTGGGTCAACAGGGGAGAGTCAATTACTTTTGCGCAGTCAATCCATCGACAACATTTGTGAAAGTTACCGCGATGGGAAAAATGATTGCCCCCATCATTCTTCCTCCTCCCTTTGCAACCAACCACCACCCATCATCATCCATATCCACCCAAACCCACCACAAGCCATTCCCACAAAAAAAAAAATGGATCTGGTATTGCGGATAGGTTGAGTCTGCAACAGATCTGGGATGGCAGTTGGGTTGAATCCTCAGCAAATCTGGAGTTTCAGGCTTGTCGGATCTGGAGAGAGATAAGGGATGGCTTGGGGTAGGGGGCGTTGGGATGGAGGCCCTTCTTCTCCCCTCTGCCTTGAAAGTCCAGCCGACCTTTTACACCATCATCATCAAAATCACAACAATCATGAAGGATAATCATGATCTAGGCAATATTTTAAGGCAATTCCCTATTACAAGGAGACCACATTTTATAGATACTAGGTACGAAGGGATGGGGGTGGGGTGAGGGAGGAGATCTGTTAGTTGCGATGGTGGAGGAGTGGCGTGGTGTGGAGAAGACGATGCTGCTGGTTTTTTAATTTCCTGTTAATTTTTTCTTTTGTTTTTCTTTTATTAATAATAGTTGAATTAACTTTTTTAAAAGAAAATCTTTCTTTTTATTTTTTTACACATGGCACCTACGTGGCATCCAATTTAACAAAATTGTGGGCCCCATCCGTGCCACGTTGGCATTTTTAACAGAGTTTTTGACTGACTTGACGATGGGGGGTAAATTGAGATGCAAAACATCGGTCAAGGAGGCAAAGTGGGCCATTTTAACTTTTAGAGGGTAAAGTGAGATTTGACCAAAGTTTCAGGGGGTGCTACAGTAAATAAGCCTAATTCATAAACATTTTTTATCTGTGAGCTGATTTCAGTAGAATCTGCAAGCCCCTTGCCGTGAGCAAATGAGCAAATGAACATACACAAATTAATTACTTTGTGCATAAATCCAGCCCATACAAAAACTATTTGATGGTGGAAAAGTTAAATTATATTAAATAAATAAAAAAAACTCAAAACAAAAAATTATCTCCCATCTCTCTTCTCCACCCGACCAACACCACCCAGCCAACCCCAGCAGCCTCCACCATAGCGCAACCAACCACCCACCACCGTAGCCCAACCAACCACCCATCACCGTAGCCTAATCAACCGCACCTATCCCCTTCTAAATCTCTTTCTCTTTCTATTTCTCTCTCCCTCTCTCCCCCAAAAATTTATCAAGACACCCATATCCTGGGTTTGGCGATGAAGATGGGCTTCGACGAAGAAGATTGCGGCAGTTTGGTGATGAAGATGAAGTTTGGCGATTGCGTCATCTCTCCTTCCGACCCATAACCGTCTCCAGCCGCCATGGGCTTCGACCTGGAGAATTGTGTACCAGTCGGGGTGGTTGTTTACGCACTTGTCGGAGGCGAAGAGCACGTCGGCGACGGCCAAGATCTGATCTGAGCGGTCCAATAGCTGCTCGATCTCCTGAGCCAGAATTGCGAAGTCGAGGCAGCTGCTCAGATCTCGACTATGTAGAAGCTTCTCGACGATTCTGAGCAAGCGCTCAGCTTCCACTCTGTTTGGATCCATGGATTTCGATGGCCCATGGATTTTGCCGTTCTGGTTTGCTGGGAAAACAAAAAATTTCGAAATCCAAAATGGAAATTGAAATCGAAAAGTTCCTCTTTCACTTGCAGTCTGATTTGGTTGTTAATGTTTCTAGGTTTTGCCAGGTTATTATTTATTTATTTTAATTTTTGCTTTTTTAATTTTGAATTAATTTAACAATAATAAATAATTTAAACAGTAAAATAATTTTTTTATTAATTTTTGGTCCACGTGGAAGTCCACATCATAAAAAAATAGGTCTTATTTTTGACACGTTAGTATTTAACAGACTCACTAACGGTTTCGCTAACAGAGGAGGCAATTTGTAGGTTTTCCTCAACGTTGTGTATGTAATTGTAAATGTCCCCAAAATCGGGTATGGAATCGTAAATGACCCTATAGGTTGGGGGGTATGAGATATGGTTGAGGGAGTGGTATAAATGAATATAAAGAGTTGGGCCTGGTGAGATGGTTAAAAAATGGAGTTGGGCTTATCTATTTATTTGATTTTTGAAGTTGGGCTTGGTGTGGAGAGGTCTAACAATATATAATTATATATTAAAATTATATATATTTTAATTGGATCGGTTCAGTTCGGCCCGGTTCGGTTTTTGAAGATATGGAACTGGAATTAGAACCGGTCCAAATCGGTCCAGTTTGGTCTTTTGACCGATTGTTGACTTTTTGGTTAATTTTTTTCGGTGCGGTTCGACTCAGATTTCCGGTTTGCCAGTTTGAATGCCCACCCCTAAAAACAACAAACACTACTGTGTGATGACATGGAAATAGTGGCCGTATAATGGCGTTTGACTGTAGACACCATTATCAGTGTCCTTTACTCCTAAACGCCATCACTAAAAATGGTGTGTCCTCAACAACTCCTTTCAATCGATGGTTTAATATTCAATCAATCCCCAAAAATCAAAATCAGTACCAATCCAGTCTCCATCGACATTTTAATTTAAACAGTGTGAAATGGTCAAAAGAAGTATTTTGATGAATTGGAATTGGCATGATTAAGAGTTTTCATTCGAGATATATTAGTGTTAACACTTGATCAGACAGACAATTATGCTTGACATACTTTTTCTTCAAGCATTTTTCAATGAAAAAACAAAATCTCATGCTCAATTGCTCAAATATTAGAAAACCCTCATTAAATGCATCTTGGAAAAATTTCACACACGACAAATCTTTTCTTGACCGTTGCTACAATAAAAAGTACATAAACACAGTTTTGATCTTAACCAACAATACAATAATATACAAGACAGAATGGAGCCATTAATGGCCTCTTCAAGATTTGTTTTCTTCCTCTCTCCCATTCTATTACTAATAAGTTCTCAATCCCTTGCTCAGCCTGAGTTTCCAAGCCATAGCTGTTTCTAAGAGAAAGGCAACTATACCACAGGCAGCACGTACCGAACAAACCTTAACATCCTTCTCTCTTCTTTCTTCCCCCTCCAACAACGGCAATGGCTACGACTTCTACAACTCCTCTGGAGAAAACGCCGACCAGGTCCACGCAATCGCTCTATGTCGAGGCGATGTCAGGGCGGACACTTGCCGTGGCTGCCTCAGTAACTCCACACAAAAGCTCACACAGGTCTGTCCCAATCAGAAGGAAGCTATTGGCTTTTACGACGAGTGCATGCTGCGCTACGCTAACCACTGTTTTCCCGTTGTGGTGGAACATACAGAACCTGTCGTCCTCTGACGTCGACGGGTTTTTCCAAGAGATGAGGAAGCTGCTGAAAGGCCTAAATGGTCAAGCTGCGGCGAACGGTTCTCTTCGGAAGTTTGCGGTAGGGAACACAACCGCTCCCAATTTCCAACCAATATATGGACTTGCGCAGTGCACGCAGGATTTGGCCGAGCAGGCCTGCAGTGAATTCTTGGATGCTGCTATGGGATATATCCAAGCATATTGTGAGAGGAAGCAAGGTTGTAGAGTTCAGAACCCCAGCTGTACCGTTAGGTATGAAGTCAATCGCTTCTATGACCCTACAACTGTGGTGTCGTTGCCGTCATCCCCGCCGCCACTGTCTAGTCCTCTTCCACCATCAACCAGTACATGAGGTACATATGCTTTGAACAAATAAAGTTGGCCTAATTAGAGCAATTGTCCATGAATTTGTACACGAGTTACATTTGATTCTCTCAATTCAAGTTTTTGTTGATGTAGTCGTGTCGCATACAAGTTCAGGCACCATTGCTATAATTCACACTACAACAATTTTGGTCAAAGAGATTTCTTATGCATATTTTGTTAGGTTCATATACAGATATATGTATGTATTCTAAATGAGATTTCTGATTTTTTCAGGATCGAAGAGTAATAGATCTCGGACTGTCATCATTGTTGTTGGCCCATGGATTTTGGGATGCAGAAATGAACCCCAAAATTTCAGATTTTGGCATGGCAAGGTTGTTCGTGCCTGATCAAAGGCAAGACAATACTAGTCGAATTGTCGGGGCCTAGTAAGAATATGCACTTAACTGCACGTGGGCTTATGTTTGTTATTTTTGTTGATATGCAGTGGGTATATGGCTCCAGAGTATGCATTTCATGGACACTTTTCTGTTAAGTCCGATGTCTACAGTTTTGGTGTGTCAGTTCTAGAGATAGTTAGTGGACAAAAAAAGAGTTGCTTCCAGCATGGAGACAATGGGGAGGATCTTCTAAGCTTCGTAAGTGAAAATATAATATAGTTTTGACATCTCAATACAATTGAGTGCAACGAATTAAGGAAAGAAAACTTATCTCTGATCATTTCTGCAAATTCATAAATCATTACAGGCCTGGAGAAGTTGGAGGGAAGGGACAACTTCAAATCTAATAGATCCCACATTGAAGACTGATTCAAGAAATGAAATAATGAGATGCATCCACATTGGATTATTATGTGTGCAAGAAAATGTGGCTGATAGGCCAACCATGGCATCTATTATTCTCATGACGAATAGCTACTCCCTCACTCTCCCAGTGCCCTCCCAACCTGCATTTTATTTGCACAGCAGCATTGGATCGGACATGCCGTTACGATCTGAATATAATTCAGGGGCAACATGGTCAGATCGATCCAATAGTAACCCTGTCAAAGTAATGGAATATGAGACTTTTACTGAACCACATCCTCGCTAGTGGTTGAAGATCTTACTGGCTTTCTGTGCCGTCTTCAAACTTATATATTCCATGGCATCATCTTCCATTTAGATTGTTGCTTTGAATTCCTTAAAGTGTCCTACTTTTCTATGCTCTTGTACATCAATGTGCTTTGATTCCTCAAAACTTTTCTAATTGTAAACTATCCAGAATCCCCATTATTGTAAAAAGGACATCCATCAGACAGAATCATCACAATTTCACAAAACCGATAAAGTACACTCTAATATGAAAGTTTCAAACTTGAAAGTTTGCCGAGTTCAATGATTTTCCCCCCAAATCCTTAATTTGAAGCATTGATACCAATAAAATCCCTGTCCATTGAACCACCAATAAAGATTGAACTCCACAGTTGCCCAAAAACATAATTTGACAAGACAAGAAACAGCATTTTGTATTGCCCATTTGAGAAACAACTCAACATAAAACACTAACAAAAAAGTCGTCATTTGCTTAAGGAAAGCCCAATTTGTGAGCCCTTGAAGTTGCTGGTCATACTGACCTAAGGATGAGCTAAGTGTGCTTGGTCATTCTGACCTAAGCATGAGGTGTTATTGATTGTGGGGAAGTTAGGAGAAGTAGATGAATTACTTATAATTGGAGTGGAGTTTTGCAGCAGCCAAAAGAAAGAAAAGAAGATGAAGTGGGAGCTGCACCACTAATCCTAAAGAAAAGAGGAAGGTTTTCAAATTCAATTGTGTGTTAGGTGAAGTGGGTGAAGTGGGTGTGGTTAGTGAACTCAATTGTATATTCTATCTGACGCTTATACCAAAGGTTCTTGGGGAAGTGAATGGTTTTGCGAAACCACCTTACAATTCAACTGCCTTTCAACATCATTAGCCAAGTCTTGAACGCTTCCGATCCACGCTTCCTCTACTTGTGTGTCTGCTTTCTTGCCCTCGTCAGCATCCGCTAAGAAGGATTTCATGAATACCAACTCCTGCTTAATCTCATCAACTTGATCACGAACACCCGCTATAGAGGCTGCTTCACTCTCGAGAATGGCTACAAATTTACCAATGAAGCTACGAGTGACTGTCACTTGGGATTTGAGGGATTTTTGGGTTTTGAGAGATTTCTGGGATTTGAGGGATTTGTGAGTATTAATTATAAAATAAGGTAAAGAAAGAAAATATTATAAATATTATAAAAAAGGGTTTTTCATAAAAGAGAGAGAGAGAGAGAGAGAGAGAGAGAGAGAGAGAGAGAGAAAAGAAAAGAAAAATAAAAAGAGAGAAGGAAAAGCAATAAAAAAGAAAGAGAGGGAGGAGAGAGGAGAGAGGAGAGAGAAACATTTACATCCAAGCTGCACTCGTAGGCTTTATCAAGTAGAGCTGTTTCGTTTTGGCTCAGGTGTTTTAAAAAAAATAGAAAATTTGGCATAAGTCCAATTATGAGGAGAGATTTTGGGTGCAATCCACGCAGAAATTGTTGTTGATCCAAGTCCTTTTACTTTTATGCCACATAAGATTACATGCCTTTTTAAATTTATTGATATTTACTTTTATTTATTTATTATTTTTTGTTCCAGTTTTGCACCTAAAACATAAATAAGGTAAAGTATGAATTCATAAAACTGGTAAGTTATTGATTTGTAGGATATTAATTATCATATTTGATTTGAATTTAATTGCAAATCTATTTATTGAATTCTGAAATTTTCCTAAGGTATATCGACATCAAAATTTGTAATAAGAGTTCATAAAAACTTCATACCTTAACAATAGGTAAGGTACTTATGCATACACCTCGTATGCAGTATGCAGGTAACTAAACCCATAAATTACCTCTAGTTCAGGTAATTAAATCCACAAATTACCTCTAGTCTAGGTAGTTCTACCCTCTAGCCCAGCTAATTGAACTCATATAATATCCTGGTATGGATCTTTAAACTCAACTGAGATAAAAATCCGTACAAAATTTCTTTGGAAAAATTAAAAAAAAAAACACACTATTACATGGAAGACATGTACGTATGTATATAAATATGAAGCTCCAGAAAAAACTGCTTAAGAAAACTCAAGAAAAAAACACTTACATGTAAGGTAGGTACATATATACTTGTATGTATTAACATTATTTACCTGTATATTAGATACATAATTTAATGCGGGTGCTTGTCTGATCGATTGGTATAATATGTGAGTCTTTACTTTTTATTGATTAAATTGTATTTTATCTATATATTAGGAATATTATCAAGAAAAAAAATTCATAATTCAAAATATGGAATTCAATTACAAGGAAATAATGCATTAAATTTAGATTTTCAATGTGTTTTCCTTATTTACCTTAAAGGGTAAAATCGACACAACAAAAAAGTAATAAATGTCAAAGAACCTACATCTAAAACAAAAAACGCGAGGACTAGACCCAATGATAGCTAATCATTTTGGACCTAGATTTAAGAAGCCCTAAAAAAAAAAAACCTCTTAAGTGGAACGACGTCGTTTTAACGTAGGGGAAAAAAATAAGACGCTGTGAGCGCTGCACGGGTGCGCAGCAAGCTGCTTGCTGCCTGTGTCTGCTACGACTGCTTCCTCTTTGTGGCATTTCATCAAACACCTTCTAGGCAATTTTCAGGGGTTAAGTTCTTGGCCTCCTATGGTAGATTCTGGGTTTGCAAGGGTCAATTGACCCCTCTTGCCCCTGTGTGGATCCGCCACTGCACATAGGTCCTCCTTGTCTCTTTCTTTCACATTTGTAATGCCAAGGAACATAAGCTGGGTCATATTTCCAATAAATCTAATAATGTTTCCTTTTGATTCAATATATGCCAAAGTTTGCAATTTTCTTCATCTTACTAATACTTGATGGTATTCTTACAAACACAATTAACATAGAAGAAAGTACAAAACACAATTAACATAGAAGAAAGTACAAACACGCCGAATATAAAAGAATGAGGATCCAAATCTCAAAAGCTAATCATCGACATACATCTGCCCATTGCTGAAGTGGCAGATGCAATTTTATGAACATCAACTTGGGTATTATTTGATTTTCAAAAAGAGTAAAAAGAGTAATCATGGGTAAATTCTTCAATCAGTATGGATTTGTTTCTGCAAAATACACAAAAAGACAAAAGCGATATTGTAATTAACAAACAATTTATATGGCTTTACATCCAAATCATTAAGTTTAGGAAAGTCAATGAAAGGATAAAAGATACTTACTCATATTTCTTGCATCTCTCGTGGACGAGTAGCATCCTTGCATGATCCACACCTCCTTCTTTTATGGACTCTCTAAACTTCTCTGAAACATTATCAAATATGTATCCTTGTAGTTTAGTAAGGTGCTCAATACCCTGTGGCAATGTTTCTAACGTCATGCAACTACGAATGTCTAAGAACTCGAGATTTGGCATCGCCCCTTTTTCTATAGTTATCTTATTTAATAATGCGAGATTCCGAAACTGCAAATACCAAAGCTTCACAAAGCCTCTGTTGAAACATAACTCTTTCCTAACAGAGGCATTATCAAGCCAAAGAAAACGTAGAGAGGGCAATGCTTCAATATGAGGTAGTAAATCTTCTTCAAGTCTGGACCCACGCAGATTCAAATATGCGAGAGAGTGGAGTGAACAAAACCAATGTGGTACCTTTTCCAGTTTGCCGACCAATTTAAGTCTATCAAGGTAGGGAGGCGGTGAAGACAATGCGTCAACTCGAAGAAATTCCTCTCCATCAGCTACAAATAAAAGCAAGCGGGAAAGGACCTTCATCTCTTGAATTGAGGCACATAGGTCCTCCTCGTCTTTTTCTTTCACATTTGTAATGCCAAGGAACGTAAGCTGGGTCATACTTCCAATAAGTCTAATAATGTTTCCTTCTGATTCAATATTTGCCAAAGATTGCAATTTCTTCATCTTACTAATACTTGATGGTATTCTTACCCCAATTATCTTTCCGGAAATCAACCTGCCCATAAGTAAATGGCGCAAATTTATCAACTTGGAAATCCCTCTTGGAAGTGCCTCTATTTTTGTTGACATTATGATCAAGGTCTGAAGGTTGCGGAGATTTCCAATGGATTCCGGAAGCTCCGTAATTGGAGTTCCACTCAAATTTAAGTATTTTAAATTAAATAAGGACATTAGATTGTCTGGCAGATTATCAATTGGGACATCCTCCAAATCTAGAACCTTCAACAATTTAAGGTCAAAAGGTAATTTATTTGGGAAAGAGAATGAGGATAAGTCAGTGGCAAAGACGAGAAACGAACAAAACCGTGATGTACCTGTGCATGATCCAATTTCTCCGTTAGCTGTTTGAATTGACAAACGGAGTGCCCTAGTTTCTTCTATTGTTTCACTCCCATCATGTACAGCGCAAAACTTTTCTTCTTTTGCTATAGACAAGGCAATCTCCCGCAAAAGATCATGCATCTTACATGCTGGGAGGGGTCCTCGAAACTTTGGCTGTAGCATGTTACGAAAAATGAGTTCCATAAGATAGCTATTTGCAACTTCTTCTGGCGTGAGCCCTTCGACATGTTCAACAAATCCTTCAGCGATCCACAATGTGATGAGCCTAAGATTTAAGATCACATGATCTTCAGGGAAAAGGGAACAATATAGAAAGCATTGCTTCAATCGGTATGGCAAATCATTAAAACTAAACAACAAGATGCTCCTCTTCATAGGTTCTAGCAAAGGATTGTTTGTTAAATGCCAATTTAAGCTGTTGTAGACTGTGCTCCACTCTGTAAGTGACTTCTTAGAAGACATAAGACCACTCAAGGCTACGATCGCAAGAGGTAGGCCTTCACACTTCTCCAACAGTTCCCGAGCTAATGGCAGAATTTCTGTTGAACAAGATTTGTTTGGATAACTTGAGAATGCTTTCATGCTGAAGAGCTCCCATGCATCACCTTTTTCCAACGGTTGAATCTTGTGAACATGGCTTTCAACTCCAAAAGAAGAGGATGCTATGTCTTCTCTTCGAGTTGTAAGCATGACTCGACTTCCACGTTGTTTATCTGGAAATGAAAACCTTATTTTGTCCCAAAGATGGACATCCCACACGTCATCCAATACAACTAGATACCTGTTAGTCTCCAAGTAGTTCACCAAAATCTCCAGCAATTCATTATAACTCATGGCATTCATGTCTGCAGGGACCTCTTCCTTCTTTGCTTTGTGGAATTCCTTGATCAATCTTCTAAGTAAGTCTTCAATCACATAAGACTGGGAAACAGTAATCCACGCATAGCATTCGAAATGTCTCTTTACAATTTCATCTTTGAAAGTCCTTGCAACTACAGTTGTCTTCCCCGATCCTCCCATCCCGACCACAGACACAACAGTTTGGCGTTGCTCTTCGTTCGTTAGCCATCCAATTAACAAGTTCTTATCACCTTCAATCCCGACGAGTTCATCATCCTTATGATAAGGAGAAGACTCCGCTTGATGCTGCACCCATCTGCGAATATCCTCAGAAGAAGTACTTTTTCCTTCTACAGCTGCACCACCACCACCATATCTCTGATTCCTTTCTGTAATAGCTCTAATTGCCATCGCGATTTTCTGTAACTTGTTGGCTATTTTACGCTTATACCAAAGGTGCTTTGGAAAGTGAATGGTTTTGTGGATCCACCTGGCAAATCCACCGCCAATTTGCTGCTCGTACACGTGATACATGAATTCATCAATGATGTTTTCAACATCATTGGCCAAGTCTCGAACGCTTCTGATCCACACTTCCTCTACTTGTGTGTGTGCTTTGTTGCCCCCGTCAGCATCCGCTAAGAAGGCTTTCATGAATTCCAGCTCCCCCTTAATCTCATCAACTTGATCACCAACACCCGCTATGAAGGCTGCTTCACTCTCGAGAATTGCTACAAATTTGTCAATTGAGTGGTCTGCTGAAAATGAAACTGACGCCATAATGGCCTTATTTTGGTATATGCTAGCTTAATCAAAACAACACATCTAGAAATGATTCTGGGGAGCAATCAACCGGATGTAACACAAATTTAAAAATCAAAATACATGAGAAGATAACATTCCATTGTGTGGTGGTGGGTTGGGGCTCAGCTCAGATGTACTAGACGAGAGAGATGATCAGAAGTTATTGCTTAGAAATCTTGCTATGTTTTTATTATTGCTCTGGAAACTCGAAAAAGTAGATTCCATCTTGCTATGGGTCTATTATTGCTGACAAAGTGGGCCTGCTTTCGTCATGTTGTGATCACAAGTTCCTCATCCTCGAACCCAGCCGAATAAATGATATATTTATTTTAAATTAATAAATATATATAACAATTAAAAAGTTTTAATGTATAAATCTATCTATATATATAAAGCAAAAAGCAGAGAATGGTGAAACATTCAAAATACCATAAAATGCCCTTGGTTAATTCAAACATTTAGAATTGAAATTATTAATGAAATGAGGATAATATGGTAAATTCACAATTGAATAAATTAAAAATAAAAATCAAATAATGGATCCTACTTTTATGGAAAATAACTACCCATTTTTTCTTTTCTTAATTCTAAAAACTAAAAAAAGAAAACCAATTGGCACCTCGTGTGGCAAGAGGCTAGTAACTAATTAAATTAAGTTAGATTATTCTATTAAAGTAGCATGGCCGCTGTAATTAAGTTTTAATGTACAGCCACATATCCTTTTCTTGCGCAAGTTTCTTTCGTTTTCCATTGAGTGAGGATATTCATCTTGATGATGAATTGTCGATGAAAACAATATGTTGTATTAGTTTCATTAATTTTTACCCCATTTTTGGAAGAAAATTATATGATTTTATTATTTTTGTCAAATTGAATTGAAATAAATTTGAGTAGTTGGGTGAAATTTTATAGTTCAATTTGTCGAACAACGTAGGGCAGATATTCAGTTATGCTTAGTGTTGGCACTAAAACTGAACAGATAGAGATGAGTGCAACTTACAAGTGATGTGGACGATCTAGAGATCGATTGAGTGCTTGATGCAGATTCTTCTTGTCTTTGGATGCTGATCCTGAATAAAAGGAAGCCGAGGCTCGTGAGGTCTATGGAACCGGTGTGGAACCGGCCTAAGACCCTCCGATGCCAAAGTAAATTTGTTTCTAAGAGCTTTTGCTACTGAGAATGTATTTAGCATAAAAGTCAAGCTGAAAAGTCTTACCCCTTGTATTGTAGTGGAGGGGCCTATTTATAGAGGGCATTTGGTATGCTCTTAGTACTTAATTTCGATGTGGGACTCGTGGGAGGGCCCTACGAGGTTGACACGAGTCTTTGGATATTTTGGGCGTGGCTTTCGAGGTTTGCTTCGCAGAATCGGTAGTCGATACCGATTGTAGACATTGCTAGGCATCATCGGCAGCCTATACCGATTGTTCGTTGTCTTGGGCAATTGGGGGTTTTACTAATCCACGTGTCGAAGTATGAGTGGAGGGTCAGATACGGTACAAACACTTAGATATGCTCATATTATTCTTCTTCTCCAATATGGAGGTATTTATACAAGTACAAAGATGTGTTGACCCTAAATAAAATAGGAAATATATCTAAATTACAATAGGAAATAAATCTCTATTACAATATGACTAAATAATAATTGGTAAGTGACCAAAATTCTAATTAAATAAGGAACCAAAATCCTAACTAAGTAAGGACTTGCCAACACTCCCCCTCAAGTTGGGGCAAAGATATTTCGCTCGCCCAACTTGACAAGCGAGTCATAGAACACCATACTCGACATTGACCAATCGAACAACTGTAAAGAAGGCCTTGTTATAAAAACCCTAACAAATAGGGCATATAGAAGAACACATAAAAGCTAAACACAGAAACTCTGTGAGCACAGCAGTAGGTAAAGCAGAACACAAAAATCCTGTGAGTATGGCAATAGATAAAATATAACACAGAAACCTTGTGAGTAAGGTAGTAGGTAAGACAGAACACAATAAGAGAAGTCGGTCGAATTAATGTAATATTATGAGTACTCCATATGATGTGATGTATATAAAAGTCTCCACTTCCTAACCTTCACATATAAACGGTTGCCGACACTACAACAAATGATAAAAAGAACATATCTAGTAGGGGTGGCATTTTATATAGAAAAACCGAAAAAACCGCCAAAACCAACCGATAATTTACCGCAATGAAACCGCAATCGCGGGAAACCGAACCGCATTTGCGGTATTTGATTTTCAAAACTTGCGGTTACCACAAACCGCGAATATATTTTAAATAATATTGTCTATATTGTTATTGTATGTAAAATATATTTCATACAATATATTTCATACAATATTTTCTATTCACACCCATTAATCATAGCCTTTAGATACAATATTTTGCATTGCATTTTCCTTTTGATTTGTAACTTTAAAGAATTTGGAATTGGAATGCTTGAGAAGTTCAACTTTAATTGGAATGCTTGGAATTGAACTTTAATTTTCTTTAGGTTGTGAATGCTTGAGAAGTTGAGGAGATTGTGAATTTATATACGCTTGAGAAGTTGAGGTTGTGAATTTATTTTTTTAGGTTGTAATTTATATTTTTGGGTTAAAGTATGTTTGAACTCAAAAGGCTTCAAAAGAAGCATCAAAATTAGGCCTAAAATGTGGAAGATTGGATTTGTATGACACAAAAAGAACTTGCGGTTTTAAACCGCTAATTCATGGTAACTGACCGCTTTTTGCGGTTTCAAAAATTACCATACCGCAAATAGTCGGTTGGTTTGCGGTTTGGACAAAAATTCGCGGTTACCGAACCGCAACCACCCCTAATATCTAGGGAGCAATGACGCTGTTAAAAACTATTCATTTGTCTATAATAATCTACATAATTCCAGGAAAATTAAAAGTCAAATACTGGTGAGGGATGTCTCGGCTTGGAGTAGCAAATATCCAAGATATTAATCCCTACCTACTACACTACACATGTGGCTAAGAATGGTGGTGATGATGTCCCAAGTAGCAAAATATTAACTTGGTAGAATACAAATGACAAACACAAATGAAGATTGCAAGCCACAACAAACACACGTGGCTAAGAATGGTGGAGATATCCCAAGTTGCTGGGACAACACGGGTACTAGGCAACATTCTATACATACACTTCATCTCTCCCACCACGTAATCTTTTTTTTGTTGTCAAACGATAGGAAGATATTATTAGAGCCGAATAGAAAGTTTTACATCTTTTGCCAAAGTATTGAAGAGCCACTCTGGCCATAAATAGTCCCACAAATGGGTACCTCCTACTTGACTCACAAAGGCTGCAACCAGGCGAGCAGCTTGATTATACAGTCGAGGAATAAAAGAAAACATCACCGACTGAAACTGTTGAGCCAAAATTTTTATATCAGAAATAATTCCTTCAATCCTAGCATCAACAGGGTTTACTCCTTGAAGCATCCGGATAAGCAGCTGCGAATCAAACTCCACAATTACTTTGTTTAAATTCGCATTTTGAGCATAAGTTAGCCCAACACAAATAGCTTCCGCTTCCAACATAAGAGCTGAGTGACTAGGCAAGTTTCCAGTTCCACCCGCCAATAGCATCCAGCCCTCGCTATCCCGAAAAACCCATCCCACACCTCCAGTCAATGTTTGCTGAGCCCAAGCCCCATCACAATTAAGTTTCACCACCCCATCAGGGGGTTTTCTCCAAGAAGGAAGAGGTTTATTAGCATTGGCTAACAAATCAGGTTGCTCCAAATCTCCATGAACATTTAAAAGTTGGCTTTCCATTTGGGTAATATTTCTCCTGTAGAAGTTGGGCCAAAAAGGAATCAGGGGTGTTTAAAATTCTCCATCCCACTTTTGCCAGCATAGCCAAATTAAAGTATATTAAATCCTTAAAACCCAAGCCTCCATTCTTCTTAAGCTGTGATATTTTATTCCAAGCAACCCAATGAATGCCATTGTGGTCATTATTCCTTTTCCACCAAAAGGTAGCAATGACCCGCTCCAATTCTTTACATAGCCCCACTGGAAGCTTAAAGCAAGACATTGCATAGGTGGGTAAAGCCAATGCGACAGCCTTAATGAGAACTTCTTTTCCAGCTGTGGATAGAAATTGTTCCGCCCATCCTGAAAGCCTATTTAATAAATTTTTCCTAACTCCCTCGAAGACCTGCTTTTTGGACTGACCAAAATCAGCATTAATACCCAAGAACCCGCCAAAATCAGTCTTATGTTCAATCTGGAGAGTGTCAACCATTTGCTTTCGAATGCGAACAGGGCAATTTTTACTGAAGAACAGAGAACTCTTATCAAAGTTGATGCTCTGCCCAGAAGCTTCCTCATACACCTGTAAAATGTTATGTAAACAATTTGCCTCCTGGATATTGGCTCTGCAGAAGATTACGGAGTCATCAGCAAACAGTAGATGAGAAATGCTGAGGCCATCCTGCTTGATACGAAAACCATACACCAACTGTCTCTCCTCATAATTTTTGATTAACGTAGTGAGCCCTTCCGCACAGAGCAGGAACAGAAAAGGCGATAATGGGTCGCCCTGTCGGAGTTGTGAAGCCAAGAGCTAAACCACTAGAAGGCAACATAGCCTACATTCCTATATTAAAATACATGGTTTGAGGAGAAGGTTGAACAACAATAAAGTTCCATTGTGTGGTGGGTTGGGGCTTAGATGCACCAGAGAGAGAGAGACATTATCAATTATTGCTTAGAAAACGTTGTTAAGCATGACCAATGTGAATGAATGCCATAGGACGGGAAATAGAGTGACATGGCACATGGCAGTTTTTGAGTGGCAAAGTTACTAGATCTGTATAACTCTATAATTTCTCCTCTTGACTAGTGAATCACATTTTGCAGTAAGACAAGCCAGTGATGAAATAATTTCTCCAGTTAATGTAAAATTAATGATGAAGTACTACATATGATGCGATGTATAGGTCCACTTCCTAACCTAATATATAGACCCATTGTGTATTGCCTCGAAGAAAACGGAATGCAAAACTTGTAAGACATTGGATTATTCTAATTACCTACTTAAGTGGTCTTCTAATCATCATAGGGTTGTCTTGGGCTCAATATTGATCAAGGACTCAATTACTACTCGACCTGTAGCCTTTGTATAAGTGTTTCAGTTAAATACATGGGCCAAAGGGATTCCTAATTAATATGGACTAGGGTTTTTATTTCATAATGCAATAAGGACTGGTTGAGAGTTTTTCTTGATGGGAGAGACTCCTAGGCAGATGCATATAAAACACAAGTGCCGCTGCTCAACCGATCAAGCCAACCCACACAAAAGAATTGAGGAGAAGAGCTCTTGTGTATGTTCTTGATATTTCGACAGTTTCTATGACATACCAAAGACATGTGTTCTACTTATGTGCAATCAATAAAGTTGACATGTGGTATCAGAGCCTAGGCTGCATGTTTTAGAATCGAAAGTAATCATCCATCTCTTCTGCTGCTTTGCAATTGGACGGCACTTTGCAAAGGCTTCTTTCTCTTTTTTCCTGCCTCTAACCAAGTTTCCATATTTAAGGATTGGGGTATGATGTTTCTTGTTGAATATGAATTGAATGCATGAAGTTTTCACGGCTTTTCGATTTGGCTTCTTCTGCCTTATGATTTGTGTTTTGTTTGAGGGAAAGCATGTGGGCATTGTATGACATAGGGTAGTCTATGAGATATCTTACAATTATAAGTCTATGGCATGCGGCAAAACCATGTGGCTTGCATGTTTTCTCAATTTCATCGAAAATTGCCTTTGTCATGATTATTTCTTAATCAATTTTGGTATTCTTTGCCTTTACTATTGTTGGGGTCTTTTTCTGTCGGAAGGCTCGTCTGAGCTTATTGATTCTAGGACCGCCATAGGGTGGTGAATCAAGCCTTCGTTGCCCATTTTTTTGAGTTAGCGAGAACTAGGCCCAAAGAATCCTGAGGGAAAAGCAAGTCCCAGGGGGGGTACTTTGTTTTTATTCCAGCGGTTGCGTGTTTGGTGCTGATATTTCCGGCAGCTTGACGAAGAGTTGAAGATGACTTGCTAATGTTTCCGACAGCATGAAGAAGAGTTGAAGATGACTTGCTGATGTTTCCAACAGCTTGAAGAAGAGTTGAAGATGACTTGCTGATGTTGATATGAGATTGTGTGAGCTTGGCATGAGAGCTTGGAGTGCGGGAGCTAAAGACCCACAAGTTTAGCAAATGAGAATGCATATGCTTGGCTTGGTGTTGGATATGCTAAAGTTTGGGTGTTGATAATTTGTTGTTTGTGGCTATGGCTATGGCTATGGGGATTTAAGAGTTTCAAGAGGAGGATGGGAGGAAAAGCTTGAGATTTGAAGGCTATGGTGTTTATAGCTTGGAAGGAAGGAAAAGTTTGGAGTTATGCTTGGTGATGTTTTATGGATTTAAGAGTTTCAAGAGAAGGAGGATAAGAGGAAAAGCTTGAGGTTTGAAGGCTATGGGGTTTATAGCTTGGAATGAAGGAAAAACTTGGAGTTATGCTTGGTGAGGCTTTATGGATTTAAGAGTTTCAAGATAAGGAGGATGGGAGGAAAAGCTTGAGGTTTGAAGGCTATGGTGTTTATAGCTTGGAAGGGTATGAGGAGGAAGGAAAATCTTGGAGTTATGCTTGGTAAGGCTTTATAGGGAAGATGATGGATTTCAAGGGTGAGAAAGTATGAGACATGGTTGTGATGGCTAAGGAATGGCTGGGATGGCCGCTAGAATGCTTGCAGCAGCCAAAGAGAGGAAGGAAAATGGTTTGATGGTTGTTGAGGTGCTTGAGCAACCAAGAGATGTTGGTCGATGACTGCTGGGATGTTTGCAGCAGCCAAAGGATGGAGGTTGATGGCTGGGATGACCGCTGGAATGCTTGCAGCAGTCGAAGGGAGGAAGGAAGATGAGTTCTCATGGTTGCAGGGAGGCTTGCAGCAACAAGAGATGTTGGTCGATGGCTGCTGGGATGCTTGCAGCAGCCAAATGATGGAGGTTGATGGCTGGGATGACCGCTGTAATGCTTGCAGCAGCTGAAGGGAGGAAGGAAGATGAGTTCTCATGGTTGCTGGGAGGCTTGCAGCAACCAAGAGATGTTGATTTTGCCTAGCAAATGCCTCCCAATTTATAGAGGGTGAGGGTTTTCCTTTATTTCCAATAGGTAAAGGGAGGTGCTTGAACCAGCCTATTTCCAATGGTTAAAAGGGAGCATTGGGGCATGCTATTTTCCAGTAGATGAAGCTAGGTACCATAAACTTATTATTTCCTATGGGTAAAAAGAAGTGTTGGAAATGGCTTATTTCCAGCGGATAATAGGGAGTGCTGGAAAAGGCTTGTTTCCAACGGATAAAGCTAGGCATTTGGAAAATGACTATTTCCTATAGGTAAAAGAAGTGCTTGAAAAATATCTCATTTGCTAACCCACATTGGAGAACTCTAAGTAATGGGCTTGGTCTTTGGTGCTCCCAAGTAGTTAGCCCAAAGTCTCCATTATCCAAAAGCTTCCGTGGGCCTTGTGGACCTCCGTAACCTTCCACACCACAATCCCTCGTGCAAGCCCCGTAAACCACATGACTTGGGTTCATGTGAGCTTAATAGGTGATTGACATATGAAAAAAATGTATTATTGGCTTCGCATGGCATGAACACTATCATTTATTTAATGAATTAATTCCCAAAATACAGCTTGACCAACATTATATGTTATATTGGGCTTTAAATGTCTTTGGGCTTCTCGTGACTTTTTTGGGCCTCAACAACTAAGAACCAGATTCTAGTGTCATTTTTTATTTATTTTATATCATCATGTTCTACTGCATATTTAAATTGGCATCAAGTTTCAACCTTAGGCATGCTTAATATTATTAATTGCTGCAAAAGATTGTATGCACAGATATTTAGAGCTTAAATGGGATGTCACACCAGTAAATATTTTAAGATAAAAATTGGGATTTTAGTTTTAGCTTTAGTTATTGATAGCCCAAGCATGTTTCAGGTTGATTAAGTAATTTCATCTGTCATGAACTGTTTTGCCGTGACTTATTTAGAGAAATCTATTTCGCAATTCTTTGATCAATTATTTATTCCATGATTAATTTAGCTCAGTTGTAGGTGTTGGAAAATTAGCTCGCATAAGTGATACAAGGGTCTGAACCAGAGATCGGTCGCTGGACATTGGTGACCGGTCGTTTTTGCACAGGTTCAAAGTCTGGAGGAAAAACAGCGGGCGAGCGGTCTCCAGCTTCTTGCGACTAGTCGCAGGATGTCGAGACGAACTCTAAAGACTCTGAGCAAAAGCCACCGGTCGCATAGTACTTGCGACCGGTCGCCCTTGACTTTTACAAAGCGCAACCGGTCGCTCAGTGCTTGCGACCGTTCGCCCATCACGTGCTGTTTCGGATTTTCTCGAGTTTCCAACTCTATTTTCATGTGCTATCGCTTTCCACCGAATTGCAAGGACCCTAGGGGTCACTTCTGAGTTAAATGAAGGTTGGCAATCAGCTGAGAGGCTTGAGGAAGCATTTAAGGACATTTGTTGACTTGTTTCAAGGTGTACCTACCCTATGGTTTTATATAGAGTGGCTGGACATGTAGCCATTAATATCTAGCTTGTGGCTTGCCGAACCTGTGGTCCATGTCAGGTAATCAAGGGCAGAACGTGGGAGACAAAGATAGAGTCTCCTCTCAAGTCCATAGGCTTGTGTATTAAAGGGAAGTGGAAGCAAGACAGCAAAGGTTGAGGTGAAGTAGTTGGGAACTAGTGAGTCAAGTAAAAGAGAGAGTTCTCAAGTGTATCAAGGTGTTGAGCAAGGGTGTGAGAGAAACAGATTGTGAAGGTAGTGTTCTAAGGGGGTTTCCATTTGTAAACCAAAGTTGTAACCAATCTTCATTAGTAAAATTTCTCAAGGGGATCACCAAGAGGATGTAGGCAAATTGCTGAACCTCTATAAACACTTGTGTCATTTGTCCTTGGTTATTTTTCACTGTGTGTGTGTAAGACTCATCCATCATTGAGTCTTGTCCAAAGTCCATCAACAACAAGGTCTAAAGGGGAGTGAGTTGATTCTAATTCACAACACTAGGTTTTAATATCAGCATAAAAGTGTACATATGCGAAAGGTTATAAAGTACCAAACCAAAAGGATAAAACATAAAACCGAAAGTTACAGAAGAAATGTATTGTTTTATTATCCTTTATTACACTAACATATTTTGTTAAGCGTGTTTCGATATAACGCTTTTCTCGTTCATGCTTGAAGGGTTGAGATCAAAGTTTCAAGAGTTCTTGTTTCAATTTAAAGAGCTAAAGCAACCTAGTTGATTAAGGAACCTTTGATTCTAAGATTGGTTATTAAATGTGATAAAAGTATAAAGTTTTAACTTTATCATATTTGGAAGTTTTATGATCATAGTTTGCAGATATTCTAGCAACGATTGAGTGTCCCAAAGCAATTCAATCATTAATAGTTTTTTGGATTTAAGGTATTGATCACAATTGGCATTATAGTTGAAGGCGTGTTAAAAACTCTCTGTCCAAAGATGTGAGTGGTTTAACATGAGTACACTTATAATGGAACAGCATGGGAGATGCATTGCATGAATTAGCAAGGAATTTTTTCAGTCCAAAGACGTGGGAGTTTCTCTGTTCAGGAAATTCGTGTATGTTCATGTCCTAGTGTTGAAAACATGTTTAATTCTCTACACAAAGGTGTGAATTAATCATGTTTGATTGAGGATATGGGGATAGATTGATCGTATGATATATCTGGGATAGATTTGTTTTTGTTATACGGATTGTAACATTTTTAAGTTGTTGATGGCAATTTGATATAGGTGATTGAATAGTCACGAAAGTTAATGGTATGACAAAGAAATAGATTTTGGTTGATCACATAAAGGAGACATGAGTATGAAAAATTGATTGCATCAACTTCTCATATCAAATTTCTCTTAAGTTCCACTACAGTTTCTGATCACTATTAGTTCACATCAAAGTTTATGCATATTCATTGAATGTATGCAATTTTGGTATTTGTGACTTGATTGATCGAAAAATTGATGCTTTCTTATTTGGTTATGTATGGACATGATTGGTGTTATATTTGATGCTTTCAGTATTGATTATCAAGAATAAAGACAAACTTGCCTTGTGAATATATGTTTACAAAGTATTAATTGCAGTTATATCACTTGCATTTAAGGAATATCACTATTTTATTGCCATTACAGTTTTCAATTCTCAGTTTATCCACGTCTAATTATATGTCATGTTATATAGTATTCATGCTTGATATTAAGAAATATGATCTCGCCACCCAAGAAAGGATAATTTTGAATGATCACCTAAAGAAAAACTTGGGTTTTGCATGGCAAATTATTTGGATAAAGTTTTGTTTTAATATGAGGAAAATGTCATGCTATATGAAGTTTAGATCTTGCATTAGAAATAAGGATGTTCTGCTATTGTATTGTTATTTCTTAATGAATGAAATGCATGGATAAAATTGCACTTTAAATTAAGGATTACTAACTTACTTGATTTGAATCAAAGTGGCACATTGCAATATATAAAATATTCAAAATACGAACAATCTCTGGATTGCTCAAAGGTGTTTTTTAAACTAGATAATGTGACATTTTATATTTTGGCTTTGTGATATGGTTTAATCGTTTTTGTTTGCACCTATATAACACTTAATGTTATATGATATTTAGAATGCATAAGGATAGTCAAATTTCTTGAGGTGCACATTGCTAGCATTCACAATTTTATAGTTGTATTTTTCAGTTTGTGAACTGTGCTGCTATGATGTCTGTTTTGGATTATTTTGTAACTTGAATTAACTCATGACAAATCTAGGTCATAAGGGTGATTTTCTAAGTTTTCTGTAGGTGCTGATTTCATGAAAATATGTTGAGAATTGAATTTTTGGTGAATTTATAAAGTTGAAACATATGCAAGGGATTTTTGCTGACAGATTCTTCATTATAAGTAAAGATTATCTAATGACTCACCTAAAGTTTGTTAAATGACCTGATTTTTTTATATGTTGTAGATATACGTGTTTGATTAAATACTATAAAATTTCGTGATTATTGGATGTATAGTTTATTGATGAGAATTCTATAAGTAATATGTGTTTAGGAAACAAAATGTGCTGGCAGTTTTTCTGAGTAACCTTGTAAGTCAATTTCCAGATTTTGTTCAGTTAGCTTAAACAACTCTATATTTTTTCTATATGAAGACTAATGTCTCTAGTTTGTTTCTATGAAATTTGAGGTTAATCAGACTTATAAAGTAATTATGGTAAAATTTAAAGTAAGTACATATCAAATATTGCTGGAAATTACTTGATAGTTTTGTAGTTGTTTTGTGCACTTAAGGTTTATGCCGTGAACTACATTAGTAGTATGCATTGAAAGTTCTATACACAATCTTATAAAATATGTATATATATATATATATATATATATATATATATTTATAAACATAAAGTTTTTTTTTTTGGTGCATACTAAAGTAGTGAGTGTTTGCCCAAGTGGGAGAATTGATGTAAGGTTTTGTGCTTCACACTCATTATTTTGGTTTTATAATTATATAAACTCATAAAGTTTTGAGCATATGTGGAATTTATTTCTTGTTACATGGCAAAATGAAGTTCTACACTATTAAGTACTATGTATGGGATCAACACATTGTTGGTTTTTCCTTGTGCACCTATATTTTTCTGACCAATATTTTGGATGACTGGCTGTTTATTTTTGGGTTCTATACTTGTATTGGTTAAAGAAAATTGAATTGGTGTTTAAGAAGTGGAATAAAGTTGAATGCTTCCATTACAGTTTTTGTTTTTTTCTCATCCATGTGCAACTTGCATGTAAAGTGTTGTTTGAGAAAGAACAAATTAAATTTGAGTTCTAACTCTAAGGATTGGATTGTGATAAAGTTTTATAATGTATTAATTCATTTTATACGGTATTGATCCATTTTTGTAACATGCAAAATATTTTTTTTGACGAGTGGGAGCGTTTAATGATCTTTTTTTAGGATGTATTCAATAATTTGGATGTTTCTGATTAATCACTTAACAAACTAGTTTTGAATTAAGGATTTTAAGGCTAATAAGGACAAAGTTTGTTTTACGTATGTTATATGTTCTTATTATTTCATGCAGTTTTGTTCAAATCGTCAGTGATTAATCAATGACTTTTGCCTTCTCAATTGAATTTTGTGATTGCTAATAAGCATTTGGATTTTGTTTCATGCTTGTAAGGGAGAAGGTAAAAGAAAGAATATTTCCAGTGGTTCATTGATTCACTGAATAAGGTTGTTTCATACTTGTTACAATTATGGTTATGCCATTAAGTTTTGATATGTAGGCCATGTAGAACTCAACATCACTCTATTCCTAAATCAAGCCATTGGCAAAAATGTAAACTTACATGGAACTGTCGGAACACATTGAATTTATAACATCCAATGTTCTTACAACTACACATATAAGCTTGCAAAATCGCATAAGGCTTCCATCAAGACTAGGACGCAGAATGATCATGACAAACTTAATTTGTGTTTACAAAGTTCACTTTCATTCATAAGCCCTTCCGTAAGAGATTACCAAGATCTCTCCTTAATAACATTGGCATGAATTCATGTCTTATGCAGTGACTGTAGCTAGCTGTACTGCATGATGACATGTAACTAGATTCATTTGTCAAAGAATAGTAAACATAAAATTGAAGTCAAGTAATCCAATTAAAGAACTTAACCAAACAGGGGAGACTAGTGGAAACTCTTGGGGAGAGATCTCAAGAAGAGGAAGGTGGGGACTCTTAGGAGGTAGAGACTCTTGGGAGATCACTGGAGACTAGTCGAGGGAAGACTAGTCCGGACAACGAAATGGGGGAGTGTGTCTAGAGTAGGCACAGAGAGACATAGAGAGGCAACAAGTGTGTGTGCTGGCAACCCATGTCTTGAGAGAAACCCATTGAGTTGTGTATGAGTGTCAAGAGAGGCACCGTGCCTTAGGAGTGGGCGGCATTGAGGCACCAAATGTGTTGTGGTGACCCAATGCGAAACAAAAGCTTGTATTCCTTTTTATTGTGGAGTAATATAAAGGTTGGGAGTGAGTTGTCCCATAAACTTTGGTGTTTATGTGTTCCACTGCGTGTACTCTGAAGCCTCAAGCGTTTGGAGGTGAAGAGAAGGCTGACTTAGGAGGAGTCTAAGTGCCGGACAAGGGTCGAAAAATTAAAGGCGTTTTTCACCCCTGTTACACAAACCATGATAGGAACTCGAGAAATACATCCCTAATGGTTGTCTGCCGCGCAAATCTCACGGCCTGGGGTTCCGGGCCGAGGGGATTTGCGTTAACACGCGGTTTCCTGCTTTTGGACGGGGTGCGTTTGTGCGCGGGCGTGCCAGCACGGTCTACCGTGCGTCGAGATGTTTGAAGTGGGTGATAGTGTTTAGATAGTGTTTAGATAGTGCGCCTGTCTGAACTCGTCTTCTAATCAAACGATTGTAGCCGAGAGAGGAACTAGTCTCGGCTGTAGGGTTCACGGCCTGAACTACAAGGCCGTTGAGTGGTGGTGTTTGGTGGGTTTTAGGGCGGTGCTCCGGCGCGCTACTCAATGAGCGGCGGTCGTATGATATATGGGGTGAGTGAGCGAATAACAAGGGTGGTGCTCCGGCGCCTTGAAAATCAAGGGTCGTTTGATATATTGATGAATGGATTTTCCTTACAAACTAACACTACTCCTAGAAAAGCAAGTAAAGATATTGAAAGTGCATTACAAGAAAATATAAGTTGCTCCGTGGGAGGCTTTTGTTTGGTGTTTGAACCCTTTGAAAGTAGTCCTGAGTCTTGTATTTATAGGTAGAGCTCCTGGAGGGGTAATCGAGGCTGAAAATCTGCATGGTGGAGCCTGATTATGCCAAGTGGGTAGTCTAATCGACATTTGGGATCGTGAAGTATGGTGGTGTGACTCCATGAATCCCGGTGAATCTCGACCGCCGCCCTGATCGTGGGTTCTGCGCTTCTGGCCGTGGAGACGCATTTATTGCTCTGATAGCCAATTACCTAATCTCTCAAGCTGCAAAGAGCTTTGTGAGAATGTTGGCGTCTAATCACTCTGATCTCTGTCACCAAATCCTGACTCCAATCACTTCCCACCTTCCCTCGCGCTTTAAATGCTCATTCATGGCCAGTGGGTTTGCTGTAATAAACAGAGACCTTGCTTCATTAAATGAAGCGTGGGACCCTGCTGTCACGTGATGATCTGACTTTAATGCCTTTGGCCGTGACCTTGTTCTATCTCGGCCTCGGCCTATAACCTCGGCCGAGATAACCATGCCTTGGTATTTTTTCTTGTTTCTCTGGAAAGCCAAACACCCTGACAAAACGCTGCGTTTCAGTTTGAGGCCGAGAAGAGAAGTTCCCCCGGCCAATTCATGGCCGTGATTTATTAGGCACAAACAATGGTATTGATTAGACGTACAACCCAATTTATTTTGACAAAATTAAAATTGATGCATATTCCTCATTGAGTACAATTTATCTGCCATGTCTACAAAATGGAAATAGTTTAAGGTTTAGGGTAAGGGAATTAGCCACCGCCACCAACATTATGGATCACCATAAAAAGCACCTTCACCATAGCTTCCATGTCTACATATTCATATAAACGATTTCCTGAAAGAATTAAGGAGCATAGTGAATTCCCAAGTGATAAGTGAAGACTCAATTGACAAACATTAACACATTTACCTCATATATATGCGTCCCCCCTTAAAGCCTCTATTGCAAGCTTCAGACGGTATTAGGTGATCTTCGATGGGTCAATTTTATCCAACGAAATGCGCGCACTCAGATGCTCAATGAATTTCACGATCATGATTCCGCAAGAGGTGCTGTCGGGGCAATAAGTTCAGAAATTAGAACTGGAGTAATGTACAATATCAATAAAATGCACTAAATTAACATAGCTTACCCATCACGTTGTTGTGGGACATCTCCGTAGTTGCAAACTGTGAATGGCATAAACGCGGACATCTTCATCTCCCTTTGCTTAACCTCTTCAACCTCAGAAGTGTCATAAAAGCACATATCATACAACACTCATGCGAGAGTATCACTAATAGGCTTTAGAAATTTGACCAGCTTCGAAGTTGAGATAAAAGCAATGTAAGAGTCATACACAGTCGCCGTATGTCTGATGAAGTCAATTTCTATGGCAACCCAATGGGACCCTTGAAGATTATATGGAAAATACACCCTCCGGACTTTGGTCCAAGCTTGCGCATACCCATGTTACCATGTACCATGCACGAAGTGATGTATCTTCTTCTGATAGCTGGGTGGAAGGTCAATGGTGTTTGGAGCAGTGGCTTTCTTGGATCCTCGTTTCTTTGGAGGCGCTTTGACCAGCTCTAGCAATTGCTGCAAACATTGAATTTAAGCCATATTACATATCGACGAACCAATGAAACTGAAACAATTAATTTAACATGTTCACATGTTTACCTGCAAACAATAATCTGCAGTTGTCCAGTCAGTTCCAAATACCAAAGGATGAGACTGTTGCCTTTTCCGTATGAGAAACGTCGCCATGTCAAGGTGCTGGAAGTTGAAGTAAAAAATATGACCACAATTTAATACAGATGTACACCTAACAAAGGTGAGAAAACAATTGAATTATCCTAATGAAGTAGAGTTCAAATTTTACTTTGTTGCTTGTTACTTTGAAGCATGAAATTGGACGTGTGTTGATTTTCCTTTTCATTTTAGTTTTCATTTCCTAATCCTTTAATTCTGTTTCAAGTTTTCTGCGTTTGTTTTAAGCAATTTGGGATAGCTCAATAAAAATGGAGAGAGATGGCTACCTCAATCTTATGAATGGGAAGTGTGGAGCAGTGGGAGAAGTCGCGACCTCCAAGTGCATCCATGCTCGACCTAATCGCTTCAAGGGGGAGCATTTCAATCCTTTCTCTTTACTTGTTTTGTTTTTATTTTAGTAATTTTAAGTTTCTGTTTCTTTTTATTTAAAAAAAAAACAAATTTTAAAAAACATTTTTCATGTAAGCTAACGTTTGGTAACCCCAATGAGCACCTCCGTCAATACAGTGTCTAGGAGTTCTTTAGGCGACACCTTCGATGTCTAAGAAGTTTGGGTTTTAAGCGAGACCAGTGTGACCCCTCCAACCTTCCCGGATCCCCTGGCTGTGTTTTCTGAGGCCCTTAACTGGTCATCCGTGAGTTGCTTGTATATTCGTGTGTTTTTTTTTAAATAAGTTTTTTTATAAATTTTTTTTAAATTTGTTTATTTGTTATTTTTGGTTATTTTTGTTAAGTCTGTTTGTTTGTTTTTTTTTTTTTTTTTTTACGTGGTGTGGTTAGTTTTTTTTTTTTTCTCTGAGTGTTAAAAACAAACTTTATTTCACTTCAAACATTGAACTTTAAAAAAAAAAAAAAACATTCAAGTAAATTAAAAACAACAACAATATCTTCATCATCTTCATCCTCATCATCATGGCATGCCTCTATTTGCTCTTACTTGTAGAATCTGCAGCAGCTCTACATGGTACTCATTTTTCCTCTGCAATGCTTCCACATGCTGATTGGCACAATAGAGCCGCTTCTGCAAGTCCGCCACCAGAGCCTTCAAGGCAGCCACCTCCTCACTCAGCGCTGCACACTCCCGCGTCCTCGCCAGTAATCGTATGCCCAAATTGGTAGCCGAGACCGCATGGAGCACAGTTAAATTGTGGGATTCCTCCACCACAGCCTTGTCAGACCTCTGTGCCACATGCAGATGATCTGTAGGTGTGAGTTTGCTGACAGTCATGCCTCCCAGCAGCACTGCTCTGTTCGGCATTGCCTCAGCAAAGTTCGGTATTACCTCAGCAAAGTTCGGTATTACCTCAGCAAAGTTTGAGGCCGTGCCGTGATGATATGTGGAGTTTGGGAAGACAGGGTTTGGAGGAGCCCTTATCTGGGCATTCGGTGGTGCAAGGGACAACTCATGGTTGAGGTCATCAATGAGCGTAGATGAGGATGCCATTGTTTTGTTTCTGGATTTTTTGATGGTTTTCCTTGAGTTTGCAGGAAAAAATGCAGGGTATCATCAGCTTACCGAGGCGTGGTTTAAATAGACATCTGCTGATGAGGGATTTACGGTCCAGCTGTTAGCCCTTTTTTCTCGATCCCTTCGCTTCACGAGCAATTTGCCGTTCGCGTCCATTACGGGGGAGCATTTCTACTTTCACTTTACTTTCTTTTCCTCCCTGTTTTCTGGTGCATTGTGTTTAGCATGTCCTTTCCAGTTATTGTTTTTTTTTTCTTTTTTTGTGTTTTGTTTTGTTTAAAGTTTGGGAACGCTGCTTTCTTTGTCTTTTTCTTTTGCAACTTGACTCTTTTATTTCCGAAAAAAAAATACAAGGGAAAGGCGAAACAAACAGGCACACCAATAATACATTAGAAATCATTTTTTCACAGTGCTCGGTGTCTCGACCATAGGAGCCTTTAGTTTGGCCCTCTGGATGTCCTCTTTTGGGCTTTCACGTACAGCCTCTTGGGGCTCATCACTCGAGCTCCCAAAGATCGCACTCTTAGCTTGAGCGTAACTACTCTCACGATCTACTTGCTTGCGTTTACCCGGTCGGTCTAGGTCCTCCAACTGCTTACGCATGTCTCGAGAGTACAACTCTACCATCTTTGATAGGTTTTTCTTCTCGTCCCGCAATACTTCTAGCTGGTGTCGATTCACCTCCACTATCCTTGCTCTCTCTCTTTTCAAACTTTTTATAGCACTCTGATACTCTTCAACCATACTTTGCTCCGCCGCCAACTGACCTTTTAGCACCTCTACCTCATGGGACTTCGCAAGTAGGCGATGACCCAAACTTGCGACACATACTGTACTCTGCACGCTCAGTGCCAGGGCATCACTCGTGACCCGGTTGTCATCTCTTGTCCCCAACACACGTATATCTTTGGGAGTCACTAAATTTCTGCCCACTCCAATGGCAACATCGTTGTCCAGGAGTATTGAGTCAGTTACTGTCACGGGGTCCCGTGCGAAGGCAAAGTAGGGCACCCATACTGGTGCCGCTGCTTGGCCTCATGTCTGAGTCGGTGGAGCTAGGTTGAGATCCAACGAAAATGGGTAGGAAGAGGCCATTTGATTTCTCACTCTCTTTTCTTCTTTCTTTCTTTTCCCTTTTGTGTGTTTCTGAGTTTGTGTTTTTCACCCTTTCTTTTTACCTTTTATACACTTAGTTTTTGCTAACCCTAGCCACTTCGGTTCTGAGTTCTGCGCGACCCTTACGGCTTATCTCTATATGTCGCCGCACCCGTTCCCCAACTCCCCCCCCCCCTCTCCCTTAATTGCATTTTCACCTTTCACCACCTTCAAAGTGAAAAAGTCGTCCCGCTTCACCCAAGAGGCCAATAATTCTGGCTTGGGAATGTGTGAGGGGCCTCTGCATGTGAAACGTCCCTCACTTTGTTGCCCGTGACTCACAGGAGCCGAGACATCATGGATCACATTCTCTCTTTTCAAAAATCCCGCCTTTGCGCTCCCAATTCACGTTTCATCTTATAAAATAAAATAAAATAAAATAAAAAATTCAACAAAAAAAAAGTTTTTTTAAAAAAACGTGCGGGCTTCGGATTTCATTGTGGGTCAGGTTTTCACTGTTGTTTAGGTTTCAAAGTGGGTTAACTTTCTTTTGGGTTGGGCTTTCAATCGTTTGGGTTTTAGTTTGCGTAAGACTGTCTGTTTAGGGCTTACTGTTTTGAGTGTTTTATTGTTTCGTTTTTCGTTTTTTATTTTATTTATTTGTTTGTTTGTTTTGTAATTTTTATTTTATAATTATTTTATTTTTGTATTCTTGTGTGTTTTGTGATTTTTATTTGCTTTAATACCTTCATTTGTTATTATGACATTGCTTGTGCCAAAATTTTAAACATTGAGGACAACGTTCATTTCTAGGTTTGGGGGTATTGGAGTTTAGTATGTAATTTTTATTTATTTATTATTATTATTTTTCCTTTTTATTTTGAGTCTTGTTTAGTTTTTATTTTTGAGTCACTTTCCGAACACATATGATGAGATTGTGATAAATGTTTGCATGACTTAAATGAAAATTGGATTTCATTTTATAAAAAATAAAAAAATAAAAAATTTTGGCATCATTCTAGCATGATATGTTCGAAACCTTTGCACTTGCCATTTGTTTCATAATTTTCCAATTAAAGGATTTGCATGACCCAAAGAATTGTATCAAGCATAAATTAGACTTATATAACCATATAATGTGAGCTTTTGAGCCTTGTGCTTCATTTCATGAGTGTTATACACATACTCTTATTTTCTTATCATCAAAGTTGTTGTTTGATCTCATTATTCATTGATTTGGTTGAACACTTAAAAGTCATTCATTCTTATGCAATTTGATTTCATGACATTTAAGAAGTGATATTAAGGCCCTCTTTGGATTGTTTGTGCCTTTCAAGCTAACCTTATGCATGTTTAAACACGATTTTCCATTGTTAACCATTTTGAGCCTACATGTAAACCTTTTCTTTCATTTACCAATTTTATTTCCTTGCCTTAGCCCGAAAAATAAATATTTACCTTTCTAAGGAACTCATGAGCTTTAATTGGGGATGTGTTTTTCACACTAAGTTTGGGAAGGGGACTTACATTTCCAAAAATAAAAATAAAAATAAAAAAATCACGCAATTGGTGAAAGAAAAGAGAAAAGTTGTGATTATGTGGTGGTTGAATGAAATTTCATTTTTGGGTTTCTTTATTGGCCTCAAAATAAATTGGTGTTTGTTCAATTAAAGGAAAGGAGTATGAATCAATGTAAATGAAGGTATAAGGAGTTTTGATCATGTAAAAGAAAAAAAAAATCTAATCATGATGATTCGAAGTCTTGTAAACAATAATTTTATGCTCTTACATTGCGAGTTCCTTGGACTTTGTATTATCCATACCTTTCATTTCTTTCTCACCTTATACCCTTGGCCCCATTACAACCTATCTTAAAGACCTAAATTGATCTTAAATGTCATGTGGTTGAATTGCATGCATTTTCTTACTTTTAAGTGTTTGGCATCCTTCTTGAGATCATATTAATGCAAGTTCTTCATCTTCCTATTTTGAGTTAAGTCCTTTATGGTTTAACTCTAATCTCATGTTTATAACTGAGTGATGCATTGTAGCCCTATTCTGAGTGATTCATTTGTGAGAGGATAACTTTGGTGAGATTTGAAGTTGAACTTGTGCTTTGTATGATTTTTGAAATTGTGTGAAAACCAAGATTGGAGAATTTGTTGCATTTGGCTATCACACTACTATACTTTGAGCATGTTGTGTTTTGAACTTTGCCACCCTGTAAATATTGACCAAAACTGAGCTTTTATTGTTTTGAGTCTTATTTTTGTTTTGTTTTTATTTATTTATTTTTTTGTTTTTGTTTTTTTTTGTTTTTGTTTTGCTTAAAGGACTAACACAATTTTTTTAAGTTTTCTAATTACTTCGTTTTACAGAGTCAGTAAAACGTTTGTGGGTATCGTATCTGTTAAACCTTCAGGAGACACAACTCCTCCAACTAGGGATGCCTAGAGGTTTAAAGGCTTGTTGCATACGCTCAATGCAATCGAGTTACCTACGAAAGTGGTCTAATTAACTTCTTGTTTTATTTTTATCTTTGTTTTTCGTTGTTTTGCTCGAGGACTAGCAAAATCTAGGTTTGGGGGTATTTGATCGGTGCATATTTATATATCATTTTGTACCTTTATAACTTATGATTTGATTATGTTTTTGAGTTAAACTTGTGCTTTTAATAAATTTTGTGTTTGTTTCAGTGTAATAAGCTTGAGACTCATTAAATGCATTTTGGAGACAAGTTAGCTCAAAACGGTGTCTGCAGATCAGTCAACTTCACGAATTGGACTGTACTTGCTTAAGAAGACCCATATGATGAACCATATATCATTGGAAAGATGCGGAAGTCTAGTTTCTGGAGAATTTTACGGTTCATGATTCCGAGTCTTCTAGAGAAAGTTATGCAAGTTTTGGCAGCTTAAGGTCAAATTCGGCAGCATCTGCGTTACTGGGCCAAAAATGACATTTGAAGGTCTTTCCGATTTTTTCTTGAGTTGGGCTGCATATGCTTGGAAAGATAATTCAAAGGGTTTGAAGATCCAGATTTTTTCAGATTTTGTAGGAGGGAAGATCAAGCCCAAAACAAGCCCACAAGCTGACTGCAATGCATTGTCATGCATGACATAGGCATGAGCTAATTATTTTTGGTGAGATTAGAATGTGCATGCATGTGAGCTATTACAGAGAAAGAATTTGCATGCATGTGAAGCAAAAAGAAAGGAAAGAAAAGAATTGAAGTCAATTCCAGTCTATTTTCGGCAGTCAACTTGCAAGGCCCAAAACGTACACTTTTACTGCTCAGATGGGAATACATTCTTCATAAAAGTTGTTCCAACAGGTGTCTATTATGACATATCCAAATTTGAGCCCCATTGGATACATATTGAAATCTCAGGCCTTCCTACACCAAGCCTGGTTCAGAAGAATCTTTTTTTTCCAGCAACCAAAAGAAAACCCACATGGGTTGGCAGCAAAAGGCAGCCACAATTGAACACCTTTGAAAACCTATGTGAAGAAAGCTTGAGGTGTAGTAGCAAAAGAAGTATGGGATGGAATTGATTCCAACCACACTAACATAGACAAGATGAAGTGGGAGTTATGGATTGTATTAAAAGAGGAAGTGGGAGTTATGGATTGTATTAAAAGAGGAATGGTGGTGTTGGAATTCATCATGATGTTCCTCCCTCTTAGCCCTATAAATAGAGAAGTCTTCAAGCTTCAAAACACACCCCCAAGGGGGGGAGCTCTCAAACACTTCTCTAGAGCTCCCCTCCCTTCTCTCCCTCAAATTCTCTTAGTTTCTCTTTCTAGTTTTCAATTGTTGTAATGAAATCTTTGTGCTGAAATTCTCCTTAAGTTTGTCTTAGTTCCACTTTACTTTTCATTGTTATGTAAATTCTTTTCTTTAGTTTCAAGTTTGATTAGTTCCAAGTTTCAATTATGGTTTTTGTCCTTATTCATTATGCTTATAAGTTAATATGCTAGTTTGAATGATTGATCACCATTTAGGCTTGCATGTTAGCTATCTTGGTTTAAATTAAGAGTAGACACCATGCTTTAATTCGAATTGAACTATGAATAGGAAGAGTATGTATGGACATTCGACAACAGGGATTAGATACATACTTGGTTGTTTAAAATGTTCTTCTATGCTTAATGGATTCCTAATGCTTAGTTTAGGTTAGACAACAGATGATCAAATTAGGGAATTAGGAATACAAGGTTAGGACCATACACCATGGCTTAATCATACTTTAGCTAGAATCAATCTGTTAATCTAATTGAACTTGGGAACTTATCTGCTTGAGTTATTTTCTTTTCTTTCTTTCTTGTTTTATTTATTTTCTTTCTTGTTTTTCTGTTTTGTGTAGGAAAATTGAATTGGACTATTCAATCACCAATCCCTGTGGAATCGACCTCGCACTTATATATGCTATACTACCGAACGGCTCGTGCACTTGCGAGTATCACAAGTTGAGGATGCAACTGAATCCATTTTGGTGCAGTTGAATCGACGCAACACCAACAAAAGCTACTGCAACTGCAAAACAAACTATAAAGATCCATGTGCCTAATGTAGACACTATAAACAAACTATAAAGATTCATGTGCCCAATTGCATAAATCGCCAAAACCATTAAAACCACAATGGAACGGGAAAAAAACCATAATAAACTAGCAATAAAACAGCACTATGATTTCAATATAATACCACTAAAATGGCAATCCAACAGCAATAAAACAGCAATACAACATCAATAACAACAGCAAAACAACAACAGTTTCAAACAAACAACAATGAACACACTCCTTCACTGTTTCAAACAAGGAATCATCAGAATCAAACAATTTCAGAGATACCCCTAAACCCTAAACCAATTTCAGAGAAACCCATAAACTAATTTCATAGAAACCCACCCTAAACCAATTTCAGAGAAACCCCTAAACCCTAAACCAGTTTTGAAGAAACCCCTAAACCAATTTCATAGAACCATACGCCCTAAACCAACTTCAAAGAAACCCCTAAACCCAAAGAAAATGACGATGAACAGTACCTTTTGGATGTGAACGGTGGAGTTAAGCTTCGATGAACAGACACCGCTGAGAGAGGAAGACCACTACGTCAGAGAGAGAGAGCTACACGAGAGAGAGAGTTGCGCAAGAGAGACTGAGAAATACTGAAGAGAGAGTGGGAGCTGAGCGAAGACTGAGTGAGACTTGAGCGACGGAGAGACAGAGCGAAGACAGAGTGAGAGCTGAGCAACAGAGAGAGACGGAGCCAAGAGAGCTGAGAGACAACAAAATTTCTGAAAAAAGTGATATGTGTGCAATTAGTGGACAGTAAATATGTATTTATAGGTGATAGTTTTAAAATTTTAGGGAAGGGGTGACATTTTCAGTTAAAATTATAAAAATGGTGGCATTTAGAGCTATTTCCCTAAAAGATTTGCCCTGGCAATTAGTTGATTCTTCTTGTCTTTGATCAATTTTTAGTATAATTGATTTTTATGGAAGGAAAAAAGCAAGATGGGTGATGGGAACCGAAATCGATGTTATTTTACAAGGTGTTCCAGATCTGCTCATAGAACAGAGCTATGACGCTTTTTATCTAAACTTGAAAGGAATTTTGAGCTACTAATTGTTGAGGCCCAAAAAATCCACGGTTCGGCCCAAATAAATTCTCGGCCCAATGCAATACCTTACCGAGGAGAAGCCCGCTTAGGGCACGCGAAAGTTCGTCATACGCGCTTGCACACATGCCACGCCAAGCAAATAAGCAACACGTCACGCTACAAGCTTAAGTGGGCCCAAGCCACTCAAATGCCCGGGGCTTGCTTGAGTGGGTTGTGGTATGGATGGTAACAAGTTATCATGGGGCCCATCGATGGGTCGGGAAATGGAAGTCTCGGGTCACTTGGGGGCCTCGGGACTCAAGCCCATTTCCTTAGGCCCAAGCATGGGTAAGCACAAGAAAGGAGATGGACCATTGCCTCAACCAAAATAGCCCATCAACCCAATTAGAATAAACTAGCCAAAATAAGCCCATTGCCCCAAGCCAACTAAAAAGCCCAACACTTGATCAAAATATCCTATCCATTGGATAGATCATGTGGTTAAAAAGCCAACATAATTAGGATGAAAACCAGCTCAGACTCTAGCACTCAGTTTGGAGCCAAAACCACAAAACCAACGTTGGAAATCTGCACATGGTGGCTGCTGGGAACTAGTTCCAAGTATAAGAAATTCAAGAAACCAAGGGATTTTGGCATGCAAGGGAGGATGCCACCCCTTAAACCAACGGGTACAGTCACTTTCTTTCCTTCATCAGACTTGGCCATGGAAAGAGGAAGAAAGAGGAGGAAGAAGATGGGTGAAAAGGGGAAGCTCCCTTCTGAGGCACCCGCTGGAAGAGGCTTGGAGCACCCAAAATCTCTGATTTTGGGGGATTGGATGAGGCTAACCTTGCCACCATGAGGTAAGTCAAGGAGGAAGAGAAGAAAGGAAGAAGAAAGCCTAGCCAAGTTAGGAAGAAACCATTAGGGTTTCTTGAAGAAGAGCAAACCCCCTGCAACTATAAATAGAGCCTCTTCTACCCAGCAAAAACACAACCCAACCTTCAGAGAGCAAGCTTCCTCTCTCTGACTTGCAAACCCAGCAATTTTCGTGCTTTGCTTGCCCATTTTCCCCATCTCCCCTGCTTTGGCAGATTGCTACAGTTCTAACGGAGACACTGTCAAGCTGCTGGAAGCTACGAAAATTACCCAAAACTTCCCTTCCATTAGAACCTCTCTTCCCTTCCATTAGAACCTCTGACCTCCATAGGAACCCACGACTTTCTCTTTCTTAAAGTGCTAAACCCATGATAACTTTGCTCTCATGCCACGTGCCCCTCATGCCAAGCCTAAAAATCTATTTGTGAACGTGAAGAAATTATCTGTAAAACTGATGTTGCTTTGTTGGAGAAGATAACCAAAATACTTCCTAAGGCTTTGCTGCCCTTTCGAAGCATTTTGGGGCTTAATTTTCGAACTCAGACAAAGGGGACAATTTCATCAGCTAAGCCCACCTGCCGCCGGAATAAAAAGACCCCTACATAAATTGGCGACTTCACTGGGGATTAGGCCATTATCTTCACCAATACCTCCAAAGAAGAAGATCAGAAGGAATAAAGAGATAAGAACATTTCTTCTTTCTTTTTCTTTTTCCTTTTGTTGGCTATCTACTTTGTAGAACAAACATAATATAAACTACTCACATGGTCCATTTGCTTGTGTCTTAGATCTCCATTCTCAAGCAAAACAAGATCTTGTAAGAGGACTGGGGGCTTCAGCCAACGTGCAAGCCGCTGACCACCGTCGTCAATTGTTGAGGCTAGCAACTCTCCACCATAATACATCATTAGCAAGTCTGGCCATCGCCGTAAATCACCTTCATGGCAGCCCTCACCTTTCTAGAGTTGCGAAAATACGGTGAGAGAGGGAGAAGGAACACTTGCTCAATGCTCTCAGCCTCATCTCTGCGAATGGCTTCACCAAGATAAGATTTTTATTATCATGCCTTGTTGATCTCAATATAGCATATATATTTGTTTGTTGTTTTAATACATTCATAAAATTTATGTTTCATTGAACAATCTCAAGCATAGACAAAAGCATGTGCATTCGTTCTGCTCAAGTCAAAAAAAAAAAAAGATTGATTGATTAGTTGTTATTTATATGGTGCACCAGCTTGCATTAGTTTCTTGTTATGTGTTAAACCACCTTTCAATTTTGCATCCCCAGCAAAATTTCCCATAGCCTTATTCCACGCACTATTCACTTATCTTATACTTCTTATCATTTCGTATCAATCCACCTTTGTGTTAATCAATCCAAGTTACACATTGCAATGTAGATGCCAACTATGCATGCTTAGTACTAAAATCATACCAGCTCAACATGCTTATGTCAATTATGTTAGTCCTTTGCAAGCTACAATGCTTATATTATTTTCGTAATCACCATATGCTTTGGTTATGCAGCTTTATATTGGTCATGTGCAAATGACCCAAGCCTCCAAACAACAAAACAAATGCTCTCATGTTTCCTACACAACATCTCAACACACTACCATTATCATCCATTCCTTAGACAAATCTCTCTCTATACTTCCAGTCATAGAAATTCAAGCACCACTGGAAAAGCCGCTGGAAGAGTGGCTGGAAGAAGAACAGAGCCAGTCGTTGAAATCCAAACACCACTGTTGGAAGAGCCGCTGTCAGAAGCACATGCTACCACCGAATCATGCCAAATTGTCACCATTGCAACAAGGGATATCCCAAGTTCATCATGCCATGCAATGACCCAAACAAATACTAAGAAGGCCACGTTGCAAGAGTTTTTGTAGCTTATGCCCATCAAATCCTTTTCTGATGATTATGGTTCACTTGGGGGCTGAGGAAGGAATTCATTGCAATCACCACAGCAGCAATTCCATAACCCCAAATGAGCTTAAGAATCCATTATTACCAAAACCACTATCCCCAGACAAAAAATCTCCTTGAAATTCCAATTATGTCACTATGACCTCCAAGTTTGCCATCACTTGCCAAGAACTCAAGTTGTTGTAACCCAACACATTTGCTGCAGTGACCACATGCAAAGCTCAAGCTTCAATAGCCAAGCCCGAGCTTTTGGTTCCTATAACATGTTCACAACAACTGCAACAAACAATACCAAAGTTGCCATAACTGATATGCTCCAGCACCTCAATCACTTTCTAAGCCTTGACTATTCCAATGACCAAGTTTAGGAGTCAAAACCAAAAGGCTATCGGGATGTCTCAATTGCCACAGTTCCATAATCAAGCATCATCAAGCCCCAAGCCTTAGTCAAGAAATCCAAGCACTATGCTTTACTCAAGAAGGAAAACATCTCGATTCATAGCAAATGGAAGGAAAATATTGCGAAGGTAGTGCTATGATACTGCTGGAAGAACCTAAATGCTATCAAGATGAAGTTTCTTTTACCAAGCAATCAGAATTTTTGAAGCAATGTCAAGCTTTCATGCTATTGCAAGTCATGCACACCTCTTGGTCCTTTTCATACTTGGGGGCTTGATTTGATTGGAGTATTCATCAATGCAAAGTGGCTCAAAGTCTTATTATTGCTGAATTGCTTTTGCACCTATCATTTTGTTTTTGGCTTTTCAAATTTATTTCAAAAATGAACTTCTTATATATTTTCACCCTATGCTTTCACAACTTTTGTAAGATGCACCACCATTATGGCATGCCAAGGTGTGAGACGATATTTGCAATGAGAATGGAGTATTTTGGAAAAGGGAAAAGCCTCTAGAATTCTTCCTTGCTTTTACCTTCTTCTGTTTTGCAAAACATGTTCTTTGAACAAATATATATATATATAGACAAGCAAACTTCTCTTTACAAAACTAAGCCTTTCAGCAGTACCTATACCAAGCAAAGCCACTTAGATGGGATCCCGAACTGTCAACAAGCATCATGCCTAAGCAAAATAGCACAAGTCATGCAAGGCCAAGCTATTACAAAAAGGGCATGCAATTCTTGAGGTGCCGGAACAACGAAGCCATTGTACCCTTTCGATGAGCAATTCAAAACTTCACGACACCCAGAAATTCTTACAGGAGCCTTTGTGAAAATCATGCATACAATGGCCTGACCCTTTTAAGGTGCGGCAAGAGGGTGCATTTTAGGCCAAATGAGTAGACAAGCCTTGCGAAAGTTTTAAAGAGCAATGCATCGAAGATTTAGCTCAAAGATCCTATCAAAATTTCGGCAGCATATACCTTGTTCTTAAGGCTAGCCAACCTGTCAGAAAGATTTCAAGAAGTTCACAAGAGCAAATTCTCCCAACCAAGCAATATATATATATAAGATGTACGGATTACAACATGCCTCAAGCATTCCGAAATTAATGCAGGTTCCAGCGGTTCAATAGTACATTACAAAGTCATAACGACATAGTCGTTAGACTATCTGAAAAGTACACGGCCATTGCAAAAACAAAGTTACACATGTTGAAGATTTGTACATCCTATGGTATCAAGAAAGATGGAAGCTGTGCACCGAGCCAACTGATCCCAAGCCAAAGAAAACAACTTGTGAAATAAAAGGAGGCAGCACTGCCGGACGGTGCAGGGCAGTGCCAGCAGCTATGTCGAATGTTCCGAGAAGAAGAGGAGTAGGAGGCAGCACTGCTGGAAGGTGCAAGGCATGCCGGCAGCTATGTCGGATGTTCCGAGAAGAAGAGGAGTAGGAGGCAGCACTGCTGGAAGGTGCAGAGCAGTGCCGGCAGCTATGTCGGATGTCCCGAGAAGAAGAGGAGTAGGAGGCAACACTGCTGGAAGGTGCAGGGCAGTGCCAGCAGCTATGTCGAATGTTCCGAGAAGAAGAGGAGTAGGAGGCAGCACTGCTGGAAGGTGCAAGGCATGCTGGCAGCTATGTCGGATGTTCCGAGAGGAGGAGGAGTAGGAGGCAGCACTGCTGGAAGGAGCAGGGCATTGTCTACACCTGCATCGGATGTCCCAAGAACATGGGGGGCTGCCGGAAACAAACCCTTCTTTACGCAGCACCTCGATATAGACGCAGGATCAATCACTGAAGCAGTTTCCGGCACTGGCTCTTCGCCTACTGCAACATCTTCACAAGCATTCTTAAGCAATGGAGGGGGCCTTCCCCTCTCTAATTTATCATCCAGAGAATAAAGGTGGTCACTAATAATTGATGACGGGTTAGTGGATGCCATGGCAGGTCTTGACAAGCGATGAATCCCTGCAAGAATTGCCAACAAAGAATATGCTGAAAAATGGCAAAACATAAAGCTAGTTCTCTGTGTTAAAGCCAAGCAATCACCACACTAGCATGCAAGCCCTATGAACTTTACAGGCCAAGCAAAGCAAGCTATCTCATGCCAAGCGAAATGTATGAACAAAAAATATTTTCGAAGCATCACGCAATTTACCCATGGCAAGCAAAATTCTCGTTCCATGATCGACAAGCAATTCCCATGGCAAACAAAATTCTCACTCAAAAGAAAAATCAAACATTGCAAGACATGCGTCCTGTCGACTTCTACTTCTCGCGGCCAAGAACAAACTCTACAATTAATCAAGTATATGTTCACAAGGGGAGTAAGCCTAGGCCAAGCACCAGTCTATGCTTATTCCTAAAATACTCAAATTGGCAGAGTCACTTACCGAAAGACTAAAACAGAAGCCCAAAAAAAAAATACAAGTTAGGAGGCTAGAGGATTCGAAGGTTCCAGCAGCAAAAACGTCAAAGCTTCTAGCACTCACCTTCTCCTACCTGTGCCAGAGACGTATACACCTACATGAAAAAAGCACATCGTGCAAAGTTCAACTTTTTCACCAGCATAAAGAGGGCCAACACATGACAAAGATGGGGAAGAAAAAACAGAGAAGAGGAAAAGATGCAATCCATACCAGCGATTTCTTCTCGTAAAACCTTTGGCACTCTTCCAACCACTTGCAAAAGAAAAGAAACAGAAAAGAGGAAAACCCAAAAACTGGTGCGAGCCCTTCCTTGCTAGCACCCATGCTGTAAGTACCATTGTTACGACGATGACAAAATAGGTCGAAAGGGTTTGGTGCTTGGCTGCCAAAACGAAGAGCAAAACCCCACGAGGATGAAGAACTCAACCACTAGCTTGTTCTCTGTCTCATCCAAAGTCTCTTTGGTCAAACAATTCAAATCTTCCATAAGCCTTCATATCGCAAGACAAGGTGTGAGCAACCAAAATCTCACCTTCATACCATCAAGTTCCTAACAAATCAGTAAGAAGATGACATTTCTCATGCTTTGGAACCTCTCAATCAAGCCTGAAAAAGAAACAAGAGAGCACGTTGGCCAGATTAGATGCTGGTAGGGAACTCGTAAATGAAAAGGGGGCGCCGGAAGCATAATCGCTATTGAAGCATAATTTTTTCCAAAGACAAGTTGCAAGAGGCCAAAATTCACTTTCATGCTATCAAAATCCTAGAAAATTAGACTTCTCATGCTTTCTCATGATTTGGAGCTTCTAAACAAGAGAATACGTTAGCCAAAATCAGACGCCGGAAAGGTACTCATACACAAAGGGAGGCGCTGGAGGCATAATTTTCTCAAAGTGCAAGCAAACTCATCTATCAAGCATTTGACAAAATCCACAGGGTGTGATACCAATCCACATGCCAAGAAATTTCATTTCATTCAAGCATTCCAAGCAATTCGGGCATTTCAAGCAAAATTGAAGAACTCATGCTCTTACGACAATACCTTTCAACATCATGCTCTCACGACAATATTGCTCAAGGACATGCTCTAGCAATACTCAGATTAGCACTCAATGCCAATAGAAAAGACATGCCAAATTCTCAAACAAAAGCAACGTGCCAAGCAAAAATTATACATAAGCTTTCCAACCATTCTAGCTAGAACATCCCACCTTTGAAAAATCACTAGAAATCAAGCTTACAACCAACAAGTCCCAAATTTTCCAGATTAGAACTAGACATATCAAGCTTCATTTTCCCAAAATTTCGTTGCATTTCGAGCTAGGGAAGCATGTCAAACAGATTCTTAAAACAGCCCATGCCGCAGGAACTGCACAGTTCTAGCCAGCTTAGCCCTTACTTTGAAATTCCACTGAAAATTCATTTTTTCTTCAAGTGACGCAAGACCAATTCCAACATAACCATTGAGAAGTCCATTTTTATGTCTCAAAAGCTTCAACTCAGATTCGAAAAGAAACATTTCAAAAGTTCAAAAAACAGCCAGCAAACTACTGTGAGACATTTCCACAAACACTTGGCATGCATACCCAAGTAAGCTTACATGACTCTTGTTTATCACCAAGCTAGAATCCTAAACCAAAAGCTCAACCTCAGAATTCAATTTATAGTTCACCAATGCTGGGAAATACAGAGGAACTCAAGCATTCAAGCATAGAAACACAAGCATGCACCAAAGGCATCAACATCAACTCATGAACATGCTTCAGAAAAATGGAGGCAGAGAGCACTAGAATGGGTGGATGATCCTCAATTTTGGATATGTTATAAAAAACATAATTTCGAGCAAATTTTGTGAAGGAAGCGCAATCATCCAAGCATCATAAGTTAAAGAAATATGCAGAAGCAGAATTTGCAGAAACTCACCAGCCATGAATGCAGAAGTTGCAGACCAGTTTTGAGGTATCAGAAAAATTCAAAAAATTCTGCAAATTTTACAGGCTACAGTACTCGAGCAGATGAACAACTTTTATCAAGGAAATTTTCTGATCCAAGCTTCCGAAATATGACTTACGTACTGATGCACAATACCCACGGGTTTGGGTCTTGGAGAAGAAGAAGAAGAAGAAGAAATAAGAGTGAGGGAAAATCAGAAAATAAAGCACGCCATGCCAAGTGAAAGAAAAAAATAGTAGCCACTTGCAAATAAAAAATTCAAGAGGAAGGGGCAACACAATTTTGCCCACGTGAGGGCCAAGCCAAGTCGTGTTCTTCCAGCACCTACCTTATTTCAAACATCATTCCAGCACATGCCATATTTCAAGTATTCTTCCAATATCTAGCCATCATGTCGCACGCTATCACCTTCACTGAAGTTTTGTCCGCTAAAATTCAAGGTGTTCGGAGGCTGGTGCCGTGAACCCAAACACAATGGTGAATCCAAACCCATTGCATCCGCAACTCCAAGATTGGATCCCCACCGTCCACTAGCACGTCTGGCTACTGTCAAATGACATCCACCATGCTAAATGTCCCAAAAGCCATATTAAACCACGCTACCTTAGCCAAAGCCAAGCATCCAAGCATACAGGCCAAAATCAAGCCTACACGCCAATGCCAAGCATCCAAGCATACAAGCTAAAATCAAGCGTATACGCCAATGCCAAGCATCCAAGCACACAATCATGCAAAATCAAGCCTCTCTAGTCACTCAAGCAAACAAGTCATGCAAGCTAAGCTAATCCACCAAGCATTCTCTTCTAGGTCATGCCACAAAATAGGTCAACTCTTGGAAATTCTAGTGAGTGACCTCCAAAATTACAGTGTCTAGGAAAGTTCTTCAAGGCAACACCCTCGGTGTTTAAGAAGGATTGGATTTTAAGCGGGACCATCGTGACCCCTCCAACCTTCCCGGAAAAAACCTGGCTGTAATTTCAGAGACACTTAACTAGTCATCCTTAAGTTGTTCCTAAACCCATGCCATGCCATGCGACTGCAATTTATTTTGGGCTGGAAATTGATTATTCGGACCATTTCAATACACATTCATGGCCCCAATAATCAAGGGGGCTAATGTTGAGGCCCAAAAAATCCACAGTTCGGCCCAAATAAATTCTCGGCCCAATGCAATACCTTACCGAGGAGAAGCCCGCTTAGGGCACGCGAAAGTTCGTCATACGCGCTTGCACACATGCCACGCCAAGCAAATAAGCAACACGTCACGCTACAAGCTTAAGTGGGCCCAAGCCACTCAAATGCCCGGGGCTTGCTTGAGTGGGTTGTGGTATGGATGGTAACAAGTTATCATGGGGCCCATCGATGGGTCGGGAAATGGAAGTCTCGGGTCACTTGGGGGCCTCGGGACTCAAGCCCATTTCCTTAGGCCCAAGCATGGGTAAGCACAAGAAAGGAGATGGACCATTGCCTCAACCAAAATAGCCCATCAACCCAATTAGAATAAACTAGCCAAAATAAGCCCATTGCCCCAAGCCAACTAAAAAGCCCAACACTTGATCAAAATATCCTATCCATTGGATAGATCATGTGGTTAAAAAGCCAACATAATTAGGATGAAAACCAGCTCAGACTCTAGCACTCAGTTTGGAGCCAAAACCACAAAACCAACGTTGGAAATCTGCACATGGTGGCTGCTGGGAACTAGTTCCAAGTATAAGAAATTCAAGAAACCAAGGGATTTTGGCATGCAAGGGAGGATGCCACCCCTTAAACCAACGGGTACAGTCACTTTCTTTCCTTCATCAGACTTGGCCATGGAAAGAGGAAGAAAGAGGAGGAAGAAGATGGGTGAAAAGGGGAAGCTCCCTTCTGAGGCAGCCGCTGGAAGAGGCTTGGAGCACCCAAAATCTCTGATTTTGGGGGATTGGACGAGGCTAACCTTGCCACCATGAGGTAAGTCAAGGAGGAAGAGAAGAAAGGAAGAAGAAAGCCTAGCCAAGTTAGGAAGAAACCATTAGGGTTTCTTGAAGAAGAGCAAACCCCCTGCAACTATAAATAGAGCCTCTTCTACCCAGCAAAAACACAACCCAACCTTCAGAGAGCAAGCTTCCTCTCTCTGACTTGCAAACCCAGCAATTTTCGTGCTTTGCTTGCCCATTTTCCCCATCTCCCCTGCTTTGGCAGATTGCTACAGTTCTAACGGAGACACTGTCAAGCTGCCGGAAGCTACGAAAATTACCCAAAACTTCCCTTCCATTAGAACCTCTCTTCCCTTCCATTAGAACCTCTGACCTCCATAGGAACCCACGACTTTCTCTTTCTTAAAGTGCTAAACCCATGATAACTTTGCTCTCATGCCACATGCCCCTCATGCCAAGCCTAAAAATCTATTTGTGAACGTGAAGAAATTATCTGTAAAACTGATGTTGCTTTGTTGGAGAAGATAACCAAAATACTTCCTAAGGCTTTGCTGCCCTTTCGAAGCATTTTGGGGCTTAATTTTCGAACTCAGACAAAGGGGACAATTTCATCAGCTAAGCCCACCTGCCGCCGGAAGAAAAAGACCCCTACACTAATCTACCTTTATTTTAGTAGTATTTTTAGTCATATGAGGTCTCAAGTTTGATTCACATGGACAGGGAGAACGATATATATTCTCAATGAGTTTGATACTTTTGTTGTGGCTAACCTCATATTGTTGTGATGTAGCTTTCTTTTAAGGCCAATTTAGTGGGCATGATTATATGGTCAAATGAAATCACAATTCATAATTCTAATCAAATGTTTGATAGCATTATCATAGACTGACTCCAATCACTTCCCTCATACACTGACTCCAATCCTTCCCTTATGCATTAAATGTAAATTCTTCTTTTGCGCGGATTGTGGGTTTTCTGCTGCAATCAGGAGCATTATCTCATTAAATGAAGCATGGGACCTCAATGACACGTGGCAACGCCCCTTGACTTTTCCACTTTTGGCCGTGTATTTGAGGGGTTACTATTTTCTTTGTTCAAAGTTCACCGTGGTCGTGAAGACCTCGCCTTCATAGATCTCCCTCATTCAACCTGTCGCGCTCGGCTTTCGGGCAGGTGCCTTGGCCGAGAGGTTGTTCCTTTGGTCGGCCTCACAGGCCGAGATTTTTAGACACAAACACCGCCAGAATTGAAATTTAATGTACCAACACCAACGTTGGATTTAGCCAAATTATAGAGACCAAAATCATAATTTGCAAAAACCAACAAGATGAAAAAGAAAATGAAAGGGCACTTAGCACATTCCACAAACAAAAAAGATGCTTGACTTGACCTCGTATCCCTAAATGGACGTTGAGTTTCAGCTTAGATGTTTCCAATGTCATAAACTTCATATGCTTTAGATTTGGAACAAAGCACTACTTTCTAATCTTTTTTTCATTTTTAGAAGTTTCCATTCCTTTGACCAGGATTAAGCGTATGCCCACTTAATTAAGTTGGTAAAGAAAGAAGCAATCAGTCCACAGCAGAAAATTCCTTGCAACATCTCCTTGCCTTGACGTGACCCTTTGTTAGGAATTTCGACACATGAAGAACTTACGTTTTTCTGTTTAATATTCAGTTTAAAATATTTTCAAATTTTATAAATAATATTGATGTCACGATGAATAATTCTAAGGTGAGAATCTTCATCACTTTTAAGAGCTGAGGAGTTAGTGACATGAACACTCACAATATCAAAAAACCTTTCTCGAATATGCTTATCACAACCAACAAATCTTAGAATAATAGTCATTTGTTCATTCTTAGAGTCGTCAAGTGCTTCATCAATAAGAATACAAAATTTCTCATCTTCCCCAATTTCATTGTGTATCATCTTCCTCATTTTGGTAGCATAGATATTTAGGATCTTATTTGAAATATATTGGGCATTTAAAGGAGCATTTTATAACACAACTTTTTCAATGTTTACATTCATTCTTGCAAAAGCCTTCAACAACTCAACTAAATTGCGTCAATTGGAGGAGTCACAAGATTCATCATCATCTCTAAAAGCCATTCCTTAATTTGCTAGATATCTAATGGCCTCTATTGTGGTTGTAAGCCTCAACCGATTTTTTTAACTTCTTGTGGGGTTTGCACTAAGTACTCTGTCAATATGGGTGAGTTTAATTTTTTTTTTAAATTCATCCACTTTTGCATAGCAAAATAATGTGGTGAATTTATAATGCTTACATGAATAAGGAAAACACTTTATCTTTATGAAAAGAATACTCAAGCCAATAGTATTGCTTATACCAACTACCATTAAATTGACCATTTTGTTTCCCGTCTAAGTGTGCTTGAAATTCCTTTAATTGTGGTCGTTTTCTTTTGTAGAAAACTGCTCTAAAGGCACGGACTTATACCCACTGTATTCTATCCGTGTGGATAGTTGTGAACGGAGGCACTAATCTCTTTTCTAATATTGCGTGTAATGATCAGATAGACAATTATTCTTGCACAACAAATGTTCCGGGTACCCTATTTGTTAGAGAAAAAGTATATCAAGCATTTTTCAATGAAAAACAAAATCTCACGCTCAATTGCTCAAATATTAGAAAACCCTCATTAAATGTATCTTGGAAAAATTTCACACACGACAAATCTTTTCTTGACCGTTGCTACAATAAAAAGTATATAAATACAGTTTTGATCTAAACCAACAATAATATACAAGACAGAATGGAGCCATTAATGGCCTCTTCAAGATTTGTTTTCTTCCTCTCTCCCATTCTGTTACTAATAAGTTCTCAATCCCTTGCTCAGCCTGAGTTTCGAAGCCATGGCTGTTTCTACGAGAAAGGCAACTATACCACAGGCAGCACCTACCGAACAAACCTTAACACCCTTCTCTCTTCTCTTTCTTCCCCCTCCAACAACGGCAATGGCTACGGCTTCTACAACTCCTCCTTTGGAGAAAACACCGACCAGCTCCACGCAATCGCTCTTTGTCGAGGCGATGTCAGGGCGGACACTTGCCGTGGCTGCCTCAGTAACTGCACACAAAAGCTCACACAGGTCTGTCCCAATCAGAAGGAAGCTATCGGCTTTTACAACGAGTGCATGCTGCGCTACGCAAACCGCTCCATCTACCGCGCCATGGAAACTACCCCTGTTTTCCCGTTGTGGTGGAACATACAGAACCTGTCGTCCTCCGACGTCGACGGGTTTTTCCACGAGATGAGGAAGCTGCTGAAAGACCTAAATGGTCAAGCTGCGGCTAACGGTTCTCTTCGGAAGTTCGCGATAGGGAACACAACCGCTCCCAATTTCCAACCAATATATGGACTTGCGCAGTGCACGCCGGATTTGGCCGAGCAGGCCTGCAGTGAATGCTTGGATGCTGCTATGGGAAATATCCCAGCATATTGTGAGAGGAAGCAAGGTTGTAGAGTTCAGAACCCCAGCTGTACCGTTAGGTATGAAGTCAATCGCTTCTATGACCCTACAACTGTGGTGCCGTTGCCGTCATCCCCGCCGCCACCATCAACCAGTACAGGAGGTACATATGCTTTGAACAAATAAAGTTGGCTTAATTAGAGCAATTGTCCATGAATTTGTACACGAGTTACATTTGATTATCTCAATTCAAGTTTTTGTTGATGTAGTCTTGTCATATACAAGTTCAGGCACCATTGCTATAATTCACACTACAACAATTTTGGTGAAAGAGATTTCTAATGCATATTTTGTTAGGTTCATATACAGATGTATGTATGTATTCAAATTAACGCAAATGAGATTTCTGATTTTTGCAGGATCGAAGAGTCGTAGATCTCGGACTGTCATCATTATTGTTGTGCCAATTGTTGTTTCTGTGGTACTAATAGTTATATTCTTCTGCATTTGTTTAAGAGTAAGGAGGACAAAGAAAAACTTGAAACTAAGAAGTTACTTCCAAGTACGCAGGCAACTCTAGTGAACATTAATCATATTATTCCATTTGATAGGCATTTTTAGATTTTATTATGCTACAACTGCTTAATTTAGTTTTTGTTAAATTGTTCCTCAGGCGGCAACGATACAGATGAAATTGGATCTACAGAACCCTTGCAATTTGACTTGGCCACCATTAGAGTTTCCACAGGTGACTTTTCTGAAGCAAATAAACTTGGACAAGGCGGATTTGGATCTGTTTACAGGGTAATGACAAATTAACAAGAACTTAACTTTCATATTTCTTGAATGCCACTTATCTCACATATGTTTTTTCATTCCGTACCTATATATTTTTTCAGGGTAGGCTTTTCAATGGAGAAGATATAGCTGTAAAAAGACTCTCTACAAACTCTGGACAAGGAGACTTAGAATTTAAAAATGAGGTCTTGTTAGTGGCTAAACTTCAACACCGGAATTTAGTTAGACTCTTAGGTTTCTGCTTGAAAGGAAATGAAAGGCTTCTTGTCTATGAATATGTCCCTAATGCAAGTCTCGATCACATCATATTTGGTATGTCTGGAATTATGCATTGTTTTTCTTTTGACTTCGAATGTTTGTTATAAAATTCCAATTGTGTGACATGTATGCAAACAAACATTGTAATTGAAGTCTTGATTTTGCATTAATATATTTGCAGACCCAACAAAGCGTGCACAACTAGATTGGGAGAGGCGCTACAAAATCATAGCAGGCACTGCTCGAGGCCTCCTTTACCTCCACGAAGACTCTCGCCTTAGAATTATTCATCGTGATCTCAAAGCTATTAACATCTTGATAGATGCAGAAATGAACCCCAAAATTTCAGATTTTGGCATGGCAAGGTTGTTCGTGCCTGATCAAACGCAAGACAGTACTAGTCGAATTGTCGGGACCTAGTAAGAATATGCACTTAACTGCACGTGGGCTTATGTTTGTTATGTCAACAATTTCCTTTCCATATGTGTTGGTGAAAGCTCACATTCTTTTTGTTGATACGCAGTGGGTATATGGCTCCAGAGTATGCATTTCATGGACACTTTTCTGTTAAGTCCGATGTCTACAGTTTTGGTGTGTTAGTTCTAGAGATAGTTAGTGGACAAAAAAAGAGTTGCTTCCAGCACGGAGACAATGGGGAGGATCTTCTAAGCTTCGTAAGTGAAAATATAATTAATATACTTTTGGCATCTCAATACAATTGAGTGCAACGAATTAAGGAAAGAAAACTTATCTCTGATCATTTCTGCAAATTCATAAATCATTGCAGGCCTGGAGAAGTTGGAGGGAAGGGACAGCTTCAAATCTAATAGATCCCACATTGAAGACTGATTCAAGAAATGAAATAATGAGATGCATCCACATTGGATTATTATGTGTGCAAGAAAATGTGGCTGATAGGCCAACCATGGCATCTGTTATTCTCATGACGAATAGCTACTCCCTCACTCTCCCAGTTCCCTCCCAACCTGCATTTTATTTGCACAGCAGCATTGGATCGGACATGCCGTTACGATCTGAATATAATTCGGGGGCAACCTAGTCAGATCGATCCAAGAGTAACCCTGTCAAAGTAATGGAATATGAGACTTTTACCGAACCACATCCTGGCTAGTGGTTGGATCGGACATGCTGCTTTCTGAAATTGTAATGTAATTTACTAAATAAATGTAGTTATCTTTTTGTACATGTAGTGGTTCTTCATTTTTCCTAAGATATCTTAAAGTTCATAGTGTTACTTTTCTATGCCGTCTTCAAACTTGTATCTTCCATGGCATCATCTTCCATTTAGATTGTTGCTTTGAATTCCTTAAAGTGTCCTACTTTTCTATGCTCTTGTACATCAATGTGCTTGATTCCTCAAAACTTTTCTAATTGTAAACTATCCAGAATCCCAATTATTGTAAAAAGGACATCCATCAGAAAGTTTGAAAGTTTGCTGTACCCAGGTTGCTCTCTTCAAACTTGAAAGTTTGCCGAGTTCAATGATTTTCGCCCCAAATCCTTAATTTGAAGCATTGATACCAATAAAATCCCTGTCCATTGAGCCACCCATAAAGATTGAACTCCACAGTTGCCCAAAAACATAATTGGACAAGACATGAAACAGCATTTTGTATTGCCCATTTGAGAAACAACTCAACATAAAACACTAACAAAATCACTTGCCTAACTGAACTAACCAATCCAAATCATGGGTTCTCTTAGATCCTCAAAGATGAACAAAATAATTATTCCATATTACACTATATTTCATTTTTGAAAAGAAAGTTGCAAGTTGAAAACACCTTAGAAAATAAGAAACCAGTGAGAGAGAGAGAGAGAAAGAGAGAGAGAGAGAGAGAGAGAGAGTGGATGAAAAGCCAACAATGAAGGTGGCAGCAGCCCAGAGAAAAGCACCAAGAGCAATGACATGGGCTCGGTTGTGGCGCATAGCAAGGTAAGCCGCAAGTGGGTAGCAGGCAGACTGGACAATGGATCTGAACAGAGTGAGTGAGCCCAACCCAGTTGGGTCGGTGTGTAGAGTGGCCCCCACCTCTTTGTACACCCCTGGCAACAACGACTCGTCAGCTCTCTGCATACTACTTGCTAGGTTCACCAAGAACAATGTCACAACCTCTGCTTTCATTTTCCAGTCTCTGTTTGGACTGAAAACAGAGCACTCTGCTCGGTTCTCAGACAAGGGAAGAAAGACAAATCAGAGGTTTTATGTTTAGGGACAGAAGGGGAAGAAGTTTTCGTTCACTAAAGGCTGGATGGAGACTGAAGGGTTACTTTGGAAATGATGACCGACGTTGAATGTGGGACTTGGTATGCAAGATCTGGGCTTATCTGACGCGTGTTGGGTTGTGATTTGTGTGATTAGGGGTGGGGTGATAGATCGAGATTGGGGATAAAAGATTGAGTAATGGTATTTAGACACGCAAAATTGATCACATTAATTGACCATCTTATGTGGCACTGATGTGGTCATGCCATGTCAATTAATGACTATTGTCATGTGGTTTTATTTTTATTTCATTTTTTTTTGAATAATTATTAAAAACAAAAAATAAAATCCACATAATAATATTCATCACATGACAACCAATACAGCCTCTCTGCCACATGCCCAGCCTTACACAGGTACTGATACAATTATTGTCGGCAATGGGAATCAGTTAGCAATCACGCATATTAGCAATACTAAATTGACAGGATTGCATAAGTTCTTAAACCTTAATGAATTATTGTGTGTTCCTGCGATACGAAAGAATTTGATATCTATTTGTCGTTTCTGTCTTGATAATGATTGTTTCTTTGAGTTGGATGCTAATGGTTTTCATGTCAAGGACATCAAGACGGGGACGGTACTCCTTACTGGCAGTAGTTCCGATGGCCCTTATCACATTCAGGCAGCCCCCACACGTTGCTCATCAATTTGCATTCTATGGAGAGCGCACGACACAGGACGTGTGGCATGCACGACTTGGACACCCATCTCATTCAGTCTTTACTACCTTGTTGAATAAGTACCATTTACCCATTGATGGTACAATTATATCGAATAAAAATTGCCATATTTCCCATTGGGAAAACTTTGTCGATTGCCCTTTGAATATAGAAAGCTTCATGCTCAATTTCCCTGAGCACTTTTACATCTTGACTTGTGGGGCCCTGCACTAGTTTCCTCAAATTTTGGATATCGTTATTATTTGTCCATTGTTGATGATAACACTCAGTTCACTTGCTTATATCCTTTGGCTAAGAAATCAGATGCCTTTCCTACATTTATTACATTCAAAAATATGGTGGAAAATCATTTTAGTTCCACAATCAAGCAGTTGCAGATTGATGGTGGTGGTGAATTTACCAGCAAATTGTTCCTCACATTTTTAAGTGATCATGGCATATCGCATTAGATTTCCTGTCCATACACTCCCCAACAAAATGGAGTGGTGGAAAGGAAGCATCAACATATTGTTGCAATGGGGCTCTGCCTACTCGCCCAATCCCAGTTACCTCCTAGCTTTTGGGTTGAAGCCTTCTGCACTGTAGTTTTTTTGATCAATCGCTTGCGAACACCTTAGCTTCATAACATGTCTCCTTATGAGAAGCTCCTTCACCGTCCACCAGATTATAAATTTCTCAAAAGCTTTGGATGTGCCTGCTTTCCTCACATGGTGCCATACAACAAGCATAAATTATCCTTTAAGTCTATTCCATGTGTGTTTCTTGGTTATGATGATCATTATAAGGGTTATCGCTGTCTTGATCCTTTTTCAGGTCGCATTTATATATCTCAAAACGTGACGTTTGATGAGACAAGGTTCCCTTAAAGGCGACCCCAGATTACCTCTCCCTTGCACTCAAATGGGCTTCAATCTGTCTCTCTCCTGCCGACCAGCCCATACATGCTAGTTTCCCTAATATCATGACCAGCCCTTATCCCTTACCCACTCTCATTCCAGATTCTACCTAGGGATGGCAATTTTCCCGGCGGGTAAGGGTCTTTGCAGGGATTCAACTCTAATGGGTCGGGTATGAAGGACAAAAATCGGGTATGGGGAATTTTTTGGGTATGGTGTTCGAGGAGGGGCGGGGATGGTATTTTATTCCCCAACCTATTTGTGCCTAATAAATCACGACCATGAATCGACCAAAGGAGCCCCCTTTCTTGGCCCTAGCACTTGCTCGTGAGACTAAACGCGCGTTTCGCCGAGATGTTTAGCCTTCCTAAAACGAAGAAAAAATGGCGAAGGCATGATCATCTCGGCCTCGATTACAGGCCGAGGCCGAGGCCGAACAAAACCACGGCCGGAGGTATTAAAGTCAAATCATCACGTGACAGCAGGGTCCCATACTTCATTTAATGAGGTATTGCCTCTGTTTATTGCAGCAAACCCACTGGCCACAAATAAGCATTCAATGCACGAGAGAAAGGGGGAAGTGATTGAAGTCAGGATTTAGGCGACAAAAAACAGAGTGATTAGACGCAGACATTCTCACGAGGATTCTTGCAGCTTGAGAGATTAGGTGACCAGCTATCAGAACAATAAATGCGTCCCCACGGCCAGAAGCGCAGAACCCACGATCAAGGCGGCAGCCGAGATTCACCAGGATTTATGGGGTCACACCATCATACTTCACGATCCCAAATGTCGATTGGACTGCCCACTTGCTCTGATCAGGCTCCACCATGCAGATTTTCAGCCTCGATTATTCCTCCAGGAACTCTTCCTATAAATACAGAGCTCAAACTACATTCAAAGGGTTCAAACACCAAACCAAAGCCTCCCACGGAGCAACTTAAATTTTCCTGTAATGCACTTTTAATATTTTTACTTGCTTTCCTAGGAGTAGCGTTAGTTTGTAAGGAAAATCCATTCATCAATATATCACACGACCCTTGATTTTCAAGGCATCGGAGCACCATCCCTGTTACTCGCTCATTCACCCCATATATCATACGACCGTCGCTCTCTGAGCAGCGCGCCGGAGCACCGCCCAAAATCCACCATCACAACCACCACTAAACGGCCTTGTAGCTCAGGCCGTGAACCTAATGGCCGAGATCAGTTCCTCTCTCGGCCACAATCGCTTGATTAGAAGTCAAGTCCAAACAGGCGCACCACTTAACCACCTCCATCCAAACCACATCTCGACGCACGGTAGACCGTGTTGGCACGCCCGAGCACAACCGCACCGCATCCAAAAGCAGGAAGCCACGTGTTAACGCACATCCCCTCTGCCCGGATCCCCAGGCCGTGAGATTTGCGCAGCCAACACAACCTGAACCCTCCCCGTTTAGAATATATATTAATTTTTTGATGAGGTATATATATATTGCCATATATAAATATGCTATTAAAGTGATTGTACCGACTAAGTTTTATATTTTATATTAGTATATTATATACTTATATAATTTATACAAATCTTAAGTCACACTACTTTATTTATTTAGTTAACTTCCAATACATATATAAACATTCTTATATTGTCTTCTAAGTATATATTATATATATTTATTATCTTGAATTAGTATTTTTTTTTTCTTCAACAAAGTAGTTATATATTGGTTTTTTCTTCCGTAATGGGGAGGGTCGGGGAGCCCATTCCCAAACGAAGGTGGGGATGGGGAATCCCCGATATGAATATTGCGGGTATGAAGTCGGGGATGGGGGAGAAAAGCTTAACGGGGATGAGGATGGGAATGCCATACCCACCCCCGATTCGACCCATTGCCATCCCTAATTCTACCAAACTTAACTCCACACAAGGTCTAAAATATCGGTGATATCGGAAATATCGGTAGGCCAAAAACACGGAAATTTCGATGGAAATATCGGGATATTATCGATATCGATAAAAATTGAATAAAAACCACGGAAATTGTAAGAAAAACTTGGAAATTTTTATTGAAACTTTGCTGGATGTTTATTTAGTCAATTATCTATTAGTTTATCATAAAAAATTGGAAGGAAATGCATTGCATGATGGATTTAACTGATTTAAGTTGATTATATAGCGAGCTGGCAAACACTGTGAGTGTAGAAAATATGTAGTAATTAATGAAAAAAGATTAAACACACCATAATCATTTATATATAATGAATTAGTACAATATTTTACACTTTATACAATGCATGATAAGATACATGGTCAAAAGAATTCAAAACAATTTGTTTCTTGCAAAAAAAATTCATGAATAATACAATACAATTAAATTGTACAACTAATTCTTATTGAACCATAGCAATCTTTTAAATATAAGTACAAGTATATCGCTGCCGATATTTCGGCGATATTTTAAATATACGTCGAATTTCTACTATATCACATAAACAATAAGATAACTAATATATTTTAAAAAAAATTATACGGAACTTCAAATTACAGCTGCGAAGAATTAGAGAGGGAAATAAAATAACTTACTTGCAGTCGAAATATGAAGAGAATTCTTGAAATTGATGGAGATTATCTAATAATGTTAGAAATTAGGGTTGTACTATACAATATATATAATTCCATGTGTTAATATATTAATTTAGGAAAAAAAAAAAAAAAAAAGGGTAAGTAGAAAGGCTACAGTCGGCTGGAGAGAGAATAGGCAAGAAGATATTAATTATTAAGGGAGACTTTACTTATTAATTATTGCCTTAGGTTTATTACAATAAAGGGAAGGGAAAAAAAAAAAAGGAACAAAGCGTGTTTCAGTTTTTCAAAACCTTCCAAGTGAAACGACGTCGTTTCACTTTAAGTTTTTTTTAAAAACACTTCAATCGAAACGACGTCGTTTCATTACAATAAACCTAAAAAAAAAAATAGCCTGAGTCGTCTTCCTCGCGAAGTCGTCTTCTTCGCAGAGCCGCAGCCAAATTTGCAGAGTTGCAAAATTTCTTCCGGTTCAGAGTCTCCAGATCAGGCGCGCCTTGCTCCGCCTCACTCCTCCTTTCAACGCCTTGCAACGCCTCCTCACGCCTTCCCCGCGCTAAATGTGCCACTCGCGAAAACACTGATATTATCGATAATTTCGATAATATCGAGATATTCTCCCCATTACAGGTTGGATTTTCACGATAATATCGCTGCCGATATTTCGGCGATATTTTCGACATTCTGACGAAATCCAATTGGTTGGTGCTCAAAATATCACAGCTCCAAAAATCCGATATTATCGCCGATATTTCGGCGATAATATCGATTTTTCAGACCTTGACTCCACCACAGGCCCATCACTTTATACTACCACCACAGGCCTAGCCTTTTCTTCTACCTCTCCAAGCCCCATAAGCTCGCCTTCTCCATTAGAAACCCCACTTCCCGTGGCTCAATATTCTTCCGCATCATCATCACCACAGGCCACACATCCAGCAGATCCTTCCAAGGCACTCGACATCACAACCCCATCGCCATCACCTTCTGCCACCCTAACCTCAGATTTTGACAGAACCCAATCCTCAAATTCTAACGACACCACCTGATTCCCTACCTCGCCTCCTTCTTCTTCACCTATTGACCCCTCCATTTTTTCCCAATTCTCCTGATACCCCAAATCCTCCGAAAAACTTCAAAAGTCTCCACTCCATCATCCCGTTTTGTCCAAAAACAAAACCCCTCTACTCTAAGATCAACCCTCATCCCTTACCCCATGCTCTTTCTGCTGAGGTTTCTGATCCCATGACCACTGAACCCACAAGCTTCACCCATGCCTCCAAACACAGCCACTGGCGAGATGCAATGCAAGATGAATATTCTGCACTATGTTGTATTTGTTAACTAACACAAATTAATGTGCAAATAATCAATTAAAAATACCCGCAAGTGCATGAATCTATTGAGGTATAGATTATGTAAGTACAGAGTCAATCCCACGAGGAACTGTCGGCTTCCTACAAGTTTTAAATTGAGTACGTAGAGAACACTTATTTAACACAACACAAATGCAAGAAGCAAAAAGGAAACTAAAACACGAGTAAAGAACGGTATAAGAAAGAAAACAACACAAGAAACCATAGATAAATACAAACAGCACTTTCTATCACCCTTTTATCACCATTGTATCACCTGTTTATCACATTATGAACAGTGCATGAATAGTGTCCTGAGACCGGTCGCTTTTTGGCAGATTCGTTTTCTATGTTTTTCAGCTTCGACCTCTGTCCAGTTTCTGACCTATAACTTTCCAACCGCTTGTCCAAATTTCACGTTCTTTATACGGTTGGATTTAGCACAGAAAATAGAAGAACACATCGTGAACCAAAAGTCCAAAACAATTACGGAAACAAACAAAATGCAGTAAAGAAGACACACAATGTGTCAAACACACACACACATATTGGGGGGAGGGGGGTTTAAGTTGGTTTGAGTGACCTATTTCTAATGCTTGAAAGTAAATGAACTCCAATTTTAACAAGAGTATAAGGAATGAAAATCAAAATGTGAAAGTACAATGTAACAAACACTAGGGTTTCGGAATCCAACCTAAACAATTCTACCCATGTTCATGGACACTCAAGTGATGAACTCTAAATGTGTTAATGAAGATGTTCGCAATCAAGATCGGGACTAGTGGCTCAAGACGCATTCATTCTCTCTAACATACGTAGAGTGCAGGGCTAATGCTACAATACTTGTGCCCTCCCTATAACCAAATCTAGGTGTGCTTAGTACTTCGATTCAATTACAAGAAAAACCCATTAAGTTCAAAGAGAATATGAACATCACAAGAACCCTAATAGCATGATATTTACATTAGGTATTCAAGAAACCAATTCACATGGATGATTCTTACTTCATCGATTTAGTGCTTAGGAAAACATGAAGACACACATAATCCCAACAACCTCAAGAAGCATGCTCTCAAAAGTGATCAATCAAAGAAGAACATACATCAAGGATAGATTACTTTAGTGAATAGGAATTCATCAACAATATCTTGAAATTCATACACTCAAGCATCAAAATAATAGAGTATTCATGTTTAGGGCTTCAACCTAAGCCCTAGCTATGGAGTTTAGTTCCTTATACTTATTTCAAACACAAATTCAAAACAAAACTAGAAAGAGTTTACAGATTTTGTGAAAGTGATGGAAGCTCAAGGTCTTCAATGGTGGAAATCTTCTTCCACCTCTTGCTTGGTTGCCCTTGTCTTCCTCCTCTAGCTCCCAAGCTCTCTAGCTCTCAAAAATCTTTGCAAAGTTGAATAATCCATGAATGAATTGCAGATTGCACCTTCATTCTCTTTTTCCCATCATTTTCTCCTTGCTTTCCAACTCACTTTTATTATAAAACTCTACTTTTTGTTAAAGCCTTAAGCCTTGTCTCCATGTAATGATGGGGTTCTTTTGTTCTTGTCTTCACAAAGATGCTCATTGTTTCAGAAAATATCTATCAACCAAAGTAATTTCTTGTTACCAAATGGTATGGTAACAAGAAGAATCAAGATGACACTATGGAGGTAAAAACTGGCCCAAGATAAATCTCTAGAGCTGCTGTAACATGTAGGATCAGTTGGATAGGCTGTACTTGTCCAATGGAGCTCAAATTTAGATATGTTGTAGTTAACATCCATTGGAACAAGTTTCATGAAGATCTTCACCTCATCCAAGCATCAAAGCATGCTGATCCAAAGCCAAGAAGTTGACCTACGAAAATGAACAAAATCAGAATTTATAACCAATAATGCACTTTTAGATCATTTTCATTCTAACCAAGGTAAAACCTATGAAAACACAAAAAAGAAGTAAAAAGCTATAAAATGTCAAGAACTAACTCAAAATATTAGTTGAATAACATGATAAATCATGTGTAAAAATGAACCGAACAAACTTCCCAAACTTATCTTTTGCTAGTCATCGAGCAAAATAGAAACTAAAACAAGACTCGAAACAAATCTTTCTGAACACTTTCCGAAGAGAGAGCGACTTATGCAAAGTACTCAAAAGTTTTCACAAGAAAAGCTCAGTTTAGACATCATTCACAAGGCAGCAAAGTTCAAAACACAACATGCTCGAAGTGTAGTAGTGTGATGGCCAAATTCAACTCATTCTCTAATTTCAGTTTTCACACAACTTCGAAAATCATACCAAGCACAAATGTAACTTCAAATCTCCCCAAAGTTGTCATCTCACAAATGAATCACTCGGAAGAGGGTTACAATGCATCACTCAATAATAAATATGAGAATAGAGTTAAACCATAAGGGACTTAACTCACAATAGAAGGATGAAAAACATGCATGACTATGATCTCAAGAAGGATGCCAAACACTTAAAAGTTGGAAAATGTGTGCAATTCAACCACATGACATTTAAGATCAATTTAGGTCTTTACTATAGGTTGTAATGGGGCTAAGGGTGTAAGGTGAGTGAGAAATGAAGGATATGGATACAACAAAGTCCAAGTAACTCACAATGTAAGAGCATATAACAGTTGATTACAAGACTTTGAATCCTCACGCTTAAGATTTTATTTTTTTACGTGATCAATTAGACCACAAAGCCTTATACCTCTACTTATTTTGATTCACACTCCTTTCTTCTATTTGAACAACCATCAATTTATTTTTGAGGCCAATAAAGAAACTTAGAATCGAAATTTGAATCCAATGTCACTTAACCACAACTTTTCTCTTTTCTTTCACCATTTAAGTGAAGTTCTTTTTTTTTTTTTTTTTTTGTTGGGATATTACATATCCCTTCCCAAACTTAGCATGAAAAACACATCCAAATGAAACCTCATGAGTTCCTTAGAAAGGTAAATTCTTATTTTTCAAGCTAAAGCTAGGAATAATAATTGGTTAAATGAAAGAAAAGGCTTACATGTAGGCTCAAAGTGGTTACAATGGAAAAGCATGCTTAAGCATGCATATGGTTAGCTTGAAAGGCACAAATGGTCCAAAGAGGGCCTTAATATCATTTCTCAAATGTCATGTAATCAAATTGCACAAGAATGAATGTCTTTGAAGTGCTCAACCAAGTCAACGAATAATGAGATCAAACAACAACTCGGATGACAAGAAAATAAGAATATGTGTATAACACTCATGAATTGAAGCACAAGGCTCAAAGCTCACATTATATGGTTATACAAGTCTAACTCATGCTTGATACAATTCTTTGGATCATGCAACTCCCTCAGCTAGAGAATTATGAAACAAATGGCAAGTGCATAGAGGGTTTCAAACATATCATGCGAGAACGATGCCATTTAGTGAATAATAATATATATTTTTTTATAAAACATTTTCAATCAAGTCATGTAAACATTCATTACAATCTCATCATATATGTCCAGAAAGTGACTTGAAAACAAAATTACTCAAAACTGAAGAGAAAACAAAATAAAAGAAAGCAAGAATTTAAGTGAAACGAAAAAATGACTTGCTATCCCTTCCCAAACTTAGAAATAAACATTGTCCTAAATGTTAAAGCAATTAAAAAAAAAAGAACAAAAAAGAATTAAAACTACAACTCAGTTGTAAAAACAAAAAACAAAACAAAACCAAACAAAAACGAAACCAAACAATAACAAATAAAACAATAAGCCCTAACAACAGTCCTACGCATGCAGAAATCCAACCCAAAGGAACGCCCAAACCAATTGAAAACCCAACCAAATCGAAAGCCCAAAAGAGAAGAAAATAAAAACAAAGACACATTGTCAGAAGCATAAGGAGCGAGATTTCTGAAAAGGAGAAAAAAGTGGGCCCTGATGTCTCGGCTCCTGTAAGTCATGGGCATACAAAGTGAGAGACGTGCCAACAAGCAGAGGCCCCTCGCACATTCCCAAGCCATAATTATTGGCTTCTTGGGAAGGCGTGACGACTTTTCTGACTGCGTTGAAAGTGGAATTGCAATTAAGGGGGGGTTGGGAACTAGTGCGGCGACAAATGGAGATAAGCCGTAGGGGGCGCGCGAAACTCAGAAGCGTAGTGGCTAGGGTTTAGCAAAAACTAAGTCTATAAAAGGCAAAGAGAAAGGGTGAAAAAGAAAAAAAAAACACAAACTCAAAAACACACAAAAGAAAGAAAGAAAGAAAGAAGAAAAGAAAGTGAGAAATCAAATGGCCTCTTCCTACCCATTTTCGTTGGATCTCAACTTAGCTTTACCGACTCAGACATGGGGCCAAGTAGCGGCACTAGTATGGATACCCTACTTTGCGTCCTCACGAGGACCCGTGACAGTAAATGACTCAATACTCCTGGACAACGATGTTGTCGTTGGAGTTGAGAGAAATGTAGTGACTCCTAGAGATATACGTGCGCTGGGGACAAGGGATGACAACCAGATCGTGAGCGATCCTCTGGCACTGAATGTGCAGAGTACGACATGTATTGCAAGTGTGGGGTATTGCCTAATTGCGAAATCCAACGAGGTGGAGGTGCTGAAGGCTCGGTTGGCGGCAGAGCGGAGTTTGGTTGAGGAATGCCAGAGTATTATAAAAAGCTTGAAAAGGGAGAGGTCGAGGATAGTGGAGGTGAATCGACATCAACTGGAAGCATTGCGGGAAGAGAATAAAAACCTATCAAAGATGGTAGATTTTTACTCTCAAGACATGCGAAAGCAGCTGGAGGCCCTAGACCAACCGGGTAAACGCAAGCAACTAGATCGTGAAAGTGTTTGTGCCTAATAAATCACGGCCATAGGTTGACCGAAGAAGCCCCTTTTTCTCGGCCCTAGCACTTGTTCGTGAAACTAAAGCGCGCATTTCGCCAAGATGTTTAGCCTTCCTAAAACAAAGGAAAAATGGCGAAGGCATGATCATCTCGACCTCGAATACAGGCCGAGGCCGAGGCCGAACAAAACGACGGCCAGAGGTATTAAAGTCAAATCATCACGTGCCCGCAGGGTCCCATACTTCATTTAATGAGGTATTGCCTCTGTTTATTACAGCAAATCCACTGGCCACGGATAAGCATTTAATGCACGAGAGAAGGGGGGAAGTGATTGAAGTCAGAATTTGGCGACAGAAAACAGAGTGATTAGACGCAGACATTCTCACGAGGATTCTTGCAGCTTGAGAGATTGGGTGGCCAGCTATCAGAACAATAAATGCGTCCCCACAGCCAGAAGTGCAGAACCCACGATCAAGGCGGCGGCCGAGATTCACCAGGATTTATGGGGTCACACCACCATACTTCACGATCCCAAATGTCGATTGGACTGCCCACTTGCTCTGATCAGGCTCCACCATGCAGATTTTCAGCCCCGATTACTACTCCAAGAACTCTTCCTATAAATACAGAGCTCAAACTACATTCAAAGGGTTCAAACACCAAACCAAAGCCTCCCACGGAGCAACTTATATTTTCCTGTAATGCACTTTCAATATTTTACTTGCTTTCCTAGGAGTAGTGTTAGTTTGTAAGGAAAATCCATTCATCAATATATCACACGACCCTTGATTTTCAAGGCACCGGAGCATCATCCCTGTTACTCACTCATTCACCCCATATATCATATGACCGTCGCTCTCTGAGCAGCGCGCCGGAGCACCACCCAAAACCCACCATCAAAACCACCACTAAACGGCCTTGTAGCTCAGGCCGTGAACCTAACGGCCGAGATCAGTTCCTCTCTCGGCCACAATCGCTTGATTAGAAGTCAAGTCCAAACAGGCGCACCACTTAACCATTTTCCATCCAAACCACATCTCGACGCACGGTAGACCGTGCTGGCACGCCCGCGCACAACTGCACCGCATCCAAAAGCAGGAAGCCACGTGTTAACGCACATCCCCTCGGCCCGGATCACCAGGCCGTGAGATTTGCGCCGCCAACAGAAAGAAGTTATGCTGAAGCGAAGAGTGCGATCCTTGGGAGCTCAAGTGATGAGCCCCAAGAGGCTGTGCGTGAAAATATAGAAGAGAACATTCAGAGAGCCAAACTAAAGGCTCCTATGGTCGAGACACCGAGCACCGTGAAGAAGTGATTTCTACTGCATTATTGGTGTTTTTTTTTTGGGTTTTTGTTTTGTTTTTTGTTTTATTTTGTTTCAGAAATAAAAGAATAAAGTTGCAAAAGAAAAAGAAAAACACACTTCCCAAACGAAAATAAAAGAAAGACGACAACCGAAAAGAACACGCGAAACACAATGCACCAGAAACAGGGAGGAAAAAAAAAGCAAAGTGAAAGTAGAAATGCTCCCCTTTAATTGGACGCGATCGCAAAATGCACGGGAAATCTGAAATGATGTCTGCTTCCTCATTAGCAGATATCTATTTAAACCGTGCAAGTGTAGGAGTTCCTTGCATTTCTTCCTGAAAACTCAGAGAAAAACATCAAATAATCAAGAAACACAATGGCATCCTCATCCACTCACCTCGATGATCTCAATCTTGAATTATCCCTTGCGCCACCGAATGCTCAGATAAATGCTCGTCCAAATCCTGTCTTCCCAAACTCCTTTTATCATCATAGCTCGGCCTCAACCTTCTCTGAGGCAACGCCAAACAGAGCAGCACTACTGGGGGGTATGACTATCAATAAACTCACACCGACAGATCATCTGCATGTGGCATAGAGGTCTATCAAGGTTCTGGTGGAGGAGTCCCACAACTTAACTGTGCTCTATGCGGTCTCGGCTACAAGTTTGGGCATGCGTTTATTAGCGAGGACACGGGAGTGTGCAACGCTGAGTGAGGAGGTGGCTGCCTTGAAAGCTCAGGTGGCAGACTTGTAGAAATGGCTCTACTGTGCCAACCAGCATGTAGAAGCACTGCATAAGAGAAATAATGACCATGTAGAGCTATTGCAGGTTCTACAAGTAAGAGCAAATAGAGGCAATTAGCATGATGCCTCAGGTGGCTCAGAATGCGAAAAGAAACATGTGATTCAGAAATTAAGTACGCATTTTCACGTTTGTGTTTGTAATCACATGTTATGGAATGAAATAAGCATTCAAGTCCAATTTCTGATTGAGCAATCATGAATCCAAAAAACTTCCCAAACTTATATGAAACACTGTTTATGAATTATGGAGACTTAAGATCAAACAATGTCATAAAGAAAAGTTGGAAGGAATAGAAATAAAATAAAATAAAACAAAAATAAAATGAGTTACACAAGAATTAAAAGTTGACAAAAGCAAAACCATACAACTCTAAAAAATAAAACTACAATAAACAAAAGCTCAAAGGCAACAAGACTCTCAACGTCTACTCATCATCATCATCATCTGCTGCACTCGCAGGCTAACCTGGCTAACCTGGCATCTCGAGGTGAGTCCAAATGGCATCAACGGAGGTGCTCATCCGCTACATCTGCTGGTACTGCAGCATTTGCATGTCCCAAATGGCTTGGAGACTGGGGTCTCATGCGGAAGTGTTGACACTGGGAGTAGGTGGGAATGGCTGGGATGATGTCAGCATGCGCGGCTGCAGTGTGTTGGCTTCGCAAATTTCCCGGCCTGCGGTTCTGGGCCGAGGGGATCCGCATCAACACAGGTCGTCCTTCTTCGGTGCTGTGTGGTTTGTGCGCGGGTGTGCCAGCACGGTTTACCGTCCGTTTGAGGATGAATTGATTGGGTGAATAGATGAGGACTGCGCCTGTTCAAATTTAACTTCTAATCGAACGATTGTGGCCGAGAGAGGAACTGATCTGGGCCGTCAGGTTCACGGCCTGAGCTACAAGGCCGTTAATGGTGGTGCTGATGGTGGTTTTTAGGCGGTGCTCCGGCGCATCGCTGGGTGGCGACGGTCGTATGATATATGAGATGAACGGGAGAGTAACAAAGATGGTGCTCCGACGCCTTGAAAATCAAGGGTCGTATGATATATTGATGAATGGATTTTCCTACAAACTGCCACTACTCCTAAGAAAGCAAGTAAATGTATTGAAAATGCATTACAAGAAGATAAATGACGAGAAGTAAATGACAGGAAAATATGATCTGCTCTGTGGGAGGCTTGTGTTTGGTGTTGAACCCTTTAAATGTAGTTAGAACTTGGTATTTATAGAAAAGGTCTTGAGAAGACAATGAAGCTGAAAATCTGCATGGTGAGGTTGATCAGAGCTAGTGGGTAGTCAAGTCGGCATTTGGGAACGTGAAGCATGGTGGTGTGACCCCCATAAATCCTGGCCGCCGCCCTGATGGTGGGCTCTGTGTCTCGGGCCTTGGAGGAGCATTTAATGCCCTGGTCTGAGGGTTGGTGACTTAATCTCACAAGTCGTGAGATTTTCGCACCTAATCCCTGATTTTACTCGCCATACCCTGACTTCAATCACGTCCATTCTTTCATGGCTCATTAAATGCTCCTACGTGGATCATGGGCCCTCCTACTGTAATCAGAGGCGTTACTTCATTAAATGAGGCGTGGACCTCAACGCCACGTGGCGACGCCACTTGACCTTCCTACTTTGGCCGTATATCTGAGGAGTTTGTCCTCAGCCAGTATCGCCGAGGCCATTGTTGAATTTAAATCATAAGCTCGCCTTTGTTTTTAACAAAAAGAAGTGAACGATGACTTGTAACATTCGGCCGTGGGTAGACGATAGGGCAGAGAGGAAGTTCCTTCGGTCAGCTTCCTCGGCCGAGATTTATTAGGCACAAACACGGCGGAGGCATAGAGGGTGGCACTGGAGCTAATCTGGTAGCATCACGCCGTTGAGAGATACTCTTGGACACGTAGGACCCATGGGCTCAGCAATAATATCATTAGGGTGAGCCCAAACACCAGAGTGTGTGCAAATCATGCTGACAAGGTAAGGATAATAAATAATACTTTTTTTCTTACGTGCACATGCCATTAAACGTTAAACAACAATGTCCTCTATGGGTAAGGAAAAAGTTCCCTCATGCAAGTACTTGTTCCCTCATGCAAGTACATCTAATAAGCATGCCCAGCAAGTCTTTCTAGCATCTGATCAATAAAAGGCAGCGGGAAGTGATCTTTTCTGGTTGAAGAATTCAATCTCCTATAATCTATGCAGACTCTCCATCCTGTAACAGTTCTTGTCGGGACTAACTCATTATTTCCATTTTTTACAACAGTCATCCCTCCTTTCTTTGGCACAACCTGTGTAGGACTCACCCAACTACTATCAGATATAGGGTAAATAATACCCGCATCAAGCAATTTTAATACCTCTGCACGAACCACTTCTTTCATGTTGGGGTTCAATCGGCGTTGATGCTCCACGGATGGCTTATGCTCCTCTTCCATTAGTATTCGGTGCATACACATAGAAGGGCTAATACCCTTGATGTCAGCGATTGTCCACCCAATTGCAGTTTTATGTTTTCGCAAAACCCGTAACACTTTTTCTTCTTCAGTTTCACTCAAATTTGCAGCAATAATAACTGGTAAAGTTTCAGAAGTTCCCAAATAAGCATACCTCAAATGCGTTGGCAATGGCTTCAGAGTGAGTGTAGGTGCAACAATCACAGAAGGTGCAGCCTTAGGAGGTGCCACTCCTAGTGGTTCGAACTGGTTCTTTTGCCTTGGGTTGTACGGTTATGATGCATCCAAATACAAGGCATATTCGGCAACCATGGGGTTGTCATCTTGGGGGGTAGCAGCATGGACCAAAGTAGATTCCAATGGGTGGCTCGGATACTCCTTTTCAAATGTGTCGGAAGCAATTTCATCAACTAATTCCATGCGAAAACAATCCTCCGCTTCTCTTGGAAATTTAATTTCTTCAAAAACTTTGAATGTCGCTTTTTCATTCCCAACTCTCAAAGTTAGTAACCCTTCTTCTACGTCAATCAGAGTGCGTGAAGTAATAAGGAACGGGCGGCCCAAAATTAGTTGTGTGTCATAACCTTCTTCCATATCCAAAACCAAAAAATCCGCCGGAAATATGAGTGTATCAACCTTTACTAGAACATCTTCAATAATTCCGTCTGGGTATGTGATTGATCTGTCCGCCATCTGCAAAGAAACTGTAGTAGGTTTAATTTCACCAATACCAATCTTTTTAGCAACAGATAAAGGTAGTAAATTAATGCTAGAACCCAAATCACATAAAGCTCTTTCAAAGAAATTATTTCCAATAGTGCATGGAATTTTAAAACTCCCTCTATCTTTTTGTTTTGGTGGAAGCTTCCGTTGTAGGATGGCACTGCACTCTTATGTCAGTTGGATTTTCTCGTGCTCTCCAAATTTCCTCTTCTTGGAGAGAATGTCTTTCATGAATTTCGCATAACTTGGCATTTGTTCCAAAGCTTCAGTAAAAGGAATGTTGATCTGCAACTTCCTAAACATCTCCAAGAATTTTGAAAATTGCCCATCAATTTTATTTTTCCTCAACCTCTGCGGAAAAGGGATTTGTGGGACATATGGCTTCAATGGAGGAGAATGAATTGGTATAGAATTTTCTTCTTCTTGGGATTTTTCTGTGGTGGTGATTGGCGGTGAAAATGCATGTCCCACTTCCGCCGCAGACTTCTTGGCTTCTTTTTCTTTCTCTAATGCTTCTTTTTCCAAGTCAGCCGCTGTATTCACTTGCTTCCCTTTACGAAGAGTGATTGCCTTTGCTTGTTCTTGATTTTTCGGGTTAACTTCGGATTGGCTTGGAAATACTCCTTGATTTCTTCCACTCAATACATTAGCTAGTTGGCCTACTTGCACCTCCAAATTCCGAATAGAAGCGCTCTGATTCTGAAATTGGGTTTTTGTTTCAGTCATAAATTGGGTGGTAGACATAGTCAATTGAGTAAGCGCATTTTCCAAATTTATTTTCTTCTCTTGAGCTGGAAAGCCAGGTGGTGGTCTCTGCACATTCTGAGTATTGCTCCATGAAAAATTTGGATGGTTTCGCCAACCGGGGTTGTATGTATTGGAATAAGGATTATTCCTTGATCGATTAAATTCTCCAACCTGATTGACTTGCTCAGCGGACGCGAATGGGTTCCCTGTGGTGCACTCTGAACTTGGATGAGGGCCTGCACAAAATTCACAACCAAAATTAGTATTAGTATTTATAGCATTAACACTTAAAGAATCAACTTTTTTAGTAAGGTTAGAAATTTGTGTTGTTAGCAAAGCCATCGCATCGACTTCCAAGACCCCAGCTGGCTTCAAATTCATTCTCTCACTCGGCCATTGGTAGTTGTTGGATGCCATGGTCTCCAATAATTCAAATGCTTCAGTAGCAGTTTTTGCCATTAAAGCCCCTCCAGCAGCTGCATCAACTAGTGTCCTACTTGTTTGACTCAACCCATTGTAGAAAGTCTGAACTTGAATCCAAGTTGGTAGCTCATGGTGAGGGCACTTGCGCAACAAATCTTTGAATCGTTCCCAGGCTTCATAAAAAGGCTCCTTATCATACTGGGCGAATGACATAATCTCTTGTCGGAATTTTGCAGTTTTGGCTGGTGGGAAAAATTTAGCAAGAAATTTCTTGGATAAATCATCCCAAGTACGGATGGAGTCTTGTGGCTGTGACAGTAACCAAAGCTTGGCTTTATCCTTCAAGGAGAAGGGGAATAGCCTTAAACGAATCGCGTCGTCAGATACCCCATTGAACTTGGATGTGTCACAAATCTCCAAAAATATCGCAAGATGTATATTTGGATCTTCATTCGGCAGACCACAAAATACGGATGAATTCTGTAGCATGGTGATCATGGCTGGCTTAATCTCAAAATTGTTGGCTGCAATAGAAGGACGTCGGATCGCTGAGGGAGTTGCCACTGGGGGGCCAAATTCCCTCACTGCTCTTTCTGCTGCCTCCGCCATATGTGTGGATGGTGGTTCCACCAAAGTGTGCTTTTTGTTTCCTTTGTTCCGCTTATGAAATGTACGTTCGATTTCTGGGTCAAGTGGTATGAGTTCTAGGGTACGAGAACGGTGCATACACGAATCAAAGTACCTGAAACAAAAAGAAGAAAATCAAATTAAACTCAGAATTAAAATATATTGATATTAATAGAAAATAAAACAATCCCCGGCAACGGCGCCAAAAACTTGTTGTGAAATTATTGCAAGCGCACAATTCGCACAAGTAATATAGAAATAAGTATCGTTCCCACGAAGACTGTAATTTCCTATTAATTACCAATTATGATTAATTCGAAAGTTTATCTGAACAATTGATTAAGAAGATTGATTGATTTAAGTAACCTAAAACAATTATGAAAAATAGCAATATAATTAATGATAGAAAATCAAGATGATGAGACACTAGAGCATCCGATTTCACCATAACCAATTCCACTTAATTCTTATAGCCAATTAACCCTAATTACTATCCATGTTGACAGTTGGTTTCTCCTAATTCATTCGATATCCCCTCTCGGGCTCAACCAAAAGTATTCTTAATTAACAACCCATTCTCTCTCGAGCAACAGATTTAGAAAATCAAAAACCTATTAAGTTCTATGAGAACCTGCAAGAAAACTGCATGAGTCATGTTAGTCCCTCTCGGGCACTCATTCAAGTCATGGTATTTATTACAAGAAGCAAACACCAAACATCTCCTCTCGGTCTCCGCTTGGATCATCAATTAAATATTAGCTAGATATTTAAATCATTAAGAACAGTAACAAATACTCAACATGGGATAATAATCAGGAATTAATATAACTATAAAAATTAAGTATTCATGGTTAGGCTACATCGTAGCCCTAGCAAGGGAAATTAGTTCATGACAAAAGAAAATATAAACAAGAGAATTATTGTCATAAAACCGATTTGGCCGATGGACTTGATCTTTGGAGTCTCCACAGGAACACGTTCAAAAGCTCCTCAAGTAGTGCAGCAGCAAATCCTTGGCTCTCTCTGATGTTTCTCTGGGTGTATGAAAGTTGGTAGAAAAGTATGGTATATGGGAGGATGCTCTAAAGAGATCCTTAGGGTGACCTTATATAGTGTAAAACAACTAAACCCTACTTCTTAAAAGGTCTGGAAAAACTCTCCTAAAGCAAAACAAAATCCCAAACAATTAAGGAAACAAATTAGGAAAGAATCCTTCTTTGACTTGGAAACATGTCAGCCATCTTGCACTCACGTTTTGGGGTCGTTCCACTTCCTAGAAAATTCTAGAAAAATATCAGAAACGTAGCTTTATATCTAAGCTTTCCAAGCATATATTACACGCCACTAGGAAAAATCGGAAAGGTCTTCCAATCTTCAATCTTCCACAGAAGTGCAATTCTGACGGGATTTCAACTTAGGCTGTCTTGACTTGCAAGTCTGGAGCCTTTGGCTGGGCAGAAAATTATGAAACTTTGACACAATGATCTTCAATGTCTTAGCTTTCTTCTCCAATTGGCCTTGCGCTAAAATTCATTCGAAAAGTCGATTTTCAGTTGAAATCCTTCCAAGAGCGCAGAATTGCTGAAAATAAGGAAAGTAAGGTAATAATGCTCTTTTTAATTAACTTTCCCTACAAAAACCAAATAAAAGAGGTATAGAAATATAGGAAATAATACACTTATCAAACTACCTCAAACCTATCTTGTTCTTCATGGGATGCTTCACTTCCTGGAACAGTCCCGCAACTAACAAGTACATATCCTTGATCTACTATGTCCTTTTTTTCGTTGTTAGTATCTAAGATAATGTAAAATATCAGAGACCCTATATGAAAAGTTATTATAATGTAAAATAAGAAACCAGAGAGAGAGAGAGAGATAGAGCTGAAGGAAAGTGGGTGAAAAGCCAACAAGGAAGGTGGCAGCAGCCCAGAGAAACGCACCAAGAGCAATGACATGGGCTCGGTTGTGGCGCATAGTTAGGTAAGCCGCAAGTGGGTAGCAGGCTGACTGGACAATGGATCTGAACAGAGTGAGTGAGCCCAACCCAGTTAGGTCGGTGTGCAGACTGGCCCCCACCTCTTTGTACACCCCTGGCAACAACGACTCGTCAGCTCTCTGCGTAATACTTGCTAGGTTCACCAACAACAATGTCACAGCCTCTGCTTTCATTTTCCAATCTCTGTTTGGACTGAAAACAGAGCACTCTACTCGGTTCTCAGACCAAAGGGAGAATGACAAATCAGAGGTTTTATGTTAGGGACAGAAGGGGAAGAAGTTTTCGTTGACTAAAGGCTGGATGGAGACTGAAAGGTTACTTTGGAAATGATGACCCACGTTGAATGTGGGACTTTTTTTTCTTTCTCTTTTTTTGGTCAAATGTGGGACTTGGTATGCAAGATTTGGGCTTGTCTGACACGTGTAGGATGGAGACTTGGGGATAAAAGATTTAGCCTAGTCGGTTAGTTGATTCTTCTTGTCTTTGATGGAACTCTACACAGACGGGGTAGAGGGAGCTTTTCAATCAGCTTATGATGCGGTCTCCAACCTTAATATGCAGTGAAGCTAGTTATTAGTTAATTTATTATTATGTCACAGGCCAGCTTGCTACTTTTGGAACCTTCAAAAATTCTAAATTAGACATGACCATGTTGAATCATATATACAAGGAAAAAGAATCTAAATCAAACATGACCGCATATCAAACAATCACAATTTCATCGGTTTTGCAGGAAAGAGGGAATATTCCAATGCCGTAATTGGGGAGGACAGCTCACCAATGCTCATGCCTGAGGAGCTGTGGCCTAAGGAAAGCCTCTTGATTCCTCATAAATTGTCAATGAAAACCAATTCCCAGTCTGGCCACCGAAATAAGTTAAATGTAGCACAATGGAAGATGCCTCAACCTTAGTTTCAGGCTGGGCATGGCTTCCAAGCAACATTCTGGATTTGATTCTAGAAAAGTTGATCCCAATCTCTGACTATATCCGATTTAGTGCGGTTTGCAAGCATTGGCAATTAGTCGCTTTACATCGCAAGAAGCAGCACATCAAATCATGTCACAAGCAAATTCCTATGCTCGTCATTCCCACCATAGACGGTACCAGCGAAAGGCGTGGCTTGTATAGTGTGACACAAGGAAAGACTTGTAGCTTTGAGTTGAATGTGTATTACAGTAAGAGGTTCTGTGGTTCTTCCCATGGTTGGTTGGCCTGCGTGGATGAGAATCTGGTAGTAACCCTTTTAAACCCTTTTACCGAGCATACTGTGGGAGCAATTTTCCCCACAAGAATAATCGCCCAAGATTCCTTCGTCTTCTCCACTTCTCTTTCTCCCTACAAAATAAATCGGAGTAAAAAGACCACACCCGGGGGGTGTTGGCCAAAGGCCCTCCGATGCCTAAGTTAGGTTGGGTGTTTCAAGGAAAACCGGGTGGCGGGAGCCGTGTGTGGTGGCCGGAGCCTTGAGTGAGAGAGAGAAAGAATAGGAAGGGAGAAGGGTTTATGAGAAATAATTTATGCAGAGTTTCAGTAGGAATTCAGCCGTACCTCAATCCTCGTGTGTAGCCAATATTTATAGAGGGTCTCAGAGGCTTTAATTTGGCGAGGTTGGTGGGGTTGGTGTATTTAGGGGTTAGGTAACTCAGATAATTCCCTAATTAAGACAAAAATCAAAGACATCTAATTTAAATCAAATAACCTCCTAATTAATTCAAATAATTCCCAATTAGGCTAGGTAACTCCCAATTAGGTCACATAATTCCCAAATTGATTGGCCTAATTATTTGACATAGAGTGAGATATTTTGCTTCCACAAATGCCCCCCAGCTTCTGCATGAAGCGTGGCGGCATGGAGGAGGTGTGAATTAGATGTTGGGCTGTTCAGCTATAATTGGGCTTCCTTCTGTGACTTGGGCTCCTGAGTGGAGGAGGTATTTGACTTGCCAATTGGACTTTGACTTTGGGCAGTCTAGCTGTAATTAGGCTAGAGGTGCGCTGGTCTACTGCTAGAGCTGATGGCAGTTCGGGCCAGCTTAGTTACTAGGGTTGGTCCAAACTGCTTCAATTTTTTGTGCCACGAACTAGGGACAGTCTGAGTCAAGGCGATCATGCGTGGCATACAGATGTGCTGGAAGTCATCGGCAGATGGGAAGGGGAGGTCGGCGACGGTCCGCTCATTCCTCTCACCTACTGTGATGGTATGTTGTACCCCTTTGATCTGCCATAGTCTCTCTGAAACTTTACTGTGTATCTGACTGACTTTCGTCTTCTTCTTGCAGAGAATGATATCTGCAAAAAGCTCGATCTCGACCCGGACATGACCAAGGTTCTGTGAATGGAGCTGGTTGTTGAACGAACATCGGAAGGAGGTTGGTGGTCTGCCCCCTGCTAAAGATGTTGAAAGATAGAAGCTGTATGGCTCGGACCTAGATGGTCTGCTAGTTGAGCAGGAGAAGTCCTCGACCAAAATTCCTCATTTTGCCACGAGCAGACCCCATAGGAAGGAGTGGCTCCTTCTTCATCTGCCGGGATCAAGCACCTCGCCAGTGTGAATAGCAAAAATGTGAATGGCATGCAGAAGGTCTGGATATTATGCTCAAGTCTCTACCTGAACTGCCCAAAAGCTGTTATCTGCCTTATAAGAAGGCTGTTGAGAAGCAGGGTTTGGGTCGCTTGTGCCGATCTGGGGATCAAGCTGAGAGGACTGCACCTCTGTCTAGCAGTCAAGACTCGTCTGCAAAGCCACGAACAGTCAAGTGCAGAGTTGACTCAGTGTTGCATGTTGCTGCGAAGAGAGGTAAAGAGTCGTCTGCTCGAGCAAAAAGCCCTTTAGTTGCACGAACTGCCAATCCGGGAGTTGGTGATAGCTCAATTGGTCAAGTTTGACAATCATGTTGAAGCCACGGAGGCGTCCAAGCATGGAATTGCTGATAACGCGTACAAGCTGGCATCCTTGGACTGCAGGAACGGTGCCCCTCCTTGTTTCCTCTCGAACATGAGGATGGTGACATAAGCCGTGGAGCAGGCAGCTGGGGCTGCTAAGCAGGTAGCTGAACAGGGCGCTGGCACCGAGCAGGTAGCTGAGGTTGCTGAGCAAGTGATTGGAGTCGCTGAGTAGGTCGTTGACCAGAGGCCACCTGCTGGGACATAATTGATCTCGGTTGACCATCTTCTGTTTGTTGAATTTGGCTGGTTGGCCATTTTGCTATGGAATTTTCAGTTGTCTTTCAAACTTCAATACTCATTGTAACTTGTAAGTGTATGTCTGGAGACATAGCGCTTGAAAGAGACTCCATTGAGTTTGTACTCGGGAAGTAGCTTGCCTACAATAGAGGTAAGGCTCGTCGCCTGTGTGCGTATGTTGGGGACATAGCGCTAGGAAAAGACTCCATTAAGTTTGTACTCGATGAGCAGCTTGTTTGCAATGAAGGTAAGGCTTGTCGCATGTGTGCGTATGTTGGGGACATAGCGCTTGAAAAAGAGTCTCCATTGAGTTTGTACTCGGGGAGCAGCTTGTCTGCAATGGAGGTAAGGCTTGTCGCCTGCGAGCGTATGTCGAGGACACAATGCTCGAAAAATGCTCCATTGAGTTTGTGCTTAAGAAGCAGCCTGTCTGCAATGGAGGTGAGGCTTGTCGCCTGCGGGCGTATGTCAGTGACATAACGCTCGAAAAATGCTCCATTGAGTTTGTGCTTGAGAAGCAGCCTATCTGCAATGGAGGTGAGGCTTGTCGCCTGCGGGCGTATGTCGGGGACATAACGCTCGAAAAATGCTCCATTGAGTTTGTGCTTGGGAAGCAGTCTGTCTGCAATGGAGGTAAGCCTTGTCGCCTGCGGGCGTATGTCGGGTACATAACGCTCGAAAAATGCTTCTTGAGTTTGTGCTTGAGAAGCAGCCAGTTTGCAATGGAGGTGAGGCTTGTCGCCTGCGGGTGTATATCGAGGACATAGCGCTAAAAAAGACTCCATGAAGTTTGTACTCGAGAAGTAGCTTGCCTTCAGTGGAGGTAAGATGTCAGCTGCTGCTGGTATGCTGCAACTCGAATAATAGCCTTCTTGTTGTGGTAAGATGTGAGTTGCTGCTAGTAAACTGCAACTCGAACAATGGCCTTCTTGTTGTAGTAAGATGTGAGTTACTGCTGGTAAGCTGCAACTTGAACAATGACCTTCTTGTTGTGGTAAGATGTGAGCTGCTGCTGGTAAACTGCCACTCGAACAATGGCCTTTTCTCGTTCTTCTTCGAGCAGATCAAGGTTTACTTTCATTTGCTTGCAGTTTTGGTCAAGACTGCCCACCTCGATGCTCATGGAAGGGACTGTGATGTGTGGGGGGATGATTGCTTCTATCCCATAGGCTAGAGAAAATGGTGTCTCGCCGGTTGATCTCCTTTTGGTTGTGATATAAGCCCACAGGACTCCTGGTAGCTCGTCGACCCATTTTCCTTATGCGCCTTCCAGTCTCTTCTTCAGGCAGTCCAACACGATCTTGTTGGATGCCTCTGCTTGGCCATTTCCTTGCCGGTATCTGGGAGTTGACAGGTGTTGTTTGATGCCATACTTTGCAAAGAATGCGGTGATCTGCCTACCCACGAACTGCGTACCATTATCAGAGACTATCGATTGCGGGCAACCGAATCGGCAGATGATGTTCTTCCAAATGAACCGTTCGACGTCCGCTTCCTTGGTAGATGATAAAGCCTCAGCCTCGATCCATTTGGTGAAGTAATCAGTGGCCACGATCATCATCTCCTTCTGGGCTGGTGCCGTTGGCATAGGTCCCACCAAGTCAATGTCCCACTGCATGAATGGCCATGGGCTGTTCTGCGGATGGGCTTATAGCGTTGGCATCGATCACATCTTCGAGCATATTCGGTGGAGTCTTGGCGCATGGTAGACCAAAAGTAGCCTATGCTGAGAGCCTTCTGGGCAAGCAATCTGGCCCCAGCGTGATTTCCACATTCACCGTCATGTATTTTGCAGAGGACCTTGAGCGTTTGCGGGTACTTGATGCAAGTAAGGTGAGGGCCGGAGTACGATCTGTGAACAAGCATGTCGCCATTCATGTAGTATCTCGCAGCCTTTTGTCTGATTTTTCTTGCCTCGGACTTGTCCTTGGGTAAATTTTCGTTAACTAGGTAGTCAATGATAGGGTCTTGCCAGCTAGGATCCTCGTCGATCTGCATCAGGTTTGGCTGCTTTGCCTCTTCTATGCTTGGCTGGTCAAGGTGCTCGACCGGGATAGAGCGACTGAACTGGGTATCAAGCGTTGATCCTAAGCTTGCCAGTGCACTGCATGCGCATTCTCTGCTCGGTGAGCTTGGTAATACGGTTGCAGCTTTCTCATGGACACTACAAGTGAAAAAATGAGCTTCTCTAACTTCGGGTAGCGAGTCTCTGCATCGAGGAGAGCTTTTAACGTATAAAATACCGAATGTTGGGCCCCAAGTTCTTCTCGGATGAGAGCTGAGCTGATGGCCGAGTTGGACACTGTCAAGTACAAGAACAAGTCTTCACCAGGAATTGGCTTTGAGAGCAGGGGAGGTGAAGTGAGGTAAGTCTTTAGATTCTGGAAAGCTTGTTCGCACTCCTAGTCCCATTTGTCTTTTTGCCCCCTCTTCAAAGCCTTGAAGAATGGTCTGCACTTGTCGATGGATCTTGAGTGGAATCGGTTGAGGGCTACTGCTCTGCCCATCAGACTTTGTATTTCCTTTACTGTTGAAGGTGACTTCATCTCGAGAATGGCCTTGATTTGGCGTGGGCGCGCCTCGATACCTCGTTGAGTTACTAGGTATCCCAGGAATCGGCCGGACGATACACCGAACGTGCATTTACTTGGATTCAACTTCATGCGATACTGGCGGAGCAGGCTGAATGCCTCAGTGAGGTTCTTGATGTGATCTGCTCGCTTAGGGGCTTTGACCAGCATGTTGTCCACGTACACTTCCATGGTTTTGCTGTCCGCGAACATGTCTTTGTTGTTCTGGAGGAAGGTGGTCAGCTCCATCTTCTCATCTGGGCTTAGGCGCGAGCCGATCCGTGCTTTCTTGTCTAGCTGGTCAGGATCGAGGGGTACTAACTCAACGTCTTCCTCAGGGTTCCAACTTTCTTCAAGGGAGCCTTCCGGGCGGATTCCCTCGTCTCGATCCTTCTAGGTTGGGTTCTGGCGCGAGCCGATCTGCGCTTCTTTGTCTGGCGGGCCAGGATCAGGGGGTACTCACTCAACGTCATCCTCAGGCTTCCAACCCTTTTCAGGGGAGTCTTCCGGGCGGATTCCCTCGCCTTGATCCTGGCACATTAATTGCTATTTTGAGGTAGCAACTCCCCTCCCGTTCGGGCTTGCTTGTCTGCTGGGAGTGTGTCCTGCCACATCAGTAGCCTGCATTACTGGTGTGGACTGCAACTGCTTGCTCTTCTTGAGCCCTTGGGCTGTGCATCTCCTCGCCATGGCTTGGTCACTGTTGATCTGCTCGATCCTGCCCCCAGGGATAGGGTAGCGGATCTTCTGGTGTAAAGCCGATGTGATAGCTTCAATCTTGCTGATCCATGGTCGGCCCAAGATTCCGTTGTAGGGGGAGATCTCGTCGATGACCATGAAGGTTTACGAGCAGACCACCGGGGGTGAGTGGATGTCAAGGTCGATCGTTCCCACAGTAATCGATGTGGCCCCGTTGAAGCCGGTGAGCGACTTGGCAAGTTTGTTGATCTTTGGCTCCAATCCCATCTGTTGGATAACAGATAGTTGCAGGATGTTGGCTGCACTGCCCTTGTCCACATGAACTCGCTCGATCACAGCTTGTTCAATTTGGATGCAGATGACTAGGGCATCATTATGCGGCAGGTCAAGCCCGATCAAGTCCTTCTTTTGAAAGCCGATGACGGGTGTATCTTCAATGACTGGATCGCTAGTTATGACTTGGGAGATGCAAGTTGCCTGCGCGATCTTTCTCTTGCGCTCCTTAGTGATCAGCCCGAACTCTTGGGAATCAGCTAGAATGGTGTTGATGCGTATGACCTTTTGGGAAGGTTCCTTGGCAGCTGCATCACGATCCTCGATCAGCTGGATGGCCTTCTTCGCGACGAACTTCGTGCAATGACCTTCCCTGACCAGCTCCTCGAGGTGCCTTTTCCAAGCATTGTAGTTGTTGGTGTAATGACCATGCTCCCCATGGAATGCGCAATATTTACTGGTGTCCCTCCTAGACGGGTCTCCCCTCAGAGGCGGCGGCCTCCTCACCCACGGCTTGTCATTCACTTATGCTAGGACCTGGTGGATCGGGATGGTAAACTCGGTGTAGGTTCCTGCTTCTGAGCCTCCTTCTTGGGGTCGTGATCTGCGCTTGTCTTAGGCTTTGTTCTCGAACTTGTTGCTATTTTGGCTCGCCTGCCTGGGCGGGTGATAAGCTTGCTTGCTGGCTTTCTTCGCAGCGATACGATCATCGTCCCAAAGTGCGTAGCGCTCTGCCGTCGCGAAGACCTCTGCCAAGGTTTGGCTTGGAGTTATGGCCAGCTCACGGTACAACTCATGTTCGGTTGGCAAGCCCTTCTTGAAAGCTGAGGATGCAACTTGGTCATTGCATCCTATGATGTTCGCCTTCTCAGCCTTAAACCGTCTGAGGTAGTCTCGAAGAGACTCGTCTGGCTTCTTACGCAGGTTGAACAAGTGGTCTGCATGCTTTCGAACTGTCTTGTAGGTGTCTGCCGCGCAAATCTCACGGCCTGGGGTTCCGGGCCGAAGGGATCTGCGTTAAACACGCGGTTTCCTGCTTTTGGACGGGGTGCGTTTGTGCGCGGGCGTGCCAGCACGGTCTACCGTGCGTCGAGATGTTTGAGGTGTTTGATAGTGTTTAGATGGTGCGCCTGTCTGAACTTGTCTTCTAATCAAACGATTGTAGCCGAGAGAGGAACTAGTCTCGGCTGTAAGGTTCACGGCCTGAACTACAAGGCCGTTGAGTGGTGGTGTTTGGTGGGTTTTGGGGCGGTGCTCCGGCGCGCCACTCGACGAGCGGCGGTCGTATGATATATGGGGTGAATGAGCGAACAACAAGGGTGGTGCTCCGGCGCCTTGAAAATCAAGGGTCGTTTGATATATTGATGAATGGATTTTCCTTACAAACTAACACTACTCCTAGAAAAGCAAGTAAAGATATTGAAAGTGCATTACAGGAAAATATAAGTTGCTCCGTGGGAGGCTTTTGTTTGGTGTTTGAACCTTTTGAAAGTGGTCCTGAGTCTTGTATTTATAGGTAGAGCTCCTGGAGGGGTAATCGAGGCTGAAAATCTGCATGGTGGAGCCTGATTATGCCAAGTGGGTAGTCTAATCGACATTTGGGATCGTGAAGTATGGTGGTGTGACTCCATGAATCCCGGTGAATCTCAGCCGCCGCCCTGATCGTGGGTTCTGCGCTTCTGGCCGTGGAGACGCATTTATTGCTCTGATAGCCAATTACCTAATCTCTCAAGCTGCAAAGAGCTTTGTGAGAATGTTGGCGTCTAATCACTCTGATCTCTGTCACCAAATCCTGACTCCAATCACTTCCCACCTTCCCTCGCGCATTAAATGCTCATTCTTGGCCAGTGGGTTTGCTGCAATAAACAGAGACCTTGCTTCATTAAATGAAGCGTGGGACCCTGCTGTCACGTGATGATCTGACTTTAATGCCTTTGGCCGTGACCTTGTTCTATCTCGGCCTCGGCCTATAACTTTGGCCGAGATAACCATGCCTTGGTGATTTTTCCTAGTTTCTCTGGAAAGCCAAACACCATGACAAAACGCTGCGTTTAAGTTTGAGGCCGAGAAGAGTTGTTCCCCCGGCCAATTCACGGCCGTGATTTATTAGGCACAAACAGTAGGAGGTGTACTCCTTTGCGAAGATAAGGGCGAATTCCTTGAAGTTGCCTATCGACGCGGACGGCATAGTGTGGAACCAGTCTTGAGCTGCTCCTCGTAAAGTCTCACGAACACTTTGCACATCAGGGCGTCGTCTTCCTTGTACAGGATCATGGCGCTCTTGAATTGCCTCAAATGGCTCTCAGGGTCAGAGTTTCCCTTGAACGGAGTGATGGATGGCGTTGTGAACTGCTTTGGCAGCGGAGCTCGTTCCACTTCCTCGGTAAAGGGCGAGCAGTCGACTCGATCAATTTCCTTGCGCAGGGCCTCCTCTGTGCTTCCTTTAAGTTGGAGACCTTGGAGTCGGTCATTCACTAACTTCTCGACATCCTCTGCTCGCAGGGCTGGTTGCTCGGGTCGACGTCTTCGGTGCCTCGAGCGCCGCTGGTTAACTTCCTCCTCTACTGCCAAGGGTCCATCCCCTTGGTTGCTCTACCCGTGGGGCAAATTAGGAGATTAAGCTTGTGAGGATTCCTCTGTGGCTTGTCGCGGTGTGTTGGTCCTCGAGCGGGTTGGTGAGCGTCGATCATTGCGCTCGTCACGCGGTTGTTCACGAACTCGAGCTCCTTGCGAACCTAGCCTAGATTGAATACTTCCCTGTGGGCCCAAGTGGGCGTGGACATTGGACCATGGGCCCAGCCTCTCGCGTACATTGGTCCTTGGACCTAACCTCAAACTGATCGTCGACCTGCTCAGGGTACAACTTGCAGATGTCCACATCTCGTCAGCACGATCTCGCGTCTTGTCAGCACGATCTCAATCTCTTCCCTGCCAGTTTATCCCTGCTCGACCAGCCTGGGATCTCTCGAACTGCTCGCTGGCATGCTCGTGTGTCCTCCTCTCCTCGTTACGGGGTCCAAGGTTTGGACCTTGGTTCAAGTTGATCTGCCTGAGTAGCTGGCCGATCAGGTTGTTTTGATCGTCGACTCTTTGTGTGAGCTGATCAACCCGTGAGTTAAGGTCCGCCTGACCGAAGGTGTGTGTTGGGCCCAATGGCATATGGGCTAGGGCTCCATTAGACGCGTACACAGGTGCATACGTCAAGTGTGGTGGCAGAGGAGGGAAAGGATGGATCTGCTCCAAGACTGGGGAGGCGTCAAAATAGCCACGGGGCTGTGCAGCAAATCCAACAGCTAGGTGGTGTGGCAGGGCAGCTCCGGCAGCTGGCGCTTGCGGCTGCAAGGCTGTGGAGGTCACAGGACCATGCGGCGGCTGTTCTGCAATTCCAGCAGCTGTCTGCAGCGGCTGTTCTGCAATTTCGGCAATTGTATCGACCATGGTTGATTGGAAAAAAAGTGTGGAAAATGAATTTGGAGCACGCTTTGAGTATTATTTCGCGCTCTCAATGAAAGCACCAATTTGTGGGAGCAATTTTCCCCACAAGAATATTCGCCCAAGATTCCTTCGTCTTCTCCACTTCTCTTTCTCCCTGCAAAATAAATCGGAGTAAAAGGACCACACCCGGGGGGTATTGGCCAAAGGCCCTCCGATGCCTAAGTTAGGTTGGGTGTTTCAAGGAAAACCGGGTGGCGGGAGCCGTGTGTGGTGGCCGGAGCCTTGTGTGAGAGAGAGAAAGAATAGGAAGGGAGAAGGGTTTATGAGAAATAATTTATGCAGAGTTTCAGTAGGAATTCAACCGTACCTCAATCCTTGTATGTAGCCAATATTTATAGGGGGTCTCAGAGGCTTTAATTTGGCGAGGTTGGTGGGGTTGGTGTATTTAGGGGTTAGGGATTTAATCAAATCCCTAATTAAGACAAAAATCAAATACATCTAATTTAAATCAAATAACCTCCTAATTAATTTAGATAATTCCCAATTAGGCTAGGTAACTCCCAATTAGGTCAAATAATTCCCAAATTGATTGGCCTAATTATTTGACCTAGAATGAGATATTTTGCTTCCACACATACCATTAGGCTTCCACCAAATCCACTTGGAGATCGACGGTAGCTTATAGATGTGATTACTACATTAATAAAGTTGTATTGTCTGCAGACCTTTCTTTTCTTCCTAATGACTATGAAGTATTGGTCATCTATGATGGCTATGGGAAACAAATAGCCCATTTTAATTCAGGGGATGATGCTTGGACTAGCATAGATCAAGTGATCGGATTCGATGATGTAATTTATTATAAAGGCCAGTTTCTAGGTGTTAGTTTGGGTGGTAGTATTTTTTCGATGAATGTTAGCAGGGATCAAACTACTAAACCCCATGTAAGCTTACTTGTGCCAATGGATCCAGGCACTGACAATAAAACATACCTTGTGCAATCATCCCAGGGAGATCTTTTGCTGGTTAGGAAGTTCAAACGAGTAAATTATTGTAAGCGGTTTATGAAGTCTCTCAACTTCAAGTTTTTCAAGTTTGAAAACTTGTATTGTTGGTTTGGCGGAAAACTTGTATTGTTGTTCGGCTCTTCATGCTGAAGCTGAGGCTGCCCTTCGCGGCTTATCTTTAGCTAAGAGGAAGGGTTTCTCAAAAGTAATGCTTGAGACAGATTCAACTATTTTAAAACAGAGTGTTGAAGGAAAGACTAACAATGGTGCTAGTTGATAGAAGTACAAGTCTGCATGCTTCTGTGAGTCTGCAATAAGGGAAGTAAAAAGTGATATGAGAATGTGAGGGATTTTGATTGGAGGAATTTGATTTGAGGAATTTGATGTAGGAATTGGATTTGAGAGGTATGTGTATAAGATTTGAGGAATTTGATTTGAGTATGAGAAATTTGAGATAAGGCATTTGAGGACTTTAGATTTGAGGGATTTGATTTGAGTATGAGAAATTTGAGATAAGGCAATTGAGGACTTTAGATTTGAGGGATTTGGATTTGGGAGAAATATGAGGAATTTGATTTAAGTTTTTTTTTTTTTTTTTTTTTTTTTTTGAGAATATGAGAAATTGCAAGAAGAACTAAAGCACAGGTTGCATGAGAACTAGGCTCCTCCTAGTACCACAACCAATTGGCTTGCTGCCGAGAATGTCCTGTTGTGGCTACAGAGGAAGATGCGGGAGCCGGTGCAGTCGGAACAGCAGGACTTACATGATCTGCGACAGAAGATGTGTTGAGTGATTTGCTCCTATTCTTGCGGGGAGCTTTGGAGTGGTCCCACCAATCCGGGTACCCAATCAGTTTGTAACAGCCAGCACGAGTATGTTTGCTTCCACCACAATGAGTGCATTTGTGTTCCGGACGAGAGCTTGTGACTTGAGTATGAGAAGTGCCACCGGTAGAGGGCGGAGGGCCCTGTGAACGTTGAGTGGCCAGGACCGCAGTGTCCGGAGTACTGGCCATGATAAGTCGTTGTTGAGCTTCGCAACGTACATATGCAAAGGTTTGGTCAAGGTCTAATTTGGGATCTTTGCGCAGGATTTCCTCCCGGACTTGATCAAACTGAGGGTTGAGCCCTGCAAGAAAAAGGTGAACACGACGACGATCTGGTTCTGTCTGGCGCTCCGTCACGTCAGGGTCGCAGTGCATGCGATTCGGAGTGCAATGATCAATCTCCTTGATTAATTAGGAGACTCACTTCAACACTCCTCCTCAAGTTGGTGCATATACGTCACAAATGACCAACTTGGTAAGTGAGTCATGAAATTCGTAGCACCTGAGTTGATAATCCATGCAGATTTTTGAGAGGACGTATGAAAAATAGAACCTTTGGTGGTGTTGATGAAACTTTCCTTTTTGATCTCAACAAACAGGCCTTCACCATGCTAAAATATGAATATGAGTTTGAATATGTTAGGTTCTTATTTTTATTCTTCTCCATAAGGAGGTATATATAAGAGTTTACATGAGTGCTTTACAAGGAATTAGATCCAGTAAAGGATTAGGAAAGTATCTCCTAATTATACAATGATTTGACAACTATATAAAAAAAGAAAAGTAAATCCCTTAATTAATCAAGGAAATAAATCTCCTGAAAGATGGTCTGCAGCTGGTTGTAGTATGTGTGGACAGGGGCACCATTCTGTTTAATGGTGAAGGCCCGTTTGTTGAGATCAAAAAGGAAAGTTTCATCCCCACCATCAAAGTAGGATTTCCCCCGGACTTGATCAAACTGAGGGTCGAGCCCTGCAAGAAAAAGGTGAACACGAAGACGATCCAGTTCTGTCTGGCGCTCCGTCACGTCAGCGTCGTAGTGCATGCGATTCGGAGTGCGATGATCAATCTCCTTGATTAATTAGGAGACTCACTTCAACAATGCTTGGTCCATCCTTCCCACAATTCTGGAAATTAGAAGGCTTGCCAACAGATTCCAGAGTGTTGAATGGAGTTGGATTCCTCGAAGTATCAACAAAGCGGCTCACGCAGCGGCTAGTATTGGCATCAGAGCGGTGGCGCAAATTTGCTGGGCTGAAAGGCCACCACCGTCTCTTCAGGGAGTGTTGGAAGCGGATGGTCTTCCAGGACCACCACACTAATGTTTCTTATCTATATTTTGTACTAAGTTAGCCTCTCCACTCGCTTGCTTTGGCTGAGTGTGTGCTGGCCTAGTTTGTATGTTTCTGTTTGTGGCTTTTCCCTCTTAATGAAATTCCTTTCCGTCCAAAAAAAAAAGTTTGAACGAGTAAATGGTTATGATCGTTTTACGGAGACTCTGAGCTTCAAGGTTTTCAAGCTGTTCTGTGCTCATGGGGAGAGACCCCAATGGGTTGAGAATGAAAGTATTGGAAATGAAGCTCTGTTTTTGGGTACCAATCAATCCATGTGTCTTTGCGCGGGACTTTCCAGGTTGTCAGCCAAATTCCATATACTTCACTGATGATTGTGTGGATGTAGAATGCCATAAACCTAAAGGGCCTCATAACATGGGTGTCTTCAACTTGGAAAACAGAAGCATGGGAACACATTACTGCTTGGATCGTTCGCAGAAGCACATGCCACCAGCAATTTGGATCTTGCCCTCTATGGTGTGAAAAGATAGTTCCAGTTTTGTTCTTTCAAGCTCTATTTTCATTTGTTTGTCATTATAAATGTAAGCTCCAAGTCCAAACATCTCTTATAAGGACATTGAGCTTCCAACTCTGTATAACCCTTGAAGATGGTAATAAAACTAACACAGCAACATGTTCTTACACCGCAACGCATTTTAGCAACATGTTCTTACACCGCAACTCTGTATATAAATTATAATGAACAGCTCTTGAGATGGATAATGGAAGTTTAATGTGAATTGAAATACAAGAGACGCAAAGTTTATATGGCAGTAGTCTAATTTTCACCAAGTCTTTATATTCGAATATAGACCACTATATATCTGTTGGGAAAACCATACTCACTACTTATAATAGTAAAGAAAGAAAGCAATTTGAATGATATGTAGGAAAGTGGTGGATGGCCACATTTACAGAGAAAGCAATTTGGCTAGCTGTGGGGTTCTCTATTTTGGCTTACCACTACAGAGAAAACAAAACTTCTGACATTTGATATATGACTTTTTGAGATAGCATAGTGCCACTTTGCTACTGAATTTACTATGTTGTATGCTAGGCTGCCAGCTTATTGGTTTTGGAGCCAATTCCAATTTAATTGGATCATATGTTGAGCCATACAAGGAAAAAGAAAAATCATAATTTTCATCGGTTTTGCTGGAAGGGGAATATTCCACAAGAAAACAGGAGGGCAATTCAACAATATTAGCTTCTGGTTCCTCACAAATTGTCAATGAAACCCAATGCAAAGCACGCTTCAAAAAATAAAAAAGCTATTTCCAATACTATGGGAGAGGCAATATCATCAACTGTAGTTTCAGGTTGGGCATGGCTCCCCAGCGACCTTTTGTATCTGACTTTTTCTTTTGTGGAATTTTCCTTTCCTTTGACCCAGATTACGCAGTAGTTAACACAAATGCTAATGGATGTGGCCAACGTTTAATTTGGTTGCAGAAAGAAAAAGCAATAGAGAGGAAAGAAAGTTGGTCCTCAACCACTCCTGTTTTAATCAATGGTTTAATATTCAATCAATACTCAAAAGTCAAAATCAGTACCAGTCCAGTCTCCATCTACATTTTAATTAAAACAATGTGAAATAGTCAAAGAAGTATTTTGATGAATTGGAATTGGCAGGATTTGGTCAAGCAGGGAATTCTTTCATTGTCCCACTAGTAGAAAACTATTCTAAAGGCACGGAATTTTATTTTATTTTTTTGTGGTCAAAAGGCACAAAGTTATGCCCAACGTTTTTCTATCCGTGTGAATACTTGTGAACGTAGGCACTAATCATAAATTTATGCCCATCGAGTCAAGTGCACACAACTGGATTTGGATATGCGCTACAAAGTCATAGTAGGCATTGTGCATGGGCTCCTTTATCTCCGTGAAGATTCTCGCTTTAGAACTATTTACCGTGACATAAAAGCTAGTAACATCTTGATAGAAACCGAAAAAACTCCAAAATTTCTGATTTTGGCATCACAAGATCGTTCATGCTTGACCAAACACATGACACTACCAGTCGAATTATGGGGACCTAGTAAGTATTTAACCATGCTATATATGTGGCTTTTATTTTACTCATATCTTGATATATATCAATGATTTCCAAAATCTTCGTCCATGCTAGTCAATGTTGACCTTCTTATTGGTATATATATCAGATATATGGCTCCAGCGTATGTATGCATGAGCAGGTTTTTGTTAAGTCTGATGTTTATAATTTTGGCGTGTTGATTTTAGAGATTGTAAGTGGGCAGAAAAATAGTTGTTTTCATTGTGGAGAGAATGTAGAGGATCTTTTAAGCTATGTGAGTATTTATATATTAGTGAAATTGAATGCAATGAAAGAAACAAATTTTTATCTCGAATTAATTTATTCTAATTCATAAATTATTGTAGGCATGGAAAAATTGGAGGGAAGGGACAGCTTCAAATCTATTTCGTTTCCAGGGATTGAATATCTAGACCCGCTGATAAAGTTAGATGTTTGACGTCCCAAAATTTATCTTTTCCCAATCTCATCAACTTCCTATGCATAAAGCACTTGTCGTGGAAAATTTTACCAAAAGTATATAACTGTTTCTTTTGTGGAATTTTCCTTTCCCATGACCCAGATTACACGTTAGGAATTAAAAAGTAAAATATCTGTATTATGCTCTCTCTTTTTCTTTTTTCTTTTTTATCAACATGACAAGAGAATTAAAATTTGAGACTTCTTCTAATATTGCGTGTAATCATCAAACATACAACTATTCTTGCACTTTTCACTAATTGTTGTAGATTAAGAGTTGGAGCGAGCGTCGTCTTCAACCTCCAGAGCATGCGTCTGGGTTCTGTCAGTGGCGGATCTATTGAGGCGCAAGGAGGTGTTTAAATTGCCCTTTTGCTCAACTGGTGTATAGATTACCTTATTTCCATTTTCAACATTTAAGTAAATGTCTTTGTCCTTTTACTTTCATTTATTTTTATATTACTTCATTTACTTAAGTTTACAATGTAAATAAGGAAGTACCCCCCATTTAGATTCAAATAAAAATACTAGAAAAATCAAATTCCCACCAAATCAAAATATGAAAAATCGGTTTTATGCAAAATACGATTTAGGCTAAAAATGATAACTCATTAAGTCAATATATACTTCATACTAAAATCCCATAAAATCAAGTTTTCTTATTTGATGTGTAAGGAATAAAAGCCGTAAAAAATTATCTTGAGAAAATGATTATTTTGAAAAACCATTTTTCATACTTAGTCAATATTGCACCTCTGCTAAAAAATTTCTGAGTCCGCCAGTGGGTTCTGTTACCCTTTCTCAGAGTCACATGTGACTCACGTGTTCAATAACAAAGGGCTGAATAGGTTATTCGGTCATTTAATCTTAGTCATCCATTTTTAAAATGCAAATTCAGCCTTTGGATAAGTGGCTGTACTGGTACAATCAATATACCACAAATACAAATGGATTTAAAAGTTCGATCAAAACTACGTCACCTTTTCTTTTGTGGAATTTTCCTTTCCTTTGACCCCGATTACGTAGTTTTTTTTTGGTCAGACCGATTACGTAGTTAACACAAATACAAATGGATGTGGCCAACGTTTAATGAGTGGTTCTAAAGGCACGGACTTATACCGTGTGAATAGTTGTGAACGTAGGCACTGATGCATGTGCCCACTGCTCCATCCTACCCCACAAGGCCACACCCACCTCTCTCTCTCTCTCTCTCTCTCTCTCTCTCTTGTCAGTGGCAAAAAAGAGAGAAAAGTCCAACTTAAGCCTCTTGCACACGTTTTCTCTCTCTCTCTCTCTCTCTCTCTCTCTCTCTCTCTCTCTCTCTCTCTCTCTCTTATATAATACATTAAAATTAAAAACTTTCTTATCAAAAAACCAAAGTAAAGAGCTAAATCCTAAGAAAAAAGAAGTAAAGAGCTAAATATAAAATATAAAAATGATTTAATATTCAATCAATCCTCAAAATTCAAAATCAGTACCAGTCCAGTCTCAATCAATGATCAAAAGAAGAATTTTCGTTTGATGAATTGGAATTGGCAGGATTTGGTCTGAGTATTATTATATGCATATATCATTTGAGAAATAAATTACATTTTCTTTCTTTATGTATTATGCTCTTTTTTTTTTTCTTTTTATCAACAAGACAAGATAATTTAAATTTGAGACTTCTTCTAATATTGTTGTAGATGTAATCTTCCACTTTTCATTGTACATCTAATCATCAGATATATGGCTCCAGAGTATGTAATGCATAGACAATTTTTTATTAAGTCCGATGTCTATAGTTTTGGCGTGTTGATTTTAGAGATTGTAAGTGGGCAGAAATTAAAATAGTTTGTTTTTGTTGTGGAGAGAATTTGGAGGATCTTTTAAGCTATGTGAGTATTTATATATTAGTGAAATTGAATGCAATGAAAGAAACAAATTTTTATCTCGAATTAATTTATTCTAATTCATAAATTATTGTAGGCATGGAAAAATTGGAGGGAAGGGACAGCTTCAAATCTAATAGATCCCACCTTGAGGACTGGTTCAAGAAGTGAAATAATGAGACGCATCCACATTAATTATATCCTGTAACAAAGCAACAGGGTTGGATCAATACAAGAACAACTCTAACAAAGCACCAGAAAATGAGGCTTCATTAATTATATCCTCGATAGTACTTGATGATTTATGGAATCTAATATATGAAAAAGAAATTATATTGATGTAATTTAGGATCCCTTCGATTCATATATTGATGGTTTCTTCATTGTTTAGGTATGTTCTTAATAAGTAGAGTGTAATCTTTTAGAAATATTATTTTGCAATGAGTCCTTCACTGAGATCCCCATGTACATAGTTGGAAATGTAGACTTGTTCCAATTTCTCTTATTATCAGCAATCTTTATTTTACTTAATACTTGATGATGTGTTGTGTTAAAGGATTTTCCTATCTTATATTCATATGCCACAAGAAGAATCAGGTTGCATTTGTTTGTTCATGGCTTCTAAGGAAGTATTGGCTTTTCAGGTGGACTACATACTAGGTGATAATCCCGGTTTACTTTACTTGCTAATCAAATAAGTGGAGTAATTGATCTGGTTTTTGAAAGGTGGGTTGATCTTCAAACCTGGAGGCAGTAACATGCAGCATGTAACCATGCCTACTTTTGGCTTATTCCAACTATCTAAGCCATGCCAACAAAGTCGTGCCCTGTGTCCAGACTTCAGCCTCCCCTGCTTTCCTCAAACAATTGGCTACATTTTAATTCAAACAGTGTGAAATGGTCAAAAGAAGTATTTTGACCAATTGGAATTGGCAGGATTTGGTCTGACATATATCGTTTGAGAAATAAATTACATTTTCTTTTTGATGTATTATGCTCTTTCTTTTTTTTTTTTCTTTTTATCAAGAGAATTTAAATTTGAGGCTTCTTCTAATATTGCGTGTAATGATCAGACAGACAATTATTCTTGCACAACAAATGTTCCGGGTACCCTATTTGTTAGAGAAAAAGTATGTCATGTTCACCTTGATGTATTGTCTGTTGTTTAATGGAAAGTACATTTGACCAAAAAAAAAAAAAGCATTTTTCAATGAAAAACAAAATCTCACGCTCAATTGCTCAAATATTAGAAAACCCTCATTAAATGCATCTTGGAAAAATTTCACACACGACAAATCTTTTCTTGACCGTTGCTACAATAAAAAGTATATAAATACAGTTTTGATCTTAACCAACAATAATATACAAGACAGAATGGAGCCATTAATGGCCTCTTCAAGATTTGTTTTCTTCCTCTCTCCCATTCTGTTACTAATAAGTTCTCAATCCCTTGCTCAGCCTGATTTTCCAAGCCATAGCTGTTTCTACGAGAAAGGCAACTATACCACAGGCAGCACCTACCAAACGAACCTTAACACCCTTCTCTCTTCTCTTTCTTCCCCCTCCAACAACGGCAATGGCTACGGCTTCTACAACTCCTCCTTTGGAGAAAACGCCGACCAGGTCCACGCAATCGCGCTATGTCGAGGCGATGTCATGGCGGACACTTGCCGTGGCTGCCTCAGTAACTCCACAAAAAAGCTCACACAGGTCTGTCCCAATCAGAAGGAGGCTATCGGCTTTTACGACGAGTGCATGCTGCGCTACGCAAACCGCTCCATCTACGGCGCCATGGAAAAGGACCCTGTTTTCCCGTTGTGGTGGAACATACAGAACCTGTCGTCCTCCGACGTCGACGGGTTTTTCCAAGAGATGAGGAAGCTGCTGAATGACCTAAATGGTCAAGCTGCGGCGAACGGTTCTCTTCGGAAGTTCGCGGTAGGGAACACAAATGCTCCCAATTTCCAACCAATATATGGACTTGCGCAGTGCACGCCTGATTTGGGCGAGCAGGCCTGCAGTGAATGCTTGGATGCTGCTATGGGAAATATCCCAGCATATTGTGAGAGGAAGCAAGGTTGTAGAGTTCAGAACCCCAGCTGTACCGTTAGGTATGAAGTCAATCGCTTCTATGACCCTACAACTGTGGTGCCGTTGCCGTCATCAACCAGTACAGGAGGTACATATGCTTTGAAGAAATAAAGTTGGCTTAATTAGAGCAATTGTCCATGAATTTGTACACCAGTTACATTTGATTCTCTCAATTCAAGTTTTTGTTGATGTAGTCTTGTCATATACAAGTTCAGGCACCATTGCTATAATTCACACTACAACAATTTTGGTCAAAGAGATTTCTAACGCATATTTTGTTAGGTTCATATACAGATGTATGTATGTATTCAAATTAATGCAAATGAGATTTCTGATTTTTGCAGGATCGAAGACTGTCATCATTATTGTTGTGCCAATTGTTGTTTCTGTGGTACTAATAGTTATATTCTTCTGCATTTGTTTAAGAGTAAGGAGGACAAAGAAAAAACTTGAAACTAAGAAGTTACTTCCAAGTAAGCAGGCAACTCTAGTGAACATTAATCATATTATTCCATTTGATAGGCATTTTTAGATTTTATTATGCTACAACTGCTTAATTTAGTTTTTGTTAAATTGTTCCTCAGGCAGCGATGATACAGATGAAATTGGATCTGCAGAATCCTTGCAATTTGACTTGGCCACCATTAGAGATTCTACAGATGACTTTTCTGAAGCAAATAAACTTGGACAGGGCGGATTTGGATCTGTTTACAGGGTAATGACAAGTTAATAACAAGAACTTATAACTTTGATATTTCTTGAATACCACTTATCTCATTTCTATTTTTTCATTCCGTACCGATATATTTTTTCAGGGTAGGCTTCTCAATGGAGAAGATATAGCCGTAAAAAGGCTCGCTACAAATTCTGGGCAAGGAGATTTAGAATTCAAAAATGAGGTCTTGTTAGTGGCTAAACTTCAACACCGGAATTTAGTTAGACTCTTAGGTTTCTGCTTAGAAGGAAGTGAGCGGCTTCTTGTCTATGAATTTGTCCCTAATGCAAGTCTCGATCACATCATATTTGGTATGTCTGGAATTATGCATTGTTTTCGTTTAACTTTGAACGTTTATTATAAAATTCCAATTGTGTGACATGTATGCAAGCAAACATTGTAATTGAAATCTTGATTTTGCATTAATATATTTGCAGACCCAACAAAGCGTGCACAACTAGATTGGGTGAGGCGCTACAAAATCGTAGTAGGCACTGCTCGAGGCCTCCTTTACCTCCACGAAGACTCTCGCCTTAGAATTATTCATCGTGATCTCAAAGCTAGTAACATCTTGATAGATGCAGAAATGAACCCCAAAATTTCAGATTTTGGCATGGCAAGGTTGTTCGTGCTTGATCAAACGCAAGGCAATACTAGTCGGATTGTTGGGACCTAGTAAGAATATGCACTTAACTGCCTGTGGGCCTATGTTTGTTATGTCAACAATTTCCTTTCCATACGTGTTGGTGAACGCTGACATTCTTTTTGTTGATATGCAGTGGGTATATGGCTCCAGAGTATGCAATGCATGGGTACTTTTCTGTTAAGTCCGATGTCTACAGTTTTGGCGTGTTAGTTCTAGAGATAGTCAGTGGACAAAAAAATAGTGGCTTCCAGCATGGAGAAAATGCGGAGGATCTTCTAAGCTTCGTAAGTGAATATATAATATAGTTTTGGTATCTCAATACAATTTAGTTCAACGAATCAAAGAAAGAAAACTTATCTCTGATCAAATTCACAAATCATTACAGGCCTGGAGAAGTTGGAGGGATGGGACAACTTCAAATCTAATAGATCCCACATTGAATACTGGTTCAAGAACAGAAATAATGAGATGCATCCACATTGGATTATTATGTGTGCAAGAAAATGTGGCTGATAGGCCAACCATGGCATCTGTTATTCTCATGACGAATAGCTACTCCCTCACTCTCCCAGTGCCCTCCCAACCTGCATTTTATTTGCACAGCAGCATTGGATTGGACATGCCGTTACGATCTGAATATAATTCAGATCGATCGAAGAGTAACCCTGTCAAAGTAATGGAATATGAGACTTTTACTGAACCACATCCTCGCTAGTGGAATATGAGGCTTTCTGAAATTGTAATGTAATTTATTAAATAAATGTAGTTATCTTTTTGTAAATGTAGTGGTTCTTCATTTTTCCTAAGATATCTTAAAGTTCGTAGTGTTAATTTTTGTAAATGTAGTGGTTCTTCAAACTTATATCTTCCATGGCATCATCTTCCATTTAGATTGTTGCTTTGAATTCCTTAAAGTGTCCTACTTTTCTATGCTCTTGTACATCAATGTGCTTGATTCCTCAAAACTTTTCTAATTGTAAACAATCCAGAATCCCCATTATTGTAAAACAATAAATTACACTCTAATATGAAAGTTTGAAAGTTTGCTGTACCCCGGTTGCTCTCTTCAAACTTGAAAGTTTGCCGAGTTCAATGATTTTCCCCCCAAATCCTTAATTTGAAGCATTGATACCAATAAAATCCCTGTCCATTGAGCCACCAATAAAGATTGAACTCCACAGTTGCCCAAAAACATAATTGGACAAGACATGAAACAGCATTTTGTATTGCCCATTTGAGAAACAACTCAACATAAAACACTAACAAAATCACTAGCCTAACTAAACTAACCAATCCAAATCATGGGTTCTCTTAGATCCTCAAAGATGACCAAAATAATTATTCCATATTTCATTTTTGAAAAGAAAGTTGCAACTTGAAAACACCATAGAAAATAAGAAACCAGAGAGAGAGAGAGAGAGAGAGAGAGACCTGAAGGAAAGTGGGTGGAAAACCAACAAGGAAGGTGGCAGCAGCCCAGAGAAAGGTACCAAGAGCAATGACATGGTCACATGGCCTCGGTTGTGGCGCATAGCAAGGTAAGCCGCAAGTGGGTAGCAGGCAGACTGGACAATGGATCTGAACAGAGTGAGTGAGCCCAACCCAGTTGGGTCGGTGTGCAGAGTGGCCCCCACCTCTTTGTACACCCCTGGCAACAACGACTCGTCAGCTCTCTGCATACTACTTGCTAGGTTCACCAACAAAAATGTCACAACCTCTGTTTTCATTTTCCAATCTCTGTTTGGACTGAAAACAGAGCACTCTGCTCGGTTCTCAGACCAAGGGCAGAAGGACAAATCAGAGGTTTTATGTTTAGAGACAGAAGGGGAAGAAGATTTCGTTGACTAAAGGCTGGATTGAGAATGAAGGGTTACTGTGGAAATGGTGACCTACGTCACGTGTAGGGTTGGGATTGGTGTGATTAGGGGTGGGGTGAATGGATGGAGATTTGGGGACAAAAGATTTGGCAGTCGGTTAGTTGATTCTTCTTGTCTTTGATGGACCTCTCTACACAGACGGGGTAGAGGGAGCTTTTCGATCGGTTTATGATGCAGTGAAGCTAGTTATTAGTTAATTTATTATTATGTCACAGGCCAGCTTGCTACTTTTGGAACCTTCTAAAATTCTAAATTAGACATGACCCATGTTGAATCATATATACAAGGAAAAAGATTCTAAATCAAACATGACCGTATATCAAACAATCACAATTTCATCGGTTTTGCAGGAAAGGGGGACTATTCCAATGTTGTAACTGGGGAGGACAGATCACCAATGTTCATGCCTAAGGAAAGCCTCTTGATTCCTCATAAATTGTCAATGAAAACCAATTCCAAGCTAGCCACCTAAATAAGTCAAATGTAGCACAATGGAAGATGCCCCAACCTTAGTTTCAAGCTGGGCTTCCAAGCAACATTCTGGATTTGATTCTAGAAAAGTTGATCCCAATCTCTGACTATATCCGATTTAGTGCGGTTTGCAAGCATTGGCAATCAGTCGCTTTACATGGTATGAAGCAGCGCATCAAATCATGTCACAAGCAGATTCCTATGCTCATAATTCCCACCATACACGGTAGCAGCGAAAGGCGTGGCTTGTATAGTGTGACACAAGGTAAGACTTGCAGCTTTGAGTTGCATGTGCCTTACAATAAAAGGCTCTGCGGTTCTTCCCATGGTTGGTTGGCCTTTGTGGATGAGAATCTGGTAGTTACCCTCTTAAACCCTTTTACCGGGCGTGCCATTAGCCTTCCACCAGTCCCCAAATCCACTTGGAGATCGATGGTAGCTTATAGATGTGATTACTACATTAATAAAGTTGTATTGTCTGCAGACCCTTCTTTTCTTCCTAATGACTATGAAGTATTGGTCATCTATGATGGCTAGCCTATGGGAAACAAATAGCCCATTTTAAATCAGGGGATGATGCTTGGACTAGCATAGATCAAGTGATTGGATTCGATGATGTAATTTATTATAAAGGCCAGTTTCTAGGTGTTAGTTTGGGTGGTAGTGTTTTTTCGATGAATGTTAGCAGGGAACACTCTACTAAACCCCATGTAAGCTTAGTTGTGCCAATGGATCCAGGCACTGACAATAAAACATACCTTGTGCAATCATCCCAGGGAGATCTTTGCTGGTTAGGAAGTTCAAAACTAGATAGCATAGTGCCACTTTGCTACTGAATTTACTATGTTGTATGCTAGGCTGCCAGCTTACTGGTTTTGGAGCCAATTCCAATTTAATTGGATCATATGTTGAGCCATACAAGAAAAAAGAAAAATCATAATTTTCATCGGTTTTGCTGGAAAGGGAATATTCCACAAGAAAACAGGAGGGCAATTCAACAATATCAGCTTCTGGTTCCTCATAAATTGTCAATGAAACCCAATGCAAAGTAGGCTTCAAAAAATAAAAAAGCTATGTCCAATACTATGGGAGAGGCAATATCATCAACTGTAGTTTCAGGTTGGGCATGGCTCCCGAGCGACCTTTTGTATCTGATAGTAGAGAAGTTGGTACCAATCAATGACTACATCCGGCTTGGTGCAGTTCGTAAGAATTGGCAATCAATAGCACGTCATCAGAAGCATCAGCGCCTCAAATCATGTCACAAGCAGCTTCCAATGCTGATGGTTCCCAGCAAACACAACCGCCACGAAAGGCGTGGCTTGTATAGTTTCACAAAAGGAAAGACTCGCAGCTTTGAGTTGCATGTGCCTTACAATAAAAGGCTATGCGGTTCTTCCCATGGTTGGTTGGCTTGTGTGGATGAAAATTTGGAAGTAACCCTTTTAAACCCTTCCACCAAACGTACGATTCGCCTTCCACCATTTGCACAAGTCCCTCAACCCATACACAAACAAGCTTATAGAAGTGATGACTACATTAAGAAGGTTGTATTGTCTGCAGACCCTTCTTTGTTTCCAAATGATTACGAAGCTGTGGCACTTTTCGATAGTAATGGAACCAGAGTAGCTCATATTAAGTCAGGGGATCATGGTTGGACTCACATAGATCAAACAATTAGATTCTTTTATGGTCTGAATCAAGTGATTGGATTCGATGATGTGATCTATTACAGAGGCCAGTTTCTTGCTGCTAGTAGGGAGGGTGGGGTTTTTGCAATAAACGTTAGCAAGGATCCAACTTATAAACCTCATTTAAGCATAGTTGTACCAATGGTTCAAGGTATTGATGACCAAGCATATCTTGTGGAATCGTCTAGGGGAGATCTATTATTGGTTAGGAAGTTCCAAAGTTTGAATTATGTTGAGTGTTTTACTGAGACTTTGAGCTTCTAGGTTTTCAAGCTGTTCTCTGATTGTGGGGATAAAATCGAAAGCGGACGGATTGAGGAGATTTTTTTTTTTTTTTTGGTCAAGGGATTGAGGAGATTGATAGTGTTGGAAACGATGCTTTTTTCATAGGTGGCAATAATCACTCCACGTGTGTCTCAGCTTTAGACTTTCCAGGTTGTCATCCGAATTCCATATACTTCTGCATTGATAAATGGGTGGGTATGTTGCTTATGATGAAGTTCAAGAGCCTCTTGGCATGGCAGTCTTCAATTTCGAAAACAGAAAATTTGGAACAAATTACTACTGCTCAAGTCCTTCACAGAAGTACATGCCACCATTAATTTGGATTTTGAACACCATGGTGTGAAAAGATGGTTCCACTTGTTCTTTGTTACCTGTTCCATATGGTAGAATAATTTCAAGCTCTGTTTTCATTTTATTTGTGATTCTAAGCCTTCACACGTTTGTTCCTTGTGGAAACAAATATGTCAACCTAAACAATGTGTTCACGTTGAAAAGTGACTTAAACAATGTATCTCCCATGAATCAAATCATAACGCATAAAGATTTAATCCTTTGACAAGGAATCTTATATCATGATGTGCCTTCATTGAATGTAGCAGCACAAAATAAAACTTGAAATTTATAATAAGCTAAGGTATTGGCTGCATGTTTAACAGAGATTTGATGTAAGGGATTGGCCTAATCAGCATCATGTTTATTACCCTCCAATATGGCTTCACATTTTCACCTGCAAATCTCATGGAGTCTCACCTACAATTCTACAACTAGGAGTCTCATGGAGTTAACCATATCCTGTAGCAAGATGCTAATGTTTATTTAGAAACTAGAGAACTGGATAGTGAAGATGCAAGAATCGCCAACTATTTCGATGTGATTGCAGGAACAAGCACTGGTGCTCCTGCTTACTCACTGCCCAAAAATCTTCCCCCAGGAACAGTAATGTTTACAAGTTAAATGTCAACTTTTTGTTAAATATTGATACAGAACATTGTTGTAAAAATAGATTCTGATATAAGCATTATTAATTTTTTAAACAACACCAGTCCAGTATTTTTTTCATACTACAAAGATTATCAAAGCTTTAGAGCATGACCAAAATACAATGGAACGTACCTACATGATGACTTGGTTGGGCAGAAACTTGGTGACAAAAAACTGCACCAGACCAGACATTAACTAACTTTGTCATTCCCGCATTTGACATAAACCAGCTCCAGCCAATTATCTTTTCCAGCTATGAGGTTGCCCCTCTTACTTTGAATTTAACCCATCATATCACTTCTTAGCTTAATTTTCTTTTTGATCATCACCTTAATGTTATGTTATTTGTTAATTACTCTGTTTAAATCATGTGCTTTTCTTGGGTGGTTAGGTGAAACACAAGCGATTCTTCGATTCAAAACTCTCAGACATATATGCATAGCAACCTCAGCAGTCTTACTGAGTTTGTTTTTCTTCATCTTGTTGAGTGAGTATGGTACTAAGATTATAAGTTGTGGCTTTTGTGAGATATAGTGATCGAGTTGTTTTGGGCCATTCGACATGTCGTCTGGACAAGTGGTTCAGGTGCCTTGTGAAATAGGGCATGCTGGTTATAATCCTAAGAAACTTGTCGTTCGGAAATTCCCACAAAAGTCTTAATAGGGCTTGACCCATTTTAGTTGGCAAATTTCAATACCAATCCATTTCTGTTGATGAAATTCATCACCAAACAAAAAGTGAATGGCCTTCTTTTCCACAAATGAGGCAAGTTGATTTATTAAATAATGCAACTTTACAACTGTTTACACCATAATGAACGGCCAATCAGAGAGAGACACGTGGACAGGATTGAACCTGGTCAAAGTCGCATTCGGCATCCAAAGCCTGGTCAACGTTGCCTTCGGCAATATGACTACCGACCCCTCCATTAGGGCAACGCCCACTCTCAGGACACGTGGCGCGCTCACAATCGACGTCCACTGTCCCACATCGAAATTCTACATCAAGTGCACACCTCCTAAGGCCTATAAAAGAGGCCACCAACCCCATGAATGAGGTAATCAGAACGTACGGCATACAAGCCTATTGATCTGTCAGTTAATCTTTCTTAATCCCGAACTTACTTAAGCATCGGAGAGCCTACGGCCGGTACCACACCGGTGCCCTAGGTCTTACCGAGCGATCTCTTATTTTGCAGATCTAAGCTCCCTACCGAGGCTTCAGGCATTCCGAAGACTCAAAATTACTAAGTTGACCCTCTAAGTCAAAGAACCACTTTTTGGCGTCAACAGTTTGGCGCCGTCTGTGGGAAACGATAAGACAAATCGACCCTTTGTCCCAAGCATATGGGGACCACTGAAAAAACTACGTTCGGAACGGTACAGGGGATGCCGTACGGTATGCCAAGCTTGGTAAGCCCAGCTCCACAACCATACACGCCGGCAACTAATCCTCCTGTACTCCAACCCACTGAAAATGCGGAGCTTCTAGCCCAAGTCGTGTCCCTTCGGCAGGACATGGCTAAGTTACAGGAACACAACACCTTCCTCTCAAACAGAGTGGATGAGACACAGCAACAGCTGAACCAGCAGCAAACGCTGAACATACAGACGTCCGAAAGCGTTCAGACTCCCCGCCGGCAGAGGAAAGGCAAGAAGGCAGATAAGGCAACGCCTGCGCTATCTAAACAGTTGATAGTCCCTGCGCCGAAGAACAGGCCCCACGGGCCGAGCAGGGTCTATACCGATTGTCGCCATAGGCTGCTGGATCGGGAAGACGAACGACGAGCCGAACGGCAAGAGTCGCCGATCAGAATCAATGCGCACCTAGACGATCCCCGCCTGAGGGATCTAGGGAGGAAATCTCCTATACGAAGGATACCGGTTCTAGAGTCCGCAGCTGAAACTGACAAAGATTACTCCCCATCCACCGACCGGTCATCGTCTTACCGTTCGGAAACCCCGTCGAAGTTCTCCGAGGTGAACCCTGTCAGGTCCCAGCAGCGATCAGTACATCAGGTTGCCGAGGCGATACCAGACAGAGATCCCGTTATCCGCCTCCTCCTTCAGAGGGTACAGAAGATGGAGGACGATAGGACACGCTCACAGGAGCCAGACTGGGGAAGGCTTCGGCCAGGACCCTTCACCGAGCGCGTAAGGCATTCACGGCAAGACCGGGACGTCCAGCCCCTGCGCATAACCCCTTACACTGGAGTAGAGGACCCCTTGACGCACCTTCACTCTTTCCAATCGGCTGTAGGGTGCCGAGGGCTAAGCGACGAAGGACTATGCTTACTGTTCCCCTCTTCGCTCACAGAGGCGGCTCTGAACTGGTTCTACCGATTAGAACCGGGAACGGTAGATACCTTCGACGAACTGAAGCAGATCTTCCTGAACCATTTTATGATTCAGACAGACAGACTGTACTCTGCCGATGACTTGTATAACATTCGGCAGAGAGATGATGAACCACTGCGCGAATATGCCGCACGTTTCAGCCATGAGTACTCGAGATGTCCAGATACCGATGACAGGGCAGCCTACGGCGCCTTCAAGAGTGGCCTACGGTCATCACACTTTCGGTATCTGGTGCACAGCAGCAACTGGCGTACGTACGATGAACTCATGAAGCAAGCGGCAATCCACGCAAAGGCCGAATACTTCAACTCGAGGGCCGAGCCCACGGCTCGGCAGGGAGAATACATACAGCGATCCTCCACGGCACAGGCATCACCGTTCGTACCAGCGGCGCAAGCTGTCGAATACCCTGACAGCCATAAGCGCAAAGATGCCGGAAGCTCCCAGAGGGGGCATTCCAAGAAAAATAAGAACAAGTACGGTAGGGACAACTACCGAGCACCGCTGCAAGCCCATAACCAGGGAACGGAAGTGTTCACCTTGCTCAACACCTCCTACGAGGCAGTACTGATGAACGAAAACGAGATAATTCCGAAGCCCACCTTCCGGAAGCCCAGTCGGCAGGATGGCCGAGACACAGGGAAATTCTGCCGATACCATCAGCAGAACAGCCACAATACCGAAGACTGTATAAGTCTGCGAAAAATCGTCGAGCGGCTGATTCGAGAAGGCAAACTGGATCAGTACATAGCCAGGCCGCAGCAGGCGCCGGTGCCGAACGCCAATCGGCAGATCAACATGATCAGCACGATCAGTGGTGGTCCAACCCTCGCCGGGGCATCCAACCGTTCGATGAAGCAATACGTCAGAGCGGCACAGTACCCTCAGGTCCTCGGCATTGAGAGCAGCCGGCACACAAAGATGCCGAAGGTCAGGTGGGAGCCTATCACTTTCTCTGAGGAAGAAGAAGAAGGAATCGTCTACCCACATGACGACCCTATGATTATCCGAGCCGAGATTGCCGAATTCGACGTCGGACGAGTTCTAATCGACACGGGCAGTTCGGTAAACATCATCTTCGCCGATGCATTCAGAGAACTCGGGATAGATGACAGCCAGGTCAACCGGAAGCTCTCGCCTCTTCTCAGCTTTTCGGGAGACTTAGTCCAGCCAGTCGGCAGTGTCAGCTTGCCAATTGCTTTCGGCATGGCCCCACGGAGGACCATGGTCTACGACCAGTTCCTCGTGGTGGACTGCCCAACGGCATACAACGTCATAGTTGGCCGAACGGCACTCACAGCGATCAAGGCCCACTTGTCACCCCACATGCTGCTCATGAAATTCCCAACTTGCTTCGGCACTGGGGCAATCAGGGGCGATCAGCTGAGCGCTCGGAACTGCTACGCTACGGCCCTGAAGTCGGCAGCTCCTCAGAAGCAAAAGGAGACCCTGACTGTCGTAGACTTGCCGAACGGCAATGAACCAGTAGATGATCCAAGGGAGGAAATGCCCACTCCAGTGGCACAACCTGCTGAAGATCTGGAAACCGTGGCGCTAGACGAAAGCCAGCCGGAACGGTGTGTAAGAATCGGCACCATGCTGAACGCCACCCTCCGTACCGAATTCATCCAGTTCCTTCGGCAGAACTCGGAAGTCTTCGCCTGGTCTTACAACGACATGCCGGGCATATCTCCCGAAGTCATCAACCACAAGCTCAGCATCTCACCAGCCTTCAAACCCGTCAGGCAAAAGCGCCGATCCTATGATGCCGAATGGTATGAGGCTATGAAGAACGAGGTGGACAAGCTCATGACCATAGGTTTCATTCGGAAGGCTATATACCCGGAATGGCTGGCTAACTCAGTCATGGTTCGGAAGGCAAAGGGCGGATGGCGAATGTGCCAAGACTATACCGACCTCAATAAGGCCTGTCCGAAGGATAGCTTCCCGTTGCCTCGCATCGACCAGCTGGTGGACGCCACTGCCGGTCACGAGCTGCTCAGCTTCATGGATGCATACTCTGGATACAACCAGATCTTCATGCACCCTGCCGATAGCGAACACACGGCGTTCATAACAGACAAAGGCTTATACTGTTACAACGTCATGCCGTTCGGCTTGAAGAATGCCGGGGCGACTTACCAGAGGTTGGTCAACCGAATCTTCGCTGAGCAGATCGGCAGTACCATGGAGGTCTACGTGGATGACATGCTAGTAAAGAGCCGAACGGCAGGCGAGCATCTGAAAAACCTATCGCTCATGTTCGGCATCTTGAAGGATTACCGAATGAGACTCAACCCAACGAAGTGTGCCTTCGGCGTATCTTCCGGGAGATTCCTCGGTTTCATGATCAGCCAGAGGGGTATCGAAGCAAACCCCGATAAAATCAAAGCTATAATCAACATGGAGGTACCGAAGACACAAAAGGACATCCAGAGCCTTACCGGACGAGTGGCAGCCCTCACTCGCTTCATCTCCAAAGCCACAGATAAGTGCGCACCGTTCTTCAAAGCCTTGAAAGGGGGCAAACACCATATCGAGTGGACTGCCGAATGTGACAAGGCATTTCAAGACTTGAAGGACTACATGGCCAGGGCGCCTCTACTGTCTAAGCCCCTACCAGGAGAAATCCTATCCCTGTATCTATCGGTATCACATACTGCCGTTAGTTCAGTGCTGATACGGGTCCCAGAGAAGGCAGAACTACCGATCTTCTATGTCAGTAAGGCCCTCCAGGGGGCAGAGTCTCGGTACCCCCCACTCGAACAGCTGGCTTTAGCTCTTGTCGTTTCTGCCCGACGGTTAAGACCCTATTTTCAGGCCCACACCATCATCGTCCTCACCAATCAACCTCTTCGGCAGGTTTTCCAAAAACCTGAAACGTCTGGCAGGCTGGTAAAATGGGCGATCGAGCTTGGAGAATTCGACGTACAGTTCAAGCCCAGGCCTGCCGAGAAGGGGCAAGCCGTGGCAGACTTCATTGCTGAACTAACGCCTTTGGAGGCTTCTGAACCAGAGAAAACCCCTCCATTGAAAGGCCTACCGAACGGTAGCCTTTTAGACCAGTCGAAACCCATCTGGATCCTACATGTAGACGGCTCGGCAAACCAGCAGGGATGCGGAGCTGGTCTTGTACTCACCGCTCCCGATGGAACCAAGATGGAATATGCCATCAGATTCGGCTTCCGAACGTCCAACAACGAAGCCGAATACGAGGCGCTTTTGGCCGGCCTACGGCTCGCCAGAAGCATGGGTGCAAAGCAGGTCAGCATCTACAGCGACTCACAGCTCATCGTGAATCAGATCACTGCCGATTTCGCAGCAAAGGATGCATCAATGACGGCATACCTCACGACGGCACACCTACAACTTCGGCAGTTCCAGGCCTACGAGATTCGGCAGGTTCCCAGATCGGAGAACAGCCATGCCGATGCGCTAGCCCGCCTAGCCTCGGCAATCAATGACAAGATTGGCCGAAAGGTCCCTGTCGAGATCTTAGCCCAGCCAAGTACAACTTCCGTTGACGCATGTACCGTTCGGTACGAAGACACCTGGATGTCAGCAATATACTCATACCTTGCGAACGGTACCCTGCCAGAGGATAAGGCCCAAGCAAGAAGGCTACGTTACCGATCGGCAAGGTACATCATCATCAATGACGTTCTGTACAAGCGTGGCTACACCACCCCCTACATGAAGTGCATTACCGAGGAGCAGGGCGAATACGTCCTTCGGGAGATCCACAGTGGTGTCTGCGGCGATCACTCTGGTTCCAGATCTCTGGCCCACAAAGCCTTTCGGCAAGGCTACTATTGGCCGTCAATGCATCGGGATGCAATAGCCAAAGTGAAAAAGTGCGACAAATGCCAGCGGTTCGGCAATATTCCACACCTGCCTGCCGAACCTCTTACACCGATCGTCAGTCCTTGGCCGTTCGCCCAATGGGGACTCGACTTAATCGGCCCGATGCCGCAGGGCAAGGGACAGGTTAAGTATGCAATTGTTGCCGTGGATTATTTCACAAAGTGGGTTGAGGCCGAGGCCCTAGCCACCATAACGGCAGCGAGGGTCGAGGAGTTCGTCTGGACCAACATCTGTTGCCGCTTCGGCATCCCCTACGCCATCATCACGGATAACGGTAGGCAGTTTGATTCGGGACTCTTCAGACAGTTCTGCACCCGCCTAAAAATCAACTTGTTCTTCGCCTCTCCAGCTCACCCTCAGTCAAACGGCCAGGTGGAAGCCGTAAATAAAATCATCAAGAAACTCTTGAAACGGCAACTCAACAGTGCCAAGGGCGCCTGGCCGGAAAAGCTTCCCGAAGCTCTATGGGCCATACGAACCTCTTACCGAACCTCCACGGGGGAAACTCCCTTCAGCCTTGCATTCGGCTCGGAAGCCGTGGTCCCAGTAGAAATCGGCGAGTCATCCTACCGAACGGAAAGCTTCGAGCCGAAGGCAAATGAAGCCGCAGTAGCGCTAAGTCTGGACTTGATTGAGGAACGCCGAACGGTAGCCAACCTTCGGAATGAAGCATACAAACAGCGCGTCTCTCGGTACTACGACTCTAGGGTCAGGCCCCGCTCCTTCAGAATCGGAGACTGGGTTATGCGCGAGGTCTCACTTGTAACCAAAAACCCAACGGAAGGAACCCTCGGACCTTCCTGGGAAGGACCCTACGAAGTCATCGGTATCCTCAGATCGGGAACCTACAGACTCCGAGGCACGGACGGGAAGACCCTCGGTCACCCATGGAACGTGGAGCACCTCAAGAGTTATTTCAAGTAAAGCCCCCTAGCCAACGGCAGGGAACAATTTGTATTTTTGCCTACGGCACTTATATATAAAATGAGATTATTCAGAATTACGCACGTTCGGAACCTCATAGCCTATCGGCATCTTTTCAAAAAAAAATCGGTAGGGCTCACTATATTGAGCCACAGCAACATTGCCTACGGCGATTAAAAGCTACACTCGTCGAGCTTGCTGCCGATTCAAAGAGGGCTTGGCCCATTTTTGTTACAATTTCTTGGTTACAAGCATTAAGTACGAGCCAACGGCAGTACGACGCCCCAGAATTACCCATGGTAATCTTATCACTCTCGGAACCCTAGACTTGCCCACGGCATCTCAGTAGACAAAGGGCTATTAGGGCCTCGCTCCTACCGATGCCTATGAGACTTGGGTTCTGGCAAGCAGCTATGGGCCAACGGCAGTACCATAACTCTTGGTTTGTCTACCGACGGTAGAAACACTTGCTAATCTAAAGACAAACCTAACTCCTGAATGGCCAACGGCATAGAGTGAATAATTTATCCTAGACAGTTATAAGCCTACGGCAATAACAAGCATAGATGAATTTGCAAAGCATAAAAAGAGTAGTGAAAATAAGAAGTACTTGAATAAAAATGCCCTCGGCATTAAGGTGTTCGGAACTGTGGCCAACGGCCATAATAATACAAAATAAACTATTACAAAATAAGTCCCTCAGGCCTCGGCATCCCGATCTCCCTGGACAGCGGCATCCTCGACCGTAGCGTCAGCAGTGGCATCTGGGGCGCCCTCGGCATCAGAGCCATCGGCATCTTCAGGGGCATCCTCCCCCTCGTACTCCTCGACCATCTCTTCAGTAATACCTTCCGGGAGAGGAGGAGGATCGGCAGCAAAGTTCAGGTTCAGCTTCTGCCCAGGATTGAACCGTTTGAAACGGTAGATCAGGTCCGCCATCTCCGAGGCCACCTCATTATCCACCAGGGAGGTGAACTCAGTGGAGGAACGGTAGTCCTTGATCGCCCCTCTGACGGCAGCCTCAATCTCTTCAGCCTTCGCCCGCTCAGAAGCCTCTAGTGCCGTCTGCGCTGTCACCTTGGCTACCTCGGCATCCCTGACGGCCCGCTCTGCGCCATCCAGAGCCTCGCGCATCTCGGCAAGCTTCGCCTCATGCGCTTGGATCTGCCGTTCGGCAGCGTGCATATCCTGCACGAGGCTGGCATGGTCCTGAAGAGCTTTGGCCGCATCGGCAACCTTGGCACGGCCGTCCTCGTACATCCGTTTGGCGCGCTCGGCAGCATTGATGGCCCTTTTCATGCACAGCCACATGTCCATCGATGCCTAAAAAATTGAGCCACAAGTTAGTGCCGAACGAAAAATAACAACAATAAAAAGACTGAGAAGTTAAAGGCTTACCGTGGCCTGGAGACGGAAGGCGCGCCCCGCCTCTTCCCGAAGGGCCCTCTTCGGTAGGTCGTCGATCTCAGACAGCTCCATCTGCGAGCCCACGATCATGTGGTTCGCAAATTGGACCGTCTTGGAAGGGCAGGCCAGCGTCACGGCCTCGGTAGGACCCCCCTCCTCCTCGACAGCGAAGATGGCCCTAGGAGGATCGGTAAGGCGCACCCTCTTGGGGGTGGAAGCGGCATCAAGGTCCACCGTCAGGGGCCGTTTCCCTGACGCCTTAGAGGAAGCGGCGTCGGCGGCCACGCCAGGGCTGGGTAAGGGCTCGTCAACCGGCACCCTTCGGCTCGCAGACTCGGCAGTGCGCTGCCTCTGCCGTTCGGCAAGAGGCTGCTCCTCTAGATCCGCCTCAGAAACCCGCTCAGCAGAGGCCTCTGGCTGCCGTTTCTGTTTCTTACCCTTGGCGATCACCCCAAGGCGTCGCTTTGAGGTTTCAGACATCTTCTTGGCCTCGGCTTTCTTCCTCTCGTCAGTCACTGCACAAGGACAGAAGAAATCGGTAAGCGAGGTATACCGAATGGTAAACAAAAAATAATAAAAACGAAGCAGCAAGTGAACTTACTCTCGGCAGGGTTAGCTAGGCGCGCCTTGATGAGGTTCGCCGTGAAAAGGAACTGTGGGTATTCCCTGTCACCGGCAGGAACCTTCAACCTCACCTGGTCTATCTGCCGAAGCTCTGACTGGGTTGCCGTTGGTTGCTTCAGTTTGCCTACAAAAATAACGAAACAAGTTAGTCCTCTGAAGGAAGAAAATTGATCTACCGATCGGCATGGCAGCAACCTACCGGCAATCTGGAAAGTGTTTGGGATAGTGAAGCGAACGGGAACTCCCGAAGGCGATTCCCAATCGCCGGAGAGTATCACCCGCCGATTCCTCCAGGACTTCTGAGAAGTCGGCACGGCATTCAGAAAGTGGCCCCTCTCGAAGGCCCTGAGACAGTTCGCCTGAACCCAGCCACCATGATCGGTACTCTTGGATTTGGTGATGCTGTACAGATGAGAGAACTGCTCGTACGAAGGCCCCTCCTCACCGGCAATTCCGAATGCCGTTACTACCCCCATCAGAACGGCCCAGAAGTTCGGATTGAACTGGTCAGGGGCATACCCACTCTGGGCCAGGATCCTTTGAACTGGGGCCTGCAACGGTAACCTAACGCCCTGCTGAAGGACGTCAGTGAAGAATGCAACCTCACCATCCTTGGGGTTGCTCAGGGACTCGGTAGGGCCAGGGATCCTCATCCCTACCGAATGAGGAATCATATATTCAGCCCTAATCCTGGCCAACTCACGGTAGGTCAGCTTATTTGGCGGCAGGTAGTCTACATCAAAGCGCTGCTCTTTCGCCACTCCCATCGGCACCCTTGGGTTACCGCTGCTCACTATCGTCACCTTCGGTATGGGGACTGCCTCAGATGACTCTCCACGACCAGAAGTGGAGGCCTCCGGACGGTGACTGGACGATGCTTCCGGCATCCTAGTTTCCTCCTCCCGAGGCTCGGAGTACATGCCCGAGTCAACCTGCCGACCGTCACCGTAGACGACCGCCAACGGCAAGGGCTGACTAGTCATGAGCCCCTTACCGATTCCATGAGTGGGCGCCAGCCTATACCTCTCGCCAACCACCTCCACTTCAGAGTCACTATCACTATTAATACCCTGTCCTGACTCCTCACTATCGGTAGCCCTTCCCCTCTCTGGAGACTCGTCTTCGAAAGCATTGGGCTCACTCTCGAACCCTGACTCGCTATCAGACATCTACAAAAACAACGGAAGTAAACTAAGGGCCATGCAGAGAGCTATCCTACCGATGCCTACGTCTCTACCTATGGCAACTAGACTACCGAACCACACCCCACTTGCATAAAGTTCTAGTCTAGTTCAAACCAAGGAAGGACGTACGCATAACGAAAGGAAAAGAAATAAAAGGCTACAGGACGGTACCTTGTGGGAACTGGGGTATAGGGACGAAAATCGATTCTCCTTCCGTTTGCTCTTGCCGGAAATCGCCTGAATTACCGTTTGCTCTTGCCTGAAATCGCCTCTGTTACCGTTTGCTCTCGCCGGAAATCGCCTGGACAGAGCTCTCGCTTCACTCACAAATGCAAAGTGAGGTTCGCCTCAGAGACCCCTCCTATTTATATGGCGAAAGACGCAACGGTACGCCTCGAGAAACCAAACGGCGCATTAATGGCGCCGCTCCGCGTGATTTGACATGCCACGTGTCGCACGCGGAGTAGAACCTCTGACAGCATGTTGGGTACAGAAGACGAAGCGTCACTCTGTCCCATCAATGCCCCTTTCTATGCAAAGGATGCAAAAGAAAAGATCAAACTCGCCCAAGTCAATGAAGAAACGGCAACGCTCTCTCGGAGCCCATTCAATGCACCAAGAGGCTGCCGAACGGTAACCCAGGCAAGTGGCGCCCCGCGATGAATTACCGAACGGTAACCCTCCAAGAGGTGACCCCGCAGGCTCCTCGGCAGATCCCTCTTAAATCGGCAATTTCCTCCCGGAACCCGGTCAACGCACCAAGAGGCTGCCGAACGGTAACCCTGGCAAGTGGCGCCCCGCGATGGATTACCGAACGGTAACCCTCCAAGAGGCGATCCCCCAGGCTCCTCGGCAGATCTCTTCTTAAATCGGCACCTAGACCAGGCCCCAGCGCGCCCCCCTTACAGCCTACCGAACGGTAAGGCAACCCTAGCGGCCACCGAAGAACGAACAAGTCCCCAGCCGAGAAATCTCACCTGAAGACTTGGGGGACTCCTGTTTACACCATAATGAACGGCCAATCAGAGAGAGACACGTGGACAGGATTGAACCTGGTCAAAGTCGCATTCGGCATCCAAAGCCTGGTCAACGTTGCCTTCGGCAATATGACTACCGACCCCTCCATTAGGGCAACGCCCACTCTCAGGACACGTGGCGCGCTCACAATCGACGTCCACTGTCCCACATCGAAATTCTACATCAAGTGCACACCTCCTAAGGCCTATAAAAGAGGCCACCAACCCCATGAATGAGGTAATCAGAACGTACGGCATACAAGCCTATTGATCTGTCAGTTAATCTTTCTTAATCCCGAACTTACTTAAGCATCGGAGAGCCTACGGCCGGTACCACACCGGTGCCCTAGGTCTTACCGAGCGATCTCTTATTTTGCAGATCTAAGCTCCCTACCGAGGCTTCAGGCATTCCGAAGACTCAAAATTACTAAGTTGACCCTCTAAGTCAAAGAACCACTTTTTGGCGTCAACAACAACTAAGAAGGGATGCATTCACAAATATACGAACCAAACCCTGCATATTGAAGTGACCCTCAAACCATGGTGTTGGCTTAATCAACGGGTCTCTGATCGGAGATCCAACCTAACCCAAGAACTAGCCTGTCCAACCATCCAACTTTCGAAGGTCCTGAGCATGACTGTGTTCCCTGATTTTCAAGATGTCAGGTGGATTGCAATAGTTGCAACTAATTCCTCTCTAACTCTAATCGGATGTAGGGCTTGTTAGGTTGTTGTATGTAATAGTGTTTGGAGAGGATTGTACTACTTTTTTTTTTACTCATCAGGAAAATATTTACACTACTTAATTACCGATTTGCTTAGTTACAATCGTGTATATCAATTGAATATTTATATTTAATTAATGATTAATACCAGAACAGATCAATGAAAACTTTTGGATGCTCATCATTTATATAGGGGCTTAGTTGCATCATGGGAGATAGAAATTCAGTGCCACCTGTTTTATACAAGGATAGAGAACCAAATGTACCAAGTAATGCAATCTTCTGGATACATGTCATTCATTAGTTGTTCAACCATTATAATTGGCGTACATGCCTAAAAGTTTAGGTGGTATTTATGCAAATTTCCCAATTAAAATTTTCACAAATGCTAGTTTCCTACGTTGGTCTAAAATAAAGAGGCCATCCCATGAGACAAAATCCTATTAAAAAGAAATCACAACATGTAATTAACAATATCAATTTGACTTAGAAAAGGAAGGGAAAGTTTAAAGTCGTAACAAGTAGCAATTAGTTTAGTGATGCTTATCTTCACAACATTCCAAATTCGAATCTCAACCCCCATCAATTAAAAGAAAAAACACTATTGGTGGGGTTTGAACTCTTTGATTTCCAAACGGATAAAAGCAAACCTTTTGGATATTGATATACTATGGGTTTCGGATTGAGATTTCAAATTAAACTAGGATTGAGACGCTTTATGTGATAGTTTTCTACGCGGATTTGGATTGTTGGGACTACTTCTGTATAAAATGGAAAGCCTAGGCCTGCATGCAAATACATACAAGTTGTGCAACTACTGATTTTTTGAGTGTGAGGAAATTAACGAGCACTACATATGGCGGAGGCATTATCATCAACCTTTGATTCCGGTTGGGCATGGCTCCCAAGCCACGTTCTAGATTTGATACTAGATAAGTTGATACCAATCTCCGAAGATGTCACCCGAAGAGCGCTCATTTTGGATACTCTTCAAGTTAGGATGATTAATGTATTTTGATCATCTTGGATTTTGTAACTATATTTTTGTTTGTCCTATTTTAGTTATATTTTGGTTGAACTATTTTAGTTATAATTTGGTTGAACTATTTTGGTTGTAATTTGATTAAATTAATTGATGCATGTAGTTGTATGCTTTTGGTTCATTTGCAATTTGATTGGATTTTACTTGCTTCGTAAATCTATCAGTTGAGCTTTGTGAACTAATTTCTGGATTGTGCAATGCTTTTGTCTATTTTGGACTATGTTTTGCCTACCATAAAGTACCATCACAGACACAGAGCTTTCCTCTGTAATTCAGGGATATGTGTCAATCCCAAGTGTCAATGGGAAAATCTTTAGGCTGCCATGCCAGAGACTACACTTCATGGTCATAAAGTGCTCAAATTATTTGTTTACTGTTGATTATATTGAATGAAGATGTTCAATAGTTCTCAATTCTGAATATCATAGACGATATAGTAATTTCACCTGAAACTTGTCTTATGAGTTTTGGTTGATTGGCAGGTAATGTCACAATCAAGCAAGTATGAAGGTAATGACATAGAAGAAGAAAAAATTGATGACAAAGAAATAGATGAAGACGAAATAGATGAAGAAGAATTGGATGAAGAATTTTATGAAGCCAATAATATTTTAGTGATGGCAATTTATGCAGTAATACATGTGCTAAATCAGTTTCTGATTATGATGCATGGTGAACAAATTGAACCTCCATGACTCAACGACGAATTATTAGCATTGGATATGAGTATATACATCAAGCATTGAATGATGATCCTGCAATCTTCCGGCAAGTATATAGTATGTATCCAGATGTATTCCGGAAGTTATGCACTATTTTTAGAGAAAAAACACTTTTGGAGAATACAAGATTTATTTGTGTTGAAGAAATGCTTGCAGTGTTCCTACAAATTGTCGGTCAAAATACTAGATATTGTGTATGTAATTCGTAATACATTTGGCCGATCACAATTTGCTGCAAGTGAAAATTTTCACAAGATTTTGAAGGCCTTGAATTCAATAGCATTTGATTTGATGGCTAAATAAGGACCGGTTGTGCCCCCTAAAATAAGGGAAAGCACAAAATTTTACCCTTTTCTCAAGGTATGTGATGATTATCTAATTATATTAATATTGTAATTATAATTTTCATTATTATAATATATAATTTTCATAATATGGTTATATTTACATATGAATAATTTTAGGATTGCATCAGAGCTATTAATCGTACACATATTCTGTCACATCCCGGGATTGGCTCCGCCGTAGCACGATATTATTCGCTTTGGGCCCCCCTCTCTGCCCTCACGGTTTTGTTTCTGGGAACTCACGAGCAACTTCCCAGTGGGTCACCCATCTTGGGATTGCTCTAGCCCCAACTCACTTAACTTCGGAGTTCCCATGACTCCAAAGCCAATGAGCCCCCAAAAGGCCACGTTCTAGATGGAGACAGGTATGTACATATAAGGCTCATCACCCCCTCTCCGTTGGTCGATGTGGGATGTTGCATATTCTGACAATGGTGAGGGGATGAGATGTAAGCAGCTATCGTAATCGTCATGGAAAGATTTCACAAAATGTATTAGCAACTTGTAAGTGCCCCAAGATAAGTACTTATTTTTTAAATGATTCAAAGCTACTAAGTGCCCGTTTGGCATTGCTTATTTGGGGTGATAAGTTATTTTTAAAAAAATTTGGGAAGTCCAACAAGTTTGGTAAACTGTGAGAAAATCACTTATTGTTAAAAATTGTGTGAAAGAAAGCTATAAGGGAAAGCAGCTAATGAGGTGCTTTCATTTTCTGATTATGCAGGAATCAGTTTTGAAAAGGCGCTGGGTTTAATGATTATGCCACAATTATTTTCTGATTATGAGGAAATCAATACCAACAACACTTTTAACAAAAAGTTTACCAAACGCCAAACTGTTTTCCCTCACAGCTGATTTCTCTCATAACAAATCTGACAACCATTATTTTAACAGCACAGCAATGCCAAACTGGCCCTAAGTGATGCTTTATCAAGGAGGAACAGACTTAAAATGCCCCAAGGTAAGTACTTATTTTTTAAATGATAAATATGTTTTTTTTTTTACTTTTCATACTAATTTTATACGTATTGTTTAAATAATTAGGTAAATATTTCCTGGTGGATTGTGGATTTCCTAATCAGCGCCAATTTTTAGCTCCATTTCTCCAAGATTTTGCAGGTCATGGTAATGACCCTCAAAGTGAAAATGAATTGTTCAATCTTTGTCATGCGTCTTTGCGAAATGTGATTGAGAGGATATTTGGTAATTTTAAATCGCGGTTCACAATTTTTAAGTCAACGTGTCCATTTCCATTTAAGACACAAGCAGAGCTTGTGTTGGCATGTGTAGCACTACCTAACTTTCTTCGCAAAGAGTGATGTTCTGATAAATTTCCAATTGAACCAACAGACGAATCTTCATCATCTTCATCTGCAATATTACCAGTTAATGAAGATCTAATACTTTTGAACCTATTGTTCAAATCCAAGAACAACAACGAGAAGATGCGAATGCATGGAGGGCTAGCATAGCTTTAGATATGCAGAGAGATGCTACCTAGGAGGATATGAAGCTACATCAAATTAGATATTAAAAAATTGGGAAGATTGTGTTGGGTTTTACTTTTCTTTATCAAGATTATCATTTGTTTGGTATTATAGACTAGTTTTTTTTTTTTTTAATGAAATGGGGGGTGGTAAACCTCAAGAACAATTATAGACTAGCTTATTTCATTGACTTCTACCTTTGAATATTTGCTTTTATTTATGTTGGTTGTCATCCATGGGAATGCACTGTTATAACCTTAAAGGAAACGTATTCTTCTAACCCCATAAAATGACTCATCAATATCAAGCCACAACTTGGGAGCAAACACCTTTTTGTCAAGGTCGGCTGTTGTACTTGTGGATAATGCATGGTGTACCTTTTTTTTTATCTTTTAAGGGTATGAAATTCTGGGTTCATTATATCCATCGAGCTAGATATTTTTAAAAAGTTTCAAATTTTGGTTTGGGCTATAGCCCTATTTAGTCAGGCACAGATATAAATCCATGTGGTCCTTTCAAATCTTATAAAATCTTATGATATAATCTTTAAAATCCAAAAGTTAAAAATCTTGATTATACAAATCCATCAATAAAATCCTATAAGTCGTTACATTCTGATTAAATCCACTGGATTTTTTTATCCTTAGATAGTCTTTTAAAATCTCAATTGAATACACCCCCCTAAGACTTACTTTATATCTGGCCAAAACAAAGTAGAAAAAAATTACGAATGGTTATTTTTAATGTCATGATTTTTTTAATGTCAAAGACATCCTGAAATTAGTTTTGTATTAAATCTGTAATGGCTGAACATCCTGTTCATTATTGATAGTGAAATCCTGAGAATACGTGCTACAATTTATAAGTTGTCTAGAGTTAGGTGCTTAACAGTGAGGCAGTGTTTCCTTCAGTTACATGATGATACCTTTACCAAGTCAAAAAAAAAATTCTAGAGAATTATGAGAAGGTTTTATGTGTGGTGGACTTCCGTGTGGCATATTCTCTTAGACTTGGTTATGCCTGCATATAGATGGAACCTCTATCTCTCTCTGTCAGATACAGAAGGTCGCTCGGGAGCCATGCCCAAAGTGAAACTACAGTTGATGATATTGCCTCTCCCATAGTATTGGGTTTCATTGACAATTTATGAGGATCTAGAAGCTAACAATATTGGAAAGTGATCATAGGTCCGAGCCACTGAATTAAGGTCAAAAACTGAGCTCTAATACTTGGTAGTTTCTCTTTTTTCTCTTCTCAGCTATGCCACACCAAAATGTATTCACATTGAAAATTGACTTCCAACAAATATGTTTTGAAGTTGTTCTTCAATTTGTGGCACTTGATTCTCAGAAAATAATTCACAGCATCAGAGGATAAACCAAATAGGGGAAATATAAATGATATCATTCATTATCCAGAAAGAAACATCATCCGACTAGATTGATAACTAGTAAGGAAGATCAGGGCAGCAGTTAAAACACAGAAGAAAAGTAGGAAGGAGAAGGGAGCTTTTCAATTGACACAATTTCATCAAAAAATACAAAAGAAGGTGCCTGAGCACAGGGAACAAAGATGATAAAAATGAGTATGTGCTACGCCCTCAAGTTTTAGGAGTTAACAAAGTAGCATACCAAAACCCATACTCATTTGTCACAATGGACTGTTATAATTTCCATATACCATCCACCATTACAACTTACATCCAAGTTTTATTCAAATATGTGGTCTTGAGAAATAAAATTATGATAAACTGGACCCAAATGAAAATTCTAAGTAAAAAACGACTCAAACTGTTTTCTTTCTTGATATGTAGACGCTATAATTATTCTTCTTTGAGTGTTGCCTTCAAGATAGCATTATTATGTTCTTCTTCTGATGAGGCTTTGATTCTGTTTAAAGTTTTGTATACATTGGCCATCAGCAAGACAAGGTTGAACAAAACCGCTGCACCCACACATATATATGTTAGAAACTCGTGGTAAAGGGGTAAAAAGGTAAACTACGTATCGGAGTATATACATTGAGAAAAATTTGAAAATTATATACGTAATTATGTTGCACAGATTTTACTCTATCTATTTCTCGCAAGTGCACGAACCAATTATAGTATAGGAATGCAAGCACGAGGTCGTTCCACAGTGACTTGGATGAAAAACACTTATTACTACTACTTAGACTCACAAGTAACCCTAAGACTAAACAGAATTTAAATGAAGCTGTGTTGAGTTTGTTGGAATGAAAACTACAAAAAGGGAATGCAAAACAACAAGTGACTGAAAACTACTAAAAGGGAATACAAAATAGCAAGTTACCAGCAAGTAGATGTTTAGAAAATTTAGAGACAAAGGAGACAAGCACTAGGGGTTCAACTTCACCATGACAATCCAATTTCAAGCTACAAGTTAACAAGCATTTAAGTTGATCAATTCAATTTCTGGAGTTCGTTCTTTCTTATGTATGATTATCCATATGGTGTTTGTTTTAATCAAGTACTCAGAAAACACAACTTCGCTATGGTGTTTAGTCTAAGCTATGAATCTGAATCCATTAAGCTTAAGAAGAACACAAAGGAACCAAGTAAACATTTAAACATGGTGTTTGTCCTAAATGCATTACCCACTCATTTACTAATCGGTTCAAGAGTCATATGGTATTTATGTAAACTTGAACTAGATAACCAACATGCATGTGTTCATAGTGGCCAGTTATTTAAACATGCATAAAGATTCATCTAAGAACAAGTGAATGAGACCAGAAAATTAGAAGTAATTAACAAGGGTAACATTAACTTGAAAACATGAAATTGTCTTGTCAGGTTACATTGAAACCCTATCTATGGATTTAGCTGCTCATAATGGGAAAGAAACTAAGACAGAAATGAGAAAACATAATGAATGCAATAAGAGTAGAAAAACCCTTTTTTTGAAGTTCTTATCCAAGGCTTCTCCAAGTGCTTCTCCACGTCTAATGCTTCTCCAAATGCTTTCCCATATCTAGAAGGATGTATGACAGCCAAGGAAATGATTTGGGATGAGTTTGGGTGAGTTGTGATGGTAGAGAAAGAGGAAATTCGTAGGGAAATGGAAGGAAGGTTTGCTGGAGCTGTTTTGGTGATTTGAGGCAGTTTAGAGGGTTGGGTTGATTTCTGGAGTGTTTAGGGTTGTGGGAGTGTTTGAGGATGGCTGGAGTGAATTGTGGGGTTGTGAATCCCAGGATTTGTGTGTCTTGAATGTGGAATGGAAGTGGTATTTATAGGGAGAGGGGAGTGATAAATCTGAATTCAATATGGCTAATGCATACAACACTTGTATTAGAAAATCAGAATTGGTTGTTGCACTTCACCAATAAATCCCACCAGCAGCCATAGCTCATCTTCATGTCAGCATGACCAAGCTTCCATCCAGAAACCAATAGCTCATGCCTAGCTCACCATGACCAAGCATCCATCAGCTCATTCCTCATGTCAGCATGATGTGTATTTCATGGGCTCACGAATTGGGCTTGGCTGAATCAAATGATGACTTTAAGATGTCCATTTTGAAGTTCAGAATGTCTCTGATCCAACCACACAAGCATTGGCCCAATCCAAGCTCGAATGAAGAAGATAAGTCCGAAATGAATTTCTAACTCAGTCTCCAGTTTTTGCACGTTTTTGCTCCATTTTGCTTCAAATGCCTCAAGTGGTACCTAGAGCTCAATGAACTGAATAACAAACACAAAATGGATTAAAAGCAAAAGTTTTACTTAAAAACATAACCAAACAATAGGGTAGAGTGTTACAAAATGATACAGAATTATGCATTGATCAAATTACAACTTGATATGTGATAATAGAGATTTGACATGATCGATCATACAAGAAAATCGTTTTCATCATGCAATTTAAAGTGTGTGGTATAACATATATGTAACAATATCAAAGTGTGTGGAAGGATTTGGGGGTCCCTAAACAATTTGATTATTGATGTTTTTCTTGAGAATTCTAATAATATATATTATCTTTTCTCAACATAAGAACAAAAAGAAAGACGAAAATCGTAGATTATTTATTTGAGAAATCTATATGTATATACATATGCGTACACACAAACGTACATAGAACTTAGAAGAATAAAAGAGAGAATTACCTATGAGAATAGATACAATGACGGTGTGGTAGAATTGGAAGTCGTACAATCCATGCTTTACAGCTTTGTATAGTATCATAATCAATTGCCATACACAGGAGCAGTGGAGCCACCGTCCCCACCAAAAGGGGGCCATGCTTGCGTTTGAAGGCATCAAGACCCTTCATTAAGGGGATGCCTCATCAAGCATCAAGACCCTTCATTATATAAAAATCTAGATTCATTCTTCGTTACTCAACTTTAATTCCTACAAAGAAAAATCCAACAAAGGCATTTGATTGGTTTATAATGTTGGCAAGTCCTTATTTAGTTAGGATTTTGGTTCCTTATTTAGTTAAGATTTTGGCTACTTACCAGTTTATTGAGTCCTATTGTAATTGAATATATATATTAGGGTTGGCAATGGGTCGAATCTGGGGTGGGTATGCAGTTTCCATCCCCATCCCTGCCTTCATACCCGCAATATTCATATCGGGGATTTCCCATCCTCACCTTCGTTGGGGAATGGGTTTCCCGACCCACCCCATTACGGAAGAAAAAACCAATATATAACTACTTTGTTGAAAGAAAAAAAAAAGTACTAAGGCAAGATAATGAATATATATAATATATACTTATAAGACAATATAAGAATGTTTATATATGTACTGAAAATTAACTAAATAAATAAGTAGTGTGGCTTAAGATTTGTATAAATTATATAAGTATATAATATAATAATAAAAAATATAAAACTTAGTCGGTACAATCACTTTAATAACATATTTATATATACAATAATACATACATATATATATACCTCAGCAAAAAAATTATATAAATATATATTCAAAACGGGGAGGATTCGGGTTGGGGATTAAAATACCATCTCACGCCCTCCCCAAACACCATACCCAAAAAATTCCCCATACCCGACCCATTAGAGTCGAATCCCCGCGAAGACCCTTACCCACGGGGAAAATTTCATCCCTAATATATATACAGAGTTTACAAGCTAAATTTACAAAGAAAATTAACTAGATTATTACTTGTAGACTACTCCAAATCAATTACAATCAATATAAACAAGGAAACTAAAACTAACTTTCCTAGTTTTGTTAGGCATGACATGTTGAGGTACGTATATCGACTTGTATCCATAAAAATAAAAAATAAAATGCAGCATCGCACTTGGTCAAATGTGGATTGTTGGAGAATGCATATTCCATTGTGGATAAAGGATTTTGTAAACATTATATATAAACTCTCGCTAGGGAATTGAAACTTCCATATATAGCACTTGGTCTTGCTGATATTCTAAATCATGAGCAGGATGGACCTCATGTAGAGCTCCCCAAGCAGTAGTCAAAATGTACAAATTTATTTCCTTGTTCGTCAAGGAATTTGTTTCTTACCAAAAAGATATAGGAGATTCTTTGTGTAGTCACCAAGCAAACCTATTAGTATCAAATTGGTCTTACCGTCAAAGCCTATCAATCTTATTGTTAAATTGAGGGATAAAACCGTCCATATAAACTAAAATATTAATAAAGTAAAGCCCATCTCAGCTCTCTGCTCTCCCTCTCCCCTTCCACCCCCTTCCCCCACCTCCCCTCTGTTTTTTTTTCTCCTCTACGAGAACATAAGCAGCAACAAACACAACATGACTCCACCGTCTGCGGTCCCACGTGGCGCCTCTTTAGCCACAACCTCACCTAGTGGGGCCTGCAAATGGGTTCTCAACATCCTAGGGGACTGGCTTGAAACAAATTCTCAATCCTAACCCAAAGGTGTCAGAGTGGTCGGGCATTTGCAATACGCCATGTTTTGCTTGTTGGTTTTGATGTGCTTTGGGGATAGATTGGATGAAAACCAAATCAAAGAAATAGTGTGTTTAGCATCCCTCGCTCTTGAGTTTTGGGCGATATCATTTCCTCAATTTTTTGCCCGAATTAGAATCTTGGGGCTTGGGGCTAGGGCTGTGGGTTGCGGGTTGGGATGGGATGGTCAGGTCGTGAGGGAGAAAGAGTAGAGGGGTGTGTGGGGGAAGGCTAAGAGGGGGGAGGTTGCGGAGTTGGGATGCGAGGCAGTGTTTTTGTATAAATCTGGGTTCGTTTACTCTTTTTAAAAAATTGTTATTTTATTTTTGTATTTATCTGATTTTAAAAAATTTAATTAATTTGAACAATACAGAAATTTGTTATTAATTTTTAGGTCAATCTCACAACAACAAAAAATAAATAAAAAAAAGCCATGTGGCTGGTGAGATTCAATGTTTTAAAATTTTCTAAGTTTTATAATAGTTTCCTTTAATTTTAATTATATATTACTATTTTAATTCATAGAGACACTTTTACCCCTGAATTTAATGACAAAATTGACAGACTTTGACAGTGGGACTATTTTGATACTAAATAGAGAGTTAGAGGACTATTGAAATGAAAATTTTAGTTGGTGGACTAAAATGAGATTGGAGCAAAAATTAGGGGACCATTTCAATCAATAAGCAGGCTATAATAGTATATAAGTTGTTAAAGCCTTCAGTTGCTAGATTCCCTTTTGCATAAGGTATGTCGGTTCTTGTAACTGACAATTGCACCTAGTTCTCATAAGAACATGGGTGTTAAGAATTAGGAAAGTTACTTTTAGTTTCCTTGTTTATATTGATTGTAATTGATTTGGAGTAGTCTACAAGTAATAACCTAGTTAATTTTCTTTGTAAATTTAGCTTGTAAACTCTGTAAATTTAGATGGGTGACGGGAATCGAAATCGATGTTATTTTACAAGATGTTCCGGATCTGCTCACAGAACAGAGCTATGACAATTTCTAAACTTGAAAGGAACTTTGGGCTATTAATTAGCCTTTGTTTTAGTAATATTTTTAGTTAGAGGAGGTCTCAAGTTTGATTCACATGGACAGCGAGGACGATATATGTTCTCAATGAGTTTGATACTTTTGTTGTTGCTAGACTCATATTGTTGTGATGTAGCTTTCTTTTAGGGGCAATTTAGTGGGCAATATTATATGGTCGGATGAGATCATAATTCATAATTCTAGTCAAATATTTGATGCAGCACTAAATGATTTTTAATTTTCCACCAAAATTGAAATTTAATGTACCAACACCAACCACTAGTAAAAAAAACCCCTTGCGCGACCAAACTTTGCGCGACGAAACACAATTCGTCGCACAAAGTGACTTTGCGCGACGAAAATTAAACTTTGTCGCTCAAAGTCTTACGCGACTACATTTTGCGCGACGAAAAACAATTCGTCGCACAAAGTCACTTTGCGCGACAAAAATTTGCGCGACGACAAAGTATCGTCACGAAAAGTAACTTTGCGCGACGAAAAACTTAAATTCGGTGCACAAATTCTTGCGCGACGAATCGTTGTTCGTCTCGTAAAGTCTTTTCAAAATTAAATTAAATAAAAATTTATTTTTAAAAATCTATGCATGACTTTGCGCGACGAAACACTTAAATTCGGTGCACAAATTCTTGCGCGACGAAGTGTGGTTCGTCTCGTAAAGTCTTTTAAAAAATAAATTAAATAAAAATTTATTTTTAAAAATCTATGCATGACTTTGCGCGACGAAAAAATAAAAATTCGTCGCACAAATTCTTGCGGGACGAATTCTCTTTCGTCTCGCAAAGTGTTTACAAAAATAAATAAAATAAAAAATTATTTTTAAAATTTTTTGGATGACTTTGCGCGACGAAAATCTTCGTCTCGCAAAGTCTTTACAAAAATTTAAAAAATTAAAAAATTTATTTTGTTAGAAAAATATATTATTGTAGTTCGGATTGGGTTTTTGTTAGAAAATATATATTTTAAATTGACAATCGAATTGGTTCATTGTATTCATATAGGGTCAAGGACTGTAGCTGTAAAAAATCATTAAAATCGAAATTGAAATAACCGTTAAATCATGATTTTTTGTTTATAACCATCGAAAAGTTTTGTCCTATTACTTGATCTCTGAATGTTTATTTTTTTCCGATTTTTGGCGTATATAATCTCGAAGTATAAATAAACAAGTTTGACGGTTGGATCGTTGAAACTAGTTTCGTAGAATGCGTATGCCATCAAAACAATATATTCACTAATAATTAAGAGTTTATTTATACTTTCATTAAATACAACATAAGATTTTGTGGTATCCACTAGTGTAAATATTTTAAATTGAAGATCAAATTGAGTCATTGTATTCATATAGGGTCAAGGAGTGTAGCTGTAAAAAATCATCAAAATCGGAGTTAAAATAACCATCAAATCATGATTTTTGTTTATAACCATCGAAAAGTTTTGTCCCATTACGTGATCTCGGAATGTTTATTTTTTCTGATTTTTGGGGTATATGATCTCGAAGTATAAACAAACAAATTTGACGGTTGGATCGTTGAAACTAGTTTCATAGAATACATATGCCATCAAAACAATATATTCACTAACAATTAAGAGTTTATTTATACTTTCATTAAATATAACATAAGATTTTGTGGTATCCAGTAGTGTAAATATTTTAAATTGACGATCAAATGGAGTCATCGTATTCATATAGGGTCAAGGAGTGTAGCTGTAAAAAATCATCAAAATCAGAGTTGAAATAACCGTTAAATCGTGATTTTTCGTTTATAACCGTCGAAAAGTTTTGTCCTATTACTTAATCTCTGAATGTTTATTTTTTCCGATTTTTGGCGTATATGATCTCGATGTGTAAACAAACAAGTTTGATGGTTGGATCGTTGAAACTAGTTTCGTAGAATGTGTATGCCATCAAAACAATATATTCACTAACAATTAAGAGTTTATTTATACTTTCATTAAATATAACATAAGATTTTGTGGTATCCACTAGTGTAAATATTTTCAATTGATGATCGAATGGAGTCATTGTATTCATATAGCGTCAAGGAGTGTAGCTGTAAAAAATCATCAAAATCAGAGTTGAAATAACCGTTAAATCTTGATTTTTCTTTTATAACCGTCGAAATGTTTTGTCCCATTACTTGATCTCTTAATGTTTATTTTTTCTGAATTTTGGTGTATATGATCTCGAAGTATAAACAAACAAGTTTGACGGTTGGATCGTTGAGTAGCTTTAAATTTGTTTATTTTGTACGTATAACACTTAAGAAATTGAATAGTATATATATTTATTAGTAGTTTTAAATTTTTTTAAGACTTTGCGCGACCAATATAATAATTCGTCGCGCAAAGTATACTCTAAAAATTTGGGCGGTACCAAAAATGGGAATTTAAAAAAAAAAAAAAATTACGACTTTGCGGGACGAATATATAGTTCGTCGCGCAAAGTTTTGCGGGACCAATATAATGTTCGTCGCGCAAAGTTTTGCGAACCAATATATAGTCATTCGTCGCGCAAAGTATACCCGAAAAATTTGGGCGGTACCAAAAATGCGAATTTTTTTTAAAAAAAATTTCCAACTTTGCGCGACCAATATATAGTTGTTCGTCGCGCAAAGTATACTCTAAAAATTTGGCGGGTACCAAAAATGGGAATTTTAAAAAAAAATTTACGACTTTGCGGGACCAATATATAGTTCGTCGCGCAAAGTATACCCGAAAAATTTGGGCGGGTTCCAAAAATGGGAAGCGGGAATATTGTGGTCGCGCAAAACTTTGAGCGACCAAAATTTCGTCGCGCAAAACCCTAAAAATTTGGGCGCGCACCAAAAATTGGAATTTTTTTTTTAAAAAAATTTCGAGACTTTGCGCGACCAATATATTGTTTCGTCGCGCAAAGTGATACGGTTTTTAAAACCAAAATAACACCTCCACCATTTTCTCAATGTCTTCTACTCTTACCTCTCCTCTCTCTTTCCTTCTCCCCAAATCCTACCCTTTCTCTCACACTCACTCCTCTCACTTAATCTCTCATCTCTCTCTTCACTATCTATCACTCTCACTCACTCTCTTATCTCTCTTTTCATCATCTCTCACTCTCACTCACTCTCTTATCTCTCTTTTCATCATCTCTCACTCTCACTCACTCTTTCATCTCTCTCTCTCACTATCTTCTCTATTCTCTCACACTCACTTCTCCCTCTCATTCTCACTCACTTAAAATCTTGCCAAAAGGTATATTCTCTCCAAACTTTAATTTTTTTTCATTAATATGTGTTTTTGGAGTTAGTTTTGAGTTTATTCCAATTTTTTGTTATTTTGTTGTTATTTGACAATATTTGTTTTTTTTTTTTGTAGGGAATCGTCGAGACTTTGACGGCTAAAGTTGAGGATTTGGACGCTATCGAAACATATCCTCCGCCACTATCACCACAATAGGCTTGTAGATTTTATTATTATACTTTGTTAATTTATGTGTACATTTTGAATATTATATATATTGGATAATTTGACCACTATTTTTCATATGTAATTTTATTTTGAATATTTCAATTTAAATTAAAGTAATTAAAAAAATAAAATCATACAATTAAATTAAATTTAAAAAGTAAAAATTTGAAAAATTAATATAATGAAATTGATATAAGAGAAATAATAAAACAAAATGTCAAAAACCTTGGGTGACAAAATATTTCGTCGAGCAAACTATTAAACTAGTTTATTTTAATTAAAATTTTTTTAAAAAAGCAAAATTTTAAAAAAATTTTAAAAAAAAAAATTTTTAAAAATTGAATATTTCGTCGCGCAAAGATTTGCGCGACATTAGGATTCGTCGTGCAAAGATTTGCGCGACATTAAATTTCGTCGCGCAAAATAATATTATTCGTCGCGCAAAGTGTTCGTCGCGCAAAGTAATTAATATTCGTCGCGCAAAGTTGATAGTATTCGTCGCGCAAAGTAGTTATAATTCGTCGCGCAAAGTATCTTTGAGCGACGTTAGTATTCGTCGCGCAAAGTTGTTATAGTTCGTCGCGCAAAGTATCTTTGCGAGACAAAAAAAAAATTTCGTCGCGCAAAACCTTTCTTTACGATCTTTGCGCGACCAAAATTTCGTCGCGCAAACTTTGCGCGACGAAATTGTTCTTTGCGCAACAAAATTATTTCGTCGCGCAAAGTGTTTTTTGTAGTAGTGAACGTCAGATTTTGCCAAATTATAGAGACCAGAATCATAAATTGCAAAAGCAAAAAAGAAGAAAAAGCTGGATGCTTGACTTGACCTCTTATTCCTAAATGGACGTTGAGTTTCAACTTTATGAATTACCAATTTCATGAATTACATATGCTTTATGGAACATTTTTATCTTTTTTTCATTTTTAGAAGTTTCCATACCTTTGACCAGGATACCCCCTAAATTAAGGTTGGTAAAGAAAAAAGCAGTCCGTCCACAGCAGAAAATTCCTCGCAATATCTCCTTGCCTTGAGGTCAACCATGCACTCCCCCTTCCAATATTCAATTGTTTTATTTATTTGAAATCTCCAATTAGTCCTCATCAAAAATCACAAGAAGAACCAGTCCCGCATCTGTCAATATGTGTGTGGCTTTTATTTTACTCATATCATGATATATCAACGATTTCCAAAATCTTCGTCCATGCTAGTCAATAATATTGATGTCACTCCGAGTTAAATATATTTTCTGAACCACGTCAAAAAAATCATGCCAACAAAGTCGTGCCCTGTGTCCAGACTTCAGCCTCCCCTGCTTACCTCAAACAATTGGCTAAACGTCAGGTAATTAATCAGGTTGCATTTGTTTGTTCATGGCTTCTAAGGAAGTATTGGCTTATTCCAACTATCTAAGCCATGCCAACAAAGTCGTGCCCTGTGTCCAGACTTCAGCCTCTCCTGCTTTCCTCAAACAATTGGCTAATCAAAACCACTTCTAATTGGCATATCAATAAGGGACCATTTCTAGATCAGACAAGTTAAAGGATAGATTTTGATCTTCTCCTGTCTGACTCTACCTTAACTTTCCGCCATATATAATAATAATATATGTATTTGTACCTACAAGAATTCTATGAAATTGTCCACACATTTGAATGAAGAATGAATGATCCAGAGGGCACCCACGTGAACAAGGGTGCTTCTGCAATTATATTCAAGTTTGGGGACACTATTGTTGCAGAACGAAAAAGCAACCACTCCCGTTTCAATCAATCCTCAAAAATCAAAATTAGTACCAGTCCAATCTCCATCTACATTTTAATTAAAACATTGTGAAATGGTCAAAAGAAGTATTTTGATGAATTGGAATTGGCAGGATTTGGTCTGAGTATTATTATATGACATATATAGTTTGAGAAAAGTCCAACTTAAGCTTCTCGCACACGCTCTCTCTCTCTCTCTCTCTCTCTCTCTCTCTCTCTCTCTCTCTTATATAATAAATTAAAATTAAAAACTTTCTTATCAAAAAGCCAAAGTAAAGAGCTAAATCCTGAGAAAAAAGAAGTAAAGAGCTATATATAAAAAATAAAAATGATTTAATATTCAATCAATCCTCAAAATTCAAAATCAGTACCAGTCCAGTCTCAATCAATACTCAAAAGAAGAATTTTCGTTTGATGAATTGGAATTGGCAGGATTTGGTCTGAGTATTATTATATGACATATATCATTTGAGAAATAAATTACATTTTCTTTTTTTATGTATTATGCTCTTTTTTTTTCTTTGTATCAACAAGACAATATAATTTCAATTTTAGACTTCTTCTAATATTGTTGTAGATAACTATTCTTCTACTTTTCATTAATTGTTGTAGATGTAAGAGTTTTCATTGTACATCTAATCATCAGAATGGCGGCATTAATGTTCTCCTTAAGATTTCTATTCTTCCTTTCTCCCGTTTTGTTCCTCATGATCAGCACTCAATCCCTTGCTCAGCCGCCTGATTTTTTAGGCCAATCGTGTTTCGACGATAAAGGCAACTACACCACCAACAGTACCTACCAGACAAACCTCAACACCCTTCTCTCTTCTCTTTCTTCCCCTTCCAAGAACGGCAATGGCTACGGCTTCTACAGCTCATCCTACGGAGAAAACGCCGATGAGGTTCACGCAATTGGGCTATGTCGAGGGGATGTCACGGGGGACACTTGCCGTGACTGCCTCAGCAACTGTACACAAAAGCTCCCACAGGTCTGTCCCAATCAAAAGGAAGCTTTGGGCGTATATGACCAGTGCATGCTTCGCTACGCCAACCGCTCCATCAACGGCACCATGGAAACTATCCCTGCTTTCATTCAGTTGAACAAAGAGAACGTGTCCTCCTCCGACGTCGAAGGGTTTTTTCAAGAGCTGGGGACGCTACTGAAGGACCTAAGTGGTCAAGCTGCGGCGAACGGTTCACTTCGAAAATTTGCAGTAGGGACCGCCGCTCCCAACTTCCAAACAATCTATGGACTTGTGCAGTGTACGCCGGATTTGACCGAGCAGGTCTGCAGTGATTGCTTGCTTGGTGCTTTGGGAGATATCCCAAGATGTTGTCAGGGGAAGCAAGGGGTTAGAATTTTTAAACCCAGCTGTAATGTTGCGTATGAGATCTATCGCTTCTATAACCCTACAACTGTCCGACCATTGCCGTCTTTGTCGCCGCCACCGTCTAGTCCTCCTTCCCCGTCAACCAGTACAGGAGGTACATATATATCCCAATATATATTATGCTTTGAAGAAATAAAGTTGGCTTAACTAGAGCAATTGTCCAGGAATTTGTAGACGAGTTACACTTTAGTCCCTCAATTCAATTTTTAGTTATATAGTTGTCTCGTATACAAGTTCAGGGACTATTGCTACCATTGACACTACAACAATTTTGGATCGAAGAGATTTCTAATGCATACTTTGTTAGGTTCACATACAGATGTATGTATGTATGTATTCAAATTAATGCAAATGAGATTTCTGATTTTTGCAGGATCGAAGACTAACAGATCTCAGACTGTCATCATTATTGTTGTGCCAATTGTTGTTTCTGTGGTACTAATAGTTATATTCTTCTGCATTTGTTTAAGAGTAAGGAGGACAAAGAAAAAACTTGAAACTAGGAAGTTAATTCCAGGTAAACAGGCAACTCTAGTGAACATTAATTAATCATATTATTCCATTTGATAGGGGGCATTTTTAGAATTTAAATTGTTCCTCAGGCAGCGACGATACAGATGAAATTGGATCTGCAGAATCCTTGCAATTTGACTTGGCCACCATTAGAGTTTCCACAGATGACTTTTCTGAAGCAAATAAACTTGGACAGGGCGGATTTGGATCTGTTTACAAGGTAATGACAAGTTAATAACAAGAACTTATAACTTTCATATTTCTTATTTCGTACCTATATATTTTTTCAGGGTAGGCTTCTCAATGGAAAAGATATAGCTGTAAAAAGGCTCTCTACAAATTCTGGGCAAGGAGATTTAGAATTCAAAAATGAGGTCTTGTTAGTGGCTAAACTTCAACACCGGAATTTAGTTAGACTCTTAGGTTTCTGCTTAGAAGGAAGTGAAAGGCTTCTTGTCTATGAATTTGTCCCTAATGCAAGTCTCGATCACATCATATTTGGTATGTCTGGAATTATGCGTTGTTTTCGTTTAACTTCGAATGTTTATTATAAAATTTCAACTGTGTGACATGTATGCAAGCAAACATTAAATTGAAGTCTTGATTTTGCATTAATATATTTGCAGACCCAACAAAGCGTGCACAACTAGATTGGGTAAGGCGCTACAAAATCATAGTAGGCACTGCTCGAGGCCTCCTTTACCTCCACGAAGACTCTCGCCTTAAAATTATTCATCGTGATCTCAAAGCTAGTAACATCTTGATAGATGCAGAAATGAACCCCAAAATTTCAGATTTTGGCATGGCGAGGTTGTTCGTGCCTGATCAAACGCAAGGCAATACTAGTCGGATTGTTGGGACCTTGTAAGAATATGCACTTAACTGCCTGTGGCCTTATGTTTGTTATGTCAACAATTTCCTTTCCATATGTGTTGGTGAACGATGACATTCTTTTTGTTGATATGCAGTGGGTATATGGCTCCAGAGTATGCAATGCATGGGCACTTTTCTGTTAAGTCCGATGTCTACGGTTTTGGTGTGTTAGTTCTAGAGATAGTTAGTGGACAAAAAATAGTGGCTTCAGGCATGGAGAAAATGCGGAGGATCTTCTAAGCTTCATAAGTGAAAATATAATATAGTTTTCGTATCTCAATACAATTTAGTGCAACGAATCAAAGAAAGAAAACTTATCTCTGATCAAATTCACAAATCATTGTAGGCCTGGAGAAGTTGGAGGGAAGGGACAGCTTCAAATCTAATAGATCCCACATTGAGGACTGGTCCAAGAAATGAAATAATGAGATGCATCCACATTGGATTATTATGTGTGCAAGAAAATGTAGCTGATAGGCCAACCATCGCTTCTGTTATTCTCATGATGAATAGCTACTCCTTCACTCTCCCAGTGCCCTCCCAACCTGGATTTTGTTTGCATAGAAGCATTGGATCGGACATGTCGTTACGATCTGAATATAATTCGGGGGCAACAAGGTCAGATAGATCCAAGAGTAACTCTGTCATAGTAATGGAATATGAGACTTTTACTGAACCACATCCTCGCTAGTGGTTGAAGATTGATCCCTTTTGATTCATTTTAATTCTTTCTTGTCTAATTCTATATGATTAATTGTTCAAGTAGGGTTCTGAATAAGGCTTCACATTCAAGTCTGTTGATTTTCAGAGGAAGTGGTATATAGCAAAGCATTTACTTATGATGGATTTGTGGAGAAAATTATCCAAGAGTGTAATTTATTATATTTTTATGACAATTCTGTATAATGAATATCCTTTAGCAGCTGTTTTGTTGCTGGTGTTGCCTAATGAGTCATCATTCAGGCTGAGGCATGGGCTGGTCTTGTTCATTGTGGGATGCTTCACTTCCTGGAACAGTCCAGCAACTAACAAGTACATATCCTTTTTTTCATTGTTATTATCAGAGACCCTATATGAAAAGTTATTATTTTATTACTGTTAATATATAAAGAGTCAAAGGTAATTATAAACATCGGGGTGGTTTGCTTTTATCACCCAACTTCTTTTACAATTTTAAATTAAATTTTTCACCCACCCAACTACTCAAAGAAGTGGTTTGCTTTTACCATTTTGGACATGGCGCTTGCAGAAATGGGAAAGGTGACTTTGTGGGCATTTTGGGATTTGAAAGTTGCCCAAAAACATAATTGGACAAGACGAAACAGCATTTTGTATTGCCCATTTTAGGAACAATCCAAATCATGGGTTCTCTTAGGGCTCGTTTGTTACACGGGACTGTCTTAGCTTGGCTTGGATTGGTCTAAGTTGGATAACACTTATCCTGCGTTTGGTGTACGCTTAGACTAGAACTAGATTTTTTTATTTTTTCAAAACTATCTATATATATGTTTATATCTATAAATACATATATTATGTATGTGTACATATGTAATTTATAATATATATATATATATATATATATGTATATATACATACATATATAATATATATGACATATATGTGTATATACATGTATATATGTATATTATAAATAATATAAACATATATATATATACAGAAATTCTCTTATGCGGACATCCGGACGCTATTATTGTGCGGACGCCATGTATTTTGTACTACTCCTCTCTGCTTTCCTACCTATTTACAATAGAATCCGCACAATAATAACGTGCGGACATTCGGATAAGAGAATAAATGTATATATATATATATATATTATAATATATAATATATATGGGTGTATTATAATATATAATATATATGGGTGTGTTATAATAACTAGCCTCTCTGCATGCGCTTCCGCACCTGCGAGAGGCTTTTTAAAAGAAAAAATTAAATTTATTTTAGAATTAAAAAAGATAATGGGTAGTTGTGTTCCATAAAAAAAGGATCAATTATCTGATTTTTCTTTTAATTTAAAATTTTTTTAATATGAAAAAGTGTAAATTTACCATATTATCCTCACTTAATTAATAATTTCAATTCTTAATGTTTGCATTAACCAAGGACATTTTCTGGTATTTTGAATGTTTCACCATTATCTGCCTTTTGCTTTATATATATAGATAACACACATGTATATACGTGTATATATGTATATTATATATATATAATATATATACATACATTGTACATATATAATATATGTGTATATAGGTGTATATATGTATATTATAATATATACATGGGTATAATACATATATATATATATATATATATATATATATATATATATGTGTGTGTGTGTGTGTATTTTATTATATATATATACATGTATGTGTACATATGTTATAATAATAATATACATGTATATATGTAGATTACAATATCTATAATATATATACATATATTATACATATATAATGTATATGTGTATATATGTGTGTATATGTATACTATAATACATACATGGGTATAATATATATACACATATATATGTATATATATATATATATATATATGTATTATAATATATAATATATATTAAATATATACACGTATGCTATTATTATAATATTAATATGTATATGAGTATATGAGTATATTATAATAATAATATACGTGTACATATGTATATGTATATTATATATATTATATATGTATATATGTGTGGGGGGGTGTTTTTCTTTTGGCAGCTACAAATGGGCTGGGCCACCGTAAGGAGCGATTTGGTGGAATTACGCCCTTGTGTCTGAGTTCGAAGATTAAGCCCCAAGAATGTTTCAAAAGGGTAGTAAAGCCTTAGGAGACACCTTGGTTACCTTCACCAATGAAAATAGCAACAACTTACAGATTAATTTCCTAGCTTGGCATGAGAGGCTTGTGGCATGGAAGCAAAATTGCCATGAGTTTAGCACCGAAGAGAAAGCTGTGTGTTTCTAAGAAAAAAGGAAGGTATTAAAATGGGAGAGGATGGATTTGTAGGAAGGTTTGGTGGAGAGAGATGGGAATGGGTGGCTTAAATGTTCTTCTGGCAACTTGACAGAGGCTCTGTCAAATACTACAGCAATCTGCCAAAAGGGGAAAATGAGGGAGGAGGGTGAGTGGAGCACGAATTTGCTGGGTTTTGTAGGTGAGAGAGGAAGCTTGCTCTCCAGATGTGGATGATGCTTGCTGGGTTGAAGAGGCCTCCTTTTATAGCCACTGGAAGCTGGCCATTCCCAAGAAACCCTAATGGTTTCTACCCAATTTTGGCCAAGCTTTTTCTTTCCTTTCTCCTCTTATCTGATTTTGGCAAAATCTTCTCTACCCAATCCCATAAAATCAGGGATTTTTGGGAGCTCAATGCTCTTCCCACGACTGCCATAGTGGAGGACTTCTTATTTCTAGCCATCTCCCTTTCCTATTTCCTTCTTTCTTCTGTGACCAGACCTGATAGGGGAAAGAATGAGTATGCATGCTGGTTCAAAGGGTGAATCCTCTCCTAGCAGCCTGCACGTCCACATCCCTTAGTCCTTTGGATGTTTTTGGCTTGAAACTTGCTTCTTCCCATGGGCTAGAGCCTCCCAGCAGCTCTGCTCACATGGTCCTCCAAGCTCCCCTAGTGGCTTTTGTTCTTTAGCCAAGTGCTGGGACTTTTGCAAATCTTTATTTTAGCTATTTGGGCCTTCTAAGACAATAAGTTGGTTTATCAACCAAATGGGCCAACTTTACCAAGTGTTAGGCTATTTTGTTGAGGTAAGGGGCTAATTTTTCTAGGATACTGGGATATTTTCTTTCTTGCTTGTGCTTACCCATGTTTGGGCCTAAGAAATGGGCTTGAGTCTCGAGGCTCCCAAGCAACCCAGGATCTCCATTTCTCGGCTCATCAATGGGCCTCATGACAACTTATTACCATCCATACCACAACCCACTCAAGCAAGCCCCGAGCATTTGAGTGGCTTGGGCCCACTTAGGCTTGTAGCGTGATTGGGTGTGAAATAATAATTTTCCGCTTGGCATGGCATGTCGCTTGGCATGCTTTAATTTTATCGTCCTTGAAGAAAGACATGACGCTTGACAGGATAATTAGCATAGGTCTGTAGAGCTAGGGTATTTTATAAGCTCATCTTGATTCTTAGCATGACGGATTGTTTATTTGGCATGGCACGTGGATTATGGCTCATGCGAGTGCGTGTGACAAATTTTTGCATGCTCCCAGTCTAAATTTTCTTAATATAGTGTCGTACTGGGCCGGGAATTTATTTGGGCCTCAACATTAGCCCCCTTAATTATTAGGGCTATGAACAGGCGCTGGAATGGGCCGAATAATTAAAACCCAACCCAAAAAATCAGATTTGTAATTATAGGGCACCTCTACTCTTCCCGCTTGCAAAATGACGGCGTGCCATGATGGAACCCAACAGTTGCCTGCGGTTTCCCAACACCAACCGCCTTCTTCTTCTTTTTTATTATTATTTTTTGTTCTCTCACCTTTTCTTTCTCTTTTCACGCACCAGACCCACTTTTTCTCCATTACTCCTCTCTTCTTTCTCCTTTCTTCTCCTTCCAATGAACCCAAAGTGAGTGAGAGTGGAATCAGGCCAAAGCCACCCATCCTCGACTACTAGAAGGGAGCTCGAGTCGAACCCGACTCTGCCATCGCTCTTCATACGAAGAGACTCACTCGCCGTTGCCTGAAGAACCCTCGTCGTGCGTGCTTCCTTTCTCAAAATTTCTGATTTCCCCTCTTTTCTCGGCGCGCCCTAGGCCATCCCTTGGGAGATTAACCAGGTATGCCTTCTCTTTGTTTTCTCTTGGACCTATTGAGGAATTTGTTGGGTTCCTCATACCCATGGATTTTGCCTTTGTTTTGGCAGCCAAGCGTTACATCCTTTTGACCCATTCTGTCACTGCTGCAACAAGGGTGCTCTCGATGTGGGTACTAGCAAGGAAAGGTTCACACTAGTCTTCTGGGTCTCCTTTCTTCTCAATTTGTTCCTTTTCACCAGCAGCTAGAAGCGTACCAAATTTCGTGAGGGAAAGACCGTTGTTACAAGTTTCTCCCTTTTTTCTCTTCTTCACGTTTTATCTTGCACTGACCTCCTCTATGTTTATGAAAGGGCTGAACCTCGCACGATGTGCTCCTTTTTTTATTTATTTTTTGTGCATGTGTATACGTCTCTGACACAAGAAGGGGTAGGTGCTGGAAGCTTTGCATCGCATTCCTTGCTGCCGGAATCTTCGAGGCTCCGTCTTTCTAACTCAAGCACTTAGACCTTCGTATTAGCCTCCTAGTAAGCAATTCTGCCAACTTGAATGTCTTAGGAATAAGTATAGACTGGTGCTTGGCCTAAGCTTACTCCCCTTGTGAACACATGCTTGATTTATTATGGATTTTCCCTTGGTCGTGAAAAATGGAGATTGATAGGATGCATGTCGCATAATGCTTGATTCTTCCTCTCTTTTTTATCTGAGAGAGAACTTGCTTGTCATGCTTGTGATCACAGATTGAGACTTTCGCTTTGTTTGTGCCTAATAAATCTCGGTTGTGAAAGCTAACCGAAGGGACTTCCTCTCGGCCCTAACGCCTGCCCATAAGCCGAACGTGGCAGCTCGTTGTTCGTTTTCTTTCGTAAAATAAAGATGAGTTGTGAAGGCAAAACCCTCATGGCCTCGGTGAGATCGGCCGAGGACGAAGGAAGTAATAACTCCTCATATACACAGCCAAGATAGGAAAGTCAAGCGGCGTCGCCACGTGGCGTCAAGGTCCCACGCCTCATTTAATGAAGTAACGCCTCTGACTACAGCAAAAGACCCACGTCACGTAAGAGCATTTAATGTGCAAGAGAAGAGAGGAAGTGATTGAAGTCAGGATATGGCGAGTAAAATCAGGGATTAGGTGCGAAAATCTCACGACTTGTAAGATTAAGTCACCAACCATCAGACCAGGGCATTAAATGCTCCTCCAAGGCCCGAGACGCAGAGCCCACCATCAGGGCGGCGGCTGGGATTTATGGGGGTCGCACCACCATACTTCACGTCCCCAAACGTCAGTTTGACCAACCACTATCTCTAATCAGCCTCATCATGCAGATTTTCAGCCTGATTGTCTTCTCAAGACCTCCCCTATAAATACCGAGCTTCAACTACATTTAAAGGGTTCAACACCAAACACAAGCCTCCCACGGAGCAGATTATATTTTCCTGTCATTTACCTTCTTGTAATGCATTTTCAATACTTTTACTAGCTTTCTTAGGAGTAGTGGCAGTTTGTAGGAAAATCCATTCATCAATATATCACACGACCCTTGATTCTCAAGGCGCCGGAGCACCATCTTTGTTACTCTTTCGTTCATCTCATATATCATACGACCGTTGCCACCTAGCAACGCCCCGGAGCACCACCTTAAAACCACTATCGACACCACCATTAACAGCCTTGTAGCTCAGGCCGTGAACCTGACGGCCGAGATCAGTTCCTCTCTCGGCCACAGTTGCTCTGATTAGAAGTCAGACTCAAATAGGTGCACTACTCATCTATTCACCCAATCAACTCATCCTCAACTGCACGGTAAACTGGGCTGGCACGCTCGCGCACAACCGCACCACACCAAAGAAGGACGACCCGTGTTGACGCAGATCCCTCCGGCCTGGAGCACCAGGCCATGAGAGTCGCGTTGGTCAACACGCTTGTTATGGGCTCGAATTTTAAATTGCATGCTTGCTTGGGAAAACTCAACCTGCTGTGCTTGACACATATTTCGCACGTATTAACAACTCTTTTTATTTCCCTTTTTTGTATGCAGGGATTCATCATCTTGACAAGACTTGTTATGGCATCTGCTGATCCATCACTCATCATCAAGGATCATCTTTTTTCCATGGAAGACAAGTTAAAAAGGGGGAGGCCGTCTCCCTTACTTAAGGGTGCCGGTGAAGATGCAGTCATAGATGGAGAACCGGCCCCAGAAGTTGCTCCTGTGATTGATCCCGCATCTATATCGAGGTGCTGTATAGAGAGGGGTCTGTTTCCGGTAGTTCCTCTATTTTTTCAATATCCGTGTGGCACCAGCAAGGGTTGGTCGAAATGGGTCGATCGAGAACTGAGGGACCCGTCTACTCGTGATATCTTGAGCCGGGCAGGGGTGCTGGATGCTATTTTCCTTTCCAAGGCGTGCGACATCCATGTTGAGGCCCAAATGCTCCGACATGTGGTGAGGCAGTGGAGTTCCGAAACTTACACCTTTATCTGTTCATGGGGAGAGTTTACTCCAACTCTTGAGGACGTAGCCAACATCTTCCACCTCCCACTTTGTGGTGATCAAGATCCTTTCCACATCATACTAACTTCGGAGGACGAAAGGAAACTTGAGGTTTTACGGAGGGGTGCCCTGACTGCTCCTAGCACTTCCTTGCGGTTTAGCAACTGGATTCAACATTTCGGGGATGTTCATCTCATTGTGGCTTGGGAAATTCCTCTTCTGTGATTTTTCCCAAGATTGCTTGCATGCACGGGTGTTGCCCTTGGCTTTGGTGGCAGCGCGTGGCAGCATGGTTCCCTTAGCCCCCATGTTCTTGGGGAATCTATATCGCTTGCTCGATCAGGTCCAGTTTCTTGAGAAAGGGGCAGCGGGAACTATGGCTGTGGAAACTCTACTGCACTCCAGCTTTCTCCAAGTATTCTTATGGGAGTGGTTCAAAGGGGTAGAAGTATCTTCGCTTCCTTATTCAAAGGCTAAGCAATCAGTTGATTCTGATGATGGTTCCTATGTATCGGAGTGTTGATCACCGCGAATCTCACGGCCTCGTGCCCCGGGCCGAGAGGATCTGCGTCAGCACGGGTCGTCCTTCTTTGGTATGGTGCGTTTATGCGCGGGCGTGCCAGCACGGTCTACCGTGCATTCAAGGATGGTGAGGGTGGATGGGTAGATGAATCGCACGCTTGTTTGAGTTTAACTTCTAATCAGAGCAACTGTGGCCGAGAGAGGAACTGATCTCGGCCGTCGGGTTCACGGCCTGAGCTACAAGGCCGTTAATGGTGATTGCTAGTGGGGGATTCTTGGGTGGTGCTCCGGCGCGTCGCTAGGTTGCAATGGCCGTATGATATGTGAGATGAACGGAAAGATGGCAAGGATGGTGCTCCGGCACCTTGAAAACCAAGGGTCGTATGATATATTGATGAATGAATTTTCCTACAAGTTGTCACTACTCCTAATAAAGCAAGTAAAGATACTGAAAGTGCATTATAGGAATATAAATGACAGAAGGTAAATGGCAAAAAAATATCATCTGCTCCTTTGGAGGCTTGTGTTTGGTGTCTGAACCCTTTAAACGTAGTTGGAGCCTGGCATTTATAGGGGAGGTCCTGAGAAGACAACAAGGCTGAAAATCTGCATGATGAGGCTGATTAGAGATAGTGGGTAGTCAAACTGACGTTTGAGAATGTAAGGTATGGTGGTGTGACCCCCATAAATCCCGGCCCCCGCCCTGATCGTGGGCTCTGCGTCTTGGGCCTTGGAGGAGCATTTAATGCTCTGGTCTGGTGGTTGGTGACTCAGTCTTTACGAGTCGTAAGATTTTCCACACCTAATCACCCTGATTTTACTCGCCATATCCTGACTTCAATCACTTCCCTTCCCTTTGTGCATTAAATGCTCTCATGCGGATCGTGGAGCCTCTATTGTAGCCAAGGGCATTACTTCATTAAATGAAGTGTGGGGCCTCGATGCCACGTGGCGTACCTTGGCCATGTTTTTGAGAGTCTCAATTTCTCCATTTATGCTCACCGTGGCCGTGGCTGTGATGGCTTTGCCTTCACGGCTCATCCTTATCCTACGAGAGAAACGAACCACAACTTGACGGCCCCCCTTTCTTTTAAGTGGTCGCCTTGGCCGAGAGGTCGCTTCTTCGGTCGGCTTCACAGGCCGAGATTTTTAGGCACAAACACGGAGAGGCTTCCTCTGATCTGTAGATGGTCCCGACGCATGCAAAGAAAGGGCCAAAATTTTCTGGAGCTGCTGGATAATATTGAGAGCTTCATCTTCCGCATCTACTGTGCCTTATCATAGGGATTTAAACATATACCCCTTTATGCTGATTTTGATGATTGTTCCGGCAACGACGGCGCGAGGTTGTCGGCTACAAAGAGAAGCGCTGTTAAGTGCCGCATGCCTTCCCTTGCCCACACTGGGTGACGACCACTTGGAAGCTTTCGTGTGCTATTCAGCTCATCGAGTCAGACGACAACTCGGATTCGATCAGGGTGTGCCTTCCGATCTTAGTCATAGGGATCCCTTTTCATTGCACAAGGTCTTTTGGACCGGGGACAACATACCGGAAGATGGCGGACTCTTTGCCCTTGCTCTGGCTGACAAGAGGCGCACTGGTGGCCTCTCGAAAGCTTACCAAAATTACTGGAATCGTTGCTTCGCTTCATTTAGCCGATTCCATGCTGCTCATTGTGACAGATTGCTTCCCACTATGGTCCGTCATGCTTGTCTAGTGTCAAAAGAGATGGCCATCTCCCTGAGTGAGAAACAGAATCTGCCCTTTACATCCAAAAGTGGGGAAATTGTCGGTGATTTTTCTAAGTTAAAACAGAAGTTGGAGAAGCCAAGCTCTCGTAGTGCCGGGAGAAGTGCTACGCATGGAAAGCGAAAGCGAGAAGGAAGCTGCAGTGTAGAGAAGAAGAAACAGGCTGTAAAGGACCCGAAAAGGTTTATTCCCAAGATAGCAACAAGTGATCCCCCCGGATCCAAAGGAAATGCTCCCACAGTGCCTTTACTGCAAAGCAACCTGTGGCTTCTGTCAGCAGAAAGCAGATTGGCAGGGTGTCGGAAGCTCTGTCTTCCCACAGTAAGTACCATCTACTTGTGACTCATGTCCATGTGTTTTTTTTTAATTATTTTGAACTTGCTCCTTGTCTCCCTTTTGTTTTATAGGTACTCCCCAAATCAAAGGGAAAGGCGAGAAAACCCCCATGGTCCCAAGGCGCCGAAGCATGCGTATACTTCAAACACGGTTTGCTGGCACTTGCCAAGGCAAGGGCGAAGACTCGAAACCCGAGGTAGTGGTGACAGTTGATGATGATGACGACGGAAGTGACGAAGATGATGCCGCAGAAACTGGGATTGGTGCCCATGAGCAAGGGAACATTCGCAGCGCAAGTGGCACAGATGAGGAGACGAGGACCAATATTACAGCCATGATGAAGGCACCCATCCAGATCCCAACACTCACTTGGAGGAGCCGGATGCCTCAGATATGCCTCCTGGATTTGCTAGTAGCCATGAGCGACGCATTAACATTGAACCGGTATTAGACATCCTTCTTGTTTGTTTTGTTTACATATATGTGTCGCGTGTTGCCTGCTTTAACTCACAACTCATGCTCCACCTTTTTTTTTTCTTTGTAGGTTATCCTTATCGCTAAGGACATGGCATGCCATTCCATAGAGGCTGGCTCTAGTCTTTCTGCTGCTGTTACCGACAGAACATAGGCTCCCAACAAAGGTATCCATCATCTGTTTTCCATCTTCTATGCCCTGGTCTTGACTCTCCTCATGCTATTTGTCACTTTGACTTGTTTTTCTTTCTTTTCTTTAGATCGAAAGTGCTCCACACGGTGCGAAGAATACACCCTATACTCCTCCAATTGACGTCGTTGCTGATGCTACCCTACACCTTCCAGCAGTGCTACCTCCTACTTCTCCTCTTCCTACAACATCCGACACAGCTGCCGGCATGACTCTAAACCTTTTGGCAGCATCGCCTCGTGGTGAAGTTACTAGCGAGAGTCTGCAGGTTGGTAATGTTTCCACCAAGAGAACCCCCGTGGGGCATCTATCAGAGGGAAATCTATCTTGGCAGTATTGGGAGAATTCTTTTACTGCGTTCAAAGCCTTCTTTGATGGTGGCGTCAAAATTCTTTGGTCCGTCGATGAGCTTCTTCCGCTTTGCTACAGATTTGACAAATATGCTACGTTCCAGGATGCTTTTGTATTCCCGGAAACAGCTGAAGTTTTGAAGAAATTCATGGACAAGTACGGAGGCTTTATGGACATTACAGGCATCACTTCCTCTTTTTCCAGGAGCACTGCCCTCCAGGCTCTTGGCTGGGTGCTTCATGGGATAGACACCATGCAGCTCATGGATATCACAGATCACAAGCTCCTTTGTTGGCGAGATGCCATTTGTGAGGCCATAACCCTAGGGTTCCATGTGGACTTTATCCTCAACTTGGTGAGGAATCTAGCACGTGCCGTATTTGGGGCCCGAGCTCTTCATGGCATGGGATTGATACCAGGTTCTGACAAAGTGAAAACTGCAGCTGACGCCTTAAACCTTAAGTGGCGAGAATTGGAGGCTCAACGTCAGGAATTGCATGATCTTCTCCTTGCTAGAGGTGTCTCTGTCGATGGTGCAGAGTGCGTGGCAGAAGCAGCAGCCAGGTTGTCTCATAAGGCGTCCTCCGTCCTTTTTGGACATTCTTCATAATTTCCCGGTATGTAACACTTCCGATTTCCCATCTCCTCGTCTTTCTTCCCGTTGTCATCTCATTTCCTTTATCGCTAGGCTGCCTCTTCCAGCATCGTTTGGTCTTGACATATGCTCTTACTTCTTCTTCTTTTTTTACAGGTTATTTTCTTTGGCTTGGGGTCAATTGGCTTGGTGAGCAGTTCCCATCTTTCTTGTGACCATAGGATGTATTAACCTTCAGCATGTATAACTTTATTTTTGCTATGGCTGTGTACCTTTTGGATAATCTAACGACTATGTCGTTATGACTTTGTAATGTAACTCTGAACCGCTGGAACTTGTATTAATTTCTGAATGCTTGTGTTGTAATCCGTACATCTCATATATATATTACTTGGTTGGGAGAATTTGCTCTTGTGAACTTCTTGAAATCTTTCTGACAGGTTGGCTAGCCTTAAAAACAAGGTATATGCTGCCGAAATTTCAACAGGACTTCTAAGTAAAAATATATGCTGCATTGCTTTCCAGAATTTTTTTTTTCTTTTGCAAGGCTTGTCCTAGTTATTTGGCCCGAAAAACACCTTCTTGTCATGCCTTAAAAGGGCCAGACTAGTGTGTGCATGGTTTTTACCAGGGTTTCGTAAAATTTCCAGATATCTCGCATATTCTGATTGTTTATCAAGAGAGAATAATGATTTCGTTGTTCCAACATCTCAAAAATGCATGTCTCTTTGTAATGGCTTGGCTTTGCATACCCCATGCTATTTTGCTTAGGCACGTTGCTTGTTGGGACCCCATCCAAGTGGCTTTGCTCGGAATGTTTTACTGCTAAGTAGTGTGTTTTTTTATTTTACATATATATATAGTGCAAAGTAAGTTTGGGATATAGAAAGGAGAATTAACGTGACAAATTTTCCTTTTCAAAATACTCCTTCTTTTTCATTTCAAAGCCCATGCTACCATAGTGATGCATTATACAAAAGTTTTCCAAAATACCAAGTAAGAACATAGAAGGAGCTCATATCCAAAATGAAAAGAAACACAATAACGAAACTGCAGAACGTAAGATTAACTTAGCAGTAGTAAGGTTTAAGCCACTTCCCGTTGACGGGGTCTGTTAGCGTGCTTTCTTTGTCAGAGACCAAGCGATAATAGTCGCTGCTGTAAACTTCTTTGACTGCGAATGGACCCTCCCATTGCAGGGCAAACTTGGAAGGTCCGAACACTTGTCTTCTTGCATGTTCGACAACTTTTAGCACGAGGTCTCCTTATTTAAATGCTTGAGGCGTGACTGTCCTGTTGTAGGCTTGGGCAACGGTTCTGTGGTAAAGTGATGTTCTCCTTTCGGCTTCCGCTCTTTTCTCATCCAAAGCCTTGATGTCTAACAAGCGCCACTCCGAGCATGTCTTTGCATCCCATTCAAGGTCATTAACAGCTGATATTCTAGCAGTGGGGATAGTGATCTCAATGGGCGATATGGCATCGGACCCGTACACAAGCGAATAGGGCGAGAAGCCCGTGCCACTTCTTGGAGAGGTACGATAAGCCCATAAGGCGTCCGGCAGGTGGACACTCCAGCCTCCTTCATACTCATACACCATTTTTCTTAGGATTCTCAACAAAGTTTTATTTGTAGCCTCTCCTTGCCCATTTCCTTGCGGGTAATATGGCGTGGTGCGACGATGCGTGATACCATAGCCACTAAGTGTCAAGCCTACTTGCTTGTTAACCAACGGAGTGCCATTGTCAGTGACAATCTTGTATGGGATTCCAAACCTGCACACAATGTATTCACGAATGAAATTTGAAATGGCAGCCCCCGTGGCCTTCCGAAGAGGAACCGCTTCAACCCACTTTGTGAAATACTCAGTGGCTGTGAGGATCCATATGTAGCCGTCCGATGGTGGATGGATAGTCCCGATCAAATCAAGCCCCCAAGTATGAAAAGGCCAAGGAGTGCGCATGTCCTATAATAACGTGGGAGGCTTGTGGCTTAGATTGGCATGGACTTGGCACGTATAGCACTTCTTCACGAAATTGTATGCATCATTCTCCACGGTAGGCCAGTAATACCCAACATTCAGTAGTTGCCGATAGAGCCTCTTCATCCCTTGGTGTTCACCACATTCTCCAGCATGAATTTCCTGCATCACTTGCTGTGCTTCCGATTCTCCTAAGCATTTTAATGGTTCACCATTAAACCCTTTACGATAGAGAGTGGAACCGTCTATGAAGTATCTCTTTAGTGTCTTTTTGAGCTTGTAAGCATGCTTGGTGCTGCTTGGTAGAATTCCCTCAATGAAAAATGATAAATACGGCACCCTCCAATCTCCCGCGAATGAAACGGTGAAGGATTCTTCGGTGGAGGCTATTGTTGAACACTTGGGACAATTGGCTTGAATTTCAGCTGCTTGTTTCTTCATTTCTGGCCAATAATAACCCTTGCGTTGCAGGCGTCGATATAAGCTGATTACCGGCTCCAAATTGCAAGTGGCTTCATGTACCTCTTGGAGCCTTCTCCGTGCTTCTATTATTCCTATGCAGTAGGTCAAAATACCTCCTAGCAGGCGTCTGTAAAGCTCCCTGAAGATAACTGCATAGTCCTTCAAGTCTTTGATGTCACCCCCCTTGCTCAACTTCTCTTTCACGGATTTTCCCCAATCTTCTTCTTCCAGCGGCTCCTCTTTGTCTACCGCGCAAATCTCACAGCCTGGGGTTCCGGGCCAAGGGGATATGCGTGGACACGCGGCTTCCTGCTTTTGGGTGTGGTGCGGTTGTGCGCGGGCGTGCCAGCATAGTCTACCGTGCGTTGAGATGTGGTTTGGATGGAGGTGGTGAAATGGTGCGCCTGTTTGGACTTGACTTTTAATCAAATGATTGTGGCCGAGAGAGGAACTAATCTCGGCCGTTAGGTTCACGGCCTGAGCTACAAGGCTGTTTAATGGTGGTGTTGATGGTGGTTTTAGGGCGGTGCTCCGGCGCGCTGCTCAGTGAGCGACGGTCGTATGATATATGGGGTGAATGAGCGAACAACAGAGATGGTGCTCCGGCGCCTTGAAAATCAAGGGTCGTATGATATATTGATGAATGGATTTTCCTTACAAACTAACACTACTCCTAGAAAAGCAAGTAAAGATATTGAAAGTGCATTACAGGAAAATATAAGTTGCTCCGTGGGAGGCTTTGGTTTGGTGTTTGAACTCTTTGAATGTAGCTTGAGCCTTGTATTTATAGGAAGAGTTCCTGGAGGAGTAATCGAGGCTGAAAATCTGCATGGTGGAGCCTGATTAGCGCAAGTGGGTAGTCCAATCGACATTTGGGATCGTGAAGCATGGTGTTGTGACCCCATAAATCCTGGTGAATCTCGGCCGCCGCCCCAATCGTGGTTTCTGCGCAACTGGCCGTGGGGATGCATTTATTACTCTGATAGTTAGTCACCCAATCTCTCAAGCTGCAAGAATTCTTGTGAGAATGTCTGCGTCTAATCACTCTGTTTTCTGTCGCCAATCCCTGACTTCAGTCACTTCCCACCTTCCCTCGCGCATTAAATGCCTATTCTTGGCCAGTGGGTTCGATGCAATAAACAGAGGCACTACCTCATTAAATGAAACGTGGGGCCCTGCTGCCACTTGATGATCTGACTTTAATTCCTTTGGCCGTCGTTTTGCTCGGCCTCGGCCTTGGCCTATAATCGAGGCCGAGATGGTCGTGCCTTAGCAACTTTTCTTCTGTTTTTAGGAAGGCCAGGTATCCCGGCAAAAAACGCCGCGTTTGAGTTTTATGAGCAAGTGCGAGGGCCGAGAGAAGGGGCGTTTCGGCCAATTCAAGGCCGTAACGTATTAGGCACAAACACTCTTGAGCCATTGCTTCAACTGCTGAAACATCCCTTTTTTATCCCGGTAATGTTGGGTTGCTCTTGGATGAATGAGAGTTTTGACCCTAATGTAGCCAAAGCATTAGCATATCTATTAGTGACTCCCGGGATATGTTCCAATAACACTTGTTTGAAAACACTAACAAGCTTTTCAGCAGCCATGCGATATGGTGCTAACGTTGATTCCTTCACAACAAAGCTTCCTTGTAATTGACTTAGCACCAAATTTGAATCACCAATTATTTTAATCTTTTCTATGCTCATTTCCTTTGTTGTAGACAACCCCATAGTGAATGCTTCATACTCCGCCACATTATTCGTGCATGGGAAATTTAGCTTGAATGAGAGGGCCGTGGCTTGCCCTTCAGGGCTGATGAGTACCACACCTGCTCCTCCACCATTCGATGTAGAAGAACCATCAAAGTAGAGGGTCCATGGTTCTTCCTCTGTAACGACAGCCACCATTTCCGGCAATTCTCCCAGAACTTCTTTGGAAAGGATTGATTCCTCCCCACCGTGGTCGTCTTGGGCAAGTAAGGCCCCAACCGCTGCGTTCGTTGGAGCCAAATAAAGCTTGAGTGTAAGTCCTGGAATAGGCGCTCTCATGGTGGGCAGCTTGGTGATTATTTGTTGCACTTGCAGGTGAGCCTCTTGACACTCCTTGCTCCATTCATACGGCTTGCCCTTCTTGAGTAAGGGGGTAAAAACACTCATTGTGGCAGCAAGGCCTGGGATGAAGCGTCGAATGTAGGATAATCTTCCCATGAAGCTTTTCAATTCCTTTGGATTTCTAGGCGGCGCAAGAGAGTTTATTGCTCTGGTTTTTTCAGGATCCACGTCTATGCCACGTTGGTGTACTTGGAACCTCAAGAATTTGCTGGATGAAACCCCGAACGCGCATTTCTTTGGGTTCATCTTCAATCCATACAGTCGACACCATTCCAGCACCTTCCTTAGCACCTCTTGATGGCCTTCTCTAGTTTTTGATTTCACCACTAGATCATCCACATAATCTTCGACTTACTTCCCCATCATGTCATGGAACACAGCTGTCATAGCCCTTTGGTAAGTGGCTCCGGCATTCTTGAGACCGAATGGCATGACTGTGTAATAGAAATTCCCATATTGTGTTCGAAAGGCTATCTTCTCAGCATCTTTTGGTGACATCTTTATCTGGTTGTAGCCACTAAATCCATCCATAAATGGCAACAAGCCTTGCCTCGAAGTTGAGTCAATTAGGATATCCATGTTGGGCTGCAGGAACTCATCTTTTGGGCAAGCTCGGTTGAGGTCCCGATAGTCCGTGCACACTCTAATTACACCAATCTTCTTTTTTACGGGAACAATATTTGCTAGCCACGTCAGATGCTTGATTGGTTTGATGAACCCAGCAGCTAGTAGCTTTTCAACTTCCACCTTGATTTGTTTTTCGATTTCCAGATGGAAATTCCTTCTTGGCTGCACAACCGGTTTTGTACCAAGCTCAATATTCAAAGTATGACTCACTAAGTTTGGATCCAAACCGGGCATTTCCTCGTAGCTCCGAGCGAACACATCTTGAAATTCTTTTAACAGAGAAGTCAGGGCTTCCTTCTCTTGACTTGCTAGGTGCACGCTAATAGAGATGGGCTTTTGGATAGAGGGATCTTCACTCAAATCGATCATTTCCAGCTGCTCATCAATTGCCATTGAACCATCTTGCATGTGCCTTGGTGCTGTCATAGGCTCCTGGAAAGCACAGGGCATGGGTGTTCTATCATCTGGACCTTTGTGGTTGTCCGTATGCATCACTTCTTCTCCATACTCGAGGCTTTCCCGCAGAATACGGTCGAGCCCCCGAACCCGTCATAAACGATATACCGTGCGTCCATCAGGCAGTGTCACCTTTGAGCATTGGGGTGAATCGTAAGCAGGATTGTTGATCTCCGAGTGTCTCTTCCTCTCTCGATCAACAATTGTTATAAGTTCCTCATTACTAAGATCACGAATTTTAGTCCATGAAGGTAGGTAGGTCCCGGAATTCTTGGATGGATGGCTTCCAGCACCTGTGCATTCGATATAAAATTCCGCCTCTGAATAGTGTGCTTCGCTTTGGTTGAACGGTGCTTGATTTCCTGGTATGCGGAGTGGCCTCAGCCCGATCCTCCCCTTCACGCATTGGTGGTAAGTAGAAACCATGAGCTTGTGCTTGTTGAGCCATGGTCTCCCAAGTAAAGCATGATAAGCTACATCCACATCTACCACGTAGAACTTGGTAAGCGACCGGATTGGCCCCACCTTCAAATTTATTTGTATGTAGCCAATGGTAACCTAGCTTTTATTCCCGAATCCACTGATACTTGTTTGGGACTGCACAACTTTGGATAATGGGATGCCAGCTGCTGTAAGCACAGATAGAGGCAATATGTTGATAGAAGAGCCCGTGTCCACCAAAGCTTTCCTTATAAACACATCGTTGATTTGTCCCTCCAAGTAAAGTGGCCTCCTATGATCCGGGTATGGGACCTCCATGTCTTCATCCGTGAAGACAATAGCATTGTCATTTTCCAAGAACGATCTCTGTGGTTGGGCAGCAAAGCAATGAGGCTTAGATTCTACAAAGATATTCATAAGGGCTACAGCAGCTGCTTCCCTTGCTTGTGGTCCAAAGCTAAGTTGGTCAAAAAGCGACTTGAATTTTGGATTCCTTTGGAGGACTTGTGAGGTTGTGGGTCCCTACTGCAGGCCTAGGTAACGCTCCATCACACTTGTTTCGGCCTTCGTAAGGTTGTGAAATGTTATAGCAGATGTTTCTTGTTGCACAAACGAGGCCCCCAAGTAGCATTCTTCCGACATGTCCATCAAGAATACCTCACTGCCTGCGCTATTATCCCATCCATCAACAAGTGGCCATTTGGTATTATAGCTTGAAGGTTTCGAATATTTGCACCAGTAAGCCTTCTCCATATTTCCACAAGGTTCCCAAATGGCCTCCGGTGGCTTCAAGTCATTCCTCCATGGGTGACACAACTCATCATCATCAAGCAAGTCACCGGAACATGTGATGACAGCGGCTATCTCCTTTCCCTTTCGTTTTGGCAAGTCAATGGCTTGCTTCCTAGAGGGAAGCTCAAGGACTCCTTCATGTATCTTAGCATGTAAGATTCTCCTTAAAGTTTGGCAGGCAGTGGTTGGATGCCCTACGGACTGGTGATAACGGCAATACCTGGGATCATTCTTCTCTTCTCTAGTAGGGACTTTGTAGGGTCTAAGAGGCTTGATTGCGCCATCAGCAATCATTGTGTCGAGGATGGCATGGAAATCTTCGTCTTTGCAAGGTAACGGCGGATATGTCTCCCTATCTTTTCGCTTGCGTGAGTTGTAGTCACCTGATGATTTATTATCCACGGCCAATGTTTGATGCGCCTCCTTCTTTTCACTCCTCCAACTCCTTTGTCTGGTTGACTTGACAGACATGCTTGTCTTTCTTACTGCTTCCAGCAGCCGAGAAAATTAGCTAATGCCAATATTTTTCAAGTAAACTCTATAATCTGCCACGATATTGCTGATGCAAATTTCGACCATTGCCTCCTCATCCTTCTCGTCATAGCAGTCTAAGGCTAGGTCCCGGAACCTGCGTACAAAGTCCACGGGATCCTCCCCATGTTTTTGGCGAGTATTGTTGAGTTGAGTGGTGGTAACTCTCTCCTCATGCTGGAAATAATTCTTGCAGAACTTGCTTGCCAAATCTTCCCACGAACGAACAGAGCCTGGTGCTAGTGTCGTGTACCATGTATAAGCACGGTCGGTAAGGCTCTTTCAGAACTCACGGAGCCGGAGATTATTGTTGCCAGCATGTGGTCCTGAGGCATCAAGGAAACGGTTGACGTGCTCTTTCGGGCTTCCTTTCCTCCCATCGAAGAGGACAAAGCTTGGTACCTCATAGCCTTTAGGATATGGCTGTTGGAGTAAGCTTGATGGGTATGGTGGCTGAGGAATATACTTCCAATCCTCCTGACATCGACTTAGTTCTTTTTCCAGCATAGCAATGACATCTTCTTGGGTGACAAAAGATGGTCCCTTTTGTTCAGACCCCTTTCCAGCAGCAGCAGACCCATCTTGTGGGTGTCTTTCATTTTCTTCGCTTCGCTTAGAGACCGAACTCTTCAGCTCCTTGATCGTGTCTGCCATCTCCTTCTGAGTTTCTCCCATGGCATGGATGGCAGCAATGAGGTCCGAGAGGGTGAAAGCTCCCTCACTTGCACGTTCTTCTTCTCCAGAGGAGGCATTTTGCCATGATTCCGAATCACCATGGTCTGGCCCATCTTGGGAAGTCATGTCGTTGCTTCTGGTCTTCTTCTTTGGAGGCATTGGTGCTGCTAATGGCCTAATCCCTAGCAGAGTCGCCAATTTATGTGGGGGTCTTTTTCTTCTGGCAGCTAAAAATGGGCTGGGCCGCCGCAAGGAGTGATTTGGTGGAATTACCCCCTTGTGTCTAAGTTCAAAGATTAAGCCCCAAGAATGTTTCGAAAGGGTAGTAAAGCCTTAGAAGACACCTTGGTTACCTTCACCAATGAAAATAGAAACAACTTACAGATTAATTTCCTAGCTTGGCATGAGAGGCTCGTGGCATGGAAGCAAAATTGCCATGAGTTAGCACCGAAGAGAAATTTGTGTGTCTCTAAGAAAAAATGAAGGTATTAAGATGGGAGAGGATGGATTTGTAGGAAGGTTTGGTGGGGAGAGATGGGAATGGGTGGCTTAAATGTTCTTCCGGTAACTTGACAGAGGCTCTGTCAAATACTACAACAATCTGCCAAAAGGGGAAAATGAGGGAGGAGGGTGAGTGGAGCACGAATTTGCTGGGTTTTGCAGGTGAGAGAGGAAGCTTGCTCTCCAGATGTGGATGATGCTTGCTGGGTTGAAGAGGCCTCCTTTTACAGCCGCTGGAAGTTGGCCATTCCTAAGAAACCCTAATGGTTTCTACCCAATTTTAGCCAAGCTTTTTCTTTCCTTTCTCCTCCTATCTGATTTTGGAAAAATCTTCTCTGCCCAATCCCACAAAATCAGGGATTTTTGGGAGCTCAATGTTCTTCCCGCGGTTGCCACAGTGGAGGACTTCTTATTTCCAACCATCTCCCTCTCCCCTTTCCTTCTTTCTTCTGTGACCAGACCTGATGGGGGAAAGGAATGGGTATGCATGCTGGTTCAAAGGGTGAATCCTCTCCTAGTAGCCTGCACGTCCACATCCCTTGGTCCTTTGGATGTTTTTGGCTTGAAACTTGCTTCTTCCCATGGGCTAAAGCCTCCCAGCAACTCTGCTCACATGGTCCCCCAAGCTCCCCTCGTGGCTTCAGCCAAGAGCTGGGACTTTTGCAGATCTTTATTTTAGCTATTTGGGCCTTCTAAGACAATAAGTTGGTTTATCAACCAAATGGGCCAACTTTACCAAGTGTTGGGCTATTTTGTTGAGGTAAGGGGCTGATTTTTCTAGGATACTGGGCTATTTTCTTTCTCTCTTGTGCTTACTCATGTTTGGGCCTAAGAAATGGGCTTGAGTCCCGAGGCTCCCAAGCAACCCAAGATCTCCATTTCTCAGCTCATCAATGGGCTTTATGACAACTTATTACCATCCATACCACAACCCACTCAAGTAAGCCCCGGGCATTTGAGTGGCTTGGGCCCACTTAGGCTTGTAGCGTGATTGGGTGTGAAATAATAATTTCCCGCTTGGCATGGCATGTCGCTTGACATGCTTTAATTTTATCGTCCTTGAAGAGAGACATGACGCTTGACAAGATAATTAGCATAGGCTTGTAGAGCTAGGGTATTTTATAAGCACATCTCGATTCTTAGCATGACGGATCGTTTATTTGGCATGGCACGTGGACTGTGGCTCGTGCGAGTGCGTGTGACAAATTTTTGCGTGCTCCCAGTCGGATACTTTCTTAATATAGTGTCGTATTAGGCCGGGAATTTATTTGGGCCCAACCTTGGATTATTTTTGGGCCTCAACATATATGTGAATATACGTGTATATATGTACATTCTAGTATACGTGTATGTAAGTATAATAATAATAAGGGCTTGTCCAATATAGATCCCTACATTTTCTATTTCCTAGACATATACCCATCACTCTATAAATCTATGTGTAAAACCCAATTTCAAATTTAAATGACCAATAGGATATAAGAGGTCGTAGTGTTCCTATATTTTTACATCGTTGCCACCAAACTTCATATTTTATTTATAATTTATTTCAAGCATTTCATTAACTGTCATAATTGTAATTAACACTCCCTATTAATAGCATATCAATCACCCCATTTCTTTTGGTTGTCATTCCCTCTCATATACCGCCCCCTAAAATTGCAAACCAAAAAAAATATCTTTAAATTACATATCCAATAATGTACCTATAAAAAAATATAAATATAAATATATATGTATAATAATAAATATATTATTTAAATAAAATATAGGTATATTATTTACCAAAAATTTTTTTTAAAAAAAAAAAACTAAGTCAGTTACTTTGTAATTGAAATTTCCATACATTTTTCTTAAATTAAAAATAGGTACACAATAATTTATAGAAAATATAGGTACATTATTTACCCATAGGTAAATTATTTTACAATATACCTATAAATGTGTATAGGTACATTATTTGGAGAGGAAAAATAGGTTCATTTAAAAAAATACGTACATTGTTTTACTAGGTATATTATTAGTGGAAAAAAATAGGTACATTATTTGGTGAGAGAAAATAGATTCATTTAAAAAAATTGTTTTTCATAAAACAAATAATAGGTACTTTATTCAGAGAAAAAAGGGTACATAATTTAGAGAAAAAAAAAATAGGTACATTATTTAGAGAAAAAATAGGTTCATTTAAAAAAATGTTTTTCATAAAACAAACAATAAATAGATTATCAAAATATTTTTCAACATAATTAGAATGTACACTATTATTCATAAAACTATAATAAAATAGATTACTAGTAGTATAATTCATAAAAGAAAAACAACAACAAAAATTTATTTAATAAACCAAAACGTTTTTTTTTTGTCATAAAATAAACCAAAACATTACTAATATGTTAATGTTGAATTTAATATTTAATTTCAAAGAAGTTTCTAAATTAATTCCTACATTCAATACAACCATTTGAAGATCTTTCCAAATTCAACGTGTGTCATTAGTTACACCTCCACATAACACGTTAACTTGTAAATACGGGTAGTTTTGGAATCCGAAAAATAGAATAAATCAGATTTTAAGCTAAATTAGGTAACTTGCTTACTTAGATCCTAGTTAGCGGGTTTTACTTGAAAAAATTGGGTATTTTAAATAGAAAAATAAAGGAAAGGGTTGTAGGTGATTACAAATGAATTTTATGGGTCTAAGCTCAATTTACTATAATAATAATAATGTATGTTATTAATTTTACAATATAATATATGCATTTTATACATTGGTGAGCATTGGGACTAGCTAATTCTCCCTTTCCACATGGGATTAGTAGTCCCCTCCTAAGGAGGTGTTTTTGGTGGGCCCGGTATTAACAATCCCATCTAAGACTAGGATTAGATAAAACAAACATGGTACTAAATTTAGTCCAAGCCAATTCAAGCCAATCCTGTGTAACAAACGAACCCTTAGATCCTCAAGCCAATAAGGAAGGTGGCAGCAGCCCAGAGAAAGGTACCAAGAGCCAGGGATGAATCCAGGATTTCAAAATACATTGGGTTGGATTTCCCTTATAAACAAACTCGACAGTACGAGTGAATTTCATTGATAACAAAAATTATACACCTAATCAGGGGGATGTATTGGGCTGTACCCTCAAAATACATCTAGTACATAAGATATAAACTAGTAAAAAAAGACAATAATAAATAAACATGCAATGCAAATACATAATACAACTATTTGAGTTGTACCCTTCTAGGCTTCAAAGAGTTGAAATCAGTAATTATTGATTCGTTATCAATACTATCAACAAATTCTTTTTCAAATGCTGACATTGAATGACTGAATAACCTATTCAGCCCTTTCTTATTTAACCTCATGTGAGCCACACGTAATTGAGGAAAGGAAAAAAATCCAGATTCACACGATTCGTGAGTCACACTGGCGTCGTCTCCTCCACTTTTCTGATAAATGAATAGGCTTGACCTCAACCACCGCTGACTGCTGATAGCAACCATGTGCCTGCAACGAAATCGATGGCGAATTTAAGCCCTAGGTTCTTGTTCAGCAACGGTGTCGTTTCACAGCCTGCCAACACTCCGATAACAAGCTTCCTCCCAACGCACCCAGGTACACCATTCCAACACCATTCTCTCTGCTCCTCTGTTTGAAATTCAAATTCAAATTCTATGCTAATTTTTTAACTTTGGGTCCAAAAGTTTTAAAGCTCAACCTTTCTTACGTTAATTTCAATTTTTTTTTTCAAGTGGGTTCAAGGCGAAAATTTATAGGTTTGTTCAATACTTGAACCTTTTTGGAGTTGCTATTGGCCATGGGTAAGTTTGAGTGTTTAAACCTGGGTAAGAACTTGGTGATGGTGTTTGCTTATATGTAATTCAGTGATATAAATTATGCTTTTGGCTAATGGGGTTTTTCTTCTTCTTTTCTTTTGGATGTTGATTGTGATTAAATAGGGAAATAAAGAGGTCTAACTGTTTCTAGGTGAATGGTGACACAACACCATGCCATGTAAACAGCAACCCTTATATGATGGCTTTTGGCATAGCAAATTATCTTCTCTAAAATTCCAAACTTACAGTTATGGTGGCTCTCTATTGTTGCTGCAGTCATGTCCTTCACTTTACTCCTCAATTGCCAAAGTTGCACCTAAAAACTAATAGCAGCATATACGTTTTATACTGCTAAATTGATGATTTTAAATCTTAGTTTTTAGGATTAAATTGGTTTTGGTAAAGTTGACTTGTGATTTTTTTTAAACTTTTTTTTGGCTTGCGTCAATTTCAGAAACTGGAAGTATCAAGGGAACTATGACTTGGATATGCATTGGAATTGTGACACAAATCCAAAAATATTTGGAGGAGCTCTCAAGCACTTGGTGACAAAGCTTTTGCCTACTCTTGCTCTTTGAATCTCAGAGCTGGTGCTTTCTTAGCTGTAGGATATGAATACCGTTATTAACATTTCTATAACATTTCTTATGTGCAATTGCATACAATGTTTGTGAAATTGCATACATTTTATGCAATTTTTGACCCATGTATACAATTACCAATAATGTGTATGTTTAAAGCAATTTTTGACCCCTATATGCAATTACCGATAATGTGGAGCGGTCGACTCAAATGCTAGAGTAATCTCTCTCTCCCCTGTGAGAGTTTTATTCTGTTCTTATCTTACGTTTCCTTGATACAAAAAATAATTTACAAATTTTCAAAGAAAAGTATAGTATTTTTAGTAAGTTTTATTTGTTCCATAATTTTTTAAAATTTCATAATTATCAAATTGACCTCCTCACAATTCTTAAAATTTTAAGCTAAAACTAACCTTGGCAAGCTACTCTAATTCTTGAACTAGTAGTTCTCATCATACGAGTCGTCCATGAGGTTAATTGGCTGGTTCCTTAGGTAAATTGCACATAAGAGGTATTTTACTCAAAAAATGTAAGGTGTTCATTCGATGAGTAAAAGATATCGTTGGATTGGTAAAGAAGATTTATTTGTCAATTTACTCTAGGAACGATCACGTTTACTCAACAGCCAAACCCTTTACGTTCATGGGATAAAATACCCCGTTCATTGAGTAATTTACGTAAGGAACTAGGCGATTTATGACAGGACCCGCCCTGAATTCCTCGAAACTCGAGACAAATCCTGTGGAAATTCCGACATCACACCGATGCCGGGCCCACTAACTAAAAACCAAGCCTCTTTTCCAAATTAAGGGGAAAGAGCATAAGACTTTCTACCGAAATTTCGACAGAGTCTCCTCTATAAATTGAACATTTCCCAAAAATTCCAACCTGCATAAAACACATTTAACAATACCAACCGGCAGCATGCACAATATAATCTCAGGCAATTCATCTAATTGGCCTATGGCCTTCAAATAATTCAACCAACAATGTTCTTAAGTCAATTAATACATAAGCCATGTAATTAATGACCTCCAACAACTTTACAAATACCACAGAAATCATTAAACCGAATTTAAATCCAACAATCACATTGAAAACCCGATCACACATTCAGAATCGATCAAACCTTTTAAACGCAATAATATTCCGCGACTGCACCTGGTGAGACCCCAGGCTGCCTACGTACCCTTGGACAAGGGATCAAGCCACACGTAGTTCTCATCATCAATAGTCACAACTCCGATAATAGACAATGAAACATTATCACTTATTCCCACTGCATCGTATTAAGAAGACATCACAGGCTTGGACAAACTCCGACGGGCCTGGGCAAAATAAATCACATAATCCACCCCATACGCCGGAACATCCACAGCCACGTATGGGGTCCGTCACACGCCGGAAAACTCCAACGACACGTGTGACATAACAATCATATAATCCACCCCATACGCCGGAACATCCACAGCCACGTATGGGGTCCGTCACACGCCGGAAAACTCCAACGACATGTGTGACATACAATCACGTAATCCACCCCATACGCCGGAACATCCACAGCCACGTATGGGGTCCGTCACACGCCGGAAAACTCCAACGACACGTGTGACATACAATCACATAATCCACCCCATACGCCGGAACATCCACAGCCACGTATGGGGTCCGTCACACGCCGGAAAACTCCAACGACACGTGTGACATAAAAATCACATAATCCACCCCATACGCCGGAACATCCACAGCCACGTATGGGGTCCGTCACACGCCGGAAAACTCCAACGACACGTGTGACATACAATCACACTAGAGACCAAAAACCTTTCTAACATTAAACCCATAACCGGGGAGGTACCTAAGGTAGTGCTAATAGCATTCAAATTAACATTCTAAGTACCCAACACAAAATCAACAGGGATAGTACTTTCTCAAATATTATATAAAAACTCAAGACACTCGAATAGGTCAAACTCATATGTATCACAATTACTTTACAAGAATAAGGAATTCAACTATTAAATATATAAAGTATTTAAATAAATCATTAAATTCAAAAACATAAGATTTCCATCACAAAACCACGAAAATAAACTCAAAGACCTACATAAATCAAATGACGGTCAAGACTCGTCCAAAAGAGTCGTTCTAGTACTCCTTGAAGAGTGAAAACTACATCGGAAGACTCACGGTCAACCGAGGGTCAAACTGCCCAAACTTGGTCAACCGGGCCCGCGGGGCCCACGACCTCCAAACTCCGATCCAAAAGTTCCTACGTTTCCTACAAGGCTTCGGACACACATCCTGCAAGTTTGGTCCAGATCGGACGGCCGGATCACTCACGATCGTACGATCGGACGGTTACTAAAATCCTAGCCCTAGGGTTGGCATTTCCGAAGTATCCGGGACTCCGTTTTACGATCCGTCGAATCCTACTCAATCCTAAGGATGCCCAGGTTAACATATAATAAATTCAAGACCATCCAACGGTCCAAACCTGTCGAACCCGGATAACGCGTAATAGGCGATATCCGTTCGAGACTCATATGGTATCCAAATTGAGATCCGTAAAATCCTACGCGCTCGTGAGGACCAGGGGATCGCATTGGGACTTAATACCCCTCTGCTACAGTGCCCACGCGCAGCCACACGCGCCGGCAGCGCGTGGGTGTCCAAAGCGATAACCGCTCGCCGGAAAAACTTAACATCTTGACTCCAAACTCCTACCCTAGGTAATACACCTAATTTGGAGTCACTTTTGTTCTTGGGCATACCCCAAAAACCAACCGGAAGTGGCTGAAAACGGAGGTCGAAACCGGCAGATTTTTCAATTCGAAAATCGACTTGCCTACGCTAGAAATTTCTCAATTCCTATCCAACCAGCAGCTAGATCATGAAAAGTAGTCGAAATTCCATACCTCATTCGTCCGATTTGGTGGAGAATTGAGGTAGAACAAGCGATGGGAAATTCTGTCAAAACCAGCCGCGATTTTCTGCATTTCCGACGAGATTCCGGCGGCTGAAGGGGCTGTTGTCGACGGGGAAGGACCGGGATGTGACGGCAAGGCTGAGCCGGTCCATTTGGGTCTGATCTCGAGGCCAGCCGTGGCCTGTAGCGACGGTGGTGGCTCCTTGGAGCCACCGGCTGTGTAGAAAAATATGAGAGGGGGAGGGCTGCTCGCAGGCTGAGAGAGAGAGAGAGAGATTCTGGTTTTAAAACCAGTTTTGCAAAATTACAATTTTGTCCCTACTTGAATTTTCCTCGTATCTCTCTCGTTATAACTCGGATTCGAGTCCGTTACGTGTCTACGGACTCGTTTCGACGTGCTCTACGCAACGGTATAACCGGAAGTCCCAAATTCCTCCCCGAACTTAAAATGACCTTTTTGCCCCTTTTAAAAATTAAGTAAATATTTATTATTTTCCAAAACCCTTAATTAATTCAAATCATTTTATTTTTTATTGTTTATTTCAATTTATTTTCCCATTTCAATTTATTTCCTCTTAATTTAATTATTTATTTCTTTTTCGGACCGGGATGTTACAATTTACCTCACGAAAGACAAAGAGGTAAATTACTCAACAAGTCTGCAAATGAACACACATAAAAAAGAGGCCCTCTAGCGAAAAAGAGGAAATTTGGTGATCTTTGCATACATTATAAGAGTGTGAGCTAATGAGCCTTCTAGTAAAAACAAAAAAAGTTAAAAACCAAAAGAAGGACGGAATGCAATTGCATATTGTAAACTAAGAATTGCAAACAGACATTACGAAATTGCATATATATATATATATATATATATATATATATATATGCAATTGCATATTGTAAACTATTGTAAACTAAGAATTGCAAACAGACGTTACGAAATTGCATACATATATATATGCAATTGCATATTGTAAAATAAGAATTGCACATACATGCTACGAGATTGCATACAGGTTTATGCATATGGATATTGCAAATTGAGAATTGCACACATGTGCTATCAAATATGCAATATATGCCCACAAAAACCATTAAACATGGCTAAATTGTTGATTTATTCATTGAACTTGTATCCAATTTTCAATTTATGGCATGACATTTTTTTATAAAATTACGGATATGAATTTGTTTTTATCGCCAATGTCTCCTCCGCCATTTAATTCCCTAACATTTCGTCCAATTTATCATTAAATATGAGGGCACGTTGGTCATTTCATACGTTAAGCATACGCAGGGGTTACGTTCGTTGAGTAAAGTTTCCTATTCCCCGAAAAAATGGGCCTAGCGAACTTATTTTTTCAAACAAACGGGCTATTTGTTCACCTGAACGCAACGCAAGGGGTTGCGTTCCTTGAGTAAAGTTGCCCATTCCCAGAAAAATGAGCCCAACTAATTTATTTTTTCAAACAAATGGGCTATTTGTTCACGCAAAAACCAAGGGTTGCGTTCGTTGAGTAAAGTTGCTTGTTCCTCGGAAAAATAGACCCAACTAACTTATGTTTGTACCATATCTGACCCTCCACTCATACAACGACACGTGGATCACTTAAGCTCACCCAAGTACCCAAGGCCTTGAACAATCGGCATCGGCTACCGATGGCATTGTCTCAAAGCCGCAAACAGTCGCTACAGGCTCATCATTGTCTAGAATCAGTATGCCTTACCGATTCTACAGAATCAACCTCGAAGCACCCGCCCGAAATATCTAAAGACTCGTGTCAACCTCGCAGGGCCCTCCCACGAGTCCCACATCGAAATTAAGTACTAAGAGCATACAAAGTGCCCTCTATAAATAAGCCCTTCACTACAACACAGGGGTAAGACTTTTTCAGCTTGACTTTTATACTAATATCTTGTCAACAGCAAAAAGCTCTTAGAAAACAAACTTACTTTGGCATTGGAGGGTCTTAGGCTGGTTCCACACCGGTTCCATTGACCTTACGAGTCTTGGCTTCCTTCTATTCAGGATCAGCATCCGAAGACAGGAAGAATCTACCTTCGAACACTCAATCAATCTCTCGATCGTCCATCTCACTTGTAAGTTGCACTCATCTCTATCTGTTCAGTTTTAGCGCCAATGTTGAGGCCCAAAAAGGTCACGATTCGGCCCAAATAAATTCTCGGCCCAATGCAATACCTTACCGAGAAGAAACCCAATTTGGGCACGCGAAAGTTCGTCATATGCGCTTGCACACATGCCACGCCAAGCAAATAAGCAACACGCCACGCTACAAGCTTAAGTGGGCCCAAGCCACGCAAGATGACTGGGGCTTGCTTGAGTGGGTTGTGGTATGGATGGTAATAAATCGACATGAGGCCCATTGATGGGCCGAGAAATGGAAGTCCCGGGTTGCTTAGGAGCCTCGGAACTCAAGCCCATTTCTTAGGCCCAGACATATGGGTGAGCACAAAGAGAAAATTATCCCAACCAAAATATCCTAACCAAAATAGCCCAACCAAAATAGCTCATTGACTCAACCATAAAAAGCCCAATGCTTGAAAGAGATAGCCCACTTACTCAATAAACCAACTTGGCCCATACAATTACAATAGAAGAGCTGCAAAGCTCCAGCACCTAGCTGAAAAACAAAGCCACAAAGGAAGCAAGATGTCCACATATGCAGAGCTGCTGGAAGGCTCCAGCACATGGGAGGAACAAGTTCCAAGCACAAAACATCCGAAGGACCAAGGAATATTGGAGCGCAGATCACCATTTGAACCAGCATGCATACCCATTATCTTTCCCTCATCAGACCTGGCCATAAAAAAGAGGAAGAAAGGAAAGGAAGGAGATAGCTGAAAAGGGGAGTTCTGAGGCAGCTGCGGGAAAGGGGGCCTTGAGCTCCACAAAATCCCTGATTTTGTGCAAATGGGCATAGTAGATTTCACCAAAATAGGATGATTGAAGGGATGAGGGGAGAAAGGAAGGGAGAGATTTGTCCAAATTGGATAGAACCATTAGGGTTTCTTGGAAAATGTCAGCTTCCAGCGGCTATAAATAGGGCCTCTTCTACCCAACAAGAAACAACCATATTCAGAGAGCAAGCTTCCTCTCTTGCATGCAAAACCCAACAATTTCGTGCTCCATTCTCCCTTCTCTCCCATTCTCCCTCTTCTGGCAGACTATTCTCACATTTGACAGAACCTCTGTCAAGCTGCCGGAAGAACACTTAAGACACCAATCCCTTTCTTTCCCTCCTTTCTCAGCCAAACCTCTTTGCAAACTCTCCATCTCCTGCCTTAATACCCCTTTTTCACCCAAGAACACTCAGTTTTCTCTTCGGTGCTAAACTCATGTCGATTTTGCTCCCATGCCACAAGCCTCTCACGCCAAGTCAAGAATTTATCTGTAAGCTGTTGTTAATTTCGTTGGTGAAGGTAACCAAGAAGTTTCCTAAGGCTTCACTACCCTTTCGAGACGTTCTTGGGGCTTGATCTCTGAACTCAGACTCAAGGGGCAATTTCATCCATTTTGCTACTTACGGCAGCCCAGGCCCGTGGTAGCTGCCGGAAGAAAAAAGCCCCTACAGCCAACAACTTACTTTTTCAAACAAACGGGCTATTAGTTCACGTGAACGCAGGGGTTGCGTTCGTTGAGTAAAGTTACTCGTTCCTCGGAAAAATGGGCCCAACTAACTTACTTTTTCAAACAAAGGGCTATTTGTTCATGCAAACGCAATGGGAACGTGTTCGTTGAGTAAAGTTACCCATTCCCCAGAAAAATAGACCCAACTAACTTACTTTTTCAAACACACGAGCTATTTGTTCATGTGAACGCAGGGGTTGCGTTCGTTGAGTAAACTTGCTCGTTCCTCTGAAAAATGGGCATAATTAACTTAATTTTTCAAACAAACGGGCTATTTATTTACGCGAACGCAATAGGTTGCATTCGTTGAGTAAAGTTACCCGTTCCCAAGAAAAATGGGCCCAACTAATTTACTTTTTCAAATAAACGGGCTATTTGTTTACGCGAACGCAGGGGTCGAGTTTGTTAAGTAAAATTGCTCGTTCATCGGAAAAATGGGCCCAACTAACTTACTTTTTCAAACAAACGGGCTATTTGTTCACGCGAACACAGGTGTTGCGTTTGTTGAGGAAAGTTGCCTGTTCCCCGGAAAAATGGGCTCAACTAACTTATTTTTTCAAACAAACGGGCTATTTGTTCATGCGAACGCAATGGTCTGTGTTCGTTGAGGAAAGTTGCATGTTCCCCGGAAAAATGTGCCCAACTAGCTTTCTTTTTCAAACAAATGGGCTATTTGTTCACGTGAACGCATGGGTTACTTTCGTTGTGTAAAGTTTCCCGTTCCCTGGAAAAATGGACCCAACTAACTTACTTTTTCAAACAAACGAGATATTTATTCACGCAAACACAAGGGTTGCGTTCGTTGAGTAAAGTTGCTCGTTCCTCGAAAAAATGGGCCTAATTAACTTACTTTTTCAAATAAACGGACTATTTGTTCACGCGAACGTAATGGGCTGCATTCATTGAGTAAAGTTGCCCGTTCCCCAGAAAAATGGGCCCAACTAATTTACTTTTTCAAATAAACGGGCTATTTGTTCATGCGAACGTAATGGTCAAGTTCATTGAGTAAAATTTCTTGTTCATCGAAAAAATGGGCACAACTAACGTACTTTTTCAAACAAAAGGGTTATTTGTTCACGCGAACGCAGGTGTTGCGTTCGTTGAGAAAAGTTGTCTGTTTCCCGAAAAAATGGGTTAAACTAACTTACTTTTTCAAACAAACGGGCTATTTGTTCAAGCGAACGTAAGGGGTGCGTTCGTTCAGTAAAGTTGCCTGTTTACCCGAAAACTGGACCAAACTAACTTACTTTTTCAAACAAACAGGCTATTTTGTTACACTAACGCAGGGGTTGCGTTCGTTGTGTAAAGTTGCCCGTTCCCTGGAAAAATGGACTCAACAAACATACTTTTTCAAACAAACGGGCTATTTGTTCAAGCGAATGCAAGGGTTGCGTTCATTGAGTAAAGTTGCTCGTTCCTGGAAAAATGGACCCAACCAACTTACTTTTTCAAACAAACGGGCTATTTGTTCAAGCGAGCGTAAGGGGTGCGTTCATCCAGTAAAGTTACCCGTTTACCCAAAAAATGGACCAAACTAACTTACTTTTTCAAACAAACGAGATATTTTTTCACGCTAACGCAGGGGTTGCGTTCGTTGTGTAAAGTTGCCTGTTCCGCGAATAAATGGACCCAACAAACTTACTTTTTCAAACAAACGGGCTATTTGTTTACGCAAACGCAAGGGTTGCGTTCGTTAAGTAAAGTTGCCCGTTCCCCAGAAAAATAGACCCAACTAACTTACTTTTTCAAATAAACGGGATATTTGTTCACGCGAACGCAAGAGGTTGCGTTCCTTGAGTAAAGTTTCCCGTTCCTCGGAAAAATGAGCTCAACTAACTTACTTTTTCAAACAAGTGGACATTTTGTTCACGCGAACGCAAGGGGTTGCATTCCTTGAGTAAAGTTTCTCATTCCCCGGAAAAATGAACCCATCTAACTTACTTTTTCAAACAAACGGGCTATTTGTTCATCCGAACGCAATGAGTTGGGTTCGTTGAATAAAGTTTCCTGTTCCCCAGAAAAATTGGCCCAACTAATTTATTTTTTCAAACAAACGGGCTATTTGTTCATGCGAACGCAAGAGTTGCATTTGTTAAGTATAGTTTTCCGTTCCTCGGAAAAATGAGCCCAACTAACTTACTTTCTCGAACAAACGGGCAATTTGTTCACGCGAACGCAAGGGTTTGCATTCCTTGAGTAAAATTGCCCATTCCCCAAAAAAGTGAGTCCAACTAACTTACTTTATCAAACAAACGGGCTATTTGTTCACACAAACGCAATGAGTTGCGTTCGTTGAGTAAAGTTGCTCATTCCTTGGAAAATGGACCTGATGTTGCGTCTACCCAAGTGCAAATAGTCACACGTAGTAATAATCTTGGAAGTCCATGTATCGTATCCTCAAGGAGCAGGTAGACAAATGTCTGCATACAAAGAAATAATTAAAAGTACCAAAATAAAAGTGACAAGCAAAATGGACAAGTAATTTCATTTGATTGTTGTAGAGATTGAGTTTAAAAATGAAATATCAATAATGGAAATGCTAAGACATCAAGGTTCAATTCTTTAAGCAAAAAATGTTTCATGCTCTTTAATCCAAATTAAACTCGATTAAAATTATCATTGAGAAACTTTAACCGGAAGATAAAGAAATTAAAACCAATTTACTTTTTCAATGTTATCTTTTATTAATGATTGTTCATAAAATCTAGTTGCTTAATATCTAATCTTTTAATTTAAAAGCATGCTAAGTCAGTTCTTAACAATGAGAAAAATATAATTGAACTCATGAAAAGATAGTAGCACTTAACATCAATCAAAATAAAAGGATATGAAAATATTGAACAACCAAAAATAAAAGAATTTAGCAATTCATACCGTATATTGGATTAAAGAACAATTCACAAACTTACTCAAAGGACATTCCCTTTAGCCTTAGCCAGAGTTCTAGCAACTCATTACAAAGGAAAACATAACTAAATTTTGAATGAAATGGATAAAGAAATCTGTCGTCAAGATGCCTTGCCAAATAAGTTGATGGGTGATTTATAGTAGTCAATGAGGTGAGTGGGAAGTTAATACATTCATGGTAGGTAATGAAGGGTCTAAGTGAGAGATTCATTGGATTAAACATGTGATGATGGTGGAGAGTTGGTGGAAAAGAAATAACGGTGAGGTAGTGGCCGTTAAATGGCTATGAATGACCTGAAATAGGCTCTTTAGCTTCAACGGTTTTGTCTTCTCTTTTCCTTCTTTATAATCACAATAATCCCACAATCAATTCTTCAATAAAATCCACCAACAATTTTCTTCACACCTGGCTCGAACTTGGACAAATGTATGTTCAGCTTTTGGCTTTCCAACTTCCTACAAAAGATAAATTTACCTAATAAGTTCACCAAATTAATATAGAAAATTCATGAATCCAGTTGGTGAGAATAAAATGTAACAACAAGTGAAATTATGTTTATTAAGCCAAAATTATATCATAAAGTCTCCAAAATAATATTAAAAAGATGTAATTTGAGACTCTCATCACCTGACTAGCTTACTTTTTCAAAAAAAATAGGCTATTTGTTCACGCGAACGCATGAGTTACGTTCGTTGAGTAAAGTTGTCCGTTCCCCAGAAACATGGACCCCACTAACTTATTTTTTCAAACAAACGGAATATTTATTCACGCGAATGCAAAGGGTGCGTTCGTTGAGTAAAATTACCCGTTCCCCAGGAAAATGGACCCCACTAACTTACTTTTTCAGGCGAACGCAGAGAGTGCGTTCGTTGAGTAAAGTTCGCCGTTCCCCGAGAAATTGGACCAAGTAAAATATTTTATCAAACAAACGCACTATTTTTCCATGCGAACGCAGGGGTTGCGTTCATTTGATAAATTTAAATGTTGGTATGTTCGGTAAGAAAAAAATAAGAGTTCACAAGAAAGAAGAAGACAGGAATGGGTGTTTTATTTTGAGTTGAAGAAATTATTATTATTATTTTTTAAGGAAAAAACGTATGGGTGTGATATATACTATTGCTATATCCAAAGTCGGATTACATGACTTGGTATATCCAAAGTCGAGAGGGAAACAGCCCAGATTGTACGCTAAGGTCCCTAAGCAATCACTTAGTGGAAAAGGAAGTGAATATGAATCTATATGGTTTCTCCTCATTGTTTGCACCTCATAGGAGCTCTTCATTTATGTAGATGGACACTCGCCTAAATTATAATCCAATATTTAAACAAACCATTATAATCAACATTTTATTTTCAAACTTTTCATTAATACGTATTACATACCACTTATATTTCATCATATGTATATCTTATTATTAGTAAATTTTGAGTTTTATTTGTTCAATACATTCATTGATCATGTACATAACATTTATAAAAATTTTACACCAAAATTACGTATTTCAACGCCTGTATTTGTCATTTTTGTTGACTTTTTTCCGATACCTAAAACGATAACGATATATTCCCCCAAATATCCGTAAATTAGAGGCCCGATATTATCTGCACGACCGATATTTTAATCCTTGACCTTACCTTTGTGAGATGCAGAAATTGGATTCATCACTATCCATGTTAAGGGTAATGATTAAAATATTGATCTCGAGTATAAAAACCTGAAAAACCATTTGAGTTCCAAGAACTTGAACAACCATTTGAGTTCCAAGAACTTGAACAACCATTTGAGTTCCAAAAACTTGAAAAAGTTTCACTTGCTTATTAAATCTACACAAGTTTGTGTACTTCAAGAAAGCAAGAGAGTGAAATTTGTTTGTACAAAAGGTAATAATTGCATATATAAGGTCGACCATTGCATAAATGGTATGCAATTGCATATCTTGGTTTACAAAAGTCATTAAAAATGAATTTTATTCCAGTTTAGGCTTTAAAGAGACTACGCAATTGCACGTCCCATGATACAAAAACTAGACAGCGGTGTACAATTACCCTTTCCTCCATCTGTTTTATTTGCAATCAATCAACGACCAACATAACCAAAGGGCATTGGTTAATTTTTGTTAATTCACTTCTGCAAAGCTTCATAACTGATTCAGAAGCAAAACCAAGCTAAACCTAATAATAAAATAAATATATTAAAAAATAAATTGAAAATAGAAATTGCAAACTAATTAAAATAAATATAATTACATACAACCTGCAAATCTATCCATTGTAACATGATATTTAAATCACAATAAAAATTACATTTAAAACTAAAAATACTCAAAATGAACTAAGTTATCTAGCACTTAGAAGATCACGAGCAACACAGTATAAGAAAACCTTTATGGGAAATTCATCCCTACTATATGGCACTTTATGGGAACAACATATGGTGCATAACCATTTTCTCAAGTCCTCACTATATGGAACTTTATGGGAACAATGGTTGTTGTTCATTAAAAGCAAAAGACATCAGAGTAAGAAATAAATAAAACTTCACAATTGAAAATCACCCTCAGGATGTTACTCTGACATTACTTGATTACAAGATGTGGATGAAGCGTTCGTGAATTGTTACATGAAAGAGTATCACTTGCGTACTCAAACCTTTTCCAAACATCCTATACATATCATACATTTATCTGATACATCTCACATGGGAAAGAATGAACTGATTATAACACAAAAGATTTCTACATGCCTATCCATGGAAACTATCCAACACCAATCCAGATTACCTGTTTATATAGCACCTGTGATACAGTTTTTTGAAATCAAGAGCACGCCAATATTACTTAATTGTCAACTCCAAATAAAAGAAAAATCATAGAGCGTTTCGGTACACGGTACACTATCCACTAGAAGATCTGTAGATTGATAAATTAACCGTCCACAAATGCCAAAACATCATGTAAGACCTAATATATTTAAAAAAAAATAACTGAACCTGACATAAATAATAAAAAAGGTTTTACTAGTCACTTGTAGGTGCCAAACTGGTAGAGGGAATGATCAAATTGAGAGAATGGAAATTAAGGCACTCAACAACTTGGGTTGTGTTTTCACTAGGCAACAATAGATTTTTGATACCACAGTTAAAGAAAACTATGAGCTTTAAGAAGTGAGCAAGAGAAAAAATAGAAGTAGCCTTACACTGTCTTGAACCATATCCTGCCTTGCCCACCACAGAAAAGCACCCATACCAACAATTGATACAAGCACTGCAAGGAGCTGGATGTGAAAAAGCATCAATTTCATTAGAGATATAATCCTACATGCTGATGTCAGAGTCAAAAATAAAAATGATTATATTAGACTACCTGTTTTTTTTAAGAAATGTAAAGGAACTAAGATTTGTGAGAAGAACCCCAAATCAGTTGCTAAATGAAAGAGAGTACCCAAATGGAAACAATTGCATCCAAAATCCAACCAAGCTGCCCAGTAAATGAAAGATAAATCAATCCAACAGCCAAAGCTAAATTACCCAGAACTCTAGCAGTAGCTCCGTCATCTTTCCCACCACCACCTCCACCACCATTAAACCCAAACCCCTGATTGAACCTCACCACAACCTCTCTTTTCTTATTCTCTAACTGGTATCTCAATGCTCTATTTTCTTTGATGACTAAGATGAATGAATTTTTTTTACAATAAAATGAAATCTTATGCTACGATTAAAAAAATCTAATTTAATATATTAGAGAACCTCATATTAATTTATTTTTTTTAAAAGGACAAGGGAAAAATTGAAGGAAGAAAAATTCACAAAACCCAAACTTGTTGCTCTAAATAAATTAAAAAAAATAAGAGAGAAAAAACAAAGAAACAACAACCAAGAGAAGCCAGATGCTTGGGAACTAAAATCTCCTAGCCAGATGCATGTGAATTGAAGTTGAATTTGAATGGTGAAGGGGTATTGTCTTTGTCCCAACGTTGATGGTCAAGCTTTGGCCTGAAATTTTGTTGTACCACATGAAAGTGATGAGGAGCTGCTTCTGGGTGAGAGTTTGGCTCTGTCTACCCACTTCCCCTTTCCCTGTCTGTACAATTCTCACCAAGCAAGAGACCCTCAAAGAAGAATCCACAAAACAGCACACAATCCCTCATTCCAACATTACTTAAATTCACACACACAGGCATGCACAGAGTTCTTTTTCTAAACATTTCTACTCAACTTGCGAAGTATTTCAATAACAGAAAGCTGAAGATTTAGTAGATGAAACGCACCAATTCATTTCCCAGAATTAGAAAACAATGCAATAAATCCATGAATAGATGAAACGCACCAATTCATTTCCCAGAATTAGAAAACAATGCAATAAATCCATGAAAATGAAAAGTAATCTATAAATTAGTAAAAAGGTCCCATTTGAGATGATGGATTCATATTTTCCTCAACATGAACACTCTAAATATTTCTCATAATTATCAAATTGACCAACTCACAATTCTCAAATTCCAATTTGATTGCTTTATGAATTTCCAATCCCAATACCTTAAATTTATCACAAAAGCCAAAATGAACAAGCAATAGAGAGATAATAACATACGGGCAATAGGAATTGGAGAAGATGGCAATCTTGTTGAGTAGATGACGTTCTGTACAAACGCCGAAGGCGAAGTCGAAGCTTCCGCGACGATGACGTTTCCCAACAATATCAGCGCCGCCGCCGCTGCTGCCGTGAACGCAGCACAACCCAACAACTCTAACGCATCTTTCCACGACGACAAAACGATCGCAAGGTCCGAAAGGTCGATGCAGCTCTGAGACGATTCAAGCGAGTCCGACCCGTCCTCTGCCACCGGTTTGCGCCGTCGAGACTATCCAGCTCCACAATACAGAGGAGTAGTACGAGCGACAGTTCAGAGCAAGTTGAAGAACGAGCGCGTGATTTTTTTTTTCCATCATTTAACCTGTTACCCAAAACAGCCGGTTTCCCTTGTTTTTAAAAACAAGCACGTGACTGCCATGTTACTGGCTGTACCGATACAGCCGATGCACCACAGAAGTACTCTTATGTTACAAGCAAATTCCTATGCTCATCATTCCCACCATAGACGGTAGCAGCGAAAGGCATGGCTTGTATAGTGTGACACAAGGTAAGACTTGTAGCTTTGAGTTGAATGTGTATTATAGTAAGAGGTTCTGTGGTTCTTCCCATCGTTGGATGGCCTGCGTGGATGAGAATCTGGTAGTAACCCTTCTAAACCCTTTTACCGGGCATACCATTAGCCTTCCACCAGTCCCCAAATCCACTTGGAGATCGACGGTAGCTTATAGATGTGATTACTACGTACATTAATAAAGTTGTATTGTCTGCAGACCCTTCTATTCTTCCTAATGACTATGAAGTCATCTATGATGGCTATGGGAAACAAATAGCCCATTTTAAGTCAGAGGACGATGCTTGGACTAGCATAGATCAAGTGAACGGATTCGATGATGTAATTTATTATAAAGGCCAGTTTCTAGGTGTTAGTTTGGGTGGTAGTGTTTTTTCGATGAATGTTAGCAGGGATCAAACTACTAAACCCCATGTAAGCTTACTTGTGCCAATGGATCCAGGCACTGACAATAAAACATACCTTGTGCAATCATCCAAGGGAGATCTTTTGCTGGTTAGGAAGTTCAAACGAGTAAATTATTGTAAGCAGTTTATGAAGTCTCTCGACTTCAAGTTTTTCAAGTTTGAAAGGTTAAAGTTTGAACGAGTAAATGGTTATGATCGTTTTACGGAGACTCTGAGCTTCAAGGTTTTCAAGTTGTTCTGTGCTCATGGGGAGAGACCCCAATGGGTTGAGATTGAAAGTATTGGAAATGAAGCTCTGTTTTTGGGTACCAATCAATCCATGTGTGTCTCTGAGCTGGACTTTCCAGGTTGTCAGCCAAATTCCATATACTTCATGTTGGCGAGTCCTTACTTAGTTAGGATTTTGGTTCCTTATTTCATTAGAATTTTGGTTACTTACCAATTATTATTTAGTCCTATTGTAATAGAGATTTACTTCCTATTGTAATTTAGATATATTTCCTATTTTATTTAGGGTTAACACATCTTTGTACTTGTATAAATACCTCCATATTGAAGAAGAATAATAATATGAGCATATATGAGTATATCTGAATATTTGCCCTACTTTATTTGACATGGTATAAGAGCCCAGGTTTTCTTGTGACCTGTGTTTGCGTTCTCCTTGCAATTTAAGTGCTCTCCTCCCCTCCTCTTCAAGGGGGGGAGGGGGAGTGAAAAGGATATGTTTATTGACGTATCCCCATTAGCTTGACATATTCCCATGAAGATGTTGCTTATTTCTTGACTCCGACGACCTCTTCTCTTCAGGGGGAGAGGAGGAGTGAAGAGAAGTTGTCTGTGTGAATTAGCTAAAGTTGATATGGAAGAACTGTTGTTGTTGCTATTGTCGTTGCCGTTACCTCTACTACTGTCGTTGTTATGGTCATTGCCGATGATGTTACTGTGTTTTTATCTGTCTCTACCCTAACCCTAGAGACTACCTATTTCCATTGCACTATACATCTAGCTTATAATCCTAGTCTGCCGCCGCCACCGTCTACCTTGCTACTGTCATCGCTGCCTACCTTGCTATTGTCACCGCTGCTCATCTATTCCGCTGCAATTTAACCACCTATCTGCCATGGCTGATTCTGCTACATCTCAATGTTAGTCAGTGCATGTTTCTCAAGTACCATTGATCATATGGCTCCATCGACCCCTTCTCTTCAGGGGGAGAAGGGGAGTGAAGAGAAGTTGTCTCTGCTGTTGCTGGTGCCAATGCCTTGTATCGCTGTTGATGATGCCTGTTATGTCTCTGCCTTGTTGCTCTTGTTGGTGCCAGTATTGTTGCTCATGCTTTTGCTGGTGTGTTTTCGCTGTGGTCATGCCCGTTGACCTTGCCTTTGCTCTTGACCTGTTATGTCTCTGCCTTATTGCTCTTGTTGGTGCCAGTATTGTTGCTCATGCCTTTGCTGGTGTGTTTCCGCTGTAGTCATGCCCGTTGACCTTGCCTTTACTCTTGACTTTCTTTGCCTTGCCTTACCCTATTTGTTAGGGTTTGGCTTTGCCTTGCCATGCCTTGCCTTACCCTATTTTTAGGGTAAGGCTTTACCTTTGTCGTGCCTTACCCTATTTTTAGGGTTTTGTTGCTCTATCTGGCCTTTCTTTGCCATGCCTTGCCACCTTGTCTTTGCTTGGCCTTTATTTGCGTTACCTTGCCTTACCCTATTTTTAGGGTTTGGTTGACTTTGCTTTTGCCGTGTTCACAGGGCTTATGTGTTCTGTCTTATCTGATGCCGTGCTCACAGGGTTTCTGTGTTCTGCTATGTGCCCTATTTTTTAGGGTTTTCTCTTGTGTTTCCGTTGCGAACTTTGCTTTAGTTTGTCACTTGTTTCACTCGTGGTTGACGAAAAGACCTTCTCTACAATTGGTGCTTCTCAAGTATGGTGTTCTGTGACTCGCTTGTCAAGTTGGGCGTGCGAAATATCTTTGCCCAACTTGAGGAGGAGTGTTGGCGAGTCCTTACTTAGTTAGGATTTTGGTTCCTTATTTCATTAGAATTTTGGTTACTTACCAATTATTATTTAGTCCTATTGTAATAGAGATTTACTTCCTATTGTAATTTAGATATATTTCCTATTTTATTTAGGGTTAACACATCTTTGTACTTGTATAAATACCTCCATATTGAAGAAGAATAATAATATGAGCATATATGAGTATATCTGAATATTTGCCCTACTTTGTTTGACACTTCACTGATGATTGTGTGGATGTAGAATGCCATAAACCTAAAGGGCCTCATGACATGGGTGTCTTCAACTTGGAAAACAGAAGCATGGGAACACATTACTGCTTGGATCGTTCATAGAAGCACATGCCACCAGCAATTTGGATCTTGCCCTCTATGATGTGAAAAGATGGTTCCAGTTTTGTTCTTTCAAGCTCTATTTTCATTTGTTTGTCATTCTAAATGTGAGCCCCAAACATCTCTTATAAGGACATTGAGCTTCCAACTCTGTATGACCTTTGAAGATGCTAATAAAACTAACACAACAACATGTTCTTACACGACAACGCATTTTAGGGGCAGAACTAATATAAATTATAATGAACAGCTCTTGAGATGGATAATGGAAGTTTAATGTCAATTGAAATACAAGAGACGCAAAGTTTATATGGCAGTAGTCAAATTTTCACACAAGTCTTTATATTCGAATATGGACCACTCTGTTGGGAAAACCATACTCACCATTTATAATAGTAAAGAAAGAAAGCAATTTGAATGATATGTAGAAAGTGGTGGATGGCCACATTTACAGAGAAATTGGTTAACTGGATTGCTGCTAAAGTGGTGGATGGCCACATTTACAGAGAAATTGGTTTGCCACTGCAGAGAAAACAAATCTTCTGACATATGACTTTTTGAGATAGCATAGTGCCACTTTGCTACTGAATTTACTTTGTTGTATACTAGGCTGCCAGCTTATTGGTTTTGGAGCCAATTCCAATTTAATTGGATCATATGTTGAGCCATACAAGGAAAAAGAAAATTCATAATTTTCATCGGTTTTGCAGGAAGGGGAATATTCCACAAGACAACAGGAGGGAAATTCAACAATATTAGCTTCTGGTTCCTCATAAATTGTCAATGAAACCCAATGCAAAGCAGGCTTCGAAAAATAAAAAAGCTATGTCCAATACTATGGGAGAGGCAATATCATCAACTGAAGTTTCAGGTTGGGCATGGCTCCGTCCTGAGCGACCTTTTGTATCTGATCGTAGAGAAGTTGATACCGATCACTGACTATATCCGGCTTGGTACAGTTTGCAAGAATTGGCAATCAGTAGCTCGTCATTAGAAGCATAAGCACCTCAAATCATGTCACAAGCAGCTTCCAATGTTGATGGTTCCCAGCAAACATAACCTCCACGAAAGGCGTGGCTTGTATAGTGTCGCAAAAGGAAAGACTTGCTGCTTTGAGTTGCACGTGCCTTACAATAAAAGGCTTTGTGGTTCTTCCAATGGTTGGTTGGCTTGTGTGGATGAAAATTTGGAAGTAACCCTTTTAAACCCTTCCACCAAACGTACCATTCGCCTTCCACCATTTGCACACAAGTCCCTCAACCCGTACACAAACAAGCTTATAGAAGTGATGACTACATTAAGAAGGTTGTATTGTCTGCAGACCCTTCTTTATTTCCAAATGATTACGAAGCAGTGGCACTTTTCGATAGTAATGGAACTAGAGTAGCTCATATTAAGTCAGGGGATCATGGTTGGACTCACATAGATCAAACAATCAGATTCTTTTATGGTCTAAATCAAGTGATCGGATTCGATGATGTGATCTATTACAGAGGCCAGTTTCTTGCTGCTAGTAGGGAGGGTGGGTTTTTTGCAATAAACGTTAGCAAGGATCCAACTTATAAACCTCATGTAAGCATAGTTGTACCAATGGGTGGGTATGTTGCTTATGATGAAGTTCAAGAGCCTCTTGGCATGGCAGTCTTCAATTTCGAAAACAGAAAATTTGGAACACATTACTACTGCTCAAGTCCTTCACAGAAGTACATGCCACCATCAATTTGGATTTTGCCCACCTTGGTGTGAAAAGATGGTTCCACTTGTTCTTTGTTACCTGTTCCATATGGTAGAATAATTTCAAGCTCTGTTTTCATTTTATTTGTGATTCTAAGCCTTCACACGTTTGTTCCTTGTGGAAACAAATATGTCAACCTAAACAATGTGTTCACGCTGAAAAGTGACTTAAACAATGTATCTCCCATGAATCAAATCATAACGCATAAAGATGTGCCTTCATTGTATGTAGCAGCACAAAATAAAACTTGAAATTTATAATAAGCTAAAGTATTGGCTGCATGTTTAACAGAGATTTGATGTAAGGGATTGGCCTAATTAGCATCATGTTTATTACCCTCCAATATGGCTTCACATTTTCACCTGCAAATCTCATGGAGTCTCACCTACAATTCTACAACTAGGAGTCTCATGGAGTTAACCATATCCTGTAGCAAGATGCTAATGTTTATTTAGAAATGAACATTTTCCATGCTGTCCAACTATATCCAAGAAACTAGAGAACTGATTCAAAAATTTGAATCACATTTATATCCATTGACTTGCTGGTTGATTCTTGGAAAATAAGTGTAGGAGTCTATAAATCCTCCTGAACTTCTGTCAAAGGAAACCTCTTCTATATATTTGTCTAAACCCTCTTCTAGAATTCAGACTCTCTCTCTCTCTCTCTCTCTCTCTCTCTCTCTCTCTCACACACACACACACACACATATAGCACATATCAAACTCTCAAGTCTCATGGACAGAATTAGATCGTATTGGTTTGTATTTGATTCGAGAAGATAACACTAATTCAATGATGCGTTTTGTGTGCTAACATAATTAAGGAATCTCATCCAACTTAATCCCAATCTTCTGGTGGGATTCAACCCAAGTTTAGTTTTTAGGCCACCTCTATTTATACCAAATAAAATAGTTGAATAAATGCTTCCCAAACCACCGAATCCTCTTCAAGATCTCTCCCCTCAATCAATTTACTTCATGCGCTGCGCTCTATCTTGTTTGATGGACAGGATTATGTAGTGGGATAGGATTCATAATGGTAATCAAATGTTTGGATTGATGATTGTTACTGCTTTTGTTTTCACCCAAGGACATGTGCAATCTCAATTGTGACCTTAACCTCAAACATGCGTAAAGAGTTTAGTGTAATGTGTATTTAAGTTGAGAGTTTGCATGTCAAATACTCTTGTGTTTTAGGTAGAATATCAATCTTTGGGTCATGTGCATATGCTCACTTTAAATGTCAGCAATAATTCTATGTCAATATATCATCAAGTGCTAAATTATCCCAAATGTTTGATCATGTTGCAGAAACTGTATAGTGAAGATGCAAGAATCGCCAACTATTTCGATGTGATTGCAGGAACAAGCACTGCTGGTCCTGCTTACTCACTGCCCCAAAATCTTCCCCCATAAACAGTAATGTTTACAAGTTAAATGTCAACTTTTTGTTAAATATTGATACAGAACATTTGTAAAGGAAATGCCTCAAGCAAATATGATGTGGGGAGATATTCATTTATAGACAGAAGATACACGATAGCTGTACAATTACAAATATGGAAACAAATATACAAGGGAAACAAACTGCTACAATTGTGGAGAATCACTGATATCTTGGTCATAATTAGAGGAGTCAATCTTGGTCATAATCAGAGGAGTCAGATTGTCCTGTAATATCCCCCCTCAAAGTTGGCTTGGTAGAAAGAGCAAAAACGCACAACTTGCCACGATCCAATGAAAACTGTAATTTGGCCACCCCCTTTGTGAAAACATCAGCCAGCTGTAGGTGTGAGGGGACAAAGCCGAGACTAATAACCCTTCGAGCAACAAGTCCCCGAACAAAATGATAGTCAATATCAATATGTTTGGAGCGAGATTTGGTGACCGGATTGGAAGCAATGAATATGGCACTATCGTTGTCGCATAAGAGTCTCGGAGGAGAGGGGAGGGTGATCTGGAGTTCTCGAAGAAGTTGAAGTGCCCATGAAAGTTCTGCAACAACAGAGGCAAGAGCACGGTACTCGGCCTCAGCACTAGAGCGTGCAACAGTAGTTTGCTTTTTAGAGCACCATGAAATAAAGTTGCGGCCAAGATAAACAGCAAATCCGGTTGTTGAACGGCGAGTGACGGGACAGCCAGCCCAATCGGCATCAGAATAGCCGAGCAAAGTCTTAGAGGAAGCCTGTGACAGGACCCGCCCCGAATTCCTTAAAACCCGAGACGAATCCTGTGGAAATTTCAACATCACCCCGATGTCAGGCCCACTCACTAAAACTATATCCTCTTTTCCCAAAAAGAAATAAGGGCACGAGACTTTCCACCGAAAATTCGGCAGAGCCTCCCCTGTAAATTGAACATTCCCCAAATTTCAACCTGCACAAAATTCACATTTTAAAATCCCAACAGGCAGCACGCACAATATAATCTCATGCAATTCACATAAACGGCCTCCGGCCTTCAAATGGTTCGAAACAAAACCAGCAAAGTTCTTAAGTCGAACAATGCATAAACCAAACAATTAATGATCTCAAACAATTACACGATTACTCCCAAACCATCATTTAATCGGATTCAAATCCATTAACCACATCAAAAATCCGTTTACATTCAGAATCGATCAAACCTTTTTAAACGCAATGATATTCCGCAGCTGCACCTGGTGAGACCCCAGGCTGCCTACGTACCGTTGGACAAGGGATCAAGCCACACGTAGTTCTCATCATCAATAATCACAACTCCGATAATAGACAATTATTTACAACCGAACCAACTATACATTTCAAATCTATTACAATTCTAAATCCAATAAAAACACAATGAAACATTATCACTCTCTTCCCACTGCATCGTATTAAGAAGACATCACAGGCTTGGACTAACTCCGACGGGCCTGGGCAAAATAAATCATCCGAAGGGCTTGGACAAACTCCGACGGGCCTGGGCAAAATAAATCATCCGAAAGGCTTGGACAAACTCCGACGAGCCTGGGCAAAATAAATCACATAATCCACCCCATACGCCGGAACATCCACAACCACGTATGGGGTCCGTCACACGCCGGAAAACTCCAACGACACGTGTGACATAACAATCACATAATCCACCCCATACGCTGGAACATCCACATCCACGTATGGGGTCCGTCACACGCCGGAAAACTCCGACGACACGTGTGACATAACAATCACATAATCCACCCCATACGCCGGAACATCCACAGCCACGTATGGGGTCCGTCACACGCCGGAAAACTCCAACGACACGTGTGACATAACAATCACATAATCCACCCCATACGCCGGAACATCCACAGCCACGTATGGGGTCCGTCACACGCCGGAAAACTCCAACGACACGTGTGACATATTCACAGTAGAGACCCAAAAACCTTTCTAACATTAAACCCATAACCGGGGAGGTACCTAAGATAGTGCTATTAGCATTCAAATTAACATTCTAAGTACCCCACACAAAATCAACAAGGATAATACTTTCTCAAATATTATATATAAACTCAAAACACTCGAATATGTCAAACCCACATGTATCACAATTACTTTACAAAAATAAGGAATTCAACTATTAAATATATAATGCATTTAAATAAACCATTAACTTCAAAAACATAAGATTTCCATCAAAAAACCACACAAATAATCTCCTAGACCCACATAATAAACATAAATCAAATGACAGTCAAGACTCAACCAAAAGGGTCGTTCTAGTACCCCTCAAAGAGTGAAACCACCTCGAAAGACTCACGGTCAACCGAAGGTCAAACCGTCCTAACTTGGTCAACCGGGCCCGCAGGCCCCACGACCTCTGTTTTACGATCCGAAAGTTCCTATGTGTCCCACAAGATCTAGAAAACATGTCTTACGAGTTTGGTTTAGATCGGACGGTCGGATCGCTCACGATCGCACGATCGGACGGTTATCGTAAAACACAAACTTTAAGTTATTAAATCGGAACATCCGGGGCTCCGATTCACGATCCGTCAAATCCTACACGATCCTCGGAATACCTAGATCAACATATATTAATTTAGAAGTGATCCAACGGTTCTAACATATCGAACCCGGATAACACACGATATGTAAAATCTGTTCGGGGTTCATACGTTATCCGAATTGAGATCCGCGAATTCCTACGCGCTCGTGACAACTAGGAGATCGCATTGGGACAAAATGCCCCTCTGATACAGTGCCCACGCGCCACCACACGCGCTGGCAGCGCGTGGGTGTCCAAAGCGATAACCACTCGCCGGAAAAACCTTAACATCTTGACTCCAAACTCCTAACCTAGGTAATACACCTAATTTGGAGTCACTTTTGTTCTTGGGCATACCCCAAAAAGTGGCCGAAAGTGGCCGGAAATTCAATCCGAAGTCCGGCCAAACCTAAATTCGAAAATCGAACTACCTACGCTCAAAATTGATGCAATCCTACCCAACCAGCAGCTAGATCATGAAAAATAGGTGGAAATCCATACCTTACACGTCCAATTTGGTGGAGAAATGAGGGAGAACGAGCAGCTGGAATTTCTGTCAAAAACCAGCGCGTTTTGGCAGTTTTCCGGCGAGATTCCGGCGTCTCCAAGGGCGAGGACTGGCCGGGAAAGGAAGAGGGAGTGGCGGGGGTGCGATCCGGTCCGGTCCCGTGGCCGGTGGCTGCCGGAGATGGAGGTGGCGACGGTGAAACCGTCGCTGCTGTAACAGACAGGGGGGGGGGCTCGCGACACGGAGAGAGAGAGAGAGAAGAGAAATTCTGGTTTTAAAACCAGTTTTTCAAAATTACAATTTTGCCCCTCCTTCAATTTTTCTCGTATCTCTCTCGTTATAACTCGGATTCGAGTCCGTTACATGTCTACGGACTCGTTTCGACGTGCTCTACGCAATGGTATAACCGGAAGTCCCAAATTCCTTACCGAACTTAAAATGACATTTTTGCCCCTTTTAAAAAATTAAGTAAATATTTATTATTTTCCAAAACCCTTGATTAATTCAAATCATTTTATTTTTATTGTTTATTTCAATTTATTTTCTCATCTAAATTTATTTTCTCTTAATTTAATTATTTTAATTCTTTTTCGGACCGGGATGTTACAGCCTGTGAGAGTTGCAGGCCATAATGGTAGGTTCCTTTGACATAGCGTAAAATACGCTTCAAGGCTTTAAAATGATCAACAGTGGGAGCATGCATATGTTGACATATCGAGTTAACACTGTAGGATAAATCCGAGCGCGTAAGAGTCAAATATTGTAATGCGCCAGCTAGAGAACGAAACTGTGTAGCATCTGAATAGGGAGGACCAGAATCGGTTCTGTCAGATACAGAAGGTCGCTCGGGAGCCATGCCCAATGTGAAACTACAGTTGATGATATTGCCTCTCCCATAGTATTGGGTTTCATTGACAATTTATGAGAATCTAGAAGCTAACAATATTGGAAAGTGATCATAGCTCCGAGCCACTGAATTAAGGTCAAAAACTGAGCTCTAATACTTGGTAGTTTCTCTTTTTTCTCTTCTCAGGTATGCCACACCAAAATGTATTCACATTGAAAATTGACTTCCAACAAATATGTTTTGAAGTTGTTCTTCAATTTGTGGCACTTGATTCTCAGAAAATAATTCACAGCATGAGAGGATAAACCAAATAGGGGAAATATAAATGATATCATTCATTATCCAGAAAGAAACATCATCCGACTAGATTGATAACTAGTAAGGAAGATCAGGGCAGCAGTTAAAACACAGAAGAAAAGTAGAAAGGAGAAGGGAGCTTTTCAATTGACACAATTTCATCAAAAAATACAAAAGAAGGTGCCTGAGCACAGGGAACAAAGATGATAAAAATGAGTATGTGCTACGCCCTCAAGTTTTAGGAGTTAACAAAGTAGCATACCAAAACCCATACTCATTTGTCACAATGGACTGTCATAATTTCCATATATATACCATCCACCATTACAACTTACATCCAAGTTTTATTCAAATATGTGGTCTTGAGAAATAAAATTATGATAAACTGGACCCAAATGAAAATTCTAAGTAAACAACGACTCAAACTGTTTTCTTTCTTGATATGTAGACACTATAATTATTATGTTCTTCTGATGAGGCTTTGATTCTGTTTGAAGTTTTGTATACATTGGCCATCAGCAAGACAAGGTTGAACAAAACCGCTGCACCCACACATATATATGTTAGAAACTCATGGTAAAGGGGTAAAAAGGTAAACTACGTATTGGAGTATATATACATTGAGAAAAAAGGAGAAAATTATATACGTTGATATGTGATAATAGAGATTTGACATGATCGATCATACAAGAAAATCGTTTCGTACCATACCATACCATACTACTAATCAACTAATGTTGAACTTTTCATCATGCAATTTAAAGTACGTGGCGTAACATATATGTAACAATATCAAAGTGTGTGGAAGGATTTGGGGGTCCCTAAACAATTTGCTTATTGATGTTTTTCTTGAGAATTCCATCCATGTGGAGTGATATCTTCTAATGATATATATTATCTTTTCTGAACATAAGAACAAAAAGAAAGATGAAAATCGTAGATTATTTATTTGAGAAATATATATATATATATATATATATATATATATATATATACATATATATATATATATATACATATGCGTACACACACACAAACGTACATAAAACTTAGCTTTGTATAGTATCATAATCGATTGACATGGGGGGTGGGGAACCTCAAGAACAATTATAGACTAGCTTATTTCATTGACTTCTACTTTTGAATATTTGCTTTTATTTATCTTGGTTGTCATCCATGGGAATGCACTGTTATAACCTTAAATGTTGTCATTCTTATTTTCATCCTTGAAGGAAACGTATTCTTCTAACCCCATAAAATGACTCATCAATATCAAGCCACAACTTGGGAGCAAACACCTTTTTGTCAAGGTCGGCTGTTGCACTTGTGGATAATGCATGGTGTACCTTTTTCCTTTTCTTTTAAGGGTATGAAGTTCTGGGTTCATTATATCTATCGGGCGAGATATTTAAAAAAAGTTTCAAATTTTGGTTTGGGCTATTGCCCTATTTAGTCAGGCCCATAAATATTGTGCTCGATTTTTAAAAAAGTTTCAAATTTTGGTTTGGGCTATAGCCCTATTTTGTCAGGCCCCGATATAAATCCATGTGGTCCTTTCAAATTTTATAAAATCTTATGATATAATCTTTAAAATCCAAAAGTTAAAAATCCTGATTATACAAATCCATCAATAAAATCCTATAAGTCATTACATTCTGATTAAATCCACTGGATTTTTTTATCCTTAAATAGTCTTTTAAAATCTCAATTGAATACACCCCCTAAGACTTACTTTATATCTGGCCAAAACAAAGTAGAAAAAAATTAAGAATGGTTATTTTTAATGTCATGATTTATTTAACGTTGAAATAATTTTTCAATTATGTAGTCAAAGACATCCTGAAATTAGTTTTGTATTAAATCTGTAGTGGCTTAACGTCCTGTTCATTATTGTTAGTGAAATCCTAAGAATACGTGCTACAATTCATAAGTTGTCTAGAGTTAGGTGCTTAACAGTGAGGCAGTGTTTCCTTCAGTTACATGATATGAAACCTTTACCAAGTCAAAAAATTTTTCTAGAGAATTATGAGAAGGTTTTATGTGTGGTAGACTTCCATGTGGCATATTCTCTTAGACTTGGTTATGGCTGCATATAGATGGAACCTCTATCTCTCTATCAGATACAAAAAGTCGGTCGGGAGCCATGCCCAACGTGAAGGTGCCTGAGCACAAATACAAAAGAAGGTGCCTGAGCACAAGGAACAAAGATGATAAAAATGAGTATGTGCTACGCCCTCAAGTTTTAGGAGTTAACAAAGTAGCATACCAAAACCCATACTCATTTGTCACAATGGACTGTCATAATTTCCATGTACCATCCACCGTTACAACTTACATCCAAGTTTTATTCAAATATGTGGTCTTGAGAAATAAAATTATGATAAACTGGACCCAAATGAAAATTCTAAGAAAAAACGACTCAAACTGTTTTCTTTCTTGATATGTAGACGCTATAATTATTCTTCTTTGAGTGTTGCCTTCAAGATAGCATTATTATGTTCTTCTTCTGATGAGGCTTTGATTCTGTTTAAAGTTTTGTATACATTGGCCATCAGCAAGACAAGGTTGAACAACCCACGCATACATATGTTAGAAACTCATGTTAAAGGGGTAAAAAGGTAAACTACATATTGGAGTATATACATTGAGAAAAATGAGAAAATTATATACGTAATTACAACTTGATATGTGATAATAGAGATTTGACATGATCGATCATACAAGAAAATCGTTTCGTACCATACCATACCATACTACTAATCAACTAATGTTGAACTTTTCATCATGCAATTTAAAGTACATGGCGTAACATATATGTAACAATATCAAAGTGTGGAAGGATTTGGGGGTCCCTAAACAATTTGCTTATTGATGTTTTTCTTGAGAATTCCATCCATGTGGAGTGATATCTTCTAATGATATATATTATCTTTTCTGAACATAAGAACAAAAAGAAAGATGAAAATCGTAGATTATTTATTTGAGATATATATATATATATATATATATATATGTATATACATATGCGTACACACACACAAACGTACATAAAACTTAGCTTTGTATAGTATCATAATCGATTGACATAACAGGAGAAGTGGAGCCACCGTCCCCACCAAAAGGGGGCCATGCTTGCATTGGAAGGAATCAAGACCCTTCATCATTGGGTTCTTCCAAGGGGATGCATCATCAAGCTTTTTGGACCTAAATTTGGTGCGCCCACGTCCATTTTTGACAACCACCAACAAAATCAGGCCAAGACCGTGCTTTCGAGCCCAACATAGGAAGCCCATAAACTATTAAAAACCGCAAGGATGGCCTGGGCCTCGAAAGGAACCCAAATTGAGCTTAAACCAAAAATGGGCTTGGTAGGTTTTAAATTAAAGAAAGAAAAGAGAAGCCTAAGGGAGAAACACACCCACGTGACTTACCTGGCTTTGAAAAGTCAAAAATTTCAACTAAAGTCACAAAGAGAAGTTACAGGAATTGATGAATACACACTTGCAGAAAATTTCTCCAGTCTTTTACAGGCAGAGAAAGATCAAAATCCTTTTATATATATATATAAATATATATAGAAAATTTCGGCAGGCACTATTCTCAAAGGATACACAGACTGTGTTTTCTAAAAAGAGAGATAAGCAGGAAACAAGGGGTTGCTGAAATGGAAAATCACACTCACCATCACAGTTTGAAAAGCAGTTAGATTGGAAAAAGGAGGTATGGCGCCCCATCAAAATACAGGGAAGTGACTGTCCCAGGAAATGATCATTGAGGGCCTAACTGCCAAAAATTGATAAAACTCCCTTTCTTTTTCTTTTAAAACTAAAGATCTTTTGAGATTGTTTGCCGCCCATTATTAAAAGAATTAAAACTCCCGCTCCCAAAAGCATTTCTTATAAATACAAGAGAGAGTGAACAGAGCAAGGACATTCAATCAACACAACTAAAAAATCAGTCAAAAGACAAACACTCAAAATGATCACTTGATCTCAGAGAATCTTCAAGCAAATTGAAGCAACCAAAAGCTAGCTAAGCCACAAGAGAAGCCAGCTACAAGTCAAAGCTTCCAGTTTTCAAACTTAGAAGAAAATCAATTAAAACGAGATTTCTCTCATTACAAATTTGGTTCAGCAAAGCCAAGGCAAGCAGAGTTTGAGTTTTCACAAATACAAAAACCTCAACAAATTTATGGAGAGCCCTGACTAAGCGGCACAGGTACCACAGTACAGCTCCAGCTTAAGTCCAGCCACTTCTGCCCCCTTTTTAGACTGAAGAAGTCCCAGTTCTGCCCATCCAAAAGCCTTCCAGGGCTTGAAATAGATTAAAGTTATGCCAAACTCAAGCTTTGGTATCGATTTGCAGCTGAAGCCTAGCAGTTGAAGTTGTTGAACGTCCAGTCCAACACAAGCATACCCAGTCCAGCCCAAATAAGAAGCATCTACCTAGACAGAAATGGAAGCACAACCCTCTTTTTGTCTTTTTATAGTCAGTTTTTCCCTTTTGAGCTTTGTAAAAGGGAGTTCTACCTGAAAGCGGTTCACTCTGTTATCATTTATTCTGGCCAGAACTACCAGTTTTGTACTGTGAAAAATTGTGAAGTCCTCACCAGTTTGAGGCAGGAAAAGAACTTACTTGGGAGATATTCCTCACCCAAATTCACAATCGCTTGTTCAAAAATCAGTAACTTGGGGTGCAAGTTATTTATTTTTAAAAGAAGTCTGCTAGGATTTTCATTACTAGCAGCGGCACGCTCGCACACTAAAGAAAGTTGACTTGTTGACCAGTCAATGGTTTTCAAGACAATGGGGAACTTTACCCTACCATCACAGGAGACAAATCAAAACGGGTGAACACAAGCATTGCCCGTATCAAACCTATCTCTAACGATATGATATAGAAGAGCACCGCAACTGTGAGTAGCTTTATCAACATTATGTAAATTATTTGCTATATAAACTTGAAATTTAAGTTTTGAGAATGAATGAATACAGGATGAGGATATATATGAAGTAGGCATGCTTAATTTATAATCTAGATTCATTCTTCGTTACTCAACTTTAATTCCTACAAAGAAAAATACAAAAAGGCATTGGCGAGTCCTTATTTAGTTAGGATTTCCTTATTTAGTTAAGATTTTGGTTACTTACTCATTTATTGAGTCATATTGTAATTGAATATATATATATTAGGGTTGGCAATGGGTCGAATCGGGGGTGGGTATGCAATTCTCATCCCCATCCCCATTAAGCTTTTTTCCCCCATCCCTGCCTTCATACCCACAATATTCATATCGGGGATTCCCCATCCCCGCCTTCGTTGAGGAATGGGTTTCCCTTTTGTAGAGGGCATGTCAGTTCTTGTAACTGACAATTGCACCTAGTAGTGGCACGCTCGCACACTAAAGAAAGTTGACTTGTTGACCAATCAATGGTTTCCAAGACAATGGGGAACTTTACCCTACGATCACAGGAGACAAATCAAAATGGGTGAACAATTTGGCACGCCCAGTGGGACTTCTCAGTATATATACTCTTAATATTCTAAAAGTATATGAATATTGGAAGTTCTAGCCAGAATCCACATCGCACAATGGAACGAGACCAAGCAGCTTTCCGGGAAGGACCATAATCAGAAGAAAGCGATGCTAGACAGCCAGCTCATGGCAGCACTGGAAGCAGATGATAACAGTTGAAAAGTTCATTGTTTATGTCCCTAAAATATACCCTTAGAGCTTATTTATTTACTAATTTATTCATTTTGGTCTACTATACTTTAATTTGTCAAATAAAGTTTAATATTATTTTGCATTGACTTTGGCTAGTTTTATGTAGGCAAATAAACTGAAATTATGTGGGCAGCTTGCTGGAGTGCACAAAAGATGAAATAAAAGATGAAACAAAAGATGAATTATGTGGGCAGCTTGCTTTAATGTTAAATTCTTATTTATGGATTTGTTTTCTCTTTTATTTCATCTTTTGTGCACTCCAGCAAGCTGCCCACATAATTCCAGTTTATTTGCCTACATAAAACTAGCCAAAGTCAATGCAAAATAATATTAAACTTTATTTGACAAATTAAAGTATAGTAGACCAAAATGAATAAATTAGTAAATAAATAAGCTCTAAGGGTATATTTTAGGGACATAAACAATGAACTTTTCAACTGTTATCACACCCCCCAACTAGCTTATTGCTAGAGCCTAGCAATTCAAGCGTCTCAAAGAAAACTCTAGCTCAAACACAAAAACAAGGAAACAAAAACGAAACATAAAAATAAAATAATAAAAAAAGCCACTTTCGCAGGGAACTCGATTGCATTGAGCGTATGCAACAAGCCTTTAAACCTCAAAGTTACCCAGAGAGGACGAGTTGTAGTCTCGTGAGGGTTTCCAGGGATGATACCCACAAACATCGAAGTATGAGGTTAAAACAATTTGCTCAGTCAAAACTTTGAAATAAATCCAACACCCAACTGTCATCAACAAAAATAACACATCACAAAGCTTCGATTTTCAACTCATGAACAATGTTAAAAGAGAGAACACTTATCCAAAATTCCAAGTTTATCCCAACTCAAGGTCCAAATCATTTATAACAAGTTAATAAACCTTTCACAAATTTCCTTTGGTGTAGAGTGAACTAACACAATCATGTGACATAAGCTAAATTCCAATCAGACCAACCTCCTTATAACAAGGATTTTCAGACTCTCTTACCTAAAACAAAGCCAACCAACCATGTTGGTTGAACACATAGTTGTCATGGAAATAGAGAATAACCTTTGGTGTAGAGTGAACTAACACAATCGGTTGAACACATAGACAGATTTTCTGTCCAGTGCATAGCAATAGAGAATAACCCTCTGTTAAAACTAAGACTTTTTGGAAATTCTCTCTCCGGACAAGCTTTTACCTGGTATACTAGTCTACCGGCTAACTCTGTTTAGACCTGGGAGCAGATGGAAAACGTTTTCCATGATTATTATTTCAGGATCCAGCCAGAAGTCACCATCAGTGATCTTGCTGCTCTCAAACAAAGTGAAGACGAACTTGCCCAGGATTTCATAACCAGATTCAAGAAGCTCAAAATGAAATGCCGAATCCCTATGGAAGAAAGACACTTCATTCAAATGGCTCAAACCGCCCTTAAAATTTCTTTGAGGAAAAGATTTGATGGGATGCTGTTTGGAGATCTGGCAAAACTGGCGGACAAAGCATCCAAATACGAGGAACTGCTCAGGGAAGAACAACAGAGGAGGAACTCTTCTAAAGGCACATATTACAAGACCCGTTCTTCTTCTTCAATTCATCTGATTGGAGTAGAGTTAGAAGAAGACACAGAAGGCTCGGAATAAAGAGAAATTGCAGTGGCAGAAATGGCAAAATTAAAACATCCCATCAGCTGCAAAGCTCTTATAAAGCCACCAAAGGACTAGAAGCCGCCACCATTCACAGGAGGATTTGTTCCAAACAAACCAACACAGAACAAGGTTTATTCCTTCGATCTAACCAAAGTTGATGCTCTGTTTGATGAGATGCTGTTATAGAAAGCAATAGAGACACCTCACAAGCTGCCCAAACCAGAAGAACTTAAGGGCAGACAGTATTGCAGATGGCACAATTCTTGGAATCATTCCACCAACAGTTGTGTTGTTTTCAGAGATGTCATACATGAAGGAATAACAGCAGGAAGATTGAAACTGGCAGAAAAACCTCCTTCAGTAACGACAGAAGGGAAACAAACCGGCAACAGAAGCTAGCTCCAGCAGGAGTTGAAGAGTCACAAAGGAGAATTTTCAAAGGCCAAAGGCAACCATCTCGGCTGGGGTAGTACTATGCAGCAAGTGTAAGTGTGAAAGTGAGTTAGAAGTGACTCTAGACAGGCAGAAACATCCTATACCCAGCGTATTTGACCGGATTGGAACATCGCACTAGCAAGGCCTAGTTCCGGCTCCCTCTAAAGACAGAACCAGACAGAGGGGTTATCTTAGGCCTGTCCAGCACAACAGAAGAATGCCAGAACAGCCCAAGAAGGAAATACCAATTAAGATGCCTAGAAATGACAAGCCTTTGGCAACTATCATAGAAGGAAGATGGTATTCCGTTGGAAAAAGCGACAAACCAACTCTGGAGCTAACCAGAACTCATAAGAGGAGAGTTCAAAGACAATATTGTACCTTCCTCAGAAACAGGAAAGACGCACAGATACCGCCAGAGGCAACTTCTACCTGAAGAAGGGAGAATCCAGAAGTAACTCCTCAGGCAGAAAAAGCAATCTATCAACCACAAGAGCTGATAAAGACAGATTCTTCGGGCAAACCCTCCATCCATTCCACCTCATTCCCAGTCGATCAGCCTGAACTTCCACAAGTACAAGCGGGATCCGAACCTATTCCAGAATAAGGACAACAAGACTGGACTGAAGAAAATGAGGAGGAGCAGTTAGACTATGAGCCATCTGCAGATGACCAAACTGGGTTCCTCGAGACAAAAGAACAAGAAGACTGGACAGAAGAGATGGAATATGATGGAGGACTAGATGAAGAAACTGAGGCTTTTGGTGCAGAATTGGAGAACTTATTGTAGGGCGATCTAGGCATTAACATAGTGTTCGTCTTGTCAGAAAAATTCAGGGCAGCAGAAGGACAAGGAAGCACTCTGGAGGGAGACGTATTCTCCCAGGAAAGCTTTGAGTGCAAGCTGGCAGAAGCAGAAGAGGCGCCAGAACAGAAAACACCTGCTGCCAAAACAGGTGGAACTGCCATGAAACCAGTCGCAGAACAGCTCTGTTTCTCCAAACCAACCAAGGAAATGGCTAACCACCTCAGACCTCTGTTCATAATTGCAAACTTTGGAGGTATTCCTATTTCCAAAGTAATGGTAGATGGAGGTGCATCCAGTAATCTTTTGCCACACAGGTTGCTGAGCAAGATGGGCAGAACAGAGAAAGATCTAATTCCAACACGTCTGATCGTCACCAACTTTGCTGGGGGCCTCACTAAGACTTATGGAATCCTGGACGTGGATGTTATAGTTGGAACCAAAAAGCTGAAGATTGCATTCTTCGTGGTAGACACCACTTCTACTACCTACAATGCAGTGCTTGGAAGGGACTGGATTCACCAAAGCCTCTGCATTCCTTCCACTCTGCACCAATAGCTAGCCCTTTGGAATGAAGAAGGTTACATGGAGATAGTAGAGGCCGATCCACGGTCATTTTTGCCCTCTGCCATGTGTTTCGAAGCAAGGTATTATCATGATGACCTTGGTCCTTTCACATTCTTTGGAGTCAACCAGAACGGCCGCCCTCACGGTGTCACGGCCCAAAGGCTCATTGAAGATGGTCTGGCCAGTTCTTTAGAAGACTGGAATAGGCCTTTTGTTCTGAACCTCCAGAACTCCGATGTTTAGTCTCAATCAACAGGAGAAAGATCGAGCTGCAACAATCCGATCCATTACAAAAAGATTGTTGATATATTGGGAAGAAAGGAAACTCTTTGCACAGAATCCAGCCATCAATATGGCAGAATTCACACATGAGAGCATCGAAGAACAAGAAGAGAGTTTATAGGAGGAAATATTAGATTTCGCACCAGCAGCACTAGATGACTCCTTACTAGAAGTAGAAGATCCATTGCAGGAGATAAATCTAGGGACAGAAGAGGATCCAAGACCCACTTTCATTAGTGCACTGCTAGAAGAGCCACTCAGAAGTGAAATCATCGCACTCTTGCATGATTTTAGAGATTGTTTTGCTTGGCATTATCACGAAATGCCTGGATTGGACAGAAAATTGGTAGAACACAAGCTGCCTATCAAAGAAGGCTACCTTCCAGTCAAACAGGCCAGAAGAAGAATGTCCATGGAGACAGAACTAAAAGTTAAAGAAGAGATAGAAAGGTTGCTCAAGGCAGGATTCATCAGGCCGGCCATTTACGCTGATTGGCTAGCCAATATTGTCCCGGTTCTAAAAAGAAAGACAGGGGCAGTAAGGATCTGTGTGGATTATAGGAATCTAAATGAAGCATCCCCCAAGGATGAATATCCTATGCCAATGGCAGATATGCTAGTAGATGGAGCTGCTCACAACCAAATGCTATCTTTCATGGACGGCAACGCAGGATATAATCAGATTATGGTAGGAGAAGAAGACATCCACAAGACATCCTTCATGTGTCCAGGACATCTAGGTGCTTTTGAATACACTGTAATGCCTTTTGGCTTAAGAAACGCGGGAGCCACTTATCAAAGAGCAATGAATTCTGTTTCCATGATATGATAGGACATTCTCTAGAAGTGTATATAGATGATGTGGTAATTAAATCCCCAGAAGCAAGAAATCATGTGTCAAATCTGAGAAAGGCATTCCTAAGAATGAGACAACATAAATTGAAAATGAATCCCAAAAAATGTGTTTTTGGAGTGCAGGCAGGGAACTTCTTGGGATTTTTGGTACACCAGAGAGGCATAGAAATTGACAAAAATAAAGCAAAGTCCATCATAGAAGCTCAACCACCTTGGACCAAGAAAGAGCTGCAAAGTCTTCTAGGAAAAATTAACTTTCTAAGGAGATTCATATCCAATTCTGCAGGAAAAATCCAGCCTTTTTCATCCTTGCTAAGATTAAAACAAGAACAGACTTTTAAGTGGGAGGAGCAGCACCAGCAGGCTTTTGAAGAAATCAAGCACTACCTCTCGAATCCGCCAGTTCTGTCCCCAACAAAGAAAGGCAGACCACTCAAGCTCTATGTATCCGCATCAGAAATGTCCGTTGGGAGCTTGTTACCTCAAGATAACAAGGAAGGGAAGGAACAAGCAGTCTACTATCTGAGCAGAACTCTGACAGAGGTAGAAAGAAATTATTCTGCGATCGAAAGGCTTTGTCTAGCCTTGTACTTCACTGTTGTGAAACTCAGACACTACATGCTGCCATTTACCATCTATATCATTGCCAAGACGAACCTAATAAAATACATGCTAACAAGGCCAATGTTGAGAGGCAGAATTGGGAAATGGACTCTGGCTCTGACAGAATTTGCTTTCAGATATGTCCCTCAGAAAGCTGTCAAAGGACAAGCTGTAGCAGATTTCCTAGCCGATCATCCGGGAGAAGAGATTGAAAATATGGATTCTTTGGATATAGCAAATGCAGATCTACTGACAAGAGCTCATACTTGCCTTAACAATCCCATTTATTCGATTCATCTCACACCTTGGAAGCTGTACTTTGATGTATCAAAAACTGACTTAGCTTTCGGAGCAGGAATTGTTCTAGAGGAACCTTTGGGGATCAGACACTGTTATTCTTTCCAGTTAGATTTCCAATGCACTAACAACAGAGCTGAATATGAAGCTCTAATCATCGGCCTCGAAATGTTGGTAGAGCTAGGAGTCCAGTCTGTGGAAATCCTAGGAGATTCTATGCTTGTGTTAAAGCAGATTGCTGGAGAATACAAATGTCTGAATCCTTCTCTAGCTGTCTATTTAGTAGCAGCCAGGAATATTTTGACAGAATTCAGGGAAGCTACTTGGGAACACATCCCAAGAGAGGAAAACTTTGCAGCCAATGAGCTGGCTCAAATAGCAACAGGGATACAAATGCCAGAAGATTGTGTGCAAAAGATTATCAAGGTAGGAAAGAAAAGTCTACCATCTGTTCTGACCAGAGGAATGGAAATAGATGTCAATTCTGCCATAATCACTGAGGATGACTGGAGAATTCCCATCATAAACTACTTACAGTACCCAACCTTGCCTTCTGAAAAGAAAGTTAGAATCATGGCTTTAAACTATCTTATGTGGAATGGAGATTTGGTCCGAAAAAGCAAGGATGAGATACTGCTAAGGTGCCTGGGAAAGAAAGAATACATGAAGGTCATGGGAGAAACCCATGAAGGAATATGTGGAGCACATCAAGGTGGAAGAAAAATGTGTTGGTTAATTAGAAGGTATGACTATTTTTGGCCAACCATGATGAAAGATTGCATTGATTATTCCAAGGGATGTGAAGCCTGTCAAAGGCATGGACCAATCCAGCAGGCTCCTTCAGTTCCCATGAATCCAGTAGTCAAGCCATGGCCATTCAGAGGATGGGCAATGGATCTCATTGGCAAGATCTATCTAGCCCGTAGTCAACAACATTGTTTTATTATTGTAGCTACAGACTATTTTACCAAATGGTGGGAAGCCAAGCCCGTTAAATCTACCACATCTCAAGAAATCATCACTTTCATAGAAGAACAGATTATACAGAGGTTTGGCATTCCAGAATCAATCACTACAGACAGGGGATCTTCTTTCATATTTGGAGAGATGCTAGACATGGCAGAATCATTCAAATTTAAGCTACTCCAATCCACTCCTTATTATGCTCAAGCCAATGGACAGGCAGAATCAAGTAACAAGGTGATAATCAATATTATCAGGAAAATGCTTGAGAAGAATCCAAAGCAATGGCATGAGAAGTTATCAGAAACTTTATGGGCATATAGGACTTCAAAAAGAGAGGCAACTAGCATGACTCCATATGCTTTAACTTATGGTCATGATGCAATTCTGCCTATGGAGATAGCAGTCCAATCCCTCAGAATTGCCCATCAACACGAATTGATTGGAGAAGACTACACTCAAGCCATGCTGCTAGAACTGGAAGGATTGGATGCAAGTAGGATTGATACCCTCAACAAACTCTTAGCACGAAAACAGGCTGTATCAAGAGCTTACAACAAGAGAGTTAAAAACAAGAGTTTTGAAGAAGGAGAAATAGTCTGGAAAGCAGTTCTGCCCCTTGGAACACACATAGCTGGTTATGGAAAGTGGTCACCAACTTGGGAAGGGCCTTTCATAATTAACCAAATCCTCGAATTAGGGGCATACAGATTACATGATCGAGATGGAGAGGTCCATGCTGCACCAATCAATGGCAAATGGTTAAAGAAATTTTATCCAACTATGTGGGATTCACAAGCTGTGCAGACAGATCCTGGGATAGAGAGGCAACAAATTGAAACTGTTGCTTAATTTTTGTTTTTTGTTGTTTAGTTTTGTTTTGATGTAATCTTCTAAAATTTTCTTTTATTTTGTTAAGAAAACCAAAATTTCACAAAATAAATAAACTTTTATTTAATTAGTCACTTCTTTGACTAAGCAGTTTATTACAAGTCTGATTTTGAAAATTAGAATCCTAGTTTTTTGAGGGTCTCCTGCAGACTAGTTTTCTTGATGGAGAGTTCCTTCTGGAGTAGCACCCCTTGATGGATTGAAGCCTCTGCAACTTCCAAAGCTGGCCGGGAAGCTGAAACCAAGCTCTGCACAAGGAAGGTAGCCTTGGTCTTAGAGCTCAGTCCAGCACCCAGCCTGCGCTGCACCTCCCTGCGTTCTGCCAATTGCTTTTGAAGCTCCTCAATCTGCTTTTCCAGCTTGTCTGCGACAGCCTTGGCTTCCTTGTACCCTGCAACCATCTGGTCCAATTCTGCCTTCTGATTCGCATAATCGGCCAACTTGGCTTCATGAGTAGCCTTGCAGAGCTCAGAAGTCTTGAAGGTGGGCTTGAGATCCTCATAAGGATCATGAAGGTTGAGCACATCTCTGGCCAAGCCAAGGCTTATCTCAAGTATTGGCTTAGGAGCCATGTTCTGTCTATGCAGAAGGTCCAGATCCTTCATCAATTGGTCAACAGCTCCTCTATTTTCGTCCAGTTCCAGCTCAGTAGACTGCCAGATCTTCACCCTCTCCATTGCTTCATCCACAGCTTTGAATTTGGTTTTGCTGGGGGTAGAACCGAGTTTCTCCAGCCTGTCCAGTTGGGCATCTAAGTCCATAGCCTCGAACTCAGCCAATTCTGGATCAGCAAAGGAAGCTGTGGTAGTTGAACCAGGAAGGGACTGGATAGGCATCTAAAAAATGGAAGTACAAATTAGCAACAAGCAGAATTAGGAAGAAAAAGAGCCATGACACAGTGATACTTACGACTGCAATGAGAGGCTTCAAAGGACTGACCATTACTGTCAATGATTCGGCAGTCTTGGGCACTTCGACCTGTAAAGACTAAAAGTTGGAGAAACAAGGATGGGACAAAATTAAAAAATGGCTAGAAATTAATTACAAGGGAGGATTACCATAGCAGCAGCCACCTCCATTTCAGGTGCAACAGAAACTTATGCCTGCTCCGCAGGCTCTGATACAGGTTGCTCCACCAAGGCTGCAGCAGAAGTTTCTGTCTGCTCCACAGTTTCCAATACAACGGAAGTCTCTGCATGATCCCCAAACTCTAATAAAGGTCGCTCTGCTTGAGTTGCAACAGGAATTTCTGCTTGTTCCACAGGGTCCGATCCGAATTGCTCTGATTGTTCTTCAATTGTAGTAGAATGTTCTGCCTCTACATCCTCAAAAAGAGCCAGTTCTGAACTAGTCAGTTCTGTCCTCGGAATAACCCGTTGCTCCTGTGCTAAGGCAATGCTTTCTGCTATTACCTCAGCCGGAATCTCCTCCTAACAAACGAACAGAAGTCAGAAGCTGAAGAAAGGAAAAGCATAAACGAACATGATTATGCTGCCAGAATGCAATCTCACCTCTTCTTCAAATTCTTTCCCTTTCTCTTTTGAAGGGGCCTCTATTGCTTCTTCTTGCTCCTTCTCCTGCTCAACAGCCTCAAAGGCTTCTCATAGCTCATCATCAGTTCCGGAGGCCTCAGTTGGATTAATTGCAAATTCCTCTGTATCATCAGATTCAACTCCACTCCTCTTCCTAAGTCTTTTTGACCTAGTAAGAGGAGGAGGAGGACTTTCAGCTGCACAGAACAAGTAAAGGTTAGAAGAACGGACAGAATAGAACAGACTAAAGGAAATAAATTCTAAATATCAGAATCTTACCAGAGATTTCAGGTTGGGCAGCACTGCCCTGAGCAGGGGTGCTTTCTTTTCTTTTCCTTCTAGCAGAGGGAGTGGTCTCAACAGGTGGTTATTTTGTCAAGTCTTCATCCTCTTCACCACCTGAAGGAGGCTCCAAATCGCTAGCAGCAATGACAAAACTGACTGCATATGAGATACATAAAGTCAGAAATAAATTCGGCAGAAGGAAGATGAAAGGAACAGAATAAATGTAAAGCTTACCAAACATCTCCCCAGCCTGAGCCGTTTGTCCACCTATGATCTTCTTCATAGAGGGATCTGATGCAGACAGAATAGATTCTTTAGAGAATTATAACAATGGCAGAACAGATAAAATACAGACAGAATCGAGAATCTACCTTCTATGACTTGATTATTGATATCCTGGGTAGTCTGAATTGTAAAACTTTTGGCCTCTGCCTCTGCATATATGTTCCCGCAAGTCCAGCCATCAAAAAGTACCTTGAGTGCGGTAACCGAGGCAGGCAGTCCGCGAAATCTGGCCTTCCACCAAGTGTCAAAATCGGCAGAACTGGAGGAATTTTGCTCCCAGGATGGATAGAGGCCATCCAGATTATTGTTGATCTTGTTTACTGTGCACCGAGCGTCCTTGTGCACCTCCAGATTATCTGAGTCCCTCCAGGAAGTGGCTCGGTTACAGCTTCTGTAGAATTTAAACGGAATAACCTGGGGACAGCCAGATGATAGACTTCTGCCCCCAGATGATAATTTGGAGGCTTTCCACCCCCATGAGGCAGATCTCTTAGTAGGGATACACTCAGGAATATCTTCCTGAATTCTGTCCTGGCGATTTCATCTTCTGGCTCCTTTTCAAAGAGCCGGTATCCAGGCTGGAACCAAGGATATGTTCTTCTGACCACTACCTGCCACTGAGCTGCAGATCTTTTAGTACAATGCCTGAACCACATTAGGTACTCTTCAATGGAGCGCTTGGGCACTTCTGCCAACATCAAGGGAAGAGACAACTTGGTTTTCAGGCAAAACTATGTCAGGAAACCGGAATTCTGGAAAATATACCTGCAGCCAGATCTGGATCATCCAGAATGAGCCAGGAGCAGATAAATTCAGGGGGTTCTCCATAGTGGCAGTATGCAGATTCTTGAAAAGATGGGCCAGAACTGTAGGCCCAAGTCTGATGTCAGTGTGATTGTGCAGGGCTTCTACCAAGTGCCTATATTCCAGCAGAACAGCGGAAGAACGGTTTGGAAGTACAAACCTGTTCAGCGAGTACAGAAGGAATAGCATGTGTTGATGATCCTTGTCTTTCTCCACACTGAATTTCCTCAAATAGTTGGAGAAGGAGCAGTTCTGGTTGATGGTAGCAGGAGAGATAGTAAAAGGCTTGGCCAATTTCTCCTGATTCTTCCTTCGATGATAATCACCGACGGCATCAACAGGTCTTCCATGAGGTCTGAACCCAAAAATTTGAGCCATATCCAGCAGGGTTGGCGCCATTGGACCCACACGGAAATCAAATGTGTTACTGGCAGAATTCCAGAAACACAAAGCAGCAGCAAACAGGTTCTCATCCCGGTTAATGGACTGCTTAGACAACAGGATTGCGTCGTAAATCCCTGCCTTCCTCCAGTGAGCTCCGAATTTTGGAAGAAGCTTATCAATCCAGTCTGCCCACTTCACAGGACTATTCCTCACCTCATTGGATGGAAACGAACGGCTTAAATTTTTGCTGACCCAAGAATAAGAGGCCAAGGCAGAAGTACCTTGGAAACACAGAGGCGCTTCGGCATCTTTTTTTATTAGCTCCGCTATCTCAGCTGGGACAGAACCAAACCAGCAAGGTCCCAGAGTCAGAGTACTCTCGAATAAATGAAGAACGTTCTCATCTAACTTTTTCTGGACGAGAGGGTGGAGCCTGCTTCGAACCTCCATAGCATGAGCATCGATTCCAATCCCAATGATGTAATCCGGAGGAACTGAGGAGGAAGAGCTTTGGGCACGAGTTTTTGGAGAAGACATTTTTCTGGGTTTTCAGACTAAAAGAAAAGAAAGGACTAAGGATTGATCAAAGAAAAGGGAAGGATTCTGTTGAGGACTGAGAAAATCAAGGTCTGAGGAAGCTGGGGATTTGAGATGAACAGGAACTAAAGTTTTGAATTCCTTTAAAAAGAGCTCGTAATCATGGGAAGGAGAAGACAAGACGCCACCTGACGAGACAAGCTAGTAACTAGCTAGTAACTTACCAATTTCCCACGAAGTCTAGTTCGTGGTAGGTAGATGTGGCAGACGTGGGTCAATTTAAACTGGCGCGCACAAATTAATAGCCGAAATCATTAAGTCTGGAACCGTTTAAAAAACGATTCAGACTTAGGGGGCATTGTTTGGGCCTAAATTTGGTGTGCCCAGTCCAAAGTCAAAAAGCGCACGTCCATTTTTGACAACCACCAACAAAATCAGGCCAAGACCGTGCTTTTGAGCCCAACATAAGAAGCCCATAAACTATTAAAAACCGCAAGGATGGCCTGGGCCTCGAAAGGAACCCAAATTGAGCTTAAACCAAAAATGGGCTTGGCAGGTTTTAAATTAAAGAAAGAAAAGAGAAGCCCAAGGGAGAAACACACCCACGTGACTTACCTAGCTTTGAAAAGTCAAAAATTTCAACTAAAGTCACAAAGAGAAGTTACAGGAATTGATGAATACACACTTGCAGAAAATTTCTCCAGTCTTTTACAGGCAGAGAAAGATCAAAATCCTTTTATATATATATATATATATATATAAAATTTCGGCAGGCACTATTCTCAAAGGATACGCATACTGTGTTTTCTAAAAAGAGAGATAAGCAGGAAACAAGGGGTTGCTGAAATGGAAAATCACACTCACCATCACAGTTTGAAAAGCAGTTAGATTGGAAAAAGGAGGTATGGCACCCCATCAAAATACAGGGAAGTGACTGTCCCAGGAAATGATCATTGAGGGCGTAACTACCATAAATTGATAAAACTCCCTTTCTTTTTCTTTTAAAACTAAAGATCTTTTGAGATTGTTTGCCGCCCATTATTAAAAGAATTAAAACTCCCGCTCCCAAAAGCATTTCATATAAATACAAGAGAGAGTGAACAGAGCAAGGACATTCAATCAACACAACTAAAAAATCAGTCAAAAGACAAACACTCAAAATGAACACTTGATCTCAGAGAACCTTCAAGCAAATTGAAGCAACCAAAAGCTAGCTAAGCCACAAAAGAAGCCAGCTACAAGTCAAAGCTTCCAGTTTTCAGACTTAGAAGAAAATCAATTAAAACGAGATTTCTCTCGTTACAAATTTGGTTCAGCAAAGCCAAGGCAAGCAGAGTTTGAGTTTTCACAAATACGAAAACCTCAAAAAATTTATGGAGAGCCCTGACTAAGCGGCACAGGTACCACAGTACAGCTCCAGCTTAAGTCCAGCCACTTCTGCCCCCTTTTTAGACTGAAGAAGTCCCAGTTCTGCCCATCCAAAAGCCTTCCAGGGCTTGAAATAGATTAAAGCTCTGCCGAACTCAAGCTTTGGTATCGATTTGCAGTTGAAGCCTAGCAGTTGAAGTTGTTGAAAGTCCAGTCCAGCACGGGCATACCCAGTCCAGCCCAAGTCAGAAGCATCTACCTAGACAGAAATGGAAGCACTGCCCTCTTTTTATCTTTTTATAGTCAGTTTTTCCCTTTTGAGCTTTGTTAAAGGGAGTTCTACGTGAAAGCGGTTCACTCTGTTATCATTTATTCTGGCTAGAACTACCAGTTTTGTACTGTGAAAAATTGTGAAGTCCTCACCAGTCTGAGGCAGGAAAAGAACTTACTTGGGAGATATTCCTCACCCAAATTCACAATCGCTTGTTCAAAAATCAGTAACTTGGGGTGCAAGTTATTTATTTTTAAAAGAAGTCTGCTAGGATTTTCATTACTAGCAGCGGCACGCTCGCACACTAAAGAAAGTTGACTTGTTGACCAGTCAATGGTTTTCAAGACAATGGGGAACTTTACCCTACCATCACAGGAGACAAATCAAAATGGGTGAACACAAGCATTGCCCGTATCAAACCTATCTCTAACGATATGATATAGAAGAGCACCACAACTGTGAGTAGCTTTATCAACATTATGTAAATTATTTGCTATATAAACTTGAAATTTAAGTTTTGAGAATGAATGAATACAGGATGAGGATATATATGAAGTAGGCATGCTTAATTTATAATCTAGATTCATTCTTCGTTACTCAACTTTAATTCCTACAAAGAAAAATACAAAAAGGCATTGGCGAGTCCTTATTTAGTTAGGATTTCCTTATTTAGTTAAGATTTTGGTTACTTACCCATTTATTGAGTCATATTGTAATTGAATATATATATTAGGGTTGGCAATGGGTCGAATCGGGGGTGGGTATGCAATTCTCATCCCCATCCCCATTAAGCTTTTTTCCCCCATCCCTGCCTTCATACCCACAATATTCATATCGGGGATTCCCCATCTCCGCCTTCGTTGAGGAATGGGTTTCCCTTTTGTAGAGGGTATGTCAGTTCTTGTAACTGACAATTGCACCTAGTAGTGGCACGCTCGCACACTAAAGAAAGTTGACTTGTTGACCAATCAATGGTTTCCAAGACAATGAGGAACTTTACCCTACCATCACAGGAGACAAATCAAAATGGGCGCCTGCCGTTCGGCACGAGAGGTGAGTGAGAACTCGTCCAATGTGCGCCTGCCGTTCGGCACGAGAGGTGAGTGACAACTCATCCAATAAATAACTTGGACCCCAGTGGAGTTGTGTTCGAAAGTGGCTAGAGTTGGAGCGTCTCTGAGGATTGGAAACGTTTTGACTGACAACGTTTGGGTTCTCCCTTGCATGCGTGACACGTGTCGGCATGGCTGTGAAGAGTCGCGTCGTTTCGTATCCCGATGCGGCGCCTCGCTTCCCGATGCCAGGTTCGTCCTATAAGTATGAGGAAGGGACGAGAGTTTGAATACTTGGAATTTTTTGAGAGCAATCAGAGCTTGTGAGAGGCGATTTCCGGCAACCGTGCGAAGGCTGAGCAGGCGATTTCCGGCTAGTTTGAACAAGGCGGAGGCGATTTCCGGCGAACTTGAACCACCGTGCAAACAAGGTATGTTGCCGTGTTTTTGATTTTTTACGAATCAAAGTGTTGAGTTCGATGAATTTTTGTTGGAATAAAGCATGAACAAGTATGAACAAGTATGAACGAGTATGAACATAGGTGTTTAGGTGGTAGAATAGGAATTTGATTCTAGCATAGCACTTAGTTGTCCTTCGTTTGTGTTTGTGGATGTCAGATACCGAATCCGAGGGTAGGCGTAGTCCAAGGGCTTTTGAGGATGAATCGTCCTCGGGGAGTTCGGCCGAGGGGAGTGAGAGAGCCGATTCTGGGAGCTCTTCAAGCTGTGAGATAGTGGAGGAGGCAGGAGTGCACACCGAAGCTGGGGGCACTTCAACGAGAGTGCCTGAAGGTGGTGAGCCTTCGACTTCGGGTCGTGAGGCCGAAGAGGGTGTTGTGTCCGTTGCTGCCCCAGGGCAGGGGGTGTTGAGGGTAGTCAGTGGCAGGCAGCGGATTCGGATGGCGAAGCCGACGGAACTGGTGTTCGAAGCAGACCACCTAGAGCCGAACACACTGACCGAATCTGAGCTGGCTAAGATTCGGGCTGAGTACAATATCCCCGATTCGGTAGGGACGCGAATTCCAGCGCCGTTGGAGTCATTGAGTGACAATGACAAGGGTGTGGTCTTCTTCACCGATGTCTTCAAACATGGGCTTCGGCTGCCGTTGAGGCATTCGGTGCAGAAGATCTTGGCGGCGATTGGGTATGCGCCGGGCCAGTATAATCGAAACTTTTGGATTACACTACTCGGGACAATCGCTGCATTCGGCATAGCTGGGGAGGGAGAGCCAAGCTATGAGCAGTTCGCCCAATTGTACAGTGTGACGAGGGCGAAGAGTGCTGACCAAGGGGGATGGGTTCAGTCGAACTGCCTTTCGGCAGGGCAGCGTGGGCACTTTGTGGTTGGAGTGCCGAGCTCTCAAAAGACCTGGCGCAAGCGTCGGGTGATTGTCTCTGGTGACTGGGAATCGGCACCAGGGGTAATCGTCGAGAGGCGGATCCCTACGACCTTTCAGACAGTCGGTAGGATAGAACCTGCCGTTCGGCAGGGGTGTTGGTTTTATTTATTTATTTTATTTATTTTTATTTATTTTTTGCTAACTGTTCGCTGTTTTGTTTCAATGTCTTTGAAACGGCCTGCCGCACCGATCAGAGAGGTGGAAGCAATCGAGCGGGTGCGAGCTAAGATTGTGGAAGAAGATCGCTTTTTTAAGGAGCTGCTCTACTTCCGGAACCTGTACAAGGCAGACTTGATCGGTAAAGCAGAACACGACCGAAGGGTCAAGGAGGAAGAGGAAGAAGAGAAAAGGCAGAGTAAGTGATGCCGTTCGGCAGTCAGTTGTATGTCTGTTTCTTGAGGTACCGTTTCTTCCGAACTTGTGTGTTTTATGCAGTGGCAGGTGGGAGGCCTATGAGCGAGGCGACGAGGAGGCACTTGGAGGGCCAAGTGACGCCGAAGAAGAAGAAGGCGGCAGGAGCCTCAGGAGGGGCTTCGGCGGATGAGCAGACGGTGGCTGATCGCCGCCGGGAGAAGAAGGCGGCCGAAGCCGAGGCCGTTCGAGAGGTGCACCTGCAGGTGACAGGCAAGAGGATGATCGAGGAAGCTCTCGATGCGACGCCGATGCCGAAGAAGCCTAGGTTGCCGAATGAGGGGACCTCCGTGCTGATCCCCGATGATGAAGGGGAGGGGGAAGAGGGGCCGATCAACATCGCGTGTCCTCGAAAGGCAGTGGCGTTCGTCAACTGCATGATTGACGGCACCCAGATGGAGCTCTCCGAAATAGAGCAACTGTCGATGAAGACGTTGCGTGAACAAACTGGTTGTCAATGCTGCGTGAACAAACGGGCTGTCAAGGCAGCGGTAAGTGTAGAACTTGTGGCAAGTGTATTTTGATTCGGCATGTACCAATGTTCCCGTTTGTTTTGCAGGCTGATATGGAAATGTGGCTCTGCGCGAAGCGGGCTGTCAATGCTGCCGAACGGCACCAGAAGAAGTTCGAGGAGGGCCGTTCGAAGATTGCCGATGCTGGGAAGATGCTCCAGGAGGCTGATCGGCGTGCCGAGGAGAACGCCGCTAAGATTGCCAAGCTCGCGTCGAAGCTGGCGGCGACCGAACTGGAGGTGGTTGCTGCTCAGGAGGCCAAGGCAGCGGTGGAGGTGGCGATGGATGCGGCCGAACGGTCGCATGCTAAGGAGGTGGGAGAGGCAAAGGCGAAAGCCGTTGCTGACTACCGATCGTCGGAGGAGTTCACGCTTCTGGTGGACATGGAAGTCATGAAATAATGTGACGACTTTGTCTACCGATTCAAACGGTACAACGCGGACAAGAAGCTGAATCTCAACTTCCTTCGGGATCCGCCACCGCTGCCAGAGGGCGTAACCGAGGAGATGGTGGAGGCTTACAAGGGCGAGGATGCCGAACCCGAAGAGGCCGATGAGACTGACTCCAGTAGTGAAGAGGAAGAGAGCCACCCCGCGCAGAACGTGAGCAGCGCGCCTGATGCCGAAGCTTCGATCGCTGCCGAGCCCGCGTCGGCCAATGATGAAGCTGCCGATCCTCCTGCCCCTTAGGCTGTAGATTTTTATGTTCTAATTTTGAAAATGTAATATTTTTGGAACAGGCCGAATGGCATTGTGTTTTAACAGTTTGCCCTTTTGTGGCTATTTTATCCAAGTTAATTTTGCTTTGGTTTAATTTGCTGGTTTTTGTAATTCTGTATGTGTGCATGCCGTATGTAGAATATTCCTGATATAATATTGCTGTATTGTGATGCCGTATGTATAGAATAGGGATTGTATTGAAATAAACCGATTACAAGGATGACGACCGAAGATGACAACCGAAGGAGCGATTACTTGTACAAAGGTGATGACCGAAGGTGACGACCGAAGGTGACGACCGAGGGTGATATCACTTGTAGTAATATTTGAGATGCTCTATGTTCCAAGGGTGGCCGAGGGTTTGACCATCGGTACCGTGCAATCGGAAAGTTCCGGGTCGGCAGACGATGACGACCTCATAAGGGCCTTCCCACGAAGGGCCAAGGGTACCTTCGTTGGGGTTCTTGGTGGCAAGAGAGACTTTGCGTAAAACCCAGTCCTCCACTTTGAATGATCGGCGTCTGACGCGCGAGTCGTAGTAGCGAGAGGTCCTCTGTTTGTAGGCGGCGTTCCGAAGCTGAGCCTGGGAACGGTGTTCATCGACGAGGTAAAGGTTGAGTGCGAGTAGGGTCTCATTTTGCTCTGGCTTGTAAGATGCCGTTCGGCACGAGGGTGCGTTGATCTCGACTGGGACAACAGCTTCGGTACTGAAAGCAAGGGAAAAAGGTGTTTCGCCAGTCGATCGTCGGTAGGATGTGTTGATGGCCCATAGCGCTTCCGGAAGGAGATCGGGCCAGGCTCCTTTAGCTGCCCCAAGTTTCTTCTTCAGCGTCTTCTTGATGATCTTGTTGATGGCTTCTACCTGACCGTTTGATTGTGGATGTGCTGGAGATGCGAAGAACAAGTTGATGCCGAATCGGTGGCATAGGTGCCGGAACTGAGAGGAGTGGAATTGTTTTCCGTTGTCGGTGATGATTGCGTTCGGGAGGCCGAATCGACAAATTATATTCTTCCATACGAAATGTTCAACCCTGGCTGCGGTGATTGTTGCTACAGCTTTGGCTTCGGTCCACTTTGTAAAGTAGTCGACAGCGACGATGGCGTATTTGAGCTGTCCCTTTGCTTGGGGCATGGGGCCGATGAGGTCTAAACCCCATTGAGCGAAGGGCCATGGGCTAACAATCGGAGTGAGTGGTTCGGCAGGTAGTTTTGGAACATAGCCGAAACGTTGGCATTGATCACACTTCTGGACGAGTGTGGTGGCATCGGTATGGAGGGTCGGCCAGTAATACCCCTGCCAAATGGTCTTGAAGGCCAGGGTTCGGGCCCCAGAATGGTCCCCGCAGGCTCCTTCGTGAATCTCCCGTAGGACGTAGTTGCCCTGCTGCGGGGTCATGCACCGAAGCAGTGGTAGAGAATGGCCACGCCGATAGAGAATCTAATTCAAAACCAAGTATCGGGCCGATCGACGCCGGAGAGTTTTGGCCTCAGTTTTGTCGTTTGGTAGTGTCCCGCTTGTGAGGTAGGCATGGATTGGATCCATCCAACTCGGATCCTACCGAACGGCGTGTACCTCAGTTTCAAAAGTACTGCGCCGAGCGAGGGTTTCGATCGGGACGTGGCGACCTACGTTGTCGTCAATTGCTGATGCCAGGCGTGATAGAGCATCGGCGTGGCTGTTCTCAGATCTGGGGATCTGCTGAACTTGATACGCATCAAAGTGGTGTAGCAATCGGCAGGCATGCAATAAGTAGACTGCCATCGAAGTGTCTTTGGCTTCGAATTCAGTTAATACCTGACTAACGACAAGTTGTGAGTCGCTGCATATCTTCAGCTGTCGAGCGCCCATTTCCTTGGCGAGCCGAAGGCCTGCCAAGAGAGCTTCATATTCGGCTTCATTGTTGGAAGCTTGGAATTGGAATCGGATGGCATACTCGATGGTTGTCTGATCAGGGGCCTTTAGTACTAGGCCGGCTCTGCTGCCCTGTCGGTTAGACGAGCCATCCACATAGAGAGTCCATATGGGAATCGACGGACTAAAGTTCCCTTCGGTTGGATGAGCAACTGTGGATACCGAAGCCGATTCTTGGGCGATGTAGTATTTGGCGTAGTCATTTCAGAGATGTAGTATTTGGCGTAGTATTTGCCGATTCTTGGGCGATGTAGTATTCGCCTTCCGGATGTTCCTGTTCTGACGTAGTCATTTCAGAGATGAAGTCAGTTACGGCTTGGCCCTTCTCGGCAGGCCGAGGGTGATAGTGGATGTCGAATTCACCGAGTTCAATGGCCCATTTGACCAGCCGACCGGATGTCTCGGGTCACTGCAGTATTTGGCGTAGAGGCTGGTTGGTGAGAACGACGATACTATGAGCCTGGAAATACGGCCGAAGCTTGCGTGCTGAGAGAACAAGAGCATAGGCAAGCTTTTCCAGCTCAGGGTACTGAATCTCGGCGTCCTGCAGGGCGTGGCTAGTATAGAAAATTGGAAGCTCGATGCCGTTCAGCTTGCGAATGAGTACAGAACTTAATGTCGTTGCCGATACCGATAAGTAGAGAATTAATTCTTCACCGGGAAGAGGAGTGGATAATAGGGGCGCTCTGCTCATGTAGGCCTTGAGGTCTTGGAAGGCCCGATCGCATTCGGCAGTCCACACAATCTGCCGTTTGCTTCCTTTGAGGGCTTTGAAGAAAGGGGCACACCGATCGGTAGCCTTGGATATGAATCGGGCCAGAGCGGCGACACGCCCTGTGAGGCTTTGAATATCCTTCTGCGTCTTCGGTGTCTGCATGTCGAGCAATGCCTTGATTTTTTCAGGGTTGGCCTCAATTCCCCGTTGGCTGATCATGAAGCCAAGAAATTTACCCGAGGAGACGCCGAAGGCACACTTGCTTGGGTTCAGACGAATGTTGTACTTCTTTAAGACATCGAACATGAGGGAGAGGTTATGGAGATGAGAATCGGCCGTTTTGCTCTTAACCAGCATGTCATCCACATAAACCTCCATCGAGGTGCCGATGAGTTTAGAGAAGATTTTATTGACCAAGCGCTGGTAGGTTGCCCCAGCGTTCTTCAGGCCGAACGGCATGACATTGTAACAGTAAAGGCCTTTGTCGGTGATAAATGTCGTATGCTCGCGATCGGCAGGGCTCATAAATATCTGGTTGTACCCTGAGTATGCGTCCATGAAGCTGAGAAGTTCATGGCCTGCCGTTGCGTCTACCATCTGATCGATCCTTGGCAAAGGAAAACTGTCTTTGGGGCAAGCCTTGTTTAGATCGGTATAGTCCTGACACATTCGCCAGGCGCCGCTTGATTTTTTGACCAGGACCGAATTTGCCAACCAAATTGGGTAGGTGACCTCCCGGATGAAGCCGATTGCCCGTAATTTCTCCACCTCGATCCGCATAGTCTCGTACCGTTCGGCATCATAGGCCCGCCGTTTCTATCGGATGGGTTTGAAAGTGGGACAAATGCTGAGCTTGTGACTGATGGCGCTTGGGGCGATGCCAGGCATGTCATCGTATGACCAGGCGAAGACTTCTGTGTTGGCGGCAAAAAGGCAATGAAATCGGCACGCAGCGCCGAACTCAAAGTGGTGCCGATTCGGACATGTCGGTCGGGCTGTGCCTCGGAGAGGGTGACCGATTCCAAATCCTCAACTGGTTGTGCCTGTGGGGTGACGGCCTCATCCCTGGGATCATCCGGTTTGTCCGTCCCCCTGCCGTTCGGCATAGTTATCTTGGTAGAAACAGAGTACGCTTCGCGAAGCGTAGCTCTTGCCGATTCCCTTGTTGCCGAAACGTAACATGTCCGTGCACTCAATTGATCCCCTCGCACTTGGCCGACGCCAGCGTGTGTGGGGAACTTGAGGAGGAGCATGTGTGGTGACAACATGGCCTTCATCCTTGTGAGCGCCGTCCTACCGATGATGGCGTTATAAGCCGTTGGGCAGTCGACCACCAGGAAATGAGTGTAGATGATCGTTTGTTCAGATGCTGAGGGTTGATACCGAGGGCATTAAAAGCATCGGCAAAGAGCACATTAACTGAACTGCCGGTGTCTATGAGGATTCGGCCCACGTCAAAGTCTGAAATATCGGCCCGTATGATCATGGGATCAGAGTGGGGGAAGATGATGCCTCGTTCCTCTTCTTCAGAGAAGGTAATAGGTTCCCAACCGTTTCACTGGAACTTGTCGTTGCGTCCTCCCGCTACACTGAGGATCTGGGGATGCCGAACGGCACGGACGTAATTCTTGACAGATCGGTTGCTGGTGTCGGCAATGGGTGCCCCTCCACTGATCATATTGATATGCCGATTCGATGATTTGTCCGACGCTGGTTTGGTGCTTAAATACTGATCCAGCTTGCCCTCGTTGATGAGGCGTTCGACAATTTTTCGAAGGGCGATACAGGATTCTGTGTCGTGGCCGTTGTACTGGTGGTATCGGCAGAAGACACCGGTGTCCTTTTGTTCTGTCGAGGAAGCTTCCGGTTGTTCGGCTTCGGTATCATTTCACTCTCGGTCAGGAGGACATGTTCGTAAGTGGTGTTGAGTAAAGTGAAAATTTCCTCTGGCCGATTCTTCTTCGGATCTCCGAAGGTGCTTCGCCTGCCAGAGTCCTTGCCCTTTTTGTTGCTGTCCTGCCGATCCCGAAAGTGGTCCTTCCGTTTGTTTCGCGGCTCGTAAGGAGCAAACTCGGGGAGTGCCGTTCGGTAGGGGGCCGGATTTGTTGTCCGATTCACCGGGAATCGGTCATAGCTCTGCGTCGAAGGCCGATCGGCTGTTGCCGCTTTTCTTAGTAGGGCCGAAGCCGATCCCTTGGAGTTGAAATGTTCGGCCTTGGCGTGGATGGCTGCCTGCTTCATTAATTCGGAGTAGGTTGTCAAGTTGCTGCTGTGGACTAGGTAGCGAAACTGAGACGACAAAAGGCCGCTTTTGAAGGCACCGAAGGCTGCCCTATCATCAGTTTCGGGACATCGGGAATATTCATGGCTGAACCTAGCCGCATATTCTCGTAATGGCTCATCGTATTACTGCTGAACGGTATAGAGGTCATCGGCAGAGTACAGGCGATCGGTCTGAATCATAAAATGGTTGAGGAAGGTCTGCTTCAACTAATCGAATGAGTCAACCGTACCTGGCTCCATTCGGTAGAACCAATTCAGAGCTGCTCCGGTCAGGGTGGAAGGGAATAGTAAGCATTGTCCCTCGTCCGTTAGCCCTTTGCAACCTAAGGTCGATTGGAAGGTATGAATGTGAGTAACAGGGTCCTCCACCCCTGAGTAGAATGATATCCGGAGTGCTTGAACCTCCTTTTCATGTCTGAAAGTTCGGATGCGATTGGTGAACGGCCCTGGCTGTACCGTTCCCCAAGTTGGTGTCCAAGCCTGATTCTGTTCTTCCTCAATGCGGTTCATCTTCTAGAGGAGGAGACGGATGGTAGGATCGGTAGAGGGAAGATCGTTACCGAAAGGCTCCCTTGTTTCTTTCTCCGTACCCCGACCAGTGCGGTGGCCCTGAGCCTCTTGACCTGCCGTTCGGCTTGGGCTCCTCTTATAACCTCCGGCATGCTGATCGTTTTCTCTATTCGATCTATGGCTGTGGTGCTCCTTCGAGGGTCCTGGCGATCGGTAGGAGCTAGTGGTTCCTGGTGAAGTTGGGACGTAGTCTGATTCATCCGTTTCCTCCAGGCCGACTGCGCCATACCGTTGGCGCAAGGGGGACTTTGGTCCAAGCGCCTCTAACCGCCGATCGCTGAGTTTTGCTCGGATCTGGATGGGTGAGGGCTGCCGTTCCTTGCGCCGATCGTTGATTCTATCGCGACAATCGGAGTAAACTCGATATTCTGGATGGCGCTCCTTGGGGGAGGGTACGAACAGTCTTCGGGAGGTAGTTGGTTTGTCTGGGGCCTGCTGTTTCCCTTTATCTTGAGCGCTAGGTTTCCGTACGCTCTTAATTGACTTTTCCGGCCGAAGCTGCATGGTTCGTTCCAGACTGTTCTGCAGTTGGGTTGACTGCGTTTGCTGATCATGCAGTTGCCTCTGGGTGTCATCAAGTTTAGAGGCGAGGATGTTGTTGTGCTGTCTGAAGCAAGGGAGCCTCTGTCCGTGGTGTCTGAAGCAAGGGAGCCAGACTTGGCTCACCGCCGAGGCCGATGATGGGGCCATCGGCAGGGAGGGCCGAAGATGGATTCATTTTTTGGTCTCATAGTTTTTCGAGATATGGGTTAATCGATAAGCGATTCCCACAGACGGCGCCAATCTGTTGGCACTAAAACTGAACAGATAGAGATGAGTGCAACTTACAAGTGAGATGGACGATCGAGAGATCGATTGAGTGTTCGAAGGTAGATTCTTCCTGTCTTCGGATGCTGATCTTGAATAGAAGGAAACCAAGATTCGCAAGGTCTATGGAACCGGTGTGGAACCACCCTAAGACCCTCCGATGCCGAAGTAAGATTGTTTTCTAAGAGCTTTTACTGTTGACAAGATATGAGTATAAAAGTCAAGCTGAAAAGTCTTACCCCTGTATTGTAGTGAATGGGCCTATTTATAAAGGGCATTTTGTATGCTCTTAGTACTCACTTTCGATGTGGGACTCATGGGAGGGCCCTATGAGGTTGACACGAGTCTTTAGATATTTCGGGCGGGTGCTTCGAGGTTGATTATGCAGAATCGGTAGGGGGTACCGATTGTAGACTGTGTTGGGCCTGTGGCGACCTTTTGCTGCTTTGAGACAATATCATCGGTAGCCGATGCTGATTGTCGGGAGCCTTGGCACTTGGGGGGTTTCTCTGATCCACGTGCCAATGGATGAGTGGAGGGTCATATATGGTACAAACACAGGTCCAGCCCCAAATCCAAAACTCGGGGTGCTGACGTCAGCAACAAAAAATTTTTTAAAAAATCGAAAAAAAAAAACAAAAAAATTCAGATTTTTAAAAAAATAAATACTTAGTCATATTTTTCACTTCCCACACCAAAAATATTTTTAAAAAATATTGTCCAAATTAATTGTTTAGGTAAACAAATATGTGAAAAAAACAAAAAAAATAAATATTGTTTGCCCTAAACTAGGGCAACTGCTAGAAACCAACATTGCTTTTTGCAAGGGCAGCCACTATTCCCTAAACTATGGCAACTGCTAGAAACCAACATTGCTTTTTGCAAGGGCAGCCACTATTCATGTGAATAGTGGCTGCCCTAGCCCCCCCTTGCCATGGCAAGAGGCAACTGCTGGAAATGCTCTTATATAATATATTACAATTAAAAACTTTATTATCAAAAAACAAAAGTAAAGAACTAAATCTTGAGAAAAAAACAAAAACTAGTGTGTGATGATGATCAGTTTTTTGGATAACTGATGACAAGGAAATAGTGGCCGCATGATGATCAGTTTGACTATAGACACCATAATAAGTGTCTATAAGTGGTGTGGCCTCAACAACTCCTTTCAATCAATGGTTTAATATTCAATCAATCCTCAAAAATCAAAATCAGTACCAATCCAGTCTCCATCTACATTTTAATTAAAACAGTGTCAAATGGTCAAAAGAAGTATTTTGATGAATTGGAATTGGCAGGATTTGGTCCGAGTCTTATTATATCTCATATATCATTTGAGAAATAAATTACATTTTCTTTTTGATGTATTATGCTCTCTCCTTTCTTTTTTTTTTCTTTTTTATCAACACGACAAGAGAATTTAAATTTGAAACTTCTTCTAATATTGCGTGTAATGATCAGACAGACAATTATTCTTGCACTTTTCACTAATTGTTGTAGATTAAGAGTTTTCATTAGAGATATTAGTGTTAACACTTGAAATGTAGTGACACTTTGCCAGTGTCCGGTGTTTTTGCAGGTTGCACAACAAATGTTCCGGGTACCCTATTTCTTAGAGAAAAAGTATGTCAAGCATTTTTCAATGAAAAACAAAATCTTATGCTCAATTTCTCAAATATTAGAAAACCCGCATTAAATGCATCTTGGAAAATTTTCACACACGACAAATCTTTTCTTGACCGTTGCAATAAAAAGTATATGTTAATTATCGTTAATATATTCGGAATAAGGTACTGCATACCTTGCGGAAGATTACAAGTGAAAAACCGCTTGCAATTACTAGCCCGCCGAGATGCTTCCACGTCACGAGCACGCCAACAATATTCTCACGTTCTTCGTCTCCAAGGTCGTTGGATTGGCTATGAAAGTTACTCCGTTGATTTCACGTACCCAAGACCAAGGCTCTTGGTGAATTGCCTAAAGGAGAGTGTTTAGGGAGATATGAGGTTTCCTTCTCTATGTGGGTGTAAAGCTCACTACACACCAACGCAGAGAGTCTGCACTGATGCTTCTTTCTTTCTCTGCCCTTCACTTGCACATACTCCATCTAGTTTATAGGAATGTTTCAGCCCATCCCAAGACAGCATAAAACATTCACTAGTGCAAGGGTTGGCATTGTGCTGTAAAGCAAAGAGTAATGCCTTATGTAGTGGCATACTTTATATCTGCTAACTTATTTTATTACATCTCCCACTCACCCACGTAGGGTGTGATAACCTCATAATCATCTTAAACCTCTTGTATACACTCGCCTTCTCATACAGGAAATGGGTCGTGCGACCTTGCGAGAAAAAGAACGCACAGCTACAAGAGCACATTTTATTAAGTCATCACCAGACTAATAAAATTGCATCATTTGAAATCATCTCGTACATACCCTAGACTACACCGGTAATAGCACTCTTAACCCCTCATAAAAGCAGTGCTTCACCCCAAATATATATTGTACTCATGACATGTCAACAACAAATATGACATAGACGCTGGCCAGCTATGAGTCACAAAAACATGGTGTATTGTACAACTGTCTTCCTTAAGCGCTTATATCAATCCAATTAGACTTAACTGCTTTCTTAGACATGCCCCTTGAGACCTTATAATTGATCCTAGGAAAACAAGCTAAAGTAGCAACATCAAGCATCCTCTTCATGACACAGGCTAAAGTCAACTAAGGGTACATTTTTAGGATCTGAATTAATGATCCAAGTGGCTCACATAGTAATGAAGCAGGGATTCATTCATTGCTCCCACTGTCGATCACATCTAGCACATACAGTATAAAATGCATGCTATGACGTATTCTCATAAAATGAGCATGTCACTTGTCCAAGAATCGGACATACGTCATACGAATCTTAGTCTAGACATTACACAAATGTCTAACTTGAGTTCTAGTCTCAGTCACCCTCTCGGCGCCTGTCTGGAATCTCACATTCGGCTCAATACAGGCTTCATAGATTTTATGGCAATTTTCTATGGTCGACCTCTTTCCTTTTCCAAGGTCTCTTCTTAGCTCCAACTAAGGCGACATATAGAGAAGTGTTTTATCTTGCTGCGTACTTGGGCGCATAATATGTTGTCTAAGCTTTTTAGAACAAAACACAAATGTCTCATCTTGCTCGCTATCTCAGCGCCAAGGTGAATCTCCCATGTGAGTGGGCTGATTCAAGCCTGGTGACAAATCTTTGTGCAAAAACCATATCAATCATTCTAGAACAAGTACCGTGGAAAAAACGATTAACATTGCATTAATAATAAAGTCAATTACAGAATAGGTATATTAAAACCTTCGTAGTCCCATACTCCTAATATGAGAAAGGAACACATCTCTAGCAATGGGTTTAGTGAGAGGATCAGCAACCATATTGCCACTTGAGATATGCTTTAATATAACCTCTCCTTGTGCTACCCTCTGTCTGATATAGTGATATCTGACATCTATGTGTTTGGATTTTGCATGGTATTTCGGATCCTTTACATATGCCAAGGCAGATGTACTATCTAAGTAAACAAGTACTACCTCACAGGTTTTGGCTGTATAGTTTAGTCGTTGCAAGAATCTTCTTAACCAAACAGCTTCCTGAACTGCTGCTGAGCAAGCAACATATTTCAACTCCATTGTGGATAGGGCTATGCAAGACTGTTTCTTGCTACACCAAGAGATAGCTCCACCTCCAAGTATAAAAGCATAACCAGAGGTGGATTTGTATTCATCTCTGTCATTGGCCCAATTTGCATCGCTGTAACCTCTAAGTCTCAAATCGCCACCATGGTAGCATAAGACAAGATCAGCGGTACCTTGCAGATATCGAAAAATTCTCTTTACCGCTTTTCAATGAGCAGGTCCAGGATTACTTTGATAACGGCTTAGCATACCAACTGCATGACAGATGTCTGGCCGTGTACACAACATAGCGTACATTAGACTTCCTATCGCAGATGCATAAGGAGCTTTGGTCATTTGGTTTCTTTCCTCATCATTTTTAGGACATTGGTCAAGGGTTAGGACACATCCTTTTTCCATTGGTGTGTCTATGGGTTTGGAGTGATGCATACGAAAACGTTCAAGTATCTTCTTAATGTAAGTCTCTTGAGACAAACCAAGAAGTCCTTTTGAACGGTCTCTTATAATTTTCACTCCTAGCACATAATTTGCTTCACCCATGTCCTTCATTTCAAACTTTGCGGACAACCACTTCTTAGTGGCGACAATGGAATCCATGTCATTTCCTGCTATGAGAATGTCATCAACATACAATGAAAGAATCTGAACATTTTCCTTGGATCGTTTTAGATACACACAGTGGTCTTCTTCAACCATCTCAAAACCAAAAGAGATGATTGAAGTATGAAATCTAATGTTCCACTGTCTAGATGCTTGTTTGAGGCCATAAATAGAACGTTTGAGACGGCAAACTTTGCGCTCTTGTTCTTTGACCTCAAAACCCATTGGTTGATCCATATAGATCTCTTCGTCTAGATCTCCATTGAGAAATGCAGTCTTAACATCCATTTGAAAAAGGTTCAAATCCTTTTGTGCGACAATAGCTAGGATTAGGCGAATAGATGCAAATCTCACCACAGGGGAGAATGTATCATCATAGTCTATACCCTCTCTTTGAGTATAGCCTTTCGCCACAAGACGTGCTTTGTACCTCTCAATTGAACCATCCGCTTTGCATTTGATTTTCAAGACCCATTTGTTTCCAATGGTCTTGCGCCCAGGCGGAAGGTCAACTAACTCCTAGACCTTATTTTTGTCCATTGAGCTTATCTCATCTTGCATAGCAGTCATCCACTCTTTACTAGCTAAAAGATGATAGCGCTTCCTTATAAAAAGCAGGTTCTTCTTCATCTATTGGAGTACACAAGAAAGTTTCCCCTTCAATTTCAAAAAAACGACGGGGAATATTTCCTCGTTTGCTCTTACGTACCATTAAATCTTGAGTTTTTAGCGGTGTACCATCTTCTGGTATACTCCCACTAGGTTGCAGATCATTGTCACTTTCTTTAGCGATCACTGGATTAGGAGTCAATTCCCCATTCTCGCTTAAAGATTGTGAAATATCTTCACTTCCTTCCAACTCATGGAGGTCAAGATTCTTTTGGGCGTCACCAATGCTAGGAAAATCATTCTCTATGAAATTCACATTTCGGGAATCTATTTCAGTCATTCCTCCATCAGCATGTTCACCATACATCACATAGCCTTTTGAGTGCTCACAATACCTTATGAAGATATGTTTTTTACCTCGAGGGCCAAGCTTTCCATGCTTGTGAAAAGTATTATGAACAAAACCAGCTGATCCCCAAGGGCGCAAATGCCCCAAATTGGGCTTTTCGCCTTTCCATAATTCATAAGGGGTTGAAGTGACTGATTGGGAAGGCACTCAGTTAAGAATGTAGGCAGCAGTTAATATTGCATCTCCCCAAAACGAAATTGGGAGATTAGCTTGCGCCATCATAGACCTAACCATGTCTAATAAAGTTCTATTCCTTCTCTCCGCAACACCATTTTGTTGCAGTGTATAAGGAACAGTAAGTTGTCTACGTATCCCCTTATTTTCACATAGTTCTTTAAACTGTTCAGATAGGTACTCGCGTCCGCGGTCTGTACAAAGAGCCTTTAAACTCTTCTCTGTCTGATTCTCAACCTCAGCTATAAAACGCTTGAAACAATCCAAGGCTTCATAGCGGTGAGCGATCAGATAGACATAACCATATCGCGTGTAATCATCAATAAATGTGAGAAAATAAGAGGCGCCATGACGTGCCTTCACACTCATAGGTCCACAAATGTCCGAGTGAACTAACTCTAGCGGTTGAGTAGCTCTCTTAGCCTTACCAAAAGGCTTTCTTATAGCTTTACCAGCTAGACAACATTCGCATATAGGTAGGTCAACTTTAGTGAGTGAGCCTAAAAGACCTACTCTAGCTAATCTTGTCATCCTGTCACGTCCTATATGTCCTAGTCTAGCATGCCAAGTTGCAGAATCAACATGTACATCAACATAAGCTATATAAGAAGATGAGGAATCGGAATCATTCAAATCCAAATAAAAGAATTTATTCCTTAAAAAACCATGACCAATAATTGTACCATCCAATAACACATCCAAACCAAAAGAAGAAAACTTAAAACAATATCCATCACGCAAACACTCTAAAACTAAAAAGAGATTATGCTGAATTCCAAGAACATAGAGCACATTATTGAGGAGCAATGTGCGCCCATTGCGCATATGAAGTTGATATGAACCAACTCCCAAAGCTTCTATACGGCTTCCATCACCCATGAACACACTAGAGGTGCCCTTTGAAATTCGACGATAATCCAGAAAACCTTCTCGATCTCGAGTCACATGTTTGGTTGCTCCCGTATCTACAATCCACCCAGAGGACGTATTAGCAACTAAAACATGTTCACATACATATATGTGGGAAGGTTCAGTTAAGAAAGATACCTTCTTCGACTCAGTACAATCACGAGCGAAGTGACCCTTCTTATCACAGTTATAGCATTTGACTTTGGACAAGTCTTTCTTCCCACCACGCTTGCCCCTACGACGCTTGGTTTTGTTGTCATCCTTTGGTGCAAGTTTGTTTGCCCCATCCTGCTTATCTGTCTTTCCTTTTCCTTTACGCTTAGACCCTTTAGTCTTAGACGTGCCACCCTGGGCGAAAAGGGCAGTAGCATTGGTCGCCTCTTGGCGCTCCGATTCTAGCTCAACATGACGAGAAATATCAGAAAAATTCTTGATATTCTCATTATGTGTCATGATTTGTTTCATGGAGCTCCATGAATCTGGCAGGGATCTGATGACTGCCTGCACTTGCTGCTCATCAGTGAGGGTATTTCCAGCAGCCTTTAAGTCACATATCATGCTAGAAGGCACCCTTAAGTGCTCATGAATCGTGTGCTTAGGATTTTTGCGGTATACCTCAAACTTCAAGACCAAACTTCTAAGTCGAGTGGTGGACGTACCACCAAAATCAAACTTTAGTTGATTCCATAAAGCCTTGGCAGTAGGGTAGCTTTCATATCCCCCAATAAGATCATTGTGCATGCTGCTTAGCATAGTAAAGCGCGCACAACTATCCTTTTTGAACCAAGTCTGATAAGCTTCAAGATCACGGCGATGTTGGGCCGTTTGCCCAACCTCAGGTTCGACCATTGAATTGGTTAATGTTTCCAATAGCTCCTGCTCATTCAGGAGATATTGAATTTTCCTATGCCAAATATCATAGTTGGTACCCTCAAGTTTGTCCCCCTTATTTAGGTCAGCAACAACATTTTTGGTGGCCATTATCTATAAAACACAAGGATTGACTTTAGTATTAGCGTTTTGCACAATTCTATTTGTTTCAAAAAATAAATTGAAAAGAATTATCCTTCCTTACAAATTTGGACTCGAAAATTTGCTACGCTTATAATCATCACCCAAAAAGCAAGTCTAAATAAACATTTTCAATTACTTTTAAACAAATTTCTACTTAGAAAACACAAAGTTTCCAACCAAACAAATGTTTGCGCAGTTTCATAAAAGCGCATGGGCCTCATACAGATCTAAAATTGGGAGTCCATTTAATAGGTTAACCAATGAAAGTCCACCGAAAGAATGTGACCAGGTAAGTTTCGGGAGTAGTGGTGGAGATGAACTCGCTTAAATACCATTTCCTCTTAAACACCAAAGGTGTTTCCTTAAAAAACTTGCCTAGACATCACACATTTTTGGGTAGTCAATTCCACTAGTATGACCCATAAATTAACTCAACCAATCTTAAATCCATATTTGGCATGCTAAATATGTACAACTTAATAACATATTTAGTTTCTAAATGACATGTCATTATTGTTGCAACTTCATAAATAAACAATTTTTCATTTATTTCAAGTGATACTTAGCCAAATGATTTTTAGAAAATAGACGGGAGGAGTCCACGATTGGATTCCATTTGTCTAAGATGAAGCTCTACAAAGGGCACACGTGCTTTCATGCGCCTTCAAAGAGGATGTGTTCACAAAGAACACTGTTCATCTTGCTGAAATTTCCAGAAAAAATTTCCAGATTTTCATGATCATTTGGCCATCTTCAGAGACCTCTATCTCCTTAGTTATGCATCCAAATGACGCATACGATATATCATTGGAAAGCTCATGCAACAGAGAATATGCTTAAAGCTCATGCAACAGAGAATATGCTTAGGCAAAGAAACAGCATAGAAAAACAATTTAACAGCATACAAACATGCTCTAAAAAACTCGAAAACAAACTGTTTTTCATGCTCTTGGGTTTCAGTTTTCTCCTAAACCACTCCTTTAATTTGTACGAAAATTAAAGGTAAGTTCTCATCACATAGAGGAACATACTTCATGGAAAGAAAACATCAAAAAACAATCAAACAAAAAACGAAGTTTCTTGGTTCATGCTTTCATGGTAGTTCTTGCGGAAGAAAAATGTAGTTCTCATGCATCAATCAACATGGCGAAAAGCAAGCATACAAGCTCTGATACCACTGTTAATTATTGTTAATATATTCGGAATAATGTACTGCATACCTTGCGGAAAATTCCAAGCGAAAAACCGCTTGCAATTACTAGCCCGCCGAGATGCCGCCGAGATGCTTCCACGTCACGAGCACGCCAACAATATTCTCACGTTCTTCGTCTCCAAGGTCGTTGGATTGGCTATGAAAGTTACTCCGTTGATTTCACGTACCCAAGACCAAGGCTCTTGGTGAATTGCCTAAAGGAGAGTGTTTAGGGAGATATGAGGTTTCCTTCTCTATGTGGGTGTAAAGCTCACTACACACCAACGCAGAGAGTCTGCACTGATGCTTCTTTCTTTCTCTGCCCTTCACTTGCACATACTCCATCTAGTTTATAGGAATGTTTCAGCCCATCCCAAGACAACATAAAACATTCACTAGTGCAAGGGTTGGCATTGTGCTGTAAAGCAAAGAGTAATGCCTTATGTAGTGGCATACTTTATATCTGCTAACTTATTTTATTACAGTATATAAACACAGTTTTGATCTTAACCAACAATAATATACAAGACAGAATGGAGCCATTAATGGCCTCTTCAAGATTTGTTTTCTTCCTCTCTCCCATTTTGTTACTAATAAGTTCTCAATCCCTTGCTCAGCCTGACTTTCGAAGCCATGGCTGTTTCTATAAGAAAGGCAACTATACCACAACCAGCACCTACTGAACAAACCTTAACACCCTTCTCTCTTCTCTTTCTTCCCCCTCCAACAACGGCAATGGCTACGGCTTCTACAACTCCTCCTTTGGAGAAAACGCCGACCAGGTCCACGCAATCGCTCTTTGTCGAGGCGATGTCAGGGCGAACACTTGCCGTGGCTGCCTCAATAACTCCACACAAAAGCTCACACAGGTCTGTCCCAATCAGAAGGAAGCTATCGGCTTTTACAACGAGTGCATGCTGCGCTACACAAACCGCTCCATCTACGGCGCCATGGAAACTAACCCTGTTTTCCCGTTGTGGTGGAACATACAGAACCTGTCGTCCTCCGACGTCGACGGGTTTTTCCAAGAGATGAGGAAGCTGCTGAAAGACCTAAATGGTCAAGCTGCGGCGAACGGTTCTCTTCGGAAGTTCGCGGTATGGAACACAGCCGCTCCCAATTTCCAACCAATATATGGACTTGCGCAGTGCACGCCGGATTTGGCCGAGCAGGCCTGCAGTGAAACCTATCGTTATATATCGTTAGATTTATATAAAAATCTAGATTCATTCTTCGTTACTCAACTTTAATTCCTACTAAGAAAAATACAAAAAAAGGCATTTGATTGGTTTATAATGTTTATTTAGTTAGGATTTTGGTTCCTTATTTAGTTAAGATTTTGGTTACTTACCCATTTATTGAGTCCTATTGTAATTGAGTATATATATATATATATATAGGGTTGGCAATGGGTCGAATCAGGGGTGGCTGTGCAATTCCCATCCCCATCCCCGTTAGCTTTTTCCCCCATCCCCACCTTCGTTGGGGAATGAGTTCCCCGACCCGCCCCAAAGGAATAACCAATATATAACTACTTTTTTTCTTTCAACAAAGTAAATATATATAATCTATATATATAAAGCAAAAGGCAGAAAATGGTGAAACATTCAAAATACCAGAAAATGCCCTTGGTTAATGCAAAATTAAGAATTAAAATTATTAATTAAATGAGGATAATATGGTAAATTCACACTTTTCATATTAAAAAAAATTAGAACTAAAAGAAAAATAAGATAATGGATCCTATTTTTATGGAACACAACTACCCATTTTCTTCTTTAATTCTAAAATAAATTTAAATTTTTTTTAAAAAAAAAGTCTCTCGCAGGCGCTCAAGCGCGTACAGAGAGGCTAGTATATACTTATAAGACAATATAAGAATGTTTAGATATATATATATATATATATATATATATACCTCATCAAAAAATTTATATAAATATATATATTCGAAGGATTCGGGTTGGGGATTAAAATACCATCCCACGCCCTCCCCAAACACCATACCCAAAAAATTCCCCATACCCGACCCATTAGGGAATCCCCGCGAAGACCCTTACCCACGGGGGAAATTTCATCCCTAATATAAATACAAAGTTTACAAGCTAAATTTACAAAGAAAATTAACTAGATTATTACTTGTAGACTACTCCAAATGAATTACAATCAATATAAACAAGGAAACTAAAACTAACTTTCCTAGTTTTGTTAGGCATGACATGTTGAGGTACGTATATCGACTTGTATCCATAAAAAAAAAAATGCAGCATCGCACTTGGTCAAATGTGGATTGTTGGAGAATACATATGCCATTGTGGATAAAGGAATTTGTGAACATTATTTATAAACTCTGGCTAGGGAATTGAAACTTCCATATATAGAACTTGGTCTTGCTGAAATTCTAAATCATGAGCAGGATGGACCTCATGTAGAGCTCCCTAAGCAGTAGTCAAAATGTACGAATTTCGTTCCTTGTTCGTCAAGGAATTGGTTTCTTACCAAAAAGATATAGGAGATTCTTTGTGTAGTCACCAAGCAAACCTATTAGTATCAAATTGGTCATACCGTCAAAACCTGTCAATTTTATTGTTAAATTGAGAGATAAAACCGTCCATATAAACTAAAATATTAATAAAGTAAACCCCATCTCAGCTCTCAGCTCTCTGCTCTCCCTCTCCCCTTCCACCCCCTTCCCCCACCTCCCCTCTGTTTTTTTTCTCCTCTACGAGAACATAAGCAGCAACAAACACAACATGACTCTGCCATCTACGGTCCAACGTGGCGCCTCCTTAGCCGCAACCTCACCTGGTGGGGCCTGCAAATGGGTTCTCAACATCCTAGGGGACTGGGTTGAAACAAATTCTCAATCCTAAACCAAAGTGTCAGAGTGGTCGAGCATTTGCAATACGCCATGTTTTGCTTGTTGGTTTTGATGTGCTTTGGGGATAGATTGGATGAAAACCAAATCAAAGAAATAGTGTGTTCAGCATCCCTCGCTCTTGAGTTTTGGGCGATATCATTTCCTCAATTTTTTGCCCGAATTAGAATCTTGGGGCTTGGGGCTGGGGCTGTGGGTTGGGATGGGATGGTCAGGTCGTGAGGGAGAAAAAGTTTAGGGGAAGGGGAGGCTATCCCATCCCTAGGTCAAGACACCAAGATGTCTTTGAGGACTTACGAGAGGAGACTAATTTCGATACGTTGATAGTTAATCTATATTTTGCTTTAGATTTAGAAGTTGGATCAAAACTACATCACTTTTTCTTTTGTGGAATTTTCTTTTCCTTTGACCCAGATTACGCAGTAGTTAACACAAATGCTAATGGATGCGGCCAACGTTTAATTTGGTTGCAGAAAGAAAAATCAATAGAGGGAAAATAAAGTTGGTCCTCACACACTCCTGTTTCAATCAATGGTTTAATATTCAATCAATCCTCAAAAGTCAAAATCAGTACCAGTCCAGTCTCCATCTACATTTTAATTAAAACAGTGTGAAATGGTCAAAAGAAGTATTTTGATGAATTGGAATTGGCAGGATTTGGTCTGAGTATTATTATATGACATATATCGTTTGAGAAATAAATTACATTTTCTTTTTCATGTATTATGCTCTCGCCTTTTTTTTCTGTTTCGATGCTCTCCTCAAGATTTTTGTTCTTCCTTTCTCCCATTCTGTTCCTCATCAGCACTCAATCCCTTGCCCAGCCGCCTGATTTTCGAAGCTATAGCTGTTCCAGCGAAAAAGGCAACTACACCACCGACAGTACCTACCAGACAAATCTCAACACCCTTCTCTCTTCTCTTTCTTTCCCCTCCAACAACGGCAATGGCTACGGCTTCTACAACTCATCCTACGGAGAAAACGCCGATGAGGTTCACGCAATTGGGCTATGTCGAGGGGATGTCACGGGGGACACTTGCCGTGCCTGCCTCAGCAACTCCACACAAAAGCTCACACAGCTCTGTCCCAATCAGAAGGAAGCTTTCGGCTTCTATGACGAGTGCATGCTTCGCTACGCAAACCGCTCCATCTACCGCGCCATGGAAACTTCCCCTGCTTTTTGGCTGTGGAACCCATACAATGTGTCCTCCGACGTCGACGGGTTTTTTCAAGAGCTGAGGAGGCTACTGGATGACCTGAGTGGTCAAGCTGCGGCAAACGGATCGCTTCGAAAGTTTGCGGAAGGGACCACAACCACTCCCAACTTCCAAACAATCTATGGAATTGCGCAGTGCACGCCGGATTTGGCCGAGGAGGTCTGCAGTGATTGCTTGGTTGGTGCTATAGGAGATATCCCGAAATGTTGTCAGGGGAAGCAAGGTGGTAGAGTTGTTAGACCCAGCTGTAATGTTAGGTATGAGAGCTCTCGCTTCTATGACCCTACAACTGTGCCACCATTGCCGTCTTCTTCGCCGCCACTGTCTAGTCCTCCTCCACCACCACTGTCTAGCCCTCCTCCCCCGTCAACCAGTACAGGAGGTACATATATATATATATATAATATCCCAATATATTATGCTTTGAAGAAATAAAGTTGGCTTAACTAGAGCAATTGTCCAGGAATTTGTAGACGAGTTACATTTTAGTCCCTCAATTCAATTTTCAGTTGATGTAGTTGTCTCGTGTACAAGTTCAGGGACCATTGCTACCATTGACACTATAACAATTTTGGGTCGAAGAGATTTCTAATGCATATTTTGTTAGGTTCATATACAGATGTATGTATGTATGTATTCAAATTAATGCAAATGAGATTTCTTGTTTTTGCAGGATCTCGGACTGTCATCATTATTGTTGTGCCAATTGTTGTTTCTGTGGTACTAATAGTTATATTCTTCTGCATTTGTTTAAGAGTAAGGAGGACAAAGAAAAAACTTGAAACTAGGAAGTTAATTCCAGGTAAGGACGCAACTCTAGTGAACATTAATTATTCATATTATTCCATTTGATAAGGGGAAGCCAAGTAGTACTACTTTTATAGGCATTTTTAGAATTTAAATTGTTCCTCAGGCGGCGACGATACATATGAAATTGGATCTGCAGAATCCTTGCAATTTGACTTGGCCACCATTAGAGTTTCCACAGATGACTTTTCTGAAGCAAATAAACTTGGACAGGGCGGATTTGGATCTGTTTACAGGGTAATGACAAGTTAATACCAAGAACTTGTAACTTTGATATTTCTTGAATGCCACTTATCTCATTTATGTTTATTCATTCCGTACCTATATATTTTTTCAGGGTAGGCTTCTCAATGGAAAAGATATAGCTGTAAAAAGGCTCTCTACAAATTCTGGGCAAGGAGATTTAGAATTCAAAAATGAGGTCTTATTAGTGGCTAAACTTCAACACCGGAATTTAGTTAGACTCTTAGGTTTCTGCTTAGAAGGATGTGAAAGGCTTCTTGTCTATGAATTTGTCCCTAATGCAAGTCTCGATCACATCATATTTGGTATGTATGGAATTATGCATTGTTTTCGTTTAACTTCGAATGTTTATTATAAAATTCCAATTGTGTGACATGTATGCAAGCAAACATTGTAATTGAAGTCTTGATTTTGCATTAATATATTTGCAGACCCAACAAAGCGTGCACAACTAGATTGGGTGAGGCGCTACAAAATCATAGTAGGCACTGCTCGAGGCCTCCTTTACCTCCACGAAGACTCTCGCCTTAAAATTATTCATCGTGATCTCAAAGCTAGTAACATCTTGATAGATGCAGAAATGAACCCCAAAATTTCAGATTTTGGCATGGCGAGGTTGTTCGTGCCTGATCAAACGCAAGGCAATACTAATCGGATTGTTGGGACCTAGTAAGAATATGCACTTAACTGCCTGTGGGCTTATGTTTGTTATGTCAACAATTTCCTTTCCATATGTGTTGGTGAACGCTGACATTCTTTTTGTTGATATGCAGTGGGTATATGGCTCCAGAGTATGCAATGCATGGGCACTTTTCAGTTAAGTCCGATGTCTACAGTTTTGGTGTGTTAGTTCTAGAGATAGTCAGTGGACAAAAAAATAGTGGCTTCCAGCATGGAGAAAATGCGGAGGATCTTCTAAGCTTCGTAAGTGAAAATATAATATAGTTTTGGTATCTCAATACAATTTAGTTCAACGAATCAAAGAAAGAAAACTTATCTCTGATCAAATTCACAAATCATTGCAGGCCTGGAGAAGTTGGAGGGAAGGGACAGCTTCAAATCTAATAGATCCCACATTAAGGACTGGTTCAAGAACAGAAATAATGAGATGCATCCACATTGGATTATTATGTGTGCAAGAAAATGTGGCTGATAGGCCATCAATGGCTTCTGTTATTCTCATGCTGAATAGCTACTCCCTCACTCTCCCAGTGCCCTCCCAACCTGCATTTTATTTGCATAGCAGCATTGGAATGGACATGCCATTACAATCTGAATATAATTCAGGGGCAACAAGGTCAGATCGATCCAAGAGTAACTCAGTCATAGTAATGGAATATGAGACTTTTACTGAACCACATCCTCGCTAGTGGTTGAAGATCAAACTGGTTTTCTGAAATTGTAATGTAATTTATTAGTATCCCTTTTGATTCATTTTAATTCTTTCTTCTCTAATTTATATGTTGTGGTTCATTCATTAATTGTTCAAGTAGGGTTCTGAATAAGGCTTCACATTCTTGATACAATAACAGAGGAAGTGCTATATAGCAAAGCATTTACTTCCGATGGATTTGTGGACAAAATTATCCAAGTCTGTTGATTTTCAGGATCTGGATCAATGTGAATCAAACCAGAGTGTAATTTATTATATTTTTTTATGACAATTCTGTAAAATGAATATCCTGTTTTTGCGATGATTCATGCATATAGAATAACATTGCTGATGACCTCCGGTTCAACCATTCCTAGCAGCTGTTTTGTTGCTGGTGTTGTGAGTCATCATTCAGGCTGAGGCATGGGCTGGTCTTGTTCATTGTGGGATGCTTCACTTCCTGGAACATTCCAGCAACTAACAAGTCATCATTCAGGCTGGGGCATGGGCTGGTCTTGTTCATTATGGGATGCTTCACTTCCGGGAACAGTCCAGCAACTAACAAGTACATATCCCTACTATGTCCTTAGTATCTAAGATAATGTGCAGACAAGGCTAGCGGGTAGGTCTCACCCCAACTTCTTTTACAATTTTAAATTAAATTTTTCACCCACCCAATTACCCAAAGAAGTGGTTTGCTTTTACCATTTTGGACATGGCACTTGCAGAAATGGGAAAGGTGACTTTGTGGGCATTTTGGGATTTGAAAGTCTGCCGAGTTCAATTATACCAATAAAGACTGAACTCCACAGTTGCCCAAAAACATAATTGGACAAGACGAAACAGCATTTTGTATTTGCCCAGTTGAGAAACAACTCAACATAAAACACTAACAAAATCACCAAAATAATTATTCCATATTTCATTTTTGAAAAGAAATTTGCAAGGTAAGCCAACAAGGAAGGTGGCAGCATCCCAGAGAAAGGTACCGACACTACTAGAAATATGGCTACTACTCACTAATGTAATAGATACAAATTCATAAAAGTGCCATGTGAATTTGTTTTGGAAACCAATTCTACCTCAGTGCCTATTAAAAGTATTTGGGATAGTCATTGGTGTGTAATGCAAAAAAATGATTTTCATTATTTTCTGTTAATATTTGGGACTTTTTATCAGTCCCAACTTGTCAAAGGAAGCTGCAGCCCATTCGGCTCCACTCACAAATAATCCAAAGAAGCTTGGCTGGCAAGGGCGGATCTAAGCTTAGGCTGGAGTGGGCTCCAGCCTAGGGGAAGATTAATAAAGTATTGAACATGGTTTAAATGTTATAATCTTTATTTCTACTCTAATAAATATTAGCCCACTCCTAAAGCATATAGGAAATAATAACATCAATCCAAATCTATATAAATTCACCAGAAAAATCATTGTAAGTGCTTCAAATTGCCCATTTGCTCAACTGGTGTGCAGATTACCTTATTTCCATTTTCAACATTTAAGTAAATGTCTTTGTCCTTTTACTTTCATTTATTTTTATATTACTCCATTTACTTAAGTTTACAATGTAAATAAGGAAGTACCCCCCATTTGGATTCAAATAAAAATACTAGAAAATCAAATTCTCACCAAATCAAAATATGAAAAATCGGTTTTAGTGCAAAATACGATTTAGGTTAAAAATGATGGCTCATTAAGTCAATATATACTTCATATTAAAATCCCATAAAATCAAGTTTTCTTATTTGATGTGTAAGGAATAAAAGCCGCCAAAAATTATCTTGAGAAAATGAGTATTCCGAAAAACCATTTTTCATACTTAGTCAATATTGCACATCCACTAAAAAAAATTTGGGTCCGCTAGTGGCTACAACCACAGAGAGCAAACATAAAAAAATTTCTTCTAGCCACCCAAAACGCCATATTTGAATCTTGAGAGCCAAGAGGAAATAGCTCTACTCCTCTAAAAAATTTACCAACCTATCTTCAGTAGGTTCTTCAATCTTGGTAAGTTTTTTTATTTTATATATATTCAATTTCCAATTTTAATTGTTGTTGTTAAGTTTTTATGATTTAGGGTTAGGGTGAAAACTTTTGGAGACTGTTGATATATATTTTATTTTTGCAACTTGAATTATTAATTAGCATATATGATTTTTTTAAGTTGGACAATGTATTTGATTGGTATTTATTTATATTTTGTACTTCTTTATGTTATATTTGCTTGTAATGTGGCCATGTTTGATTTATAAAATTTTATTTACATTTTTGTTTCAAGAGAAAAAAAAAAGGCTTATAATATATCTCCTCTATAAAAAAAAAAATATATACTTAGCATACCCCTATAAAAATTCCTGGGTCCGCCATTGTTGGCTGGCTCCCTTTATTATGATATTAGTGGCTTGGCTTGACCTCCTTTTCAAATACTTGGTTAAATCGCTCATTTCTCACTCTCTCTTCTTTTACAAACCCTAGAAGGACAAAATTTCCTCAAAATTAAAGATCTTCTCTTCTATGTTCTCTCTGTTCTCACCGAAATTTTGGAAAGGAGGAGTTCTTAGCATGCTGTGGAAGCACCAAATTCGCGAAGGCATCCCCTTTCTCATCTCTCGACGAAGCTGTGAACCCAGAGGTTGATGTCGATGCTTGGATCCAAGCATTCTCTACTCATCCTCAGATCATACACTCGTCTTATTCTTCTCACTCCACCTCTGCTCAGTTCAGTTTCTTAACATTATCTTCTTATTTATTTCTTTATTTGTCAGTAATTCACAAATTTTTAATTTAAACATTGAATGAACAAATAAATACTCCTAATCATGTTCTTCCACAAATCTCCATAACCTTAGGTGGAATGGCTTCCAAATCGGCAATGAAGAAGGTCTACCTTCTCTACTTTGCCGAGACCAAGTCGCTCGCTTAGAAAGTCATGGCTCAATCTGATGACTTTGAGCTCTGTAGCATCATATGGAGGTGAGCTATTATTAGGCATTTGCCATGGAAAAATTTACTTTTCATTATAAATGCGTAAGTTGTATTGTTTCAGCATTACTCTTGTATGCAATTTTTTTGTAAATTTTGTTTCTTTTAGGAAATTTGATAATGGGTTTCCCAACATATTCATATCCAATGCTCATGGCAATTGAGGACACCATGCAGCCTTTTTGGCCTCGTTTAGTTCCCCATCAATGATTTTTAAGCAGTTCTCTGTGATCTATGCATTGCTCATATTGTCATCTCCTCATTCACGCCCGTCCTTCCCTTTTTTCCCATTATGATTTTTGATATCTGCATGTGTATTTATTCTAAAGCTGTATATTGCATCTCTCTAGTTGTAGAATTCATCTATAAGCAAATCCGATTTAAGTAGTTCATTTGTTTTCATTTATTTAAAACTTGAAAAAAAGCTTCTTATCTGATTGTTGGTTGCTCATTGTTTTGAAGTTACATGTATCGAGGACTATACACAACACTTAGTTTTTGAATCTATTACATAAAGATTTTTTTTAGATGTCACATCCCAGGTGCTTGATTTAGGCAAAATTAAGGCTCATTTGATATTTAATTTCCCACATAATGGATGTTGGTGCTTGTTAATATTATTCATTGCCTTCTTGCTTCGTTCTGTTTGTTAATTGATGATATATCCAAAAGCAGGTAGCATTAAAGTATTCTAGCCATTTGTGTGATATATACGGAGATGAGTTCGAATCAAGGTAATGATTTATGACTCTTCTGATGCAATGCATTGAAATGTTAAGGAAAAGCCTAGGTAGTGTTTGAGGAAAAGTCTAAAAGAAAAAAATAATTGAAATGTTAAGGTTCAGAGAGGTAGTTTGCGAAAGCTGGATGTGGTTTGAGTTAATGCCTGAACATATATATATATATATATATATATATATGACAGATTTTCTGGTGTAGCTTGGAACAATTCAGACTTTTGGGTGAGCGATAGTTGTTTTTGTAAAGTTGGGTCAACACTAGTTGTAGTGTATATGTTGTGGTTGGCTTATCTGCTGGGTTTTATTTTGTTGAAGTGTATAGAAATCTTTCAGTGAAGGGGTACGCAGAAATGGTTGGATTCTTCTTATTACTTGCATATTTATTTTATTGGTTTTTGAATTTCATTTTAGATATGTCCAAGTTTCTTTTAAATCTAGTTTCTTGAAAATCCAATCTAAGTTGTATGAAATATTGGGTGGAATTTCAAGCTCACTTAAATTTTAGATTTTTGGAACATATGAAACTTTTATTAATAGTTTGAAACACTTTTTGAACTTGGAATTTAATAAAAAAAAATTACACCAATTAGTTCCACATATCTTCTTTTGTGTAGCTGATGTTGTGTTGGATTTCCTGATTGCTTCTATTTTTGTATCAATTGTTTGGTTTTGAAGCATGTTGTAAATTTGAGTTCTATTATTTCTTGGTTTTGTTCAGCCTCAATGTTTATTTCAGAACTAGCATCAAGGTTTCAAAGTTTTGTTTTCTGCTGTTTGTATGCTCTTTTAATTTCCTCTTTTTTCCTTGATCTTACACCTGAGTTTTGGTGTGACAATGGTTACTTATGAGTGAGTTAGATTTGGGTCTATCTTAGGTGGAAATGACTTATTAATTTTGTGATATGTGAGTACTTTTTCCTTTCAGATTTGTTTGATATTGGGGGTCTCATTTATTCATTGGTGAAAAGATGAGGGGAGCTGTGATGGTGGCCATTGCTGCTACAATTGGTAGCATTCAACAAGGATGGGATAATGCTACAATCACATGTACTTATCAGCTGGCAAATTCTATATCAGTTTGTTCGAAAGTTTAAAGTTAGAGATGTTTGAACTAAAATTTCAAGCCGCCTCCACTTTCTACTGATATAAGTATTTTGGGCAGGCTGAGTTTAGTAAACGAATTGAAGAAACATAGAAGATTTGGAGCTGGGGTGTCATGGGTTGATGTGCCTGGGATGGGATAGTAACTTAGCAAAGAGGGGTATGAAGAGAGGTACAGACCATGCGAGAAGCACTTGAGGAGCAAAGGGTGCAAAATGAAGAGTAGAAGAAGAAAAATGAGCAACCTGAAATGGAGATGCCGAGACTTGGTGAGGAGCAAGTATACTGGACTATTTCATCCAAAATTCTTTTTTTATTATTATTATAAATTATTAAATAGAAATCAATATTGAAAGTGCACTAATTTCAAATTAGTGCACTTTTTAAAAAAAACTAATATATGTGAATGGGGACTGATGGCTTAACTGTATTATATAAATAATATTATTAATGAGTTAATGATACAATGAGGACTGTTACCCAACGTGAATAGTACAAGATGGCTCACTGATGTGATTGATACGTCCCTGTTTTAAAAGAAACCGTTCCAATATCAGTAGGCAAACTTGAAGCCTTTCAACATGGCTTGGCTTAACTGAATGGCTTGTATCTTAAAAATGTATTTCTTTAAGGGTAAATAGGGAAGGACTGACTCACTAAATGGTACCCTATAACCAATAGCAACGCCAAACTAGGACACTGATACAACAATGGTGGCTGCATAGTCTCTATTGCTAGTGGAGACAAATAATTGTCTCAAAAATCAACTTAGGGGACAAATCAAAATCAGTAGGTAGTGTGAGTTTTTTTAGTAGTGCTAGAGCAATGACAAGGCTTCGGTTGTGGCGCATAGAAATGATGACCCAGGTTGAACGTGGGACTTTTTTTTTTTTGGTCAAATGTGGGACTTGGTATGCAAGATTTGGGCTTGTCTGACACGTGTAGGATGGAGATTTGGGGATAAAAGATTTGGCCTAGTCGGTTAGTTGATTCTTCTTGTCTTTGATGGAACTCTACACAGACGGTCGGGGTAGAGGGAGCTTTTCGATCGGCTTATGATGCCGTCTCCAACCTTAGAGCATTTCCAGCAGTCAAACCCTTGCCATGGCAAGGGGGGGGGGGGGGGGGGGCTAGGGCTGATACTATTCACATGAATAGCACCTGCCCTTGCCAAATTAAGCTATATGTGTTTCCAGCAGTTGCCCTTTGCCATGGCAACTACTATTCATTTTTTTGTTTTTTTCACAACTTTTTTTACTTAAACAATTATTTTGGATAATATTTTCGGGTAAGATTTTTGGGTTCCTACGTGTCAATACTATTCATATCGGATAAGATTTTCGGTTTCAAATTTAAGATAAATTTTAAAAATCAAATTTAAGATAAATTTCAAATTTCAAATTTAAGATACATTTCAAAACTTAAATAATAGTAGAAAGAAGAATAAAATGTACGCGGACTTGGTGTTAAAAGTGAAGAGAATTGGTTGGTATTTATAGAAAAAAAAAAATTCAGTATTTTTTTAGTATTTTTTTTCATTTTTTTATTGCACAAAAATTGGCTGCCGTTGGATTTGAGGAAAAATTCTGATCGGACAGCTCAGAATGCGACACGTGGCAGAGTGGTACTGTAGCATGCACTGTAGCGATACTGTAGCGGTACTGTCATTGTGACGTTAGCTCGCCCTCGTTTTGGACCTGGGGCTAGACTTGCCCTCGGGCCAGCCCAGTTCGCTGGGTCCCACTGCTTGCCCGGGCCAAGTTTTGTTGCTGGAAACACGATTTTGGGCTTCCCCCCCCCCGAGCCCTCCCCTTGGCTGCATTGCTGGAAATGCTCTTACGCAGTGAAGCTAGTTATCAGTTAATTTATTATTATGTCACAGGCCAGCTTGCTACTTTTGGAACCATCTAAAATTCTAAATTTGACATGACCATGTTGAATCATATATACAAGGAAAAAGATTCTAAATCAAGCATGACCGCATATCAAACAATCACAATTTCATCGGTTTTGCTGGAAAGGGGGAATATTCCAATGCCGTAACTGGGGAGGACAGCTCACCAATGTTCATGCCTGAGGAACTGTAGCCTAAGGAAAGCCTCTTGATTCCTCATAAATTGTCAATGAAAACCAATTCCAAGCTAGCCACCTAAATAAGTCAAATCTAGCACAAATGGAAGATGCCCCAACCTTAGTTTCAGGCTGGGCATGGCTTCCAAGCAACATTCTGGATTTGATTCTAGAAAAGTTGATCCCAATCTCTGACTATATCCGATTTAGTGCGGTTTGCAAGCATTGGCAATCAATCGCTTTACATCGCAAGAAGCAGCGCATCAAATCATGTCACAAGCAAATTCCTATGCTCATCTTTCCCACCATAGACGGTAGCAGCGAAAGGCATGGCTTGTATAGTGTCACACAAGGTAAGACTTGTAGCTTTGAGTTGAATGTGTATTACAGTAAGAGGTTCTGTGGTTCTTCCCATGGTTGGTTGGCCTGCGTGGGTGAGAATCTGGTAGCAACCCTCTTAAACCCTTTTACCGGGCGTACCATTAGCCTTCCACCAGTCCCCAAATCCACTTGGAGATCGACGGTAGCTTATAGATGTGATTACTACATTAATAAAGTTGTATTGTCTGCAGACCTTTCTTTTCTTCCTAATGACTATGAAGTATTGGTCATCTATGATGGCTATGGAAAACAAATAGCCCATTTTAAATCAGGGGATGATGCTTGGACTAGCATAGATCAAGTGATCGGATTCGATGATGTAATTTATTATAAAGGCCAGTTTCTAGGTGTTAGTTTGGGTGGTAGTATTTTTTCGATGAATGTTAGCAGGGATCAAACTACTAAACCCCATGTAAGCTTACTTGTGCCAATGGATCCAGGCACTGACAATAAAACATACCTTGTGCAATCATCCCAGGGAGATCTTTTGCTGGTTAGGAAGTTCAAACGAGTAAATTATTGTAAGCGGTTTATGAAGTCTCTCAACTTCAAGTTTTTCAAGTTTGAAAACTTGTATTGTTGGTTTGGCGGAAAACTTGTATTGTTGTTCGGCTCTTCATGCTGAAGCTGAGGCTGCCCTTCGCGGCTTATCTTTAGCAAAGAGGAAGGGTTTCTCAAAAGTAATGCTTGAGACAGATTCAACTATTTTAAAACAGAGTGTTGAAGGAAAGACTAACAATGGTGCTTGGTCTATCCTTCCCACAATTCTGGAAATTAGAAGGCTTGCCAACAGATTCCAGGGTGTTGAATGGAGTTGGATTCCTCGAAGTATCAACAAAGCGGCTCACGCAGCGGCTAGTATTGGCATCAGAGCTGTAGCGCAAATTTGCTGGGCTGAAAGGCCACCACCGTCTCTTCAGGGAGTGTTGGAAGCGGATGGTCTTCCAGGACCACCACACTAATGTTTCTTATCTATATTTGTACTAAGTTAGCCTCTCCAATCGCTTGCTTTGGTTGAGTGTGTGCTGGCCTAGTTTGTATGTTTCTGTTTGTGGCTTTTGCCTCTTAATGAAATTCCTTTTCGTCCAAAAAAAAAAAGTTTGAACGAGTAAATGGTTATGATCGTTTTACAGAGACTCTGAGCTTCAAGGTTTTCAAGCTGTTCTGTGCTCATGGGGAGAGACCCCAATGGGTTGAGAATGAAAGTATTGGAAATGAAGCTCTGTTTTTGGGTACCAATCAATCCATGTGTGTCTTTGCGCGGGACTTTCCAGGTTGTCAGCCAAATTCCATATACTTCACTGATGATTGTGTGGATGTAGAATGCCATAAACCTAAAGGGCCTCATGACATGGGTGTCTTCAACTTGGAAAACAGAAGCATGGGAATACATTACTGCTTGGATCGTTCGCAGAAGCACATGCCACCAGCAATTTGGATCTTGCCCTCTTTGGTGTGAAAAGATAGTTCCAGTTTTGTTCTTTCGAGCTCTATTTTCATTTGTTTGTCATTATAAATGTAAGCTCCAAACATCTCTTATAAGGACCTTGAGCTTCCAACTCTGTATAACCCTTGAAGATGGTAATAAAACTAACACAGCAACATGTTCTTACACCGCAACGCATTTTAGCAACATGTTCTTACACCGCAACTCTGTATATAAATTATAATGAAGAGCTCTTGAGATGGATAATGGAAGTTTAATGTGAATTGAAATACAAGAGACGCAAAGTTTATATGGCAGTAGTCTAATTTTCACCAAGTCTTTATATTCGAATATACACCACTATATATCTGTTGGGAAAACCATACTCACTATTTATAATAGTAAATAAAGAAAGCAATTTGAATGATATGTAGGAAAGTGGTGGATGGCCACATTTACAAAGAAAATTCGTAATTTTCTTCGGTTTTGCTGGAAGTGGAATATTCCACAAGAAAACAGGTGGGCAATTCAACAATATTAGCTTCTGGTTCCTCACAAATTGTCAATGAAACCCAATGCAAAGCAGGCTTCAAAAAATAAAAAAGCTATTTCCAATACTATGGGAGAGGCAATATCATCAACTGTAGTTTCAGGTTGGGCATGGCTCCGGAGCGACCTTTTGTATCAGACTTTTTCTTTTGTGGAATTTTCCTTTCCTTTGACCCAGATTACGCAGTAGTTAACACAAATGCTAATGGATGTGGCCAACGTTTAATTTGGTTGCAGAAAGAAAAAGCAATAGAGAGGAAAGAAAGTTGGTCCTCAACCACTCCTGTTTCAATCAATGGTTTAATATTCAATCAATACTCAAAAGTCAAAATCAGTACCAGTCCAGTCTCCATCTACATTTTAATTAAAACAGTGTGAAATGGTCAAAGAAGTTTTTTGATGAATTGGAATTGGCAGGATTTGGTCAAGCAGGGAATTCTTTCATTGTCCCACTAGTAGAAAACTGTTCTAAAGGCACAGAATATTATTTTATTTTTTTGTTGTCAAAAGGCACAGACTTATGCCCAACGTATTTCTATCCGTGTGAATAGTTGTGAACGTAGGCACTAATCATAAATTTATGCCCATCGAGTCAAGTGCACACAACTGGATTTGGATATGCGCTACAAAGTCATAGTAGGCATTGTGCATGGGCTCCTTTATCTCTGTGAAGATTCTCGCTTTAGAACTATTTACCGTGACATAAAAGCTAGTAACATCTTGATAGAAACTGAAATAAACTCCAAAATTTCTGATTTTGGCATCGCAAGATCGTTCATGCTTGACCAAACACATGACATTACCAGTCGAATTGTGGGGACCTAGTAAGTACTTAACCATGCTATATATGTGGCTTTTATTTTACTCATATCATGATATATCAATGATTTCCAAAATCTTCATCCATGCTAGTCAATGTTGACCTTCTTATTGGTATATATATCGGATATATGGCTCCAGAGTATGCATGCATGAGCAGTTTTCTGTCAAGTCCGATGTCTATAGTTTTGGCGTGTTGATTTTAGAGATTGTAAGTGGGCAGAAAAATAGTTGTTTTCGTTGTGGAGAGAATGTAGATGATCTTTTAAGCTATTTGAGTATTTATATATTAGTGAAATTGAATGCAATGAAAGAAACAAATTTTTATCTCGAATTAATTTATTCTAATTCATAAATTATTGTAGGCATGGAAAAATTGGAGGGAAGGGACAGCTTCAAATCTATTTCGTTTTCAGGGATTGAATATCTAGACCCGCTGATAAAGTTAGATGTATGACGTCCCAAAATTTATCTTTTCCCAATCTCATCAACTTCCTATGCATAAAGCACTTGTCATGGAAAATTTTACCAAAAGTATATAACTGTTTCTTTTGTGGAATTTTCCTTTCCCATGACCCAGATTACACGTTAGGAATTAAAAAGTAAAATATCTGTATTATGCTCTCTCTTTTTCTTTTTTCTTTTTTATCAACATTACAAGAGAATTAAAATTTGAGACTTCTTCTAATATTGCGTGTAATCATCAAACATACAACTATTCTTGCACTTTTCACTAATTGTTGTAGATTAAGAGTTGGAGCGAGCGTCGTCTTCAACCTTCAGAGCGTGCGTCTGGGTTCTGTCAGTGGCCGGCGGATCTATTGAGGCGCAAGGAGGTGCACCTCCTCTCGCTAGAAAAACCATTGTAGATGCTTTAAATTGCCCCTTTGCTCAACTGGTGTACAGATTACCTTATTTCCATTTTCAACATTTAAGTAAATGTCTTTGTCCTTTTACTTTCATTTATTTTTATATTACTTCATTTACTTAAGTTTACAATGTAAATAAGGAAGTACCCCCCATTTAGATTCAAATAAAAATACTAGAAAAATCAAATTCCCACCAAATCAAAATATGAAAAATCGGTTTTAGTGCAAAATACAATTTATGCTAAAAATGGTAACTCATTAAGTCAATATATACTTCATACTAAAATCCCATAAAATCAAGTTTTCTTATTTGATGTGTAAGGAATAAAAGCCGCCAAAAATTATCTTGAGAAAATGATTATTCTGAAAAACCATTTTTCATACTTAGTCAATATTGCACCTCTGCTAAAAAATTTCTAGATCCGCCAGTGGGTTCTGTTACCCTTTCTCAGAGTCACATGTGACTCACGTGTTCAATAACAAAGGGCTGAATAGGTTATTCAGTCATTCAATCTCAGTCATCCATTTTTAAAATGCAAATTCAGCCTTTGGATAAGTGGCTGTACTTGTACAATCAATATACCACAAATACAAATGGATTTAAAAGTTCGATCAAAACTACGTCACCTTTTCTTTTGTGGAATTTTCCTTTCCTTTGACCCCGATTACGTAGTTAACACAAATACAAATGGATGTGGCCAACGTTTAATGAGTGGTTCAAAAGGCACGGACTTATACCGTGTGAATAGTTGTGAACGTAGGCACTGATGCATGTGCCCACTGCTCCATCCTACCCCACGGGGCCACACCCACCTCTCTTTCTCTCTCTCTCTCTCTCTCTCTCTCTTGTCAGTGGCCAAAAAGAGAGAAAAGTCCAACTTAAGCTTCTTGCACACGTTTTCTCTCTCTCTCTCTCTCTCTCTCTCTCTCTCTCTCTCTCTCTTATATAATACATTAAAATTAAAAGAAGTAAAGAGCTAAATATAAAATATAAAAATGATTTAATATTCAATCAATCCTCAAAATTCAAAATCAGTACCAGTCCAGTCTCAATCAATGCTCAAAAGAAGAATTTTCGTTTGATGAGTTGGAATTGGCAGGATTTGGTCTGAGTATTATTATATGACATATATCATTTGAGAAATAAATCACATTTTCTTTTTTTATGTATTATGCTCTCTTTTTTTTCTTTTTATCAACAAGACAAGATAATTTAAATTTGAGACTTCTTCTAATATTGTTGTAGATGTAATCATCAGACAGACAACTATTCTTCCACTTTTCACTAATTGTTGTAGAGGTAAGAGTTTTCATTGGAGATATATTAGTGTCACAATACAGAATGGCGCCATTAATGTTCTCCTTAAGATTTCTGTTCTTCCTTTCCCCCGTTTTGTTCCTCATGATCAGCACTAAATCCCTTGCTCAGATATCGTGTTCCAACGATAAAGGCAACTACACCACCAACAGTACCTACCACACAAACCTCAACGCCCTTCTCTCTTCTCTTTCTTCCCCCTCCAACAACGGCAATGGCTACGGCTTCTACAACTCATCCTACGGGGAAAACCCCGACCAGGTTTACGCAATAGGGCTATGTCGAGGGGATGCCACGGTGGACAGTTGCCGTGGCTGCCTCAACGACACCGCACAATTGCTCACAAAGTCCTGTCCCAATCAAAAGGAAGCTTTCGGCGCAGGTGATCAGTGCAACCTTCGCTACACCAACCGCTCCATCCACGGAGTCATGGAAACTGAGCCTGCTTTCCGGCTGTATAACGTACAGAACGTGTCCTCCTCCGACGTCGTCGAGTTTGATCAAGAGCTGAGGACGCTACTGGAGGACCTAAGGGGTCAAGCTGCAGGGAACGGTTCACTTCGAAAATTTGCGGCGGGGACCGCAGCCGCTCCCCGCTTCCAAACAATCTATGGGAGTGCGCAGTGTACGCCGGATTTGACCGAGATGCTCTGCAGTGATTGCTTGGGTACTTCTTTGGGAGATATCCCAATATATTTTCCGGCGACGCAAGTAGGTGGTATAATTGTTAAACCCAGCTGTGTTCTTAGGTATGAGATCTATCGCTTCGTTGACCCTACAACTGTCCGACCATTGCCGTCTCCTCCGCCGCCACTGTCTAGTCCTCCTCCACCGCCACTGTCTAGTCCTCCTCCCCCGTCAACCAGTACAGGAGGTAGGTATATATATCCCAATATATTATGCTTTGAAGAAATAAAGTTGGCATAACTAGAGCAATTGTCCAGGAAAGAATTTGTAGACGAGTTACACTTTAGTCTCGTGTACAATTTCAGGGACTATTGCTACCATTGACACTACAACAATTTTGGGTCGAAGAAATTTCTAATGCATATTTTGTTAGATTCATATACAGATGTATGTGTGTATGTATGTATGTATTCAAGTTAATGCAAATGAGATTTTTGACTTTTGCAGGATCGAAGAGTAACAGATCTCAGACTGTCATCATTATTGTTGTGCCAATTGTTGTTTCTGTGGTACTAATAGTTATATTCTTCTGCATTTGTTTAAGAGTAAAGAGGACAAAGAAAAAACTTGAAACTAGGAAGTTACTTCCAGGTAAACAGGCAACTCTAGTGAACATTAATTAATCATATTATTCCATTTGATAGGGAGGAAGCCAAGTACTACTACTTTTATAGGCATTTTTAGAATTTCAATTGTTCCTCAGGCAGCGACGATACAGATGAAATTGGATCTGCGGAATCCTTGCAATTTGACTTGGCCACCATTAGAGTTTCTACAGATGACTTTTCTGAAGCAAATAAACTTGGACAGGGCGGATTTGGATTTGTTTACAGGGTAATGACAAGTTAATAACAAGAACTTATAACTTTGATATTTCTTGAATACCACTTATCTCATTTCTATTTTTCCATTCCGTACCTATATATTTTTTCAGGGTAGGCTTCTCAATGGAAAAGATATAGCTGTAAAAAGGCTCTCTACAAATTCTGGGCAAGGAGATTTAGAATTCAAAAATGAGGTCTTGTTAGTGGCTAAACTTCAACACCGGAATTTAGTTAGACTCTTAGGTTTTTGCTTAGAAGGAAGTGAGCGGCTTCTTGTCTATGAATTTGTCCCTAATGCAAGTCTCGATCACATCATATTTGGTATGTCTGGAATTATGCATAGTTTTCGTTTAACTTCGAATGTTTATTATAAAATTCCAATTGTGTGACATGTATGCAAGCAAACATTGTAATTGAAGTCTTGATTTTGCATTAATATATTTGCAGACCCAACAAAGCGTGCACAACTAGATTGGGTGAGGCGCTACAAAATCATAGTAGGCACTGCTCGAGGCCTCCTTTACCTCCACGAAGACTCTCGCCTTAAAATTATTCATCGTGATCTCAAAGCTAGTAACATCTTGATAGATGCAGAAATGAACCCCAAAATTTCAGATTTTGGCATGGCAAGGTTGTTCGTGCTTGATCAAACGCAAGGCAATACTAGTCGGATTGTTGGGACCTAGTAAGAATATGCACTTAACTGCCTGTGGGCTTAATTCTGTTATGTCAACAATTTCCTTTCCATATGTGTTGGTGAACGCGGACATTCTTTTTGTTGATATGCAGTGGGTATATGGCTCCAGAGTATGCAATGCATGGGCACTTTTCTGTTAAGTCCGATGTCTACAGTTTTGGTGTGTTAGTTCTAGAGATAGTCAGTGGACAAAAAAATAGTGGCTTCCAGCATGGAGAAAATGCGGAGGATCTTCTAAGCTTCGTAAGTGAAAATATAATATAGTTTTGGTATCTCAATACAATTTAGTTCAACGAATCAAAGAAAGAAAACTTATCTCTGATCAAATTCACAAATCATTGCAGGCCTGGAGAAGTTGGAGGGAAGGGACAGCTTCAAATCTAATAGATCCCACATTAAGGACTGGTTCAAGAACAGAAATAATGAGATGCATCCACATTGGATTATTATGTGTGCAAGAAAATGTGGCTGATAGGCCATCAATGGCTTCTGTTATTCTCATGCTGAATAGCTACTCCCTCACTCTCCCAGTGCCCTCCCAACCTGCATTTTATTTGCATAGCAGCATTGGAATGGACATGCCGTTACAATCTGAATATAATTCAGGGGCAACAAGGTCAGATCGATCCAAGAGTAACTCAGTCATAGTAATGGAATATGAGACTTTTACTGAACCACATCCTCGCTAGTGGTTGAAGATCAAACTGGCTTTCTGAAATTGTAATATAATTTATTAGTATCCCTTTTGATTCATTTTAATTCTTTCTTCTCTAATTTTATATGGTGTAGTTCATTCATTAATTGTTCAAGTAGGGTTCTGAATAAGGCTTCACATTCTTGATACAATAACAGAGGAAGTGCTATATAGCAAAGCATTTACTTCTGATGGATTTGTGGACAAAATTATCCAAGTCTGTTGATTTTCAGGATCTGGATCAATGTGAATCAAACCAGAGTGTAATTTATTATATTTTTTTATGACAATTCTGTAAAATGAATATCCTGTTTTTGCGATGATTCATGCATATAGAATAACATTGCTGATGACCTCCGGTTCAACCATTCCTAGCAGCTGTTTTGTTGCTGGTGTTGTGAGTCATCATTCAGGCTGAGGCATGGGCTGGTCTTGTTCATTGTGGGATGCTTCACTTCCTGGAACATTCCAGCAACTAACAAGTCATCATTCAGGCTGGGGCATGGGCTGGTCTTGTTCATTATGGGATGCTTCACTTCCGGGAACAGTCCAGCAACTAACAAGTACATATCCCTACTATGTCCTTAGTATCTAAGATAATGTGCAGACAAGGCTAGCGGGTAGGTCTCACCCCAACTTCTTTTACAATTTTAAATTAAATTTTTCACCCACCCAATTACCCAAAGAAGTGGTTTGCTTTTACCATTTTGGACATGGCACTTGCAGAAATGGGAAAGGTGACTTTGTGGGCATTTTGGGATTTGAAAGTCTGCCGAGTTCAATTATACCAATAAAGACTGAACTCCACAGTTGCCCAAAAACATAATTGGACAAGACGAAACAGCATTTTGTATTTGCCCAGTTGAGAAACAACTCAACATAAAACACTAACAAAATCACTTGCCTCAAAGATGACCAAAATAATTATTCCATATTTCATTTTTGAAAAGAAATTTGCAAGGTAAGCCGCAAGTGGGTGAAAAGCCAACAAGGAAGGTGGCAGCATCCCAGAGAAAGGTACCGAGAGCAATGACAAGGCTTCGGTTGTGGCGCATAGAAATGATGACCCAGGTTGAACGTGGGACTTTTTTTTTTTTTGGGGTCAAATGTGGGACTTGGTATGCAAGATTTGGGCTTGTCTGACACGTGTAGGATGGAGATTTGGGGATAAAAGATTTGGCCTAGTCGGTTAGTTGATTCTTCTTGTCTTTGATGGAACTCTACACAGACGGACGGGGTAGAGGGAGCTTTTCGATCGGCTTATGATGCCGTCTCCAACCTTAGAGCATTTCCAGCAGTCAAACCCTTGTCATGGCAAGGGGGGGGCTAGGGCTGACACTATTCATGTGAATAGTAGCTGCCCTTGCCAAATTAAGCTATGTGTGTTTCCAGCAGTTGCCCTTTGCCATGGCAACTACTATTCATTTTTTTGTTTTTTTCACAACTTTTTTTACTTAAACAATTATTTTGGATAATATTTTCGAGTAAGATTTTTGGGTTCCTACGTGTCAATACTATTCATATCGGATAAGATTTTCGGTTTCAAATTTAAGATAAATTTTAAAAATCAAATTTCAGATAAATTCCAAATTTCAAATTTAAGATACATTTCAAAACTTGAATAATAGTAGAAAGAAGAATAAAATGTACGAGGATTTGGTGTTAAAAGTGAAGAGAATTGGTTGGTATTTATAGAAAAAAAATTTAGTATTTTTTTAGTATTTTTAAAAAAAAATTTTGTTTTTTTTTTCATTTTTTTATTGCACAAAAATTGGCTGCCGTTGGATTCGAGGAAAAATTCTGATTGGACAGCTCAGAACGCGACACGTGGCAGAATGGTACTGCAGCGGTGACGTCAGCTCGCCCTCGTTTTAGACCTAGGGCTAGACTTGCCCTCGGGCCAGCCCAGTTCGCTGGGTCCCACTGCTTGCCCGGGCCAAGTTTTGTTGCTGGAAACACGATTTTGGGCTTGCCCCCCAGCCCTCCCCTTGGCTGCATTGCTGGAAATGCTCTTACACAGTGAAGCTAGTTATCAGTTAATTTATTATTATGTCACAGGCCAGCTTGCTACTTTTGGAACCATCTAAAATTCTAAATTAGACATGACCATTTTGAATCATATATACAAGGAAAAAGATTCTAAATCAAGCATGACCGCATATCAAACAATCACAATTTCATCGGTTTTGCAGGAAAGGGGGAATATTCCAATGTCGTAACTGGGGAGGACAGCTCACCAATGTTCATGCCTGAGGAACTGTAGCCTAAGGAAAGCCTCTTGATTCCTCATAAATTGTCAATGAAAACCAATTCCAAGCTAGCCACCTAAATAAGTCAAATCTAGCACAAATGGAAGATGCCCCAACCTTAGTTTCAGGCTGGGCATGGCTTCCAAGCAACATTCTGGATTTGATTCTAGAAAAGGTGATCCCAATCTCTGACTATATCCGATTTAGTGCGGTTTGCAAGCATTGGCAATCAATCGCTTTACATCGCAAGAAGCAGCGCATCAAATCATGTCACAAGCAAATTCCTATGCTCATCTTTCCCACCATAGACGGTAGCAGCGAAAGGCATGGCTTGTATAGTGTCACACAAGGTAAGACTTGTAGCTTTGAGTTGAATGTGTATTACAGTAAGAGGTTCTGTGGTTCTTCCCATGGTTGGTTGGCCTGCGTGGATGAGAATCTGGTAGCAACCCTCTTAAACCCTTTTACCGAGCGTACCATTAGCCTTCCACCAGTCCCCAAATCCACTTGGAGATCGACGGTAGCTTATAGATGTGATTACTACATTAATAAAGTTGTATTGTCTGCATACCTTTCTTTTCTTCCTAATGACTATGAAGTATTGGTCATCTATGATGGCTATGGGAAACAAATAGCCCATTTTAAATCAGGAGATGATGCTTGGACTAGCATAGATCAAGTGATCGGATTCGATGATGTAATTTATTATAAAGGCCAGTTTCTAGGTGTTAGTTTGGGTGGTAGTATTTTTTCGATGAATGTTAGCAGGGAGCAAACTACTAAACCCCATGTAAGCTTACTTGTGCCAATGGATCCAGGCACTGACAATAAAACATACCTTGTGCAATCATCCCATGGAGATCTTTTGCTGGTTAGGAAGTTCAAACGAGTAAATTATTGTAAGCGGTTTATGAAGTCTCTCAACTTCAAGTTTTTCAAGTTTGAAAACTTGTATTGTTGGTTTGGCAGAAAACTTGTATTGTTGTTCGGCTCTTCATGCTGAAGCTGAGGCTGCCCTTCGCGGCTTATCTTTAGCTAAGAGGAAGGGTTTCTCAAAAGTAATGCTTGAGACAGATTCAACTATTTTAAAACAGAGTGTTGAAGGAAAGACTAACAATGGTGCTTGGTCCATCCTTCCCACAATTCTGGAAATTAGAAGGCTTGCCAACAGATTCCAGAGTGTTGAATGGAGTTGGATTCCTCGAAGTATCAACAAAGCGGCTCATGCAGCGGCTAGTATTGGCATCAGAGCGGTGGCGCAAATTTGCTGGGCTGAAAGGCCACCACCGTCTCTTCAAGGAGTGTTGGAAGCGGATGGTCTTCCAGGACCACCACACTAATGTTTCTTATCTATATTTGTACTAAGTTAGCCTCTCCACTCGCTTGCTTTGGCTGAGTGTGTGCTGGCCTAGTTTGTATGTTTCTGTTTGTGGCTTTTGCCTCTTAATGAAATTCCTTTTCGTCCAAAAAAAAAAGTTTGAACGAGTAAATGGTTATGATCGTTTTACGGAGACTCTGAGCTTCAAGGTTTTCAAGCTGTTCTGTGCTCATGGGGAGAGACCCCAATGGGTTGAGAATGAAAGTATTGGAAATGAAGCTCTGTTTTTGGGTACCAATCAATCCATGTGTGTCTTTGCGCGGGACTTTCCAGGTTGTCAGCCAAATTCCATATACTTCACTGATGATTGTGTGGATGTAGAATGCCATAAACCTAAAGGGCCTCATGACATGGGTGTCTTCAACTTGGAAAACAGAAGCATGGGAATACATTACTGCTTGGATCGTTCGCAGAAGCACAAGCCACCAGCAATTTGGATTTTGCCCTCTATGGTCTGAAAAGATAGTTCCAGTTTTGTTCTTTCAAGCTCTATTTTCATTTGTTTGTCATTATAAATGTAAGCTCTAAACATCTCTTATAAGGACATTGAGCTTCCAACTCTGTACAAACCTTGAAGATGGTAATAAAACTAACACAGCAACATGTTCTTACACCGCAACGCATTTTAGCAACATGTTCTTGTTGTGAATTAGAACCAACTCACTCCCCTTTAGACCTTGTTGTTGATGGACTTTGGACAAGACTCAATGATGGATGAATCTTACACACACGCACAGAAAATAATCAAGCACAAAAGACACAAGTGTTTATAGATGTTCAGCAATTTGCCTACATCCGCTTTGGTGATCCCCTTGAGAAATTTCACTAATGAAGATAGGTTACAACTTTGGTTTACAAATGGAAACCCCCTTAGAACACTACCCTCACAATCTGTTTCTCTCACACCCTTGCTCAACACCTTGATACACTTGAGAATTCTCTCTCTTCTTGACTCACTAGTTCCAACTACTTTTCTTCCAACTCTCTCTAACTCTCTTACTATTTCAGACTTGCTCACTCTTTCCTTTAATACATGAGCCTCTAGACTTGAGAGAAGACCTTTGCTTTGTCTCCCACGTTCTGCCCTTGAATACCTGACATGGACCACAGGTTAGGCCAGCCACAAGCTATGTATTAATGGTAACCTGTCCAGCCACTCTATAGAGAACCATAGGGTGGCTACACCTTGGAACAAGTCAACAATAGCCCTTCAATGCTCCCTCAAACCTCCCAACTGATTGCCAACCGTCTTCTGACTCAGAAGTGACCCCTAGGGTCCTTGCAAGTAGGTGGGAGGCGATAGCCTTTGAAAACAGAGTTGGAAACTCAAGGAAAAAACGAAACAGCATTCTGGGCGACCGGTCGCACGCACTGAGCGACCGGTCGCTTTTGCACAGAGTCTCCAGACTTCGAATTCCCTTCCTGCAACCAGTGCGCGATCGGTCGCTTGCTACCTGCGACCGATCGCAAATAGCTGGCGACCGGTCGCTAGTCGATTTTGCTCCAGACTTCGATTCTGTGTAGAAACGACCGGTCGCAAATGTCCTGCGACCGGTCGCTTGCCCAAAACTTAGTATCCTTTATGCGAGCCAATTTTCCAACAGTTCTTACACCGCAACTCTGTATATAAATTAATGGAAGTTTAATGTGAATTGAAATACAAGAGACGCAAAGTTTATATGGCAGTAGTCTAATTTTCACCAAGTCTTTATATTCGAATATAGACCACTATATAATAGTAAAGAAAGAAAGCAATTTGAGTGATATGTAGGAAAGTGGTGGATGGCCACATTTACAGAGAAAGCAATTTGGCTAGCTGTGGGGTTCTTTATTTTGGCTTACCACTACAAAGAAAACAAAACTTCTGACATTTGATATGGGACTTTTTGAGATAGCATAGTGCCACTTTGCTACTGAATTTACTATGTTGTATGCTAGGCTGCCAGCTTATTGGTTTTGGAGCCAATTCCAATTTAATTGGATCATATTTTTAGCCATACAAGGAAAAAGAAAATTCATAATTTTCTTCGGTTTTGCTGGAAGGGGAATATTCCATAAGAAAACAGGAGGGCAATTCAACAATATTAGCTTCTGGTTCCTCACAAATTGTCAATGAAACCCAATGCAAAGCAGGCTTCAAAAAATAAAAAAGCTATTTCCAATACTATGGGAGAGGCAATATCATCAACTGTAGTTTCAGGTTGGGCATGGCTCCCGAGCGACCTTTTTGTATCTAACTTTTTCTTTTGTGGAATTTTCCTTTCCTTTGACCCAGATTACGCAGTTGTTAACACAAATGCTAATGGATGTGGCCAACGTTTAATTTGGTTGCAGAAAGAAAAAGCAATAGAGAGGAAAGAAAGTTGGTCCTCAACCACTCCTGTTTCAATCAAAGATTTAATATTCAATCAATACTCAAAAGTCAAAATCAGTACCAGTCCAGTCTCCATCTACATTTTAATTAAAACAGTGTGAAATGGTCAAAGAAGTATTTTGATGAATTGGAATTGGCAGGATTTGGTCAAGCAGGGAATTCTTACATTGTCCCACTAGTAGAAAACTGTTCTAAAGGCACGGAATTTTATTTTATTTTTTTGTTGTCAAAAGGCACGAACTTATGCCCAACGTATTTCTATCCGTGTGAATAGTTGTGAACGTAGGCACTAATCATAAATTTATGCCCATCGAGTCAAGTGCACACAACTGGATTTGGATATGCGCTACAAAGTCATAGTCAGCATTGTGCATGGGCTCCTTTATCTCCGTGAAGATTCTCGTCTTAGAACTATTCACCGTGACATGAAAGCTAGTAACATCTTGATAGAAACCGAAAAAACTCCAAAATTTCTGATTTTGGCATCGCAAGATCGTTCATGCTTGACCAAACACATGACATTACCAGTCGAATTGTGGGGACTTAGTAAGTACTTAACCATGCTATATATGTGGCTTTTATTTTACACATATAATGATATATCAATGATTTCCAAAATCTTCATCCATGCTAGTCAATGTTGACCTTCTTATTGGTATATATATCGGATATATGGCTCCAGATTATGTATGCATGAGCAGTTTTCTGTTAAGTCTGATGTTTATAGTTTTGGCGTGTTGATTTTAGAGATTGAAAGTGGGCAGAAAAATAGTTGTTTTCGTTGTGGAGAGAATGTAGAGGATCTTTTAAGCTATTTGAGTATTTATATATTAGTGAAATTGAATGCAATGAAAGAAACAAATTTTTATCTCGAATTAATTTATTCTAATTCATAAATTATTGTAGGCATGGAAAAATTGGAGGGAAGGGACAGCTTCAAATCTATTTCGTTTTCAGGGATTGAATATCTAGACCCGCTGATAAAGTTACATGCATGACGTCCCAAAATTTATTTTTTCCCAATCTCATCAACTTCCTATGCATAAAGCACTTGTCATGGAAAATTTTACCAAAAGTATATAACTGTTTCTTTTGTGGAATTTTCCTTTCCCATGACCCAGATTACACGTTAGGAATTAAAAAGTAAAATATCTGTTATTATGCTCTCTCTTTTTCTTTTTTCTTTTTTATCAACATGACAAGAGAATTAAAATTTGAGACTTCTTCTAATATTGACAAGAGAATTAAAATTTGAGACTTCTTCTAATATTGCGTGTAATCATCAAACATACAACTATTCTTGCACTTTTCACTAATTGTTGTAGATTAAGAGTTGGAGCGAGCGTCGTCTTCAACCTCCAAAGCATGCGTCTGGGTTCTATCAGTGGCGAATCTATTGAGGTGCAAGGAGGTGCACCTCCTCTCGCTAGAAAATCCATTATAGGTGCTTTAAATTGCCCCTTTGCTCAACTGGTGTACAGATTACCGTAATTCCATTTTCAACATTTAAGTAAATGTCTTTGTCCTTTTACTTTCATTTATTTTTATATTACTTCATTTACTTAAGTTTACAATGTAAATAAGGAAGTACCCCCCATTGAGATTCAAATAAAAATACTAGAAAAATCAAATTCCCACCAAATCAAAATATGAAAAATCAGTTTTAGTGCAAAATACGATTTAGGCTAAAAATGATAACTCATTAAGTCAATATATACTTCATACTAAAATCCCATAAAATCAAGTTTTCTTATTTGATGTGTAAGGAATAAAAGCCGCCAAAAATTATCTTGAGAAAATGATTATTCTGAAAAACCATTTTTCATACTTAGTCAATATTGCACCTCTGCTAAAAAATTTATGGGTCCGCCAGTGGGTTATGTTACCCTTTCTCAGAGTCACGTGTTCAATAACAAAGGGCTGAATAGGTTATTCAGTCATTCAATCTCAGTCATCCATTTTTAAAATGCAAATTCAGCCTTTGAATAAGTGGCTGTACTGGTACAACCAATATACCACAAATACAAATGGATTTAAAAGTTCGATCAAAACTACGTCACCTTTTCTTTTGTGGAATTTTCCTTTCCTTTGACCCCGATTACGTAGTTAACACAAATACAAATGGATGTGGCCAACGTTTAATGAGTGGTTCTAAAGGCACGGACTTATACCGTGTGAATGGTTGTGAACGTAGGCACTGATGCATGTGCCCACTGCTCCATCCTACCCCACAGGGCCACACCCACCTCTCTCTCTGTCTCTCTTGTCAGTGGCTAAAAAGAGAAAAGTCCAACTTAAGCTTCTTGCACACGTTCTCTCTCTCTCTCTCTCTCTCTCTCCTTATATAATACATTAAAATTAAAAACTTTCTTATCAAATTACATGACATATATCATTTGAGAAATAAATTACATTTTCTTTTTTTTATGTATTATGCTCTCTTTTTTTTCTTTATATCAACAAAAAGAAATTTGAGACTTCTTCTAATATTGTTGTAGATGTAATCATCAGACAGACAACTATTCTTCCACTTTTCACTAATTGTTGTAGATGTAAGAGTTTTCATTGTACATCTAATCATCATCAGAATGGCGCCATTAATGTTTTCCTTAAGATTTCTGTTCTTCCTTTCTCCCGTTTTGTTCCTCATGATCAGCACTCAATCCCAATGGTGTTCCAACGATAAAGGCAACTACACCACCAACAGTACCTACCAGACAAACCTCAACACCCTTCTCTCTTCTTTTTATTCCCCCTCCAACAACGGCAATGGCTACGGCTTCTACAACTTATCCTACGGGGAAAACCCAGACCAGGTTTACGCAATCGGGCTATGTCGAGGGGATGTCACGGTGGACAATTGCCGTTACTGCCTCAGCAACGCCACACAAGTCCTCACAGAGTCCTGTCCCAATCAAAAGGAAGCTCTCGTCGGATTGGACCAGTGCATCCTTCGCTACACCAACCGCTCCATCTACGGAGCCATGGAAACTGAGCCTGCTTTCCGGCTGTATAACGTACAGAACGTGTCCTCCTCCGACGTCGTCGAGTTTGTTCAAGAGCTGAGGACGCTACTGGATGACCTAAGGGGTCAAGCTGCAGGGAACGGTTCACTTCGAAAATTTGCGGCAGGGACCGCAGCCGCTCCCAGCTTCCAAACAATCTATGGACTTGCGCAGTGTATGCCGGATTTGACCGAGATGCTCTGCAGTGATTGCTTGGGTTCTTCTTTGGAAGATATCCCAAGATATTTTCCGGCCACGCAAGTAGGTGGTAGAATTATTAAACCCAGCTGTGATCTTAGGTATGAGACCTATCGCTTCGTTGACCCTACAACTGTCCGACCATTGCCGTCTCCTCCGCCGCCACTGTCTAGTCCTCCTCCACCGCCACTGTCTAGTCCTCCTCCCCCGTCAACCAGTACAGGAGGTAGGTATATATATCCCAATATATTATGCTTTGAAGAAATAAAGTTGGCTTAACTAGAGCAATTGTCCAGGAATTTGTAGACGAGTTACACTTTAGTCTCGTGTACAATTTCAAGAACTATTGCTACCATTGACACTACAACAATTTTGGGTCGAAGAAATTTCTAATGCATATTTTGTTAGATTCATATACAGATTTATGTATGTATGTATGTATTCAAGTTAATGCAAATGAGATTTTTTACTTTTGCAGGATCGAAGAGTAACAGATCTCAGACTGTCATCATTATTGTTGTGCCAATTGTTGTTTCTGTGGTACTAATAGTGATATTCTTCTGCATTTATTTAAGAGTAAGGGGGAAAAAGAAAAAACTTGAAACTAGGAAGTTACTTCCAGGTAAACAGGCAACTCCAGTGAACATTAATTAATCATATTATTCCATTTGATAGGGAGGAAGCCAAGTACTACTACTTTTATAGGCATTTTTAGAATTTCAATTGTTCCTCAGGCAGCGACGATACAGATGAAATTGGATCTGCAGAATCTTTGCAATTTGACTTGGCCACCATTAGAGTTTCTACAGATGACTTTTCTGAAGCAAATAAACTTGGACAGGGCGGATTTGGATTTGTTTACAGGGTAATGACAAGTTAATAACAAGAACTTATAACTTTGATATTTCTTGAATACCACTTATCTCATTTCTATTTTTTAATTCCGTACCTATATATTTTTTCAGGGTAGGCTTCTCAATGGAAAAGATATAGCTGTAAAAAGGCTCTCTACAAATTCTGGGCAAGGAGATTTAGAATTCAAAAATGAGGTCTTGTTAGTGGCTAAACTTCAACACCGGAATTTAGTTAGACTCTTAGGTTTTTGCTTAGAAGGAAGTGAGCGGCTTCTTGTCTATGAATTTGTCCCTAATGCAAGTCTCGATCACATCATATTTGGTATGTCTGGAATTATGCATAGTTTTCGTTTAACTTCGAATGTTTATTATAAAATTCCAATTGTGTGACATGTATGCAAGCAAATATTGTAATTGAAGTCTTGATTTTGCATTAATATATTTGCAGACCCAACAAAGAGTGCACAACTAGATTGGGTGAGGCGCTACAAAATCATAGTAGGCACTGCTCGAGGCCTCCTTTACCTCCACGAAGACTCTCGCCTTAAAATTATTCATCGTGATCTCAAAGCTAGTAACATCTTGATAGATGCAGAAATGAACCCCAAAATTTCAGATTTTGGCATGGCAAGGTTGTTCGTGCTTGATCAAACGCAAGGCAATACTAGTCGGATTGTTGGGACCTAGTAAGAATATGCACTTAACTGCCTGTGGGCTTAATTATGTCTGTTATGTCAACAATTTCCTTTCCATATGTGTTGGTGAACGCGGACATTCTTTTTGTTGATATGCAGTGGGTATATGGCTCCAGAGTATGCAATGCATGGGCACTTTTCTGTTAAGTCCGATGTCTACAGTTTTGGTGTGTTAGTTCTAGAGATAGTCAGTGGACAAAAAAATAGTGGCTTCCAGCATGGAGAAAATACGGAGGATCTTCTAAGCTTCGTAAGTGAAAATATAATATAGTTTTGGTATCTCAATACAATTTAGTTCAACGAATCAAAGAAAGAAAACTTATCTCTGATCAAATTCACAAATCATTGCAGGCCTGGAGAAGTTGGAGGGAAGGGACAGCTTCAAATCTAATAGATCCCACATTAAGGACTGGTTCAAGAACAGAAATAATGAGATGCATCCACATTGGATTATTATGTGTGCAAGAAAATGTGGCTGATAGGCCATCAATGGCTTCTGTTATTCTCATGCTGAATAGCTACTCCCTCACTCTCCCAGTGCCCTCCCAACCTGCATTTTATTTGCATAGCAGCATTGGAATGGACATGCCGTTACAATCTGAATATAATTCAGGGGCAACAAGGTCAGATCGATCCAAGAGTACTCTGTCATAGTAATGGAATATGAGACTTTTACTGAACCACATCCTCGCTAGTGGTTGAAGATCGATCCCTTTTGATTCATTTTATTTCTTTCGTATCTAATTCTATATGTTGTGGTTCATTCATTAATTCTTCAAGTAGGGTTCTGAATAAGGCTTCACATTCTTGATACAATAACAGAGGAAGTGGTATATAGCAAAGCATTTACTTCTGATGGATTTGTGGACAAAATTATCCAAGTCTGTTGATTTTCAGGATCTGGATCAATGTGAATCAAACCAGAGTGTAATTTATTATATTTTTATGACAATTCTGTATAATGAATATCCTGTTTTTGCGATGATTCATGCATATAGAATAACATTGCTGATGACCTCCGGTTCAACCATTCCTTTAGCAGCTGTTTTGTTGCTGGTGTTGCCTGATGAGTCATCATTCAGGCTGAGGCATGGGCTGGTCTTGTTCATTGTGGGATGCTTCACTTCCTGGAACATTCCAGCAACTAACAAGTCATCATTCAGGCTGGGGCATGGGCTGGTCTTGTTCATTATGGGATGCTTCACTTCCTGGAACAGTCCCGCAACTAACAAGTACATATCCTTGATCTACTATGTCCTTTTTTTCGTTGTTAGTATCTATTATCTAAGATAATGTAAAATATCAGAGACCCTATATGAAAAGTTATTATAATGTAAAATAAGAAACCAGAGAGAGAGAGAGAGAGAGAGAGAGAGAGACCTGAAGGAAAGTGGGTGAAAAGCCAACAAGGAAGGTGGCAGCAGCCCAGAGAAACGCACCAAGAGCAATGACATGGGCTCGGTTGTGGCGCATAGCAAGGTAAGCCGCAAGTGGGTAGCAGGCAGACTGGACAATGGATCTGAATAGAGTCCGTGAGCCCAACCCAGTTGGGTCGGTGTGCAGACTGGCCCCTACCTCTTTGTACACCCCTGGCAACAACGACTCGTCAGCTCTCTGCATAATACTTGCTAGGTTCACCAACAACGTCACAGCCTCTGCTTTCATTTTCCAATCTCTATTTGGACTGAAAACAAAGCACTCTGCTCGGTTCTCAGACCAAGGGGAGAAAGAAAAATCAGACGTTTTATGTTTCGGGACAGAAGGGGAAGAAATTTTCGTTGACTAAAGGCTGGATGGAGACTGAAGGGTTACCTTGGAAATACCCACGTTGAATGTGGGACTTTTTTTTTTTTCTTTTTTTGGTCAAATGTGGGACTTGGAATGCAACATTTGGGCTTGTCTGACACGTGTAGGATGGAGATTTGGGATAAAAGATTTAGCCTAGTCAGTTAGTTGATTCTTCTTGTCTTTGATGGAACTCTACACAGACGGGGTAGAGGGAGCTTTTCGATCAGCTTATGATGCCGTCTCCAACCTTATGCACTGCAGTGAAGCTAGTTATTATTATTATGTCACAGGCCAGCTTGCTACTTTTGGAACCTTCTAAAATTCTAAATTAGACATGACCATGTTGAATCATATATACAAGGAAAAAGATTCTAAATCAAACATGACCGCATATCAAACAATCACAATTTCATCGGTTTTGCAGGAAAGGGGGAATATTCCAATTGTTGGTTTTTGGTATAAAACTTTCTGGTTTTGATTGATTTATCAGAACAAACAAAACCTTTTGTTAGCAACGTATGCTGGAGAGAAAACTCAGAGAAAATAAGAATGTTCAGTATATTTCTTTGTATTATGACTGAGCCAAAAACATGCCTATATGCATGACACATACTGCCAAAACATAGATCCTAAATTATAGGTAGCAAGGACTCATCTCCAGCCATACAGTGGTCATTGGAGGCTACGATCCTGACACCTAGGCTAGAATTGGTTATCAAGGTACAGACTCAGACAGCTAAGAATGACAGCTGTAGAGTTTCCTAAAATAGAAAAGAAACTAGCCGTTGGATAGAACAACTAACGGCTATTTCTAAAAATAGAAGGTTTTTGAATTCTTCATTCTTTTCTTCATCAATCTGCAGGATTGTCATCTGCAGCTTGATTCGAGCCTAGTATGCAGCTTAATTCTCAACATCCTCTCCTAAGCTGCTTACTGGCTTAACTCCAAGCTTCATCCTCAAGTAATTGAATCGATCTTTGGGCAAAGCTTTTGTAAATATATCTGCAAGTTGTTCTTCACTTCTGCAGAATTTCATGTCAATCACCCCTTCTTGTAGAGCTTCCCTTATGAAATGATACCTTCTGTTTATGTCTCTAGTCCTTTGATGAAAAACTGGATTCTTAGCCATAGAAATTGCTGACATATTGTCACAGAACAAGGGTGTTGCCTCAGTTTGCATTTCACCAAAATCATCAAGAACAAACCTTAACCAAATAGCCTGTGTTGTTACCTCAACTGCTGAGACATACTCAGCTTCAGCTGTTGATAGTGCCACTGTGTTTTGTTTCACAGAAGCCCAAGAAAATGCTCCACTTCCAAAGCTAAATGCATAGCCAGAAGTGCTCCTGCTATCATCCTCACTGCTTGCCCAATCTGCATCACAGAATCCAATGAGAATTGTAGACTTATCCTTTACATACTCAATGCCATGGTTGAGAGTTCCTTGCACATATCTTAGAACCTTTCTTGCAATTCCCATATGCTTCTTTGTAGGACTAGTCATAAACCTTGATAGCAAACTGGCAGCATACATCAAATCTAGTCTAGTTGCTGTTAAGTATAGTAGACTTCCTACTATTTTCCTGTAGAGTCCTTCATTAGCTAAGTCACTCCCATCCACTTTCTTGAGTCTCTCACCAGTAGGCAATGGAATGGACACTGGTTTGCAGTCTTCAAGTCCAAACTTCACAAGCAAGGATTTGGCATACTTGCTTTGATGAATGAAAACCCCTTGATCAGTTTGTAGTATTCCCATGCCCAAAAAGTGATGAAGGAGTCCAAGATTTGACATCTCATATCTCTGCATCATCTCCCTTTTAAACTCAGTAAGCATCCTCTCACTGTTTCCAGTATACACAATGTCATCAACATAGATTGAGACAATGATCAAACCTCCTTCATTATCAGATCTTGTGTACAAAGTAGCTTCACTAATGCTCCTTTTGAACTTGCACATAGATAAATATGCATCAATCTCACTGTACCAGGCTCTAGGAGCCTACTTAAGTCCATACAAGGCTTTTCTCAACTTGTAAACCTTGTGACCTGCATTTTTCAGTTCAAAACCTTCAGGCTGCTCTACATACACTTCCTCATCGAGCACACCATTTAGGAATGCTAACTTAACATCTAACTGAAACAACTTCCATCCTTTTTGTGCTGCAAGAGCAATGAGAGTTCGAATTGTGTCTAACCTTGCAACTGGTGCAAAGGTTTCATTGTAGTCAATTCCAGGTTTCTGTGCATACCCTTTAGCTACAAGTCTGGCCTTATGTTTTTGAACTGTTCCATCCAAATTAAGCTTGGTTTTAAACACCCACTTCACACCTATAATAGGTTTATTTGCTGGTCTCTCAACCAATTCCCAAGTATTGTTTTTCTCTATCATCTCCAACTCTGCATTCATAGCTTCTTGCAAGGCTAAATCACCAGCTGCTTCTTGATAATTCTCTGGTTCTATAATGCACATGTGACATCTTGCATATATATCTTCCAGAGTTTTCAGCTTGACTGGAGTGGAACTAGGTGTGGAGTTTCGACTGTTATTACCACTCACATTTTCAACTGGTTCATCAAACTGAGTTCCACCATTATCAACCTGAGTTCCATCAGATTGTTCTTCACTTTCAATTTCATCTACTTCAAGATTGAAAGGTGTTGAAATAGATTCCTCTTGATCACTCTTCCAATTCCATGACTTGTCCTCACTGAAAATTACACTCCTTGAGAGCACAATTTTCTTAGATTGCAAATCATACACCCTATAACCCTTTTCACAGCTTCCATACCCCATAAACACTCCCTTTCTAGCCTTGTCATCAAATTTCTGCCTCAAAGGTGATGGGACATGTGTGTAACAGATGCAACCAAACACTTTCAAATGCTTGATTCCTGGCTTTCTTCCTGTGAATGCTTCAAATGGTGTTTTGCTTGACACAGATGTTGTAAAACATCTATTTTGGAGATATACTGCTGTACTTACAGCTTCTGCCCAAAAAATTACAGGATACCTTTCTCAGTCATCATGGATCTTGCCATTTCTCCAATTGTTCTATTTCTTCTCTCAGCAACTCCATTTTGCTGAGGAGAGTAGGCAATGGTTAGTTGCCTCTCCATTCTCATGCTTGCACAATAGTCTAGGAACTCATGTGAGGTGTATTCACCACCTCTATCACTCCTTAGCCTTTTCAAACTAAAACCACTTAGTAGTTCAACAAAGGCTTTGAATTTCTTAAACACATTGAAGGTATCAGACTTGTTTCTGAGGAAATATACCCAACACATCCTTGAAAAATCATCAATGAATGTGATAAAGTACCTATTTCCACCAATTGACTCGTTTTGCATTGGTCCACATAGGTCTGTGTGCACCAATTCTAATGGACAGCTTGCTCTCCATGCTTCCTCTTTGTCAAATTTCTCTCTGTGGTGCTTCCCTGAAACACACCCTTCACAAACATCTTTCATTTTTGTCAACTCAGGTAGTCCAAGTACTATTTCCTTCTGCTGCATCTTCTTCATGCTAGCAAAGTTCAAATGTCCAAGCCTTCTATGCCAGATCCAAGAATCTTTAATCACAGATGCTTTTCTTGCTGCAGGTGTGATTGATTCTAGTGAAAGAGGAAAGCATCGATTTCCTCCCATGACTACCTTAGCTACAACATTGCTAAGACTGCTATCATCAAAGATTATTGCCATATTACCTCCAAATAGAACATAATAACCATGCTCCATCATCTGGCCTACACTCAATAAATTCTCATCCAGACCAGGAACTAGCAACACTTCTTTTATATATGTCCTCCCATGCTGAGTTTCAACTACAAGAGTGCCTTTCCCTGTTGCTTGCACAAGGTCTCCAGTGCCCATTTTAACTTTACAAGTCACAGTTCTGTCTATATTTATCAAGGCAGACTCTTGAGAAGTCATGTGATTGCTGCAGGCACTGTCCACAAACCAAACACTTTCATTTTTTACACTTGCTGAGTGACAAGCGTAGAACATGGTGCCTGTGGTTACTTCTTCCTCCTGTGCACAGTTGGCCACTTGCTTGTTACCTTCACAATCCTTTGCAGTATGACCAAAACGATTACATTTTCCACACTTAGGTTTCCCTTTGTATCTGCACACACCAAAGTGGTATTTCTGGCACACTTGGCACTGTGGTTTCACACCACCTTGACTGCTGCTTCCTTGCTTGTTTTGTGAATTGAAACTGTTGTTCCAGTTTCCTCCAGCACTATTATTCCAGCTTGAGCCATTATTGTTGTTCAAGCTTCCATTTTGAGACCAATTAGACCCCTTTTAGTCTTGTCTCTGCCACTTTTGATTTGGTCTACTCTGTGAGCCCTTATGAGTACCATGGACTTGGCTATTTCCAACCTTGAGGCTGCTAAAAGCTCTCTCAGTTCCAGCCAATTTATCTATTTCATCATGCAAGTCTTCCCTTTTATCATAGACTTTGACAGAGGCAATGACCTCTTCAACTCTAAGAACATCAAGGTCTCGAGTTTCTTCAATAATAGACACAATGGACTTATATCTTCTACTTAGACTCATCAAAAGTTTTTGCACAATTCTTGTTTCAAACACATCTTCACCAAGTGATTTCAGATTATTCACAGTTCCAAAGAATCTAGCCAAATAGCTATCTAAGCTTTCACCATCTGTCATTCTCATATACTCAAAATCTGCTCTAACAGCTTGAAGTTTTACAGCTCTTACCTTTTTATCTCCTCTGAACTCTCTTCTCAGAGTATCCCAAGCTCCTTTTGCAGTCTTCTCATTTCTGATGCGAGGAAAGAGCTCATTTGTTAGTGCTCCTTGAATAAGACTCAATGCCTTGGCATTTTTGATCTTATCTTCTTTGGAAATGGTAGGTGCTTCCACTGGAATTTGCTCAGCTTCACTCTCTTCATCTCCAGAGCCTTCTTCCTCCTCAAGAATCGGTTGTGGTAGTACTCCAACCTCCACTACATCCCATAGATCATATGCTATGAGAATAGTTTCCATTTTGACTGACCAAAAATCATAGTTTGCACCATCAAACTGTGGAGTTCTTAAATCTCCACCTGAAGAACCTGAACCCGCCATTTTGAGTGAGTCAAAACACTAAAAGAGTAACCTTTATCCTTTTTTTAGGAATTTCTTAGGAAACCCCTCCTTCTCACAGCTCACGCCCTTCTCTGAAATCAGACCAGGAGCTCTAATACCATGTTGGTTTTTGGTATAAAACTTTCTGGTTTTGATTGATTTATCAGAACAAACAAAACCTTTTGTTAGCAACGTATGCTGGAGAGAAAACTCAGAGAAAATAAGAATGTTCAGTATATTTCTCTGTATTATGACGGAACCAAAAACATGCCTATATGCATGACACATACTGCCAAAACATAGATCCTAAATTCTAGGTAGCAAGGACTCATCTCCAACCATACAGTGGTCATTGGAGGCTACGATCCTGACACCTAGGCTAGAATTGGTTATCAAGGTACAGACTCAGACAGCTAAGAATGACAGCTGTAGAGTTTCCTAAAATAGAAAAGAAGCTAGCCGTTGGATAGAACAACTAACGGCTATTTCTAAAAATAGAAGGTTCTTCAATTCTTCATTCTTTTCTTCATCAATCTGAAGGATTGTCATCTGCAGCTTGATTCGAGCCTAGTATGCAGCTTAATTCTCAACACCAATGTCGTAACTGGGGAGGACAGCTCACCAATGCTCATGCCCGAGGAACTGTAGCCTAAGGAAAGCCTCTTGATTCCTCATAAATTGTCAATGAAAACCAATTCCAAGCTAGCCACCTAAATAAGTTAAATGTAGCACAATGGAAGATGCCCCAACCTTAGTTTCAGGCTGGGCATGGCTTCCAAGCAACATTCTGGATTTGATTCTAGAAAAGTTTATCCCAATCTCTGACTATATCCGATTTAGTGTGTTTGCAAGCATTGGCAATCAGTCGCTTTACATCGCAAGAAGCAGCGCATCAAATCATGTCACAAGCAGATTACTATGCTCATAATTCCCACCATAGACGGTAGCGGCGAAAGGCGTGGCTTGTATAGTGTGACACAAGGTAAGACTTGCAGCTTTGAGTTGCATGTGCCTTACAATAAAAGGCTCTGCGGTTCTTCCCATGGTTGGTTGGCCTTTGTGGATGAGAATCTGGTAGTTACCCTCTTAAACCCTTTTACCGGGTGTACCATTAGCCTTCCACCAGTCGTCAAATCCACTTGGAGATCGACGGTAGCTTATAGATGTGATTACTACATTAATAAAGTTGTATTGTCTGCAGACCCTTCTTTTCTTCCTAATGACTATGAAGTATTAGTCATCTATGATGGCTATGGGAAACAAATAGCCCATTTTAAGTCAGGGGACGATGCTTGGACTAGCATAGATCAAGTGATTGGATTCGATGATGTAATTTATTATAAAGGCCAGCTTTTAGGTGTTAGTTTGGGTGGTGGTGTTTTTTAGATGAATGTTAGCAGGGATCAAACTACTAAACCCCATGTAAGCTTACTTGTGCCAATGGATCCAGGCACTGACAATAAAACATACCTTGTGCAATCATCCAAGGGAGATCTTTTGCTGGTTAGGAAGTTCAAACGAGTAAATTATTGTAAGCGGTTTATGAAGTCTCTCGACTTCAAGTTTTTCAAGTTTGAAAGGTTAAAGTTTGAACGAGTAAATGGTTATGATCGTTTTACGGAGACTCTGAGCTTCAAGGTTTTCAAGTTGTTCTGTGCTCATGGGGAGAGACCCCAATGGGTTGAGAATGAAAGTATTGGAAATGAAGCTCTGTTTTTGGGTACCAATCAATCCATGTGTGTCTCTGCGCTGGACTTTCCAGGTTGTCAGCCAAATTCCATATACTTCACTGATGATTGTGTGGATGTAGAATGCCATAAACCTAAAGGGCCTCATGATATGGGTGTCTTCAACTTGGAAAACAGAAGCCTGGGAACACATTACTGTTTGGATCGTTCGCAGAAGCACATGCCACCAGCAATTTGGATCTTGCCCTCTATGATGTGAAAAGATGGTTCCAGTTTTGTTCTTTCAAGCTCTATTTTCATTTGTTTGTCATTCTAAATGTAAGCCCCAAACATCTCTTAGAAGGACATTGAGCTTCCAACTCTGTATGACCTTTGAAGATGCTAATAAAACTAACACAACAACATGTTCTTACACGGCAACGCATTTTAGGGGCAGAACTAATATAAATTATAATGAACAGCTCTTGAGATGGATAATGGAAGTTTAATGTCAATTGAAATACAAGAGACGCAAAGTTTATATGGCAGTAGTCAAATTTTCACCAAGTCTTTATATTCGAATATGGACCACTCTGTTGGGAAAACCATTCTCACCATTTATAATAGTAAAGAAAGAAAGCAATTTGAATGATATGTAGGAAAGTGGTGGATGGCCACATTTACAGAGAAATTGGCTAACTGGATTGCTGCTAAACAATGTTAGCTGTGGGGTTCTTTATTTTGGCTCACCTATGATTACTTTCCAATAATGTTAGCTTCTAGTTCCTCATAAATTGTCAACGAAACCCAATGCAAAGCAGGCTTCAAAAAATAAAAAAGCTATGTCCAATACTATGGGAGAGGCAATATCATCAACTGTAGTTTCAGGTTGGGCATGGCTCCCGAGCGACCTTTTGTATCTGATAGTCGAGAAGTTGATACCAATCACTGACTACATCCAGCTTGGTGCAGTTTGTAAGAATTGGCAATCAGTAGCTCGTCATCAGAAGCATCAGCGCCTCAAATCATGTCACAAGCAGCTTCCAATGCTAATGGTTTCTCAGTAAACACAACTGCCACGAAAGGCATGGCTTGTATAGTGTCACAAAAGGAAAGACTTGCAGCTTTGAGTTGCATGTGCCTTACAATAAAAGGCTTTGCGGTTCTTCCAATGGTTGGTTGGCTTGTGTGGATGAAAATTTGGAAGTAACCCTTTTAAACCCTTCCACCAAACGTACCATTCGCCTTCCACCATTTGCACAAGTCCCTCAACCCATACACAAACAAGCTTATAGAAGTGATGACTATATTAAGAAGGTTGTATTGTCTGCAGACCCTTCTTTGTTTCCAAATGATTACAAAGCTGTGGCACTTTTCGATAGTAATGGAACCAGAGTAGCTCATATTAAGTCAGGGGATCATGGTTGGACTCACATAGATCAAACAATCAGATTCTTTTATGGTCTGAATCAAGTGATTGGATTCGATGATGTGATCTATTACAGAGGCCAGTTTCTTGCTGCTAGTAGGGAGGGTGGCGTTTTTGCAATAAACGTTAGCAAGGATCCAACTTATAAACCTCATTTAAGCATAGTTGTACCAATGGTTCAAGGTATTGATGACCAAGCATATCTTGTGGAATCGTCTAGGGGAGATCTATTGCTGGTTAGGAAGTTCCAAAGTTTGAATTATGTTGAGTGTTTTACTGAGACTTTGAGCTTCTAGGTTTTCAAGCTGTTCTCTGATTGTGGGGATAAAATCGAAAGCGAACGGATTGAGGAGATTGATAGTGTTGGAAACGATGCTTTTTTCATAGGTGGCAATAATCACTCCATGTGTGTCTCAGCTTTAGACTTTCCAGGTTGACATCCGAATTCCATATGCTTCTGCATTGATAAATGGGTGGGTATGTTGCTTATGATGAAGTTCAAGAGCCTCTTGGCATGGCAGTCTTCAATTTCGAAAACAGAAAATTTGGAACAAATTACTACTGCTCAAGTCCTTCACAGAAGTACATGCCACCATCAATTTGGATTTTGAACACCATGGTGTGAAAAGATGGTTCCACTTGTTCTTTGTTACCTGTTCCATATGGTAGAATAATTTCAAGCTCTGTTTTCATTTTATTTGTGATTCTAAGCCTTCACACGTTTGTTCCTTGTGGAAACAAATATGTCAACCTAAACAATGTGTTCACGTTGAAAAGTGACTTAAACAATGTATCTCCCATGAATCAAATCATAACGCATAAAGATTTAATCCTTTGACAAGGAATCCTATATCATGATGTGCCTTCATTGTATGTAGCAGCACAAAATAAAACTTGAAATTTATAATAAGCTAAGGTATTGGCTGCATGTTTAACAGAGATTTGATGTAAGGGATTGGCCTAATCAGCATCATGTTTATTACCCTCCAATATGGCTTCACATTTTCACCTGCAAATCTCATGGAGTCTCACCTACAATTCTACAACTAGGAGTCTCATGGAGTTAACCATATCCTGTAGCAAGATGCTAATGTTTATTTAGAAACTAGAGAACTGGATAGTGAAGATGCAAGAATCGCCAACTATTTCGATGTGATTGCAGGAACAAGCACTGGTGCTCCTGCTTACTCACTGCCCAAAAATCTTCCCCCAGAAACAGTAATGTTTACAAGTTAAATGTCAACTTTTTGTTAAATATTGATACAGAACATTGTTGTAAAAATAGATTCTGATATAAGCATTATTAATTTTTTAAACAACACCAGTCCAGTATTTTTTTCATACTACAAAGATTATTAAAGCTTTAGAGCATGACCAAAATACAATGGAACGTACCTACATGATGACTTGGTTGGGCAGAAACTTGGTGATAAAAAACTGCACCAGACCAGACATTAACTAACTTTGTCATTCCCGCATTTGACATAAACCAGCTCCAGCCAATTATCTTTTCCAGCTATGAGGTTGCCCCTCTTACTTTGAATTTAACCCGTCATATCACTTCTTAGCTTAATTTTCTTTTTGATAATCACCTTAATGTTATGTTATTTGTTAATTATACTCTGTTTAAATCATGTGCTTTTCTTGGGTGGTTAGGTGAAACACAAGTGATTCTTCGATTCAAAACTCTCAGACATATATGCAATGCAACCTCAGCAGTCTTACTGAGTTTTTGTTTTTCTTCATCTTGTTGAGTGAGTATGGTACTAAGGTTATAAGTTGTGACTTTTGTGAGATATAGTGATCTGGTTGTTTTGGGCCATTCGACATTTCGTCTGGACAAGTGGTTCAGGTGCCTTGTGAAATAGGGCATGCTGGTTATAATCATAAGCAACTTGTTGTTCGGAAATTCCGACAAAAGTCTTAACTGGGCTTGACCCATTTTAGTTGGCAAATTTCAATACCAATCCATTTCTATTGATGAAATTTGTCACCAAACAAAAAGTGAATGGCCTTCTTTTCCACAAATGAGGCAAGTTGATTTATTAAATAATGCAACTTTACAACTAGGAAGGGATGCATTCACAAATATACGAACCAAACCCTGTGTGGGAGTCAAATTCCTCCCACGGGAATATTCGCCTAAAGATTCCTTCGTCTTCTCCGCCTCTCTTTCTCCCTGCAAAACGAATAACAATAAGAGGACCACACCCGGGGGGTGTTGGCCAAAGGCCCTCCGATGCCTAAATTAGTTCAATTGATTTAGGGAAAAAACCAATAGCTAAATAGGGTACGGAGTTTATATGTGTTTTTGGGATAAACCGGGCGGCCGGAGCCTTATGTAAAAGAGGGAGAGAGAGGAGGTGGCTAGGGTTTCTGAGAGATAATTTCTGCAGAGTTTCAGTAGGAGTTTAGACGTACCTTCACCTTTGTGTGTAGCTAGGTATTTATAGGAGTCTCGGGAGCTAGGGTTTCAGAGGAATAATTCCGTGGATGGAAGGGAATTATTCCTCCCCAATTTGGCGAGATTTGACTTAATTAGGGATTTGATTTATTGATTTAAATCAAATCCCTAATCAGGATAGCAATCAGATCAATACCTAATTTAATTAGGTAACTCCTCCATTAATTGAGAATATTCGTAGGAATTTAAATCAATCCTCAACCTAATTAGGAATCATTCTATTTATAGATTATTATAAATAAACCCAATCCTAGACATGTATTTATAAAAAAACCCACACACTATTTAAACATAGAAACACACCCAAAATCAACCCCAAAGTCAACAATTGTATATTTTTTGGGTGTGTTTATAAATGGGTTTTGAGTGTGTGTAATGATGAGTTTTGGGTGTGTTTATAAAGTGTTTTGGGTGTTGGGTTTTTTTATAATTTCAGCCCCCATTTTGGGTGTTTTAGTGAAACTCCCTTCTATTTAATTGAGTAACCCCCAATTAAATTGAATAATTCCTGATTAGGTCAAATAATCCCCAAATGGAAGGAATTATTTGACCTAGGTTTGTGAATTAATTAGGTTCCCACAAATGCCCCCCAGCTTCTGCATGGCGCGTGGTGGCATGTAGGAGATGTAAATTGTCTGTTGGGCTGTCCAGCTGTAATTGGGCTTCCTGCGTGGACCTGGGTTCCTGAGTGGAGGAGGTGTTTGACTTGCCAATTTTATGAACTCCAATTTGGGAAGGATATGCGATTCCTTGTAGGTCAAGGAATTTTTGCTCCTTATAAATGTAGGGCTCCTCCAATTTATCCTTTACATCATAAATCCATCCCTTCAACTACGTGAGTGAGAGAGAGAAAGCATTGGAGGATTTTTTCAACCCGCTGGAGTCCTTTGTCTTCGTTGCCCTTCCAAGGTAATTGGCATGGAAAAGTTTTTTTGTGTCTCTGACTTTTGGCAGCTTGGACCACGCCTTCTGGTTGACATGGCATGGGTCTGTGAGGTTTGGAAGGGCTGCACAATTTCGTGGGTAGACAAGCTGGAGCCTACGTGCGCTGGGTTCAATTGAGGCGTGGAGGTGCTGGTTGGTGTGCGACATGGGCTCGAGCCAAGGCAAGAAGGCGCCAAGTCAGGGGCTGGAGCAAGGAGGTACTGGGCCTTCGTGCGGAGTGGGCTTGCGCTGGAGCTGGCGTGCGCAAGGCTGGAGCGTGCAGACTGAAGACGATGGGCCAGGGGTGCGTCGTGGGCTGCGCTGGACGCCTGGGCTGCGTACACTTGCGCTGGGCCTTGAGCGAGGCATGGGCCGCGCATGTTGGTGTCTGGAGCTGACGCGTCCTAGGCTTGCGCTGGAGTGGCTGCTGGGCTGCTCCTTCTTGCAGCTTGGGCTGATTCAAGCAGCCTAGTTTTTTTATTTTATTTTATTTGTTGCTGCTGTTTTTTTTTTTTTTTGTATTCTAACTCACAAAATTTTCTTTTCCTCCTGTAGTTGCCCGTTGACCATGTCTTCTGGAGATGATAGCAAGGTTCCAAGCTCTCAGGTGCCTCTGTATTTGTGGGGAGGCTCCCTAGTGCACAACAAGAGATTCGTGGCTAACCTGCACCGCGTGACGACTGAGGCTCAGTTCCAAAAGTGGCGGGCTGCTTACGCTTCTGCCATTCCAGATGACGTGCAGGTCAAGCTGGTGAGGTATCGGGCTGACGACACGCCTCGTGCGGATGCGAGTGACCCAAATGCCAGGATCATCACCTTCCGTCCTTTTTATTTTTCATTGGGCTTCACCTTCCCATTGTCAAGGCTTTTCAAGGAGGTGTTTTGCGCCATGGAGTGTTCTCCGAGTCAGTGTTCCCCGAATGTCTACCGGGCGATCAAGTGTTTCGAGAACCTGAGTCGTTTCTTCACACTGGAGCTGACGGTGCGGGAATTCTTCTATTTTTTCCAAGTGAGGCGTTTCGAGGACTATGCCCAAGTTCGCATCTACAAGGCCAAGCTGTTCGACAGTCTTAGTCAAGGAGATCATGCGTGGCATGATGATGTGTTGGAAGTCAGCGGACGGTGGGAGGGCGATGTTGGTGACGGCCCGCTTGTCCCCATCACCTACTGCAACGGTATGCCTTTTTGTGATTCTTGGTCTGCTCTTTATTTGAATTTCTTGAAGTGTGGCTGACTAATTCCTGTCTTCTGCTTGTAGCGAGTAGCATCAGCAAGCAACTGAAGCTTGGACCTGACATGGCTAAGGTTCGTCGTGCTTTGAGCATTCCCCCCAAGTTTCGTGAGTGGCGCTGGCTGTTGAGCGAGCACCGGGAGGAAGACGGTGGGCTGCCCCCTGCCAAGGATGTTGAGAAATGGAAAGAGAACGGTCCTGACCCCCTTGATCTGCTTGTCGGACAAGAAGAGTGCTCTGCCGAATCTCTTTCAAAAAGGAAGGTTGCTGCCACATCCTCAAGACATGAAGCTACTTCTTCACGGGCGAAGGATGATGCGTCTCCATTGAGGAAGAAGCCAAGGCTCCCTTCTGCTGAGAAGACTCAAGTAAGGTCTGCTCCATCGTCATCTACCAGGGTTGAGAAGACTCAAGCAGGGTCTGCTCCATCGTCATCTACCAGGGTTGAGAAGACTCAAGCAGGGTCCGTTCCATCGTCATCTGCCAAGGTCAAACATCTTGTGAGCGCAGATAGCAGGGAAGTTGGTGAAAATCATGATCTACTCCGTGAGGTAGTTCGTGCCCGATCCCGCTCTACCGAGCGTCCAAGAGATGCAGATATCCCTCATCGAAGCTCGAGTCGTCCGCATCAGTCAAAGGATGGGGTCCGAAGCGGGAGGTCTGCTCATGACCCAGTTGTTGAGACACGGGCAGCCAAGCGTGGAGTTGATTCTACATCATTGACTTCTTTGCAGGCGAGGTTGGCGGAGGCTAAGAAGATGAGGGAGTCGTCTGCCCGGGCAAAGGGTTCTTCTTCAGTATCGGCGGTTGATCCCAAGGTGAACAAGTCTAGTCCTTCAGGGGATGCACGTGTGTCTGATCTGCTCAAGACGAACTTCTTGTCAAACCCGTCCTCCTGTGCTGAGTTGGTTGATCATATCCGTCAGGCTGGTGACCTTGGCACATTTTCGAGTCTTTCCTTGGAAAATCAAAGGGAAGTGGCATTTCACCTACTTCAGAAGGGACTGATTTTTGCTTCTCAGACTGTTCAGAACTCATCTGCTGTTGCCCCCTCTTCTGCCCAGCTCAGCGAGCTGGAGAAGAAGAATGTTGAACTGGCCAGTAAGCTTTCTGCTGAGCAGGCCCGTTGTGAGAAGAAGACGTCTGACTTGAGGGCGATGATATCGGAGCTGAAAAGCTCCCTTGCTGAGAAGGATTCCGAGCTCAACTCTTCTGCTGCTGATTTGGTTAGCCGAAAAGATGCCTTCTTCCGTCTTGAGCGCAAGAATGCAGACATCTCCCTCAGCTATGAAAAGCTCCTGGCTAGGTTTCGTGCTCACCACGAGTCTGCTGAAAGATCCAAGTCTGAAGCCACCATTGATGCGTACAAGTTGGGCTATCTACACTGTGCTGATGGGATTGCTTCCTTGTATGCAATTGAAGATGCAGACATTGAGACACTCTGCCCTGACATATTCCGTGTGCAAGGGGAAGCTGAAGAGCAGGCAGCTGGTGCGGAGAGGGCTGAGGAGGATGAAATGATGGCAGATGTCGCGGAGCAAGCAGGCGAAGCTGCTGAAGGCATGGCTGATCAGGCGGATGCAGAAGAGGCTGCAGATCAAGGGCCTCCTGCCGGCGTCTCGGAGTAGATGAAGACTTCTTTATTTATTTTCAGCTTTTGTAGTCTGCTTTCTTGTTTAGAATAATTGGTCTTATTCGACCATCTCCCTTTTGTTGAACTTGGCCAGTTGGTCAGCTTGCTATGGAAATTTCAGTTATTTTTTTTTCAACTTCAATTTGCATATTGACTTGTGAACTGCTTGAGTAACCCGCCTGTATTTTGATTGGGCATCTTCTTTTTGGAGATTTATAGTTGCCATGGTCCCCCTTAAGGGACTCCGGGCATGGTCTGCATATCCCGTAGGATGTTTTCCCTTAGGAAATTGGCGAGGGCCAGGGTCCCCCTTGAGGGACTCCGGCCGTGTTCTGTATATCCCGTAGGATGTTTTCCCTTAGGAAATTGGCGAAGGCCAGGGTCCCCCTTGAGGGACTTCGGGCGTGTTCTGCATATCCCGTAGGATGTTTTGGTCGTTGCCCTGCGTCTCCCGAAGGACGCTGCTTATGGACAACTATGTGACTATCCTACCTCCCTTAGGAAACGGATAGGAACCTGGATACCTCCCTTAGGAAATTCCTGGCGCACCCTGCGTCTCCCTTAGGACGTCTCCCTTAGGACGCTTCTTATGGGCTGCGTCTCCCGAAGGACGCTTTGGTCGTCGCCCTGCGTCTCCCGAAGGACGCTGCTTATGGGCAACTGTGTGACTATCCTGCCTCCCTTAGGAAACGGATAGGAACCTGGATACCTCCCTTAGGAAATTCCTGGCGCACCCTGCGTCTCCCTTAGGACGCTTCTTATGGGCTGCGTCTCCCGAAGGACGCTTTGGTCGTCGCCCTGCGTCTCCCGAAGGACGCTGCTTATGGGCAACTGTGTGTCTATCCTGCCTCCCTTAGGAAACGGATAGGAACCTGGATACCTCCCTTAGGAAATTCCTGGCGCACCCTGCGTCTCCCTTAGGACGCTTCTTATGGGTTGCGTCTCCCGAAGGACGCTTTGGTCGTCGCCCTGCGTCTCCCGAAGGACGCTGCTTATGGGCAACTTATATGGAGATATTCTGGTATGAGTAGGCAGATAAGACATTCTGGAATGAGAAACTGAACTTATATTGATGTTTATAAGGTTACAGTGCTTTATTCGAGAATGTAAATAACTGGATACAAGAAAACCAGAAGCTTCTAGCAGTTGCTTCTCTTCTTCAGAGATGTGTAGGGCTCAGTCATCTGCTTGGGACTGAGGAGGAAGCGTAATGGATAATACTTTCGGAGATGGTAAGCGTTCCACTGTCGTGGAATTTCCTTCCCTTCCATGGTGTCTAGTGTGTAGCTCCCTCTGCCCCCGGACCGGCTGACTACATAAGGTCCCTCCCAGTTAGGATTCATCTTTTTTGACCCTTGCCTTGGTGCAGTGATGAAAGCCTTTCTTAGCACGAGATCGCCTGGTTGAAACTGTCTGACTTTGGCTCTTTTGTCGTAGTAAGATTTCAACTGTTGTTGATAAGAGGCGACTCGGACAATAGACTTCTCTCGTTCGCCTTCAAGCAAGTCGAGGTTGAGCTTCATCTGCTCGGAGTTCTGATCAACACTGCCTACCTCGAGGTTTATGGTGGGGACAGTGATGTGAGGAGGGATGATTGCTTCCGTCCCATAGGCGAGGGAAAATGGAGTTTCGCCAGTCGATCTCCTTTTGGTGGTGCGATAAGCCCATAGTACTCCGAGGAGTTCATCCACCCATTTCCCTTCGGCGCCTTCTAGCCTTTTCTTCAAGCAGTCTAATATGACTTTGTTGGATGCCTCGGCCTGTCCATTTCCTTGCGGATATCTCGGGGTGGACAGGTGCTGTTTGATTTTGTATTTTGCGAAGAAGGCGGTGATGTGCTTGCCGATGAATTGTGAGCCATTGTCGGTCACCAGTGACTGAGGGCAGCCAAACCGGCAGATGATGTTTCTCCAGATGAATCGCTCCACATCGGCTTCTTTAGTAGAGGATAGAGCTTCGGCCTCGATCCATTTGGTAAAGTATTCGGTGGCAACGATCATCATTTCCTTTTTGGCGGGTGCCGGTGGTAGAGGACCCACTAAGTCAATGGCCCATTGCATGAAGGGCCATGGACTGTTTTGCGGATGGTAGACTTCGGCAGGCAGGTTAGGAATTGGCTTGTATCGCTGGCAGCGATCACATTTCTTGACATATTCAATGGAGTCGTGGCGCATGGTAGGCCAGAAGTAGCCTATGTTTAGAGCCTTCTGGGCGAGTGATCTGCCCCCGGAGTGGTTGCCACACTCGCCGTCGTGAATCTTGCAAAGGACCTCGAGTGTTTGAGGGTATTTTATGCAGGTAAGATGAGGGCCGGAGTATGATCTGCGGACGAGCTTGTTGCCGTGCATGTAGTATCTCGCGGCCTTCTGCTGGACTTTTCTAGCTTCGGATTTGTTCATTGGTAGATTTCCATTCATCAGGTAGTCGATGATGGGGTCTTGCCAGCTGGGGTCCTCGTCAATCTGCATTGCGTCGATTGGCTCTACTTCTTCAATGCTTGGTCGGTCAAGGTGTTCGACCGGGATGGAGCGTCTGAATTGGGTATCCAGCGCCGATCCTAGGCTTGCCAGTGCGTCCGCATGCGCGTTCTCTGCCCGAGGCACTTGTTGGATGGTGAAGGTAGGAAACGCCTTCAATAGCTCTTGGACTTTGTCAAGGTACAAGATCATCCTTGGGTGCTTTGCCATGTATTCACCTGAGGCTTGATTTGTGATCAACTGGGAATCTGAGTAGATGGCTAGCTTCTTGATCGCTAGCTCCTTTGCTAGGCGCAGGCCAGCGAGCAATGCCTCGTATTCTGCCTCGTTGTTTGAGGCTGGAAAACCGAGCCTGATGGCCTGCTCCAATAGGGTCCCATCTGGGGTGGTGATGACGACACCTGCTCCCGCTCCTTTTTGGTTTGACGCTCCGTCTACGCGCAATTGCCACATGTCTGTGGGTTGGCCAGGTTCAGCGGATGTGCCATCTGTTTTTGAACTTTCCTTCTTATGGTTGACCAGCTTCGCTTCTTCAGCTGACGAGGTGAATTCTGCCACAAAGTCTGCTAGAGCCTGAGCTTTTATTGCTGTCTTTGGCCGGTAGAGGAGGTCGTACTGGCTTAGTTCTATAGCCCATTTCATGAGTCGCTGGGAAGCGTCGGGGCTGTGAAGTATTGATCTCAAAGGAAAGTCGGTCATGACGATGACTCGGTGAGCTTGGTAGTAGGGTCGTAACTTTCTCGCGGAAACTACAAGCGCCAAAATAAGCTTTTCCAACTTCGGGTAGCGAGTCTCTGCATCGAGGAGAGCTTTTGACGTGTAGAATATCGGATGTTGGGCCCCTAGTTCTTCTCGAATGAGAGCTGAGCTAACGGCCGAGTTGGACACTGCCAGGTATACGAACAAGTCTTCGCCTGGGACTGGTTTTGAGAGCAGGGGAGGTGAAGTGAGGTAAGTCTTCAGATTCTGAAAAGCTACTTCGCACTTCTCATCCCACTTATCTCTTTGTCCTTTTTTCAAAGCTTTGAAAAATGGTCTGCACTTGTCGGTAGATCTCGAGAGGAATCGGTTGAGGGCCGCTGCTCTGCCCGTCAGACTTTGTATTTCCTTCATTGTGGAAGGCGACTTCATCTCGAGAATGGCCTTGATTTGCCGTGGGTGTGCCTCGATACCTCGTTGCGTGACTAGGTACCCTAGGAATCGGCCGGACGATACGCCGAACGTGCATTTACTTGGATTCAACTTCATGCGATACTGGCGTAGCAAGCTGAATGCCTCGGCGAGGTTTTTGATGTGATCTGCACGTTTTGGGGCTTTGACCAGCATGTCGTCTACGTAGACTTCCATAGTCTTGCCGATCTGCTCCTTGAAGATTTTATTCACGAGCCTTTGGTATGTTGCTCCGGCGTTCTTTAGCCCAAAGGGCATGACTTTGTAGCAGTAAGTCCCTCTCTCGATGATGAAAGAAGTTTTCGCCTTGTCATCCTCGTGCATCATGATTTGATTGTAGCCGGAGTAGGCGTCCATGAAGCTGAGCAGCTGATTGCCGGAGGTGGAATCCACGAGTTGGTCGATTCTCGGCAATGGGAAGTTGTCTTTAGGACACGCCTTGTTGAGGTCAGTGTAGTCGACGCAAACTCTCCATTTGCCCTTTTCTTGTTTCGCCACCAAAACAACGTTGGCCAACCACTCCGAGTAGGAGACCTCTTCAACGAAGCCGGCTGCTAGAAGTTTGTCGATCTCGGCTTCAATGATTGCGACCCGCTCTGGGGCGAAGTTGCGTCTCTTCTGTGCCACTGGCTTGCTAGCAGGGTTGACGTGGAGGCGATGGCAGATGATGTTTGGGTCGATGCCTGGCATGTCTGACGGCGACCATGCGAACATGTCCTTGTTGTTCTGGAGGAAGTTGGTCAGCTCCACCTTCTCATCTGGGCTTAGGCGCGAGCCGATCCGCGCTTTTCTGTCTGGCTGGTCAGGATCCAAGGGTATTAACTCGACGTCCTCTTCGGGTTTCCATCCTTCTTCAGGAGAGACCTCCGGACGGATTTCCTTGACTTGGTCCTGATGCTTTGATTGCTATAAGGGGATAGCTATCTCCTTCCCCTTCTGGCTTTCTCGGTTGCTAGGAACGGGGTCTGGTTGTTCTGCTCCCTCCAGATCCGCTTGATTCACGGGGAGGAACTGTGTTGGCTTGCTTCTCTTCAGCCCTTGAGCTGAGCATTTCCTCGCCATTGCCTGGTCGCTTTTGATCTGGCCGACACCGGCCCCTGGAATGGGGTAGCGGATTTTCTGATGAGTGGCGGAGGTGATGGCGTTGATCTTACCAATCCATGGTCTGCCCAGGATGCCATTGTAGGGTGAAACTTCATCAATGACCATGAATGTTTGTGAGCTGATTACAGGTGGGGAGTAGACGTCGAGATCTACTGTGCCCACGGTTACTGTCGTTGCGCCATTGAATCCGGTCAGCGACCTGGATGATTTGTTGATCTTTGCTTCCAAGCCCATCTGCTGGATGACAGTCAACTGCAGGATATTGGCTGCGCTGCCTTCGTCCACATGGATTCGGTCGACCATGGCTTGAGCGATTTGAATGCTGACGACAAGGGCGTCGTTGTGTGGCATGTCGAGGCCGATCAGATCTTTCTTCTGGAAGCCGATCACTGGGTCGTCTTCCGCCGGTGGAAGGTCGGTCGAGACTTGGGAGATCATCGTGGCCTGTTTGATCTTCCTCTTCTTTTCTTTGCTGGTCAGCCCAGACTCCTCGGAGTCGGCGAGGATTGTATTAATCCTTATGACCTTCTGAGGTGGCTCCTTGGTGGTGTCGCGATCCTCTATTCGCTGGATGGCTTGTTTCGCAATGAACTCCGTGCAGTGACCTTCTCTCACGAGTTCCTCAAGGTGCGTTTTCCAAGCAAAGCAGTTGTTTGTTGAGTGTCCGTGCGTCCCATGGAAGGCACAGTATTTTCTGGTATCCCTCTTGTCTGGATCTCCTTTCATGGGCGACGGCTTCCTTATCCAAGGCTTGTCCTTCACTTGGGCTAAGATTTGGTGTATGGGGATGGAGAATTTGGTGTAATTCTCTCCTGCCGTAGCGTCCTCTTTTGGGTGCGACCTGCGCTTGTCCTTGTTTCTGTTGCTGAACCCGTCGCTCTTTTGGCCTGCCCGCTTGGTTGGTTGATCTTCCTGCTTAGTAGACTTCTTTGCGGCGATTCGATCGTCATCCCAGAGCGCATAGCGTTCCGCGGTTGCGAAGACCTCTGCCAGAGTCTGGCTGGGAGCGATAGTCAGCTCGCGGTACAAGTCGTGTTCAGCTGGAAGGCCTTTCTTGAAAGCAGAGGACGCGATCCGGTCGTCACATCCTACGATGTTGGCCTTTTCTGCTTTGAATCTCTTGATGTAGTCTCGAAGGGATTCGTCGGACTTCTTGCGTAGGTTGAACAAGTGGTCGGGGTTCTTCTTGATTGTCCGGTAAGACGTGTATTCTTTCGCGAAGACGTATGCCAACTCCTTGAAGCTGCTGATCGACCCAGATGGTAGGGTGTGGAACCAGTCCTGAGCTGCTCCTCGCAGGGTCGTCACAAACACCTTGCACATCAATGTGTCGTCGGCCTTGTGGAGGATCATGACACTTTTGAAGTGTTTTAGGTGGCTTTCGGGATCGGAGTCTCCCTTGAAGGGCGTAAACGATGGCGTCGAGAACCGCTTCGGGGGAGCCGCCTGCTCAATTTCGACAGTGAAAGGCGTGGAGTTAGCTTGGTCCATTTCCTTGCGTAGGGCATCTTCGAAGTTCCCGCCGGCTTTCAAGTCTCGTAGTTGGTCACTCACAAGCTTCTTGACGTCCTCTGCACGCATTGCTGGTTGGACATGTCGGCGAACCTCGTGATTTGGACGATGCTGATTGACCTCCTCGTTGATTCGCAAGGTTGGAGCTTCTCGGCCGCGTTGCCTAGGTGGCGTGTTGGTGGACTGCGCTTGCGAGTGATTCTCCTCAGCTTGTCGACGAGAATTGGTCCTTCGAGAGTGAGCAGCGGAGCGCCTTTCCTCGCGATTCTCACCGTGGAGGTTGTCAGGTTGACCTCCTTGGGAGCCTAGCCTTTGAAGAATGTTCCTCGACGAGTGAACAGCAGAGCGCCTTTCTTCACAATCCTCATTGCGATGGTCGTCTGGCTGATCTCCCTGGGAGCCTAGCCCTCGAGGAGCATTCCTCTGCGGGCCTAGGCGGTCGCGGACGTGGAGTCGTGGGCCCTGCCCTCCTCGCACGTTGCTCTGAGCGGGGCCTGCAGATGCTTGTGACATGTTGGCGAGCTGATCACGTTGTTGTCCCTCTCCTTGTCTGCTCATGCCTGCTTGACCTGCTCGGCGCCCGTCGATCTGCCTGTTGGCGTAGTCGTCCATCCTTCTCTCTTCGCCCAGTTGTCCAAGGCCAAGGTTTTGAGCTAGATTGATTTGGTTGAGAAGCTGCCTCATCAAATTGCTTTGGTCGTCCATTCTCAGAGCTAGCTGGTCAACTCTCAAATTGAGGTCTGCTTGACTTCGTGGATCGGGAGGAGAGAAGTGTGTGGAGCCCAACTGCATACGGGCTAGGGCTTCATTGGAGGTGTACGCGGGAGCATGTGTCGAGCGCGGATGCAATGGAGGGAATGGATGAAGTTGTTCCAAGACCGGGCTTAAGTCGGCGGTGGTGACGAGTCCACTTTGATGGGAGGTTCCACCATGCTCGGCGGTGGTGCCATGAGGATGGCCAAATCCGGCCAAGGGGCCTTGGGCGGCTGCAGTGACCGGCGCGGTGGTGAGAGGTGGCGGCGCCACCATGTCGATCGCGGGATCATGGGTGGAGTGGCTTTGGGCCGTCGCGGATTGAGCCATGGCGGCGGCTTTGCCTCTCGTCATCTTGCTTCCAACCATGGTTGTTTGGAAGGCTTCGGTGGATTGGAAAATAGGAGGAACGGATTCCTTGAGCACGCTTTGAGTATATCTCGTGCTCTCAATGGAAGCACCAATTTGTGGGAGTCAAATTCCTCCCACGGGAATATTCGCCTAAAGATTCCTTCGTCTTCTCCGCCTCTCTTTCTCCCTGCAAAACGAATAACAATAAGAGGACCACACCCGGGGGGTGTTGGCCAAAGGCCCTCCGATGCCTAAATTAGTTCAATTGATTTAGGGAAAAAACCAATAGCTAAATAGGGTACGGAGTTTATATGTGTTTTTGGGATAAACCGGGCGGCCGGAGCCTTATGTAAAAGAGGGAGAGAGAGGAGGTGGCTAGGGTTTCTGAGAGATAATTTCTGCAGAGTTTCAGTAGGAGTTTAGACGTACCTTCACCTTTGTGTGTAGCTAGGTATTTATAGGAGTCTCGGGAGCTAGGGTTTCAGAGGAATAATTCCGTAGATGGAAGGGAATTATTCCTCCCCAATTTGGCGAGATTTGACTTAATTAGGGATTTGATTTATTGATTTAAATCAAATCCCTAATCAGGATAGCAATCAGATCAATACCTAATTTAATTAGGTAACTCCTCCATTAATTGAGAATATTCGTAGGAATTTAAATCAATCCTCAACCTAATTAGGAATCATTCTATTTAATTGAGTAACCCCCAATTAAATTGAATAATTCCTGATTAGGTCAAATAATCCCCAAATGGAAGGAATTATTTGACCTAGGTTTGTGAATTAATTAGGTTCCCACACCCTGCATATTGAAGTGACCCTCAAACCATGGTGTTGGCTTAATCAACGGGTCTCTGACCGGAGATCCAACCTAACCCAAGAACTGGCCTCTCCAACCATCCAACTTTCGAAAGTCCCGAGCATGACTGCGTTCCCTGATTTTCAAGATGTCGGGTGGATTGCAATAGTTGCAACTAATTCCTCTCTAACTCTAATCGGATGTAGGGCTTGTTAGGTTTTGTATGTAATAGTGTTTGGAGAGGATTATACTACTTTTTTTTTACTCATCAGGAAAATATTTACACTACTTAATTACCGATTTGCTAAGTTACAATCGTGTATATCAATTGAATATTTATATTTAATTAATTATTGATACTAGAGGCTTTTTTTACACAGAACAGATCAATGCAAACTTTTGGATGCTCATCATTTATATAGGGGCTTAGTTGCATCATGGGAGATAGAAATTCAATGTCACATGTTTTTATACAAGGATAGAGAACCAAAAGTACCAAGTATAATGCAATCTTCTGGATACATGCCATTCATTAGTTGTTCAACTATTATAATTGGAGTACATGCCTAAAAGTTTAGGTGGTATTTATGCAAATTTCCCAATTAGAATTTGTGACCAGAGAGGGAATTTGTCAAGATGGCCGAAGAAGGACTTGAATTCGAGTACCGGAAGAAATTCTAGGGACTCGAATTCCGGGACATGCATGACTTGACCAACAAGGTGGACATATATGCATCCTTATTGAAGGAAGAGATGCAGAAGAAGACGGCTTCAAAAGGAACTTACTACAGAAATCCCATTGTTAGCTACGCCGAAGCAGACGGCCCCGCGGTGGCCGAGGGCGACGAAGTAGAGATGAGTTTGGCCGAAGTTAGCATAGACAAGCCCTTTGTCTGCAAAGGACTTGTTAAAACAGACAATAGCCGCACCAAAATTCATGACGCCAAGTTCGCGATGCGGGAAACAAAGGCCTATACGTTTGACTTAACAAGGGCAGAGGCTATATTCGACCTGCTGTTGGCCGAGAAAAAGGTCAAATTGTCCTTCGGCCACAAGATTCCGAAGCCCGACGAGCTCAAAGGGAAGACGTTTTGCAAATACCACAGTTCTTGGTCTCACAACAACAACAACTGCATTGTCTTGCGAGACGTCATCCAGAAGTTGATAGACGAAAAGAAGCTCCAGTTTCCGGAGAAGGCGGCCATGCAGGTTGACTCCAAGCCATTCCCTCCACCTGTCGTCAACATGGTCGATGCCCAAATCCCAGCCAGGTTTGGGGAAGCTCGTCGGACGGCGAAGGGAAAGGAGCCATTGGCTGAATTGGAGCCGTTGCTTTACGAGCGATGCAAGTATGATATCGGTCAGACCAGGCCGCAGGAAAACAAGAGGAAGGCCGTCGAGTCACCCCAACCAACCGTGAAGAAATTCGGCGGTCACTACGACTGAAGGCCGGCCAGCAGAGCTGTTTTTGACCGGCTGGGGGCACAGACACCCTATACCGCGGCAGGCCACAGGAACGAGGCCACCCCTAGGCTAGTAAAGACTTTCAAACCGCCGGTCATACGTGATGCTCGTTGGTACCATACACGGCCTGGGGGCAGGGCCGAACCGCTGACAAAAACCCAGCTGAGAAGAATGCAGAGACAGGTTCAGCAGGCCAGAACACAAATGACCGAGGCCGAAGGATCCAAGCGCCAAAAGAAAGTGGCGACTACAGACGGGCTATCTTCCATGCCAGTTGTTCTCCCGTTGGAGAAAACGGCCAGCACCAAGTCTCTAAGGACGTGGCGCCCCAGGTAGGACGAGAGTCCCCGTGGAACGGCGGCCATTTCGGTTCAGCCGAAGGTCGCGGCCCTGGAAAGAATAGACGAGGGTATCATCGACATCTACCGTGGAAGGGACCCCCCTTTTTCGGCCAACGGTCTGTCCTTTCTCATGGAATTCCATAATGACATGTCTGCCGCGCAAATCTCACGGCCTGGAGTTCCGGGCCGAGGGGAGATGCGTTGACACGCGGTTTCCTGCTTTTGGGTGCGGTGCGGTTGTGCGCGGGCGTGCCAGCACAGTCTACCGTGCGTCGAGATGTTTGAAGTGGGTGAAAGTGTTTAGATGGTGCGCCTGTTTGAACTCGTCTTCTAATCAAACGATTGTAGCCGAGAGAGGAACTAGTCTCGGCTGTTAGGTTCACGGCTTGAACTACAAGGCCGTTGAGTGGTGGTGTTGGTGGGTTTTGTTGTGAATTTTAGACAACCTGAAAAATGGAGATTATAAAGGTTAGTCTAAACACAAATTATACTCGCAAGTGCACAAGGTCAATCGTAATATAGTATGGCAAATACGAGGTCATTCCCACGAGGATTGAGTTCAACTTCCAATTAGTCTAACCTAATTTCCTTCAGAAAATACTTTAACTACTCTAATTATATAAACAAGAAATTAAACACGTAGCATACTCACGTAAACACAAAGTGGGTTTTTTGAAAGAATGATTTAATTAACAATGAAATTAAAAGACAAAATAAGTAGAAAGTCACGAAACACAAGGATGAGAAATTCAAATTGATAAAAGCACTAGGACAATGAATTCACCACTAGTAATCCGATCTAACCTCTTATTCACCTACCTATTTACTAACCATTTGATGTCGCCGCTTAGTTTTCCTTTTTCATGAATTACCTATGGTATTTAGGCTAACTCGTATATTCCTACATGCAATTAGCCTATGGTATTTAGGTCAAATATCAACACATAGAAACTCATTAAGATCAATGAAAACCTCGAACAAGCATGTAAACCCTAGGAGTATGGTATTTACTCTAGATGAATTACAAATCCTAATCACATGAAGCAAGCCTCAAATTAAGTATGGTATTTACTCTAATTTGCATCCGATTACTCAATTAAAAGTCTAGATGGTGATCAAGCATCAAGATAATCAACCAAGTTAATAAGCACAGTGATTAAGAATCCAACATCAAACGGCAATCAATAGATAGGTAAAATAAGAAAACTAGATTATCATACTAGGGCTACATCATGCCCTAGCAAAAGAAAATTAGTTACACATAAACTTAGAATTCGACATAAACCAAAAACATAAGGAAAAAAACAATAAAACTTAGCCAATGGTGGTACTCTTCCGGCGTCTCCAATTTCTCCTAGTCTTCCTCCTCCTCCCTAAGGAGTTGTTTCTCATGCTTAAATAAGACACCCCCAGTCTATTCTTACCCTAGCTGGGCTTTTACAGCAGCCCAACAATAAAGAAAAACCTAATTAAAACATAAATCCAAAATAGGTAAGTACTTGACTCCTCTTCCTACTTGGACTGGGATAACACGTCAGTCACTTTGCTTGCACGTTTGGGGCTGTTCCTCCTCCAAGAAAAATCGGGAAAAATATTTAAATTGTAGAGTTTTGTCTTATCTTTCCATCCATATATCGCACGCCTTGAGGAAAAATCAGGAAAGTCTTCAAATGGTCATTCTTCCACAGCAGCACAGTTTTGACGGGATTGCATCTTATGCTGACTTAATTTCAAAGACTGCTCTCATTGGCTGCTCCGAAAATTCTAGGAAAATTCCACAATCATCTTCAAGATCTTAGCTTTCATCTCCAATTGGTCTTGTACTAAAACTCCACCAAAAGTCGTATTTTCATTGAAAACAAATTACTTGCTCTGGAAAGCTGAAAATTGAGAAAATAAAGTAATAAGTCCTTTTTAAACCAAATTCTCCTACAAAAACTGAGTATAAAGAGTACATAAATATGTAATTTTATGGGCTTATCAAATACCCACAACTTAGATTTTGCTAGTCCTCGAGCAAAACAAAACAAAAATAAAAACAAAATAACAAAGACTCAACGCAAACAAGCGATCGACTAACTTCCCAATATTAATCTCAGAGATATTCACCAACCGTTAGCTAACTTCCAAGAAATAAGCAACAATAACTCAAGACATTATCAAAGGGTTAACCAAACTTTAATTGAACAACTTGGATGTAGTGTGTGAAATAGCCAACATTAATACAACCCACGACTTAAGCTTCACACAAGTTAAATAATCAAATAAGAACAAGCTTCAACTTCAAATCTCATCAAGGATGTTCACTCCAATAAAAGCACTCGAAATTTGACTAGTTATTGTCACTCATAAATATGTGAGAGGAATCAAAGCAATAGGATGTACTCACATCATTGAAATAAAGGCACATGACATAGATAAAAGATCTCATGGAAAGATATCACATACTTGAACATATTTAAACCATCCGACCATAGTACTTCCACACCTATTCTCCACATGAGGAACCACACTTCTCCTTGGATCAAGTAGGACTTTCACTAAGGTTGTAATGGGGCTTAGGGTGATGGGTGAAACAAGAAAGATATGGATGAACAAATTCTAAGGAATTCATAGAGCTTTCCATGAAAATTATAACATCTTGCACTTTGAGCACGAAACTTCATACTGATACTATCTTGAATTTTCTTTTTTTTTCCTTTTTTTATTTTTATTTTTATTTTTTCACAATTTTTTTTTTCCTAACTCCATTAGCTTTCTAATCAACCCATGTAGCGAGTGTTAGGCCAATGACTCCCAAGCTAGATAGCTTTAGGGCATTAAATGTACAACACTCCTAGGGCTTAATAACTCGAGTTGAAAAGGCTTCGAAATTAGTTTTTTTTTTGTTTTTTTGGGTAAAATAAGATCCTTTACTTTCCACATGATTGAATAAGTGCAATTTTCCCTTAACAACGAAAATACTCTACAAAACTCCTTAGAAGGGTGTAGGATAAACATATGATAGATTAAGGTGAGGAGAATTGGGTAAAGAATGAAAAAAGCTTACATAAAAGGCACAAGGGGGTTAACTAGGGATAAAAGTGATACGGGTTGGCTAGAAAGGCTCAAACGAAAGAAACAAGGCCTATATCACTTCCTAGAATCCATGTGGTTCACGAAGTATGCCTCAAATAGATAATGAAAGTAGTTCTAGCAAACAATTTAAACATCCTCAAGTACTTGACCAAAACAAAGAATAATGAGATCACAACGACGTAGACAAGAAAATTATAGACTATCGTATAACACTCAAGAAAAGAAGCATAGGCTCAAAAATTCACATAAGGGTTATATAAGTTTACACTAGCTCTCATTTAGCCATTTAAAAAATATGAAATCCCCAATCGAAACTCATATTAATGTGGCTATGTGCATAAGGATTTCCCAAGTCTAATCACAAGAATAAGGCTAACACAAAGATAATATAAAGAATTATTGTTGTGCTCACATTTCTTGAAAGTTAATTGCAAAAAAATTCAATCTCATCATAGAATTGGGAAGTGACTACCACAAACAAATAAAAACAAGACTCAAAGTAAAAGAAAATATTTTTGGGTTTTATGACATTTTTCAGAATTTTTTTTTTTATAGAGAAAAAAAAACGAAAACAAAACAAAACAACAAAATAAAAACTAAAAGTTGAAAGGAATTGAAAATCAATAAACAAAACTGCATTTCTGACCCAGGCGCAAAGAATTACACATATCTCACAAAATACTTGGCCAAAGTTCACGTTCTTTATATGGTTGGATTCAGAACGAAAAAACAAAGAACGCAACATGGGCCAAAATACAAAAACAGCAGCAGACAAGAACAGAATTGAAAACAAAGACAGAGGACTGCTGCAAGCATTATGAAACCAATGAACTCAATCACCCACAACTTAAAACAAACATTGTCCTCAATGTTTAAAACAAAGAAAACTAAGTCATGCAAAATCAATTAAAGAGAGAGAGAGGGTGAGAACTTCCCGGGTTTGTGTAGGTGTATGGATGAGCGAAGCGTAGAATATGTCGAAGTGAGAGAGAATAGACAATGCGACGAACGTAAACACCCACAACTTGCTTCTTGGAATGTCATAGACCCGTAATAGCTCCTAAAAGTCTCGGAATGCGATGAAATTGGAAGGCCTTTGAGCTGGATATGTAATCATAAAAATCTGGAAATCTGACTTTTAGCGACGAAAAATCTGATGAACACCGCTGCTAAAACCTCTTTGGTGATGAAAAATCCAATGAACACCGTCGCTAAAACCTCTTTGGTGACGAAAAATCTTCAAATTCTGGGCAAAACAGCAGCTGCCTTTTTTTGTGTTTTAGGTCCTTTTTTGAGTTTCAAATCGTCCTAAAACATAATGTAGGCCACCAGAGACCCCCAAACCTGGTCCAAAACATCATAATAACCATTCTACACACGTCGGTGGCTTCAGATTTACCTGAAAAACAACAAAAAAGACATTAGGCAGAAATTTTCATTTTGACCAAAATAAGAACCTACTAAGCTATTTCGCTATTTTCTGGCATTTAACTTCAACCATTGACCAAAAAAACTACTGCAACACATCTGAAACGTGCTGCACACATCCTAGGGCTAGAAAAATGCGAATTTGTTTCTTTGGAACACAAAATCCTATGTTTGATGATGCAAAACTTAACAAAAACAACAAAAACAAAAACATGAAAAATGCAAGAGAAATAACAAAGAAACTAAAGACAAAAACAAATGAAAACAAAGGTGAGAATGCTTGGGTTGCCTCCCAAGAAGCGCTTCTTTATAGTCATGAGCTAGACTTTTCGAATGTCTATGGTGGTGCGGAAGTAGCAAAGAATGCTACTTCTTCCATGTAGTGCTTGGGCTGTTGTCCAAACTCCTTGCGAACAATAGCCTTGTCATGCAATGTCTTGGTGTGATCCTTGGCAAGGAGATGCCATAAGAGCTGGCTCATCTTGGAAAAGCTTTTGATAAAACATTGATAAATTCCGGCACGTCCAAGAGAAGTGGGCATGCGTTTCATGCATGGAGGGGGTGGCGACTTGGCTTTCAAGACATCCGTAGAGGTACTTTCCAAGTAGTTGACATGTACAATTGGGTCAAGGAGATCTATGCGGCTGCACTCTTCCAAGTCCCCTGGTTTTTCAACAGCCTCGAACACCTTAAACTCAATTGATTCACCTTGAACTCTCAAAGTTAAAGTTCCTTGTTGCACATCAATCAATGTACCAGCACTAGCAAGGAAAGGCCGGCCTAGCAAGAGTGGGATGTCATGGTCTTCCTCCATGTCAAGAACAAAGAAATCAGCTGGAAACACAAATTGCTTCACCCTAATCAACACGTCTTCAATGATTCCTTTAGGATATGTGACTGATCTATCCGCAAGTTGAAGAGAAACGGTAGTACTTTTGAGCTCTCCAATACCTAATCGCTGAAAAATAGACAAAGGCATAAGGTTAATGCTTGAGCCTAAATCTAAAAATGCTTTATCAAATTGAACATCACCAATAACACAAGGAATTGTAAAACTCCCTGGGTCCTTTAGTTTTGGAGGCAATTTCTTGAGCAACACCGCACTACACTCTTCAGTTAACATCACTTTTTCATGAGCTGCGAATTTCCTCTTGTTTGTACATGCATCCTTCAAAAATTTTGCATAAGAGGGAAGTTGTTGAATTGCTTGAAGCAAAGGAATGTTGATCTGCACTTTCTTAAAAATTTCCAAAATATCAAACATGTGTTGGTCCTTTCTTTGCTTGTGAACACGCTGTGGGAAAGGCAAGGATGGCGTGTAACTCTCTTCCTTTGGCTTCTCGGCTACAGCTGTAATAGATGATGTAGGTGGGACTATTTTTGACTTATTAGAAGTAATATCCACCTCCTCACCACTCTTCTTGACATGATCTTCAGCGTGGCCAGCATTTGGTACACCATTCTCTTGTGGACCATACGATTTTCCACTCCGCAGCGTTCTAATAGCCTTGGCATGCTCAGACTTTCGAGGATTAATTTCAGGTTGGCTTGGGAATGTACCTTGTGCCCTCTCATGCACAATAGTAGCCAGCTGACCTACTTGAGTTTCTAACTTAGTGATGGACGCTTGCATAGTATTCTGATTTTGTTGAGAAGTCTGCACAAATTGAGTGATTATATCCTCCAACGCTGGTTTCTTAGGCTCACTCGAAGGCTGCATTTGCTGCTGGAAGGGATGGCTAGAACTAGCTTGTTGTTGCTGGTTGCTCCATGAAAAATTTGGGTGGTTACGCCACCCCGGATTATAGGTGTTCGAATATGGATCATTCCGAGGTCGCTGAAACGAATTAACTTGGCGAACTTGCTCAGAACCTTGCATAGTAGATGGACAAAGCTCCATTGGATGAGTTGGGTCAGAACAAATGGCACAAACTTGCTGTGGGGAAGGTGGAATAATAGCACGCATAAGAGTTTCAAGTTTTTTCTCAAGGCTTGAAATTTGAGCAGCAACCGCAGTGTTGGTGTCAACTTCATAAACTCCTACCTTCCTTGTCCACTCACTACCACATTGTTGATTATTATTGGCAAGCAAATCAAATTGATTAAACGCTTCTTGAGGTGTCTTCTCCATCAATGCACCTCCACACGCAGAGTCAACCATTTGTTTGTTTGCAGTCGTAAGTCCTTCATAAAAGAGGTGCATCTGCATCCAATCAATAATGCCATGATGAGGGCATTTTTGCAGCAACTCTCTAAATCTCTCCCAAGCTTCATAGAATGGCTCATGCTCTCCTTGACTAAAATGCATGATATCTCTTCTAAGCTGATTCGTTTTCTGCGCAGGGAAGAATTTCTGGAGAAATTTTTGAGCTAATCCCTCCCATGAATTAATGGATTCAGCTGGTAGTGAGTGAAGCCAAGCTTTGGCTCTATCCTTTAATGAAAACGGGAACAATTTCAGCCTAACCACTTCATCAGAGACATTTAGGATCTTGATCGTGCCACAAATGTCGAAAAATTCCCGAATATGCATGTTAGGATCTTCGTTCGACTTTCCATAGAAAGATGGTAACAAGTGAATCATTCCAGACTTGAGTTCAAATGAATTTGCTTCAACTGCTGGTACTACAATACACGATGGAGTGTTGGAAAGAGTTGGGATGGAGTACTCCTTCATAGCTCGAGCAGGTTGTACTCGTTCCATTGCTTCCTCTTGCACTAATTGTTGTTCCCCAACGTTCTTGTCACTCTTCTCGTTTATATTTTCGACAGAACCTCCGTCTTCTTGATGTTCCAGTGAGTGAGTGAATTTGTCTTTTTGTTTCCGAACTGTTCTCTCAATCTCAGGATCAAACGGTATGAGGTCTTGACTTTGAGAGCGTCTTCCAGTCATACACTCAGTCAAACCTAATAAACAAGACAAACAAGAAACACAAGTCAATTTCAATAATCTGAAATTTTCCAATAAATAAAAAAAACGAATTTAATAAAATTAAAAAAAAAACGAAATAAAATAAAAACTGAAAAGCGAAATTAAGATTGAACTAAATCGTAGTTGACGAAGCCAATCCCCGGCAACGGCGCCAAAAACTTGTTGTGAATTTTAGACAACCTGAAAAATGGAGATTATAAAGGTTAGTCTAAACACAAATTATACTCGCAAGTGCACAAGGTCAATCGTAATATAGTATGGCAAATACGAGGTCATTCCCACGAGGATTGAGTTCAACTTCCAATTAGTCTAACCTAATTTCCTTCAGAAAATACTTTAACTACTCTAATTATATAAACAAGAAATTAAACACGTAGCATACTCACGTAAACACAAAGGGGGTTTTTTGAAAGAATGATTTAATTAACAATGAAATTAAAAGACAAAATAAGTAGAAAGTCACGAAACACAAGGATGAGAAATTCAAATTGATAAAAGCACTAGGACAATGAATTCACCACTAGTAATCCGATCTAGCCTCTTATTCACCTACCTATTTACTAACCATTTGATGTCGCCGCTTAGTTTTCCTTTTTCATGAATTACCTATGGTATTTAGGCTAACTCGTATATTCCTACATGCAATTCGCCTATGGTATTTAGGTCAAATATCAACACATAGAAACTCATTAAGATCAATGAAAACCTCGAACAAGCATGTAAACCCTAGGAGTATGGTATTTACTCTAGACGAATTACAAATCCTAATCACATGAAGCAAGCCTCAAATTAAGTATGGTATTTACTCTAATTTGCATCCGATTACTCAATTAAAAGTCTAGATGGTGATCAAGCATCAAGATAATCAACCAAGTTAATAAGCACAGTGATTAAGAATCCAACATCAAACGGCAATCAATAGATAGGTAAAATAAGAAAACTAGATTATCATACTAGGGCTACATCATGCCCTAGAAAAAGAAAATTAGTTACACATAAACTTAGAATTCGACAGAAACCAAAAACATAAGGAAAAAAACAATAAAACTTAGCCAATGGTGGTACTCTTCCGGCGTCTCCAATTTCTCCTAGTCTTCCTCCTCCTCCCTAAGGAGTTGTTTCTCATGCTTAAATAAGACACCCCCAGTCTATTCTTACCCTAGCTGGGCTTTTACAGCAGCCCAACAATAAAGAAAAACCTAATTAAAACATAAATCCAAAATAGGTAAGTACTTGACTCCTCTTCTTACTTGGACTGGGATAACACGTCAGTCACTTTACTTGCACGTTTGGGGCTGTTCCTCCTCCAAGAAAAATCGGGAAAAATATTTAAATTGTAGATTTTTGTCTTATCTTTCCATCCATATATCGCACGCCTTGAGGAAAAATCAGGAAAGTCTTCAAATGGTCATTCTTCCACAGCAGCACAGTTTTGGCGGGATTGCATCTTATGCTGACTTAATTTCAAAGACTGCTCTCATTGGCTGCTCCGAAAATTCTAGAAAAATTCCACAATCATCTTCAAGATCTTAGCTTTCATCTCCAATTGGTCTTGTACTAAAACTCCACCAAAAAGTCGTATTTTCATTGAAAACAAATTACTTGCTCTGGAAAGCTGAAAATTGAGAAAATAAAGTAATAAGTCCTTTTTAAACCAAATTCTCCTACAAAAACTGAGTATAAAGAGTACATAAATATGTAATTTTATGGGCTTATCAGGTTTTAGGGCGGTGCTCTGGCGCGCTGCTCAATGAGCGGCGGCCGTATGATATATGGGGTGAGTGAGCGAATAACAGAGATGGCGCTCCGGCGCCTTGAAAATCAAGGGTCGTATGATATATTGATGAATGGATTTTCCTTACAAACTAACACTACTCCTAGAAAAGCAAGTAAAGATATTGAAAGTGCATTACAGGAAAATATAAGTTGCTCCGTGGTAGGCTTTTGTTTGGTGTTTGAACCCTTTGAAAGTGGTCCTGAGTCTTGTATTTATAAGCAGAGTTCCTGGAGGGGTAATCGAGGCTGAAAATCTGCATGGTGGAGCCTGATTAGCGCAAGTGGGCAGTCCAATCGACATTTGGGATCGTGAAGTATGGTGGTGTGACCCCATGAATCCCGGTGAATCTCAGCCGCCGCCCTGATCGTGGGTTCTGCGCTTCTGGCCGTGGAGACGCATTTATTGCTCTGGTGGCTGGTTACCTAATCTCTCAAGCTGCAAAGAGCTTTGTGAGAATGTTGGCGTCTAATCACTCTGATCCCTGTCACCAAATCCTGACTCTAATCACTTCCCACCTTCCCTCGTGCATTAAATGCTTATTCTTGGCCAGTGGGTTTGCTGCAATAAACAGAGGCCTTGCTTCATTAAATGGAGCGTGGGACCCTGCTGTCACGTGTTGATCTGACTTTAATGCCTTTGGCCGTGATTTTGCTCGATCTCGGCCTCGGCCTATAATCGAGGGCGAGATGATCGTGCCTTAGCAATTTTTCTCTTGTTTCTCTGGAGTGCCAAGCATCCTGGCAAAACGCTGCGTTCTAACTTCTCGAGAGAGAGGCAGGGCCGAGAAGAGGGGTTCCCTCGGCCAATTCATGGCCGTGATTTATTAGGCACAAACATTGCCCCCACATCCCTGGATTCTTCGGCCTCGGCATGAGTAAGGGGCGAATGGATTCCAAGGGATGGACCCTTAGCATTCTTTCTGAAGTGATTGACAACTGGGGTATTAAATGCGCAAGTCAGTTGGCGCATTTAATGCTTCGAGCACGTCGTGTAGGTCATTATTACCCAAAGCGTCGCTTCGTTTTGCCAGAGGAAACGACGGCCTCTGGGCTTTCGACACGTCATCGCGCCTGTTGAGTGTGCTGACAGAACGTTACGTCTCTCGAGAGAGGTACATCCTTTCGTTTCGAATTCTAGCGCCAATATAAAAACCCAAACCCTCTTGCTTTCTCCTTACGCTTTCAGAATTCTCAGACGCCCAAGCTTTGTCGAAACCCCTTTCTTCAACCTTCAAACCTTCCAAGCTCTCGAACCTTCAAGTTTGCCAAAAAATCCCGTATGAACTCGCGACTTTCTTTCAAACTTGTGTTTCGCCCTTTCCAGAACCTACAGACCCTTGCCCTTTTCAGGATCTTCTTCCAGTGCCCTTCACGCTCACCAACTTTTCTCTGCCTTTTTATCCCAAACACCCAACTCAAATCTGTTTCCATGGCCTCCAGCACCTCCACATCTGTTGAAGCTAGGTCCCAAGCCTTCCATACCGAGTTCGAGGCTATCTGCCGAGACATCCAGGGCTCGGTCCTTCCCAACATCATCGCGCCCTGGACTGATGACGATGGTGCCCCTACTGATACCTGCGTCCTCGGCCCCTCCATTGAGGGCGGAATGCCAGAGAGGCTTGTGGCCCACCTGAATAACAACCTAGTAGACCACTCGGCCTTCGACGGGGGGGATTTCCAAGATTGGAACGTTATCAGGCCGCAACAACAATGGCTCACCGTGACTCCAGATTGGGAGAAATGGCTGCCGAGGATGGAGCACTTCTTCGGCCAACAGTGGAAGGATCAAGGCATCTACCACTTGATCAAACTGTTTGAGCAGCCGCTCGTTATGGATCGGTCGCTCTTGGCCGCGACCTTGTGCTTTTGGTCGTCGGCCACCAATACCATGAACTTTCGGTTCGGCATGATGACGCCGACCGTGCTAGACATGGCCACCCTGTTCGGCCTTTCTCCTCTCGGCGTGGAAGTAAAAGCCGCCCTTGTTGCTCCTGAGGTGGAAGGGAGCTTTAAAACCATGTGGCCCACTCTTACGAGGGTCGGCGGGAACAAGGCGAAGAATATGCTCAACTACTCCAGCTTCTACAGCAATTTTGGCGTAGAGGATAGTGCTGAAAACGACGCCATTGCTCCCCCCGGCGAAGTTGAGCACGCCGCATTTCTGCTGTACTGGCTGTGCAAGTTTGTCTTCTGCACCCAGGTGAACAAGGTTACCCTGGAGTTTTCTCATGTGGCCGATTATCTTGCACAGGGCGGCAGGCTAGCGCTCGGCCTCTTCCTTCTCGGCCATCTCTACCGCACGCTTCATGACATCGTTACTGATGGAATGAAGCCGAAGCACGGCGGTCCGCTGTGGGCCTACTTCCCAGAGCTGAGGGCGTCGGCCAATATCAGCAACGCCGAGCCGCTGGCCAATGCATTTGCCCGCGCCCCTAAGAAGCATAACACCTCGGCCCTCTGTTACAAATTCTTCTATGGCTTGGCCGAGAGAACTGGCACGCAGTTCCGAGTCTGCCTTGCTCGGCCGTTCCCACTATTCCTGACTCACGACCTCTCCGTCGTCCCTGATGTTGAGACGGAGAACGATCTGAAGGAGATCTGGGGCTCCTTCCTGGTTTCGCGCGATCTTCACTGCGGCATGTCCAAGGCCGAGGCCGAGGTTTACCTGCCAAACTTCGTGGCGCGACAGTTCGGCCTGATCCAGACAGCCCCACTCCCTCCTCTATCAACCAACCGGCTCTCGTCCTGGAGGGCCGACGTCTCTCAGCAGCAGGGTGTGGCTGGCATAACCTTCCAGCTTCAACAGGGGATGACCTTCCTGAATCTGACACCCTGGACACGCTGCAATGCGTATGACGAAGATGGAAGGGTCTGGTATGAATAGTGCATCTTGGCCAGATTTATCCGGCCTGTTGAAGAGGCCGCAAGGGTGGCCCTGAAAAATGCTGATTGGGACCCTCTTACCCCCAAAGGTACCAAAATAAAGAGGGTATCAGCCGGGCCTCCTCGCCTGAGTACCCCGGCAGTGGCCGTTCCTAAGGTAGCAGCCCCTCCTTCGGCCAGAGCCACGATCGCAGCTTCAACGGCGGCCCCAGCCTCGACCGCGGCCCCAGCTCCCAAGGCGACGCCTGTGGTAGGGGCGCGAAAGACGCTGGCGCACAGGACCGTGGCGTCCTCCCAGCCGGCTCGTCCGACTGCTGCCCCTGGTAAGCCCTGCTCAATTGATTTTTCTATCATTGTTCTTTGCCGGCCTCTCAAAGCTACTTGGTCCTTGGTTATCTTATCTCTCTCTTTTCCTTTGCATACACAGCGCAGGGTCGTAAGAGGGGCCGAGAAGCGCCAAGTACTGAGGCCGCAACAGTTGAGGCCGCGCCGGCCAGAGTCGCCGTGGTAGATACGGCGACGGTGGAGCGACCGAGGAAGAGGACCCTCTTTACTTCCTCAGAGGGTAGAAGTGAGGAGGAAACCCCTCCTGTGGTCGTAAGGGAAACTCCCCCTGTGGCCGTAAGTGTCTCTCCTTGGCCTCCCTTCTTCTTTCTTTGTTCTTTCGGTCACCCCCCTCCCTTGTTATACATTTTGGATAATCTGGTTCTTTCCTCAGGACGTGGTAATTGTCGAAGAGGAGGTCGCGACCGAGGTGCCGTATGTAGAGGAAACGGCCACCGCCCAGATGGTGGTCGAGGAGGTGGGAGCCGCAGAGACGGTGGTTGAGGAAGAAGTTACGGCCGAGGAGCCTGTCGAGGAAACAACCGCTACCGAGATAGTGGTTGAAGAGGAAGCCGTGGCTGAAACGGTGATTGAGGAGGCGGCCACCGATGAGGTGGTGGCAGAAGAGGTCGTAGAGGGCGCCGAGGAGGCTACCGAAGAGGCCACCGAAGAGGTTGCCGAGGAGGCTATAGCGGACGTGTCTGCTGAGCCGTCGCAGCCCGCTCCTCATCGTTCAAGTGGTATTTCCTTTCGCTCGGTAAGAATTCGCTTTTCCTACACTTTAGCTTTATTGTTCTCTTCATGGAATTTCGCATGATACCTTCGACTGAATTTTTTGCTTCCAGCCTCCCCAGCCATCGTTGCCACCCTCCACGGTCGCCACGACCATGCCCCCTGCGCCGTCGTCCCAGGACTCAACGGTCGTGGCCGAACCGGTGGTAATCGGAGCCATGGTCGTGAGTGTGCCGAGCCTCCTGCGGACTACTTCGGCGGTCAGAAACGATCTCTCGCTTGCCGTGAGTATTCAATCCCTCTTCGTTATTCCTTTATGACCTGGCTAATTGTTTCTCACCCAAACTTTTCCTCGTGTTCAGGAGGCCACCTCCTCGGATGATCTCGAGGAGTTATACGCCAGCCTCCATGAGGAAGGTGGTAGCTCGGCCTCGGCTCCACTGGACGAGGATTCCAAGACCGTTGTTGAACGGCTCCGAGAGTTCCTTCTCCTTGATGTTCGACAAATGACCGCTACCGGGGCGATTATGGAGTTTAGGTCCTGCTTGGATACGACCATGGCGATAGGTCTGCTAGACTCAGCTCAGCTGGATGAGTTGCAAGTCCATCTGGCCGAAGGCGAGGAAATGATCAGCCGTATGCCGAAGCCATGATGAGGATGGCCGAAGGAAGCTCGCTCGAGCAAGACCTGGTGGAAATCAAAGAGAAGGTCCAACCTGCTATGGCTCGACTGAAAGAGAATGACCTCGTTGTCCACCGAGAAAACGAAGAGCTTGCGCAGGTTGAGGCCCAGATTGCCGAACTCCAGGCTCGTCGAGCCCTCATCCTCCAGCGCCGAGATGGTGCGGTCGCGACCGGGCGCGAACTGAAATCCTCGGCCAAACAAATCCTCAAAGCCGCAACCGAGACGAAGAAGGCCCTGGCCGAGCGGAAGATGATCCGGGCGAGGTGGCAAGCAGATATTAACGGCGGGGACATCGCTTGGAGAAGGATCACCTGCTTGATCTGGGGAATGTTCAGCGAGGGAGTTTAGGCGGGCGGCTCCCCTTCTATTTTTGGATCTTCCTGGGCTGTAATAATTAACCACAAACATTTAAATTTATCTACACATATTTCCTCTTTTGTTCTATGCCCAAACAGATATATATATAAGTTTGTTTCGGCCGTGACTAGCCGTTCTCTTCCCTTTTGTGTAAATAATGATCCTTTTTATCTACACGTAAGGCAAGGGTCTTCTTTTCTTGAAAGACTATGTTGCCTTGTTATTTGCTGGCCGCGCCGTTTGTCTAACTTGCTTGCCTACCTTCCTCTTTTCTTCTTTTTGACTTTTTTGTCGTAGGTCCTCGGTGCCATTTTCTTCTGTACTTGCGCCGAGTTGTAGGCGTCGAGTTTCGACGGTTTTGGATTTCCCAAACCCTTGAGCCTTATCTGCGAGTAGTCCTTCTTTAGGTCATACTGCTTGATATCCTGAAGAAGTTGGACCCTCAGCTTAAGTAGTTTATTAGTGTCATGGCCGTTGGTCAAACCATAAGGGGATGCGTCCACGGCCGAGCTTTTTGAGGCGAAGTGAGCCCAAAAAGCCTTAGGAAATAAATGGAGCCAAACTCTGGGTTCCCTTGGTAGGAACGGCTTTGTGTAACTTGGTGCCCCCAGTTCCCTCTGTGTGAAACCGTCTTTCAAGATAGGCCGGATATCTTCGAACTGTAACCCTTGAATCGGCCTATTTTGCTGCGCAACGTTTCGCGGCCATTCCTGCTGGACTGTTTGAGCAAAGGGCTCGGCCTTTTCGACCGAGCCGAGTAGTTTTAGAGGAATGGCATGGGTTTGACCGGGGTACGCTCGGTCCGCCGGCCAGCGAGGTATGGCCGCCTGGTTTTGTTGGGTTGGAGCATGATGGGACTCCAAGTGCGTCTGTGTTATCATCAGAATGGCTGGATCGTGTATTTGTACTGGTGATGCAGCAGTCGACCCTTTTTGGTCGCGTTGCTCTGGCCGAACCGCACCTGGTCGGCCAACGCGTGAGTAGCTGGACCGTAGACATTGCAGGGCTACTCCGCCCTAGTGCTTTGGCTAAAGCGTGGAGCGGGCCGCGCGTTGTTTTTGCCGGATGGTTAGTCTAGAATCCGTCCTCGCGGGCTAGTGCTGCCCCCAGCTACCGGCCGGCAGTAGAGAACTACTGCCCTTGCCGTAAGGCTCGATCCTTTCCTGTTCCGGGCTTCTCTGTCCGGCTCTAGGGGACGTCGCGGGCGAGGCTGCCGGCATCTCCTCCTGAAAAAATGTTCGCAACTCAGAGGAGAATCTGTCCATTGCGGCCATGAAGGATGTTTCTATCCTGTAGGCCTGCTTGGACATCAGCTCCTTCATCACTGCTTGTTTCTGTATGGACTCGGCCGTGCGATCCGTCGTTACTGGGACGCTGGCCGAGATCCCGACCGAATGTTCGGTCTCGGTGATTGGTGAAGTGGACTCAGGAGTCTCAGAAGTCATTTCGACTACTTTGTTTTTGAGCTTTGCCTGTGCCCTGGTTTCCACCATAAATTTTGACAAGTGTCCCACCGGGGGTGCCAAAAGTGTCTGCCGCGCAAATCTCACAGCCTGGAGTTCTAGGCCGAGGGGAGATGCGTTGACACGCGGTTTCCTGCTTTTGGGTGCGGTGCGGTTGTGCGCGGGCGTGCCAGCACGGTCTACCGTGCGTCGAGATGTTTGAAGTGGGTGAAAGTGTTTAGATGGTGCGCCTGTTTGAACTCGTCTTCTAACCAGACGATTGTAGCCGAGAGAGGAACTAGTCTCGGCTGTTAGGTTCACGGCCAGAACTACAAGGCCGTTGAGTGGTGGTGTTGGTGGGTTTTAGGGCGGTGCTCCGGCGCGCTGCTCAATGAGCGGCGGTCGTATGATATATGGGGTGAGTGAGCGAATAACAGAGATGGTGCTCCGGCGCCTTGAAAATCAAGGGTCGTATGATATATTGATAAATGGATTTTCCTTACAAACTAACACTACTCCTAGAAAAGCAAGTAAAGATATTGAAAGTGCATTACAGGAAAATATAAGTTGCTCCGTGGGAGGCTTTTGTTTGGTGTTTGAACCCTTTGAAAGTGGTCCTGAGTCTTGTATTTATAAGCAGAGTTCCTGAGGGGTAATCGAGGCTGAAAATCTGCATGGTGGAGCCTGATTAGCGCAAGTGGGCAGTCCAATCGACATTTGGGATCGTGAAGTATGGTGGTGTGACCCCATGAATCCCGGTGAATCTCAGCCGTGGAGACGCATTTTATTGCTCTGGTGGCTGGTCACCTAATCTCTCAAGCTGCAAAGAGCTTTGTGAGAATGTTGGCGTCTAATCACTCTGATCCCTGTCACCAAATCCTGACTCCAATCACTTCCCACCTTCCCTCGTGCATTAAATGCTTATTCTTGGCCAGTGGGTTTGCTGCAGTAAACAGAGGCCTTGCTTCCTTAAATGGAGCGTGGGACCCTGCTGTCACGTGATGATCTGACTTTAATGCCTTTGGCCGTGATTTTGCTCGATCTCGGCCTCGGCCTATAATCGAGGCTGAGATGATCGTGCCTTAGCAATTTTTCTCTTGTTTCTCTGGAGTGCCAAGCATCCTGGCAAAACGCTGCGTTCTAACTTCTCGAGAGAGAGGCAGGGCCGAGAAGAGGGGTTCCCTCGGCCAATTCATGGCCGTGATTTATTAGGCACAAACAAGACCACTCGGCCACGGACCTATACGGCATGACCCCTGAGAGCCGTGAAATCGTGGAGTTGGCTCTCAAAAACACAAAGGTAGAGGGGCTCCTCATCACCAGCAGTTCTGACTTGGCCATTAAGGCCGTATACCAGGCAAACAGGGAAGCCAGAGCGAGAGGTCTGCCAAGTTACCAGCCCGATCTCGGCGGATCAGAGGCTAAAGTCCCCTTCAGCAAGGGCGATTTAGAATATCTCTGCCAGTATTTTACTGTGACTCCAGTGGACACTGTCTTTGGCCTGACGACCGAGGAAAAGGCCCAGGTAAGCCGCCTAGACGATTACTTAACGGCCAGGGACACATTGGCGAAGGCTAGACGGGCCCTAGAGGAGAAGGTCGAGTCCTCGGACCCCCCTGAGATCAAAGCATCCACAGCCAATATCCCGGGGACCGCAAGGCCTATGATCGAGGGTTTTGGTGATCCTTTCTTCGGGCATGAGGCCGAAGACGACCCCACTTTAGGAATCTCCGATGAAGAGTATGAGGGGAACCTCGGGATGGTCGAGGAAAAGGTCCTCGCCAAAGAAAACTGTGAGGCCGAAGAAGAAGCTGGTAAGGGAAACCCGTGAAAGCCGGAGGAGGTCAGCATCAACATGGTCTTGGTGCTACCATCTGAGTTTTCAGCCCCAGGAGGGCAGACCAACGGCCTGGATGATGACGTGGCCGAGGAGCAGCTTGATCAAAGGCCAAAGACAAAAGAAGAGTTATTAGCCGTGGCGTTTAACGAGGTAATACCTAGAGACGAGCCGAACAAATACCGACACCTGAAGCCATTATACATCTCGGCTCATATAGAGGGTGTGCCCGTATCCAAGGTTTTCGTTGACTATGGGGCAACGGTCAACATCCTTCCTTAATCCTTGATGAGGAAGCTGGACAAGTCAAAAGAGGACCTCATCCCCAGCGACGTGGTCATGAGCAGCTTTGTCGGCGATAAGTCTAAAACCATCGACGTATTGCCATTAAAGATTACTGTGGCCGACCAGACAAGAGTCGCGGCCTTCTACGTGGTCATGTCCAGCGTTGACTACAACATATTGCTCGGCCGTGATTGGATCCACCAATCTGGGTGTATACCGTCTTCCCTCTTCCAACTGTTATTCTTTTGGGACGGCCAGAAGGTGTCTATACACCCAGCCGACGAAAGACCTTTTGAGGCCAACGCCGTACAAGCTCGGATTTACGACGACGACGTTGGATGGGTTGTCCTCACCGGCCACGATGCAAGCGGCCGACCAACCAGAACGACGGCCCAAAAGGTGCTGGAGTTAGGCGCCGAGAATGTTCGACAGGATTCGGCGCACGAAGTATTGATCGACCTCACCAGCCTCTAGATGACAGATAAAGCCACTAAAGAAGAAGGAGCAGAGGCCGTGACCGACCTGCTAGAAAGACTGCTGCAGCATTGGGCGGAGGAATCCTTACGGCCGAACTCACCAATCAACCAGATCGAATTCCTCCACGAATCAGACGAGACGGACGTGTTAACTTTTGACGACCTGGAAACAGCGCCCGCCGAGATGGAGGATGATTACCCTGAAGTCCAGGACCCTTTATTAGAAATAAATGTAGGGTCGAAGGCCGAACCACGGCCTCTTTTTGTAAGCCAGCTTTTGGATCCTAAGTTAGCGGCCGAGGTTATCGGCCTGCTCCATGAATATAAGGATTGTTTTGCTTGGGATTATCATGAGATGCCTGGATTGCCAAGTAGTTTGGTCGAGCATGAATTAAAAATCAAGGAGGGGTTCAAGCCTTTCCAGCAGCCGCCAAGGCGTTTTTCGACCGAGGTACAGCTTAGAGTCAAGGAGGAAATTGAACGGCTCCTTAAAGCCGGCTTCATCCGAACGGCCCGGTACGTCGAGTGGTTGGCCAACATTGTACCAGTTTTAAAAAGGACTGGGGCGTTATGGGTTTGCACCGATTACAGAAATCTGAACCTCGCAACCCCCAAGGACGAATACTCCATGCCTATGTCAGACCTCCTGGTAGACGGAGCCGCAAAGCACGAACTTTTGTCTTTCATGGACGGCCATGCAGGTTACAATCAAATTTTCGTGGCCGAGGAGGATGTCCACAAAACGGCGTTTAGGTGTCCAGGAGCAATTGGAACCTATGAATGGGTAGTCATGCCGTTCGGCCTAAAGAATGCCGGCGCGACATACCAGCGAGCCATGAACCTTATTTTCCACGACCTTATAGGCCGGACCGTTGAAGTCTACATTGACGACGTGGTTGTAAAGTCCCCATCTAAAGCCGACCACGTAGGACATCTCCGACAAGCTTTTGACCGAATGCGAGCACATGGTCTAAAAATGAACTCGAAGAAATGTGCTTTCGGCGTCACCGCCGGGAATTTCCTCGGCTTCTTGGTTCACCAACGAGGAATCGAGGTAGATAAAAATAAAGCTACGGCCATTATGGCGGCCCCTCCGCCGAGGACCAAGAAGGAGCTCCAGTCCTTCCTCGGCAAGGTCAAATTTTTACGGCGGTTCATATCCAACTTGGCGGGGAAAATCCGACCATTGACTCCTCTGCTCAAACTAAAGGACACAGAACAGTTCGTATGGGGAGCAGAACATCAAGCCGCCCTCGACGACATCAAGAAATATCTGTCTCAACCACCAGTCCTTATGCCGCCGAAAAGAGGGAAACCCTTGAGGCTTTACATTTCGGCTTCAGAAGGTTCTATCGGCTGCCTGTTGGCTCAAAACAACGAATCTGAACGAGAGCAAGCAGTGCACTATTTAAGCCGCACCCTCAACATGGTCGAGCTAAACTATTCACCAGTCGAGAAATTATGCCTAGCGCTTTATTTCGCGGCCACCAAGTTGCGGCATTACATGCTTCCCTCGGTCGTTCAGATCATCTCCAAGACCGATCTCATCAAATATATGCTCACTCGGCCGATTATATGCGGCCGAATTGGGAAGTGGACGATGGCATTGTCTGAATTTACCTTTCAATATGTGGCTCAGAAGTCGGTCAAGGGTCAGGCATTGGCCGATTTCCTGGCTCATCACCCGGCCCAGAGGCAGGAGGAAGAGTTGGAGGTCGAGATCGGCATGGCCCGCATGGAAAAGAACTACTGGACCATGTACTTCGATGGCTCTAGTACCAAGGCCAGGTCAGGAGCCGGAGTCGTGATCGAGTCCCCTCAAGGGTAAAGGTGGCAATTCGCATTCCAACTTGATTTCAAATGCACCAATAATCAGGCCGACCTGCCGCACCACAAAATTTGGCAGATAAACCTCGGCCCCGGCCTTGGACAAGCCGCAGTGAAGTTCACGCGAAACCAGGAAGGAGCCCCAGATCTCCTTCAGATCGTTCTCCGTCTCGCCATCAGGAATAACGGAAAGGTCGTGCGCTAGGAACAGGGGGAACGGCTGAGCAAGGCAGACTCGGAACTGCGTGCCAGTCCTCTCGGTCAAGCCGTAGAAGAATTTGTAGCAGAAGGCCGTGGCATTATGCTTCCTGGGGGCTCATGCGAAGGCGTTGGCCAGCGGCTCGGTGTCGGCAATTTTAACCTCCCCTCTCAGCTCTGGGAAATAGGCTTGCAGCCAGAACTGGAAAGCCCAGAGCGGACCGCCGTGCTTCAGCTTCATCCCATCGGTGACGATGTTGCGAAGCGTGCGGTAGATGTGGCCGATCAAAAAGGGGCCAAGCGCTAGCCTTCCGCCCTGCCCAAGGTAATCGGCCAAGTGGGCGAACTCCAGGGTGACCTTGTTCGCCTGGGTGCAGAACACAAACTTGCACAGCCAATACAGCAAGAATGCGGCATGCTCGACTTCGCCGAGGGGGGCGATGGCGTCGTCTTCGGCGTTGTCCTCTACGCCAAAGTTATTGTAGAAGCTGGAGTAGTTGAGCATGTTCTTCGCCTTGTTCCCGGCGAGTCTCGTAAGAGTGGGCCACGTGACTTTAAAACTCCCTTCCGCCTCGGGAGCAACGAGTGCGGCGTTTACTTCCACGCCGAGAGGAGAAAGGCCGAATAAGGCGGCCATGTCTAGAACGGTCAGCGTCATCATGCCGAACCGAAAATTCATAGTGTTGGTGGCTGACGACTAAAAGCACAAGGCCGCGGCCAAGAGCGACCGATCCATGACGAGCGGCCGATCGAACAGCTTGATCAAGTGGTAGATGCCTTGATCTTTCCAATGCTGGCCAAAGAAGTGCTCCATCCTCGGCAGCCACTTTTCCCAGTCCGGGGTCACGGTTGGCCATTGCTGCTGCGGCCTGACAACATTCCAATCTTGGAAGTCCCCTCCGTCAAAGGCCGAGAGGTCCACCAGATTGTTCTTCAAGTGCGACACTAACCTCTCTGGCATTCCGCCATCTATAGAGGGGCCGAGAATGCAGGAATCAATAGGGGCACCGTCGTCATCAGTCCAGGGCAAATATCCTCGAACTTAGTCTGGAAGGCTTGGGACCGAGCTTCGACAGATGTGTAGGTACTGGAGGCCATTAAAACAGATTTAAGGTGAGTGTTTAAAGGGGAAATGCAGAAAAAAGGCGATGAACGTGAAGAACACTGGAAGAAAATCCTGAAAAAGGGTGAAGGTTTGTAAGTTCTGGAAAGGGCGAAATTCAAGAGTAAAAGAGAGTGGTGAGTTCAGGCAAGATTCTTTGGTAAACTCGGAGGTTCGAGAGCTTGGTAGGTTTGAAGGTTTGAGAGAAGGGTTTTGGCAAAACTTGGGCATCTGAGGATTCTGAAAGCGTAAAGAAGAAACGAAGAAGTCTGGGTTTTTATATTGGCGCTAGAATTCGAAACGAAAGGGTATGTCTCTCTCGAGAGACGTAACGTTCTGTCAGCATGCTCAACAGGCGCGATGACGTGTCAAAAGCCCAGAGGCCGTCGTTTCCTCTGACAAAACGAAGCGACGCCCTGGGCAATGATGGCCTACACGACGTGCCTGAAGCATTAAATGCGTCGACTGACCTGCGCATTTAATGCCTCAGTTGTCAATCACTTCAGAAGGAATGCAAAGGGTCCATCCCTTGGAATCCATTCGGCCCCTAACTATGCCGAGGCCGAAGGATCCAGGGATGTGGGGGCAATGTTTGTGCCTAATAAATCACGGCCATGAACTGACCGAAGGAGCCCCTTTCCCTCGGCCCTGGCACTTGCTCGTGGACTAAAAACGCAGCGTTTCGCCAAGATGTTTGGCCTTCCTGAAAACAAAAGAAAAATGCTAAGGCATGATCATCTCGGCCTCGATTGTGAGCTGAGGCTGAGGCCGAGCAAAATCACGGCCAAAGGTATTAAAGTCAGATCATCACGTGATAGCAGGGTCCCATGCTTCATTTAATGAAGTAGTGCCTCTGTTTATTGCAGCAAACCCACTGGCCACGAATAAGCATTTAATGCACGAGGGAAGGTGGGAAGTGACTGAAGTCAGGGATTGGCGACAGAAAACAGAGTGATTAGACGTAGACATTCTCACAAGAATTCTTGAAGCTTGAGAGATTAGGTCACCAGCTATCAAAGCAATAAATGCGTCTCCACGGCCAGAAGAGCAGAACCCACGATCAGGGCGATAGCCGAGATTCACCGGGATTTATGGGGTCATATCACCATACTTCACGATCTCAAATATCGATTGGACTCCCCACTTGCTCTAATCAAGCTCCACCATGCAGATTGTCAGCCTCGATTACTCCTCCAGGAACTCTTCCTATAAATACAAGGCTCAAGACTACGTTCAAAGGGTTCAAACACCAAACCAAAGCCTCCCACGGAGCAACTTATATTTTCCTGTAATGCACTTTCAATATTTTACTCGCTTTTCTAGGAGTAGTGTTAGTCTGTAAGGAAATCCATTCATCAAATATATCATACGACCCTTGATTTTCAAGGCGCCGGAGTACCATCTCTGTTATTCGCTCATTCACCCCATATATCATACGACCGTCGCTCACTGAGCAACGCACCGGAGCACCACCCTAAACCCACCATCAACAACACCACTAAACGGCCTTGTAGCTCAGGCCGTGAACCTAACAGCCGAGATTAGTTCCTCTCTCGGCTACAATCGTTTGACTAGAAGTCAAGTCCAAACAGGCGCACCACTTAACCATTCTATCCACATCAAACACCTCGACGCACGGAAGACCGTGCTGGCACGCCCGCGCACAACCGCACCGCACCTAAAAGCAGGAAGCCGCGTGTCAACGCATATCCCCTCGGCCCGGAACTCCAGGCCGTGAGATTTGCGCGGTAGACAACTATTTTAAAGGAGGGCAGAGCATTTCCTAATTCCTACCCTCAGTCAACGACCAAGATTGGATCTGTGATGAATCTAACGGTCAGCTCATCTCTACCTGTCCTCTTGTGTAGATGAGAAGCTCAAAGCCCAGCTCTCCTATCCGATAAAACCAAAGAGCCTCAAACGGTCCCACAGGTTCTCACAAAGTCTCTCTCTCTTTCACTCTCTGTCTATCTCTCTAAGCCATAGCCAGAACCACAGAGCAAAAACCATGACTTCGTCTACATCTGTGATGACTCTGTCTCAAGCCCTCTTGGCTCGCTCCATTTCTCACCATGGCTCGAGCTCAACCTCAGATCGGGTCTCTCTCTCTGCAACCCTCACTCTACCCACTTTCTTCGGCCTCAAATCCACTTCATCGACACCATCATCGTCGTCTTCGAAGTCATCGCCCGGAGCAACATATCGTGACCACATCGATAGAGTATTGGAGTTGTATTGTAAAGTCAACAGGGAAGAAAAGTCTACAATACGCCACGTGGCGTATCGGATACGTATCGGCGCCGTATCGGATACGTGCATACCCCCAAAATCCCACGTATCGGTGCAACAGAGCTAAATGCAGAGGCTTGAGATTCGTTCAAATGTACAGTTGAACTCAAAATCAAAACCAACTTCAGATTTTATCAAAATCAAAGGATTTCAAGCTTGGCATAGAAATATATCACAAACCAATTTATAAAATAATGATAATAAAATAAAGGGTAAACTGCCGAATCGCCCCCTGAACTTGTACCCCTACCGTCTAAATCATCAACATTTCATCCAATTTGCCGTTAAATATGAGGGCAAATTGGTCATTTCATATGTAAAAAATAATTCAATACTTTTAAATAAAATAAAGTGACATAAAAAATGAAAAAAAAAATTATAAGCAAAGGAGTGGGATCCACCCACCCTACCCCCTTCACCTCCGCCTCTCCCCTTCTGCCCTCTCTCTTTCTCTGCTACCCAAGACCCATTCATGCCTCCCCTATCTATATCCACCTTCGCTAGCACTTTGTACCCACCAACGGTGCTACGGTTCTGTGGTGGTCGTCGAGGAGAGTGAGGAGCGTGGTGGCGGCTGGCTAGAGTTGGCTTCAGACTCCCGATCTGTTTCCATGGGCGCTTCAGACTCAGTGTAAGAGAGAAGGGTGGATTTGGGTAGTGGCCATAGAGAATCTAGGCATGGTGGAGGAGTTGGGCAGTGTTGCAGGGAGGGGGGGAGGAGCTGGGCAGTGGGCTTGGTGAAGAAGATAAAGAGAGGGGGGCAGATTCAGATGGATTTGATTACCCTGATTGCCCATTTGCTTATCAGGTCTCTTACGTACTTTTTGCTTTCATTTGTTTTTTTATCCTGTGATCTTGATTGATATGAGATTCTAGAGGTTAATTACTGATTTTATTTTTTCTGGGTTTTTGTAGGAATTTGTGAAGGCAACAATTGCTTACAAGAACAAGGTTAATAGCTCAACTTCAGTGCCACAACCTTTGAAGCTTGATGGTGAAATGGAGATGAAGAGAAAGAAAATTGTCAGAAGTTTTTCAATTGCAAGAAACATATACAGTGGAGGCCTAGGAAGTGGTTTGCAACCAATCAAGGAATATGAACTTGAAGCTGGAGCAGAATTCCCTGATGTTTGAGCGATTGAGTTTTTCCTAGAGAGAGAAAGTGAGAGAGCGATGGTTTTTTGTTGTTGGATGAGGGAATTGGGGGTTGTCAAGATTTTGGGGTTTTGGGTTAAGGAGGAGGGGAGGATGGCTGGTGCGAAAGAGAGAGCCTTTTTTTTTTCCTCCAGAAAAAAGAAATATATTTTTAATGAGTTAACAGAAAATTTAATGGAATGTTGAGAAATTAGACGGCAGGGGAGAAATTGAGAATAAAATTTAGTTCGAGTCCTTAATTTTTTGAAAAAATAGGTAAGGGGGTAACTTGATAATTATGTACAAGTTCAGGGGGCAATTCGGTAGTTTATCCTAAAATAAAATAAATAAAAGGAAACTTACAAGATAAAATTTCAACATAATTGGTCTTTCAGTATAACACCATCCCATCCCATGTTTTAGTATATGGATATTGTCTTTCCCATTTTCTCTAAGATAATGTAAAATATCAGAGACCCTATGAAAAGTTATTATTTTATTACTGTATACACTACCTATGTTAATAATACTAATATTGTAATAACCCGATCCTAAATTAATATTTAATTATTAAATTATTCAAGTAAAAGACGATTTTACCCGAGAATATTTTAATGGGTTTAAAAATTGACTTTTTGTTCGAGAAAGAATTTGAGGATTTTAGTAGTACCATTGCATAGAGCACGTCAAGATGAGTCCGTAGACACCTATTATTTTATTACTGTGTACACTTTATCTTTATGAAAAGAATACTCAAGCCAATAGTATTGCTTACACCAACTACCACTGAATCGACCATTTTGTTTCTCGTCTAAGTGTGATGGAAATTCCTTTAATTGTGGTTGACATGGTCTTAAGAGAATATAAGATCTTCGAACACTATCACGTTTGATTAGGTGGAAATGTGTCTATTTGAGGATGTAATTCTAGATCACGCTCAAGAGAATTGGTATTAACTTCTTGATCACAAGGCTCCACTCTTAATTTTTTAGAGTGAATTCTTTGAAGTTGAGAAGGAGGTTGCTTCTTACAAGAGGAGATGGAGAAGAACCGGAAGGCATGCTAGTTGATGATTCACCATTGTTTCTCTTAAAAAAATCTCTAAGAGTCTTTGATCTCTTAACATTTCGACGTTGATCCGACATTATAAAATATAACCTATCGAATAATATATAGAAGATGTAAACATATAGACCAACAAAATCCCCAATTGATAATTCATGAGTCTCAATTGTAAGAGCACCTCCACCTCAAAGGGCAAGGGCAAGGCAAAGGCAAGGCAAGGTTTGACACTATTTACGTGAATAGTGTCAACCTTACTTTTTTTGGTTCCACCCCAAATGGTAAAGGCAAGGGCAATTACTATTCATTTTAATTTATTTTATATATTTTTATACTTAAACCATTAATTTTGGCATGAGAAGTGAAAAATAGGACCAGGTATTTATATATAAAAAATTCTGAAAATTTTTGGTATTTTTGTTGATTTTTTTTAGTTGCTGACATCATCAATGACATCAGCAAACCCAGAAAAGATTTTCCTTTGGGCCTGCCCAGACTTGTGGCCCCCATTAACTGCCTGGTCTTGCCTTTGTGCGCTAAAGCCAAAAGCTGGGCCTAGGCCCCCTCCCGCCCGGGCAAACGAGCAGCGCTGGAAGTGCTCTAAATCCCTAATTGATACTTTATAAACCATAAATCTCCAAAATTTCAACATCAACAAATTTAGAGAAGAAAATTAAAGAAGATGAAGAATTGAAGATTACCTCCTTTAATTAAGTCTTCAAGAATGACATAGGTGATTGGGTTTAGAGGTAGGCATAAAAACCGATAAACTGAACAAACCAACCGAACCAAATTGAAAAATGAGGTTTTTTTTACCAAACCGAAAAAGTCAACGTTGGACTTCACCCGAACCATTGACTTAGGTTCAGGCGTTGGGTAAAAAAAATTTGGAACCGTTGGACCAGACTCGAACCGCCCATATTTAATGATATATACATTTGCCATGTCTCGTGGTCTGATTGGCCCAAAGAAGAGTCTATGGTGAGTCTGCTTGCATTGTATCAATACCCTCACTCAAATTTTTAGTTTTTTTCAAAACCCTCACTCACTCACTCACCCGTCCATCTCTCTCTCTCAACCTTTGTTCTTTCTGCCCTAGATACCTCACCAAATCGACGGTGATGACGTCAGCGTCGGCATGGATATTGGCATGGGCATCGACATGATCGCTCGCTCTCTCTGTCGACCTCATCTCCTCTCTTTGTCGAGATGAGATGGGGATGTCCTGAGTTGTAATTTTTTATTGGCTGGGATGGGGATGTCATCTGGATTGTGGTATTATTTTAGTCTACAAAATATCAACTCACCTAGGCTACAACCCAGGTTAGCCTGGATGTAGGATCGTCCTTGATGTTACTCTGAGTTAAATATATTTTATGAATCACGTTGAAAAATTATTTGTCACCATTCATTATTGTAACCTCAATTATTGAAGAATGCATTGGTCTTGTATAGGGTTGACCCAAATTGTTATTTAGAAGTGGAGACGAGACTAATTATTATTATTTTTTTTAATGAAAAAAAGTTTAGGGGTGTATCCAATTCAAACTTTTAATGACTTTTATAGAGTTTAAAAGTTTGTATGTATTCAATTTAGACTTTTAAAGAGTATATAAAAGTCTAGTGGTATTCAATTGTGACTTTTAAAAAGTATTTAAAAGTTTGGTGGTATCCATTTAAGACTTTTTAAAAGTATTTAAAAGTTTGTTGGTATCCAAAAAGTTAATGACTTTTAAAAAGCTTATTAAATGAATGACTTTTCCAAACTTTTAAGGCTAATTGTTAAGAGCAAAAGTCTTGCCAATTTAATAGTGACTTTTATCAATTCTATGAAAGTATTTAAAAATTTGTCAACTCTATGAAAGTCACTCACTTAAAAAAAAGTCTTTATAAGAGCATGTCCACCCATAAGGGCTAAGTCTAGGGCAAGGGCAAGTAAGGGCTGCCACTATTCACGTGAATAGTGTCAGCCTTGCCATTTGTAGTTCCACCCATGAGGGCTAAGTCTAGGGCAAGAATCCATCCCAAAAGGCTAGGACAAGGGCAAGAAAGGAAAAAAAGATTATGCAACAAAATATAAACAATTTAGAAAGTAAATAAAATTGTTGTCTACTTATAGGGAAAGCATCTATAATTTTTTGGTATTTAAAAAAAATATTGAAATTTTTTTGGATTTTTTTTTGAAATTTTTTGGATTTTTAAAATTTTTTTTTCCTCCCTGACGTCAACGCTGATGTCACAGCCCTCGGGCTGAAGCCCAAGCGAAACCTGCCCTTGGGCTTGCGAGGGGGGCCTTTTGCCCGATTCTGTTGCTGTGCTGGAGATGCTCTAAGTATGAATTGAATACACCGCTCTAAGAGTTGGGGAGGCTACTTCATACCAATATCAGGACTTATCAGAGGAGACTAATTTTTATAAGGACAAACTACAGTAAACCCCCCAACCTATAAGGTCATTTACGATTTCATACCCGATTTTGGGGACATTTACAATTACATACACAACGTCGTAGAAAATTTACAAATTGCCCCCTCCGTTAGCGAAACCGTTAGTGAGTCTGTTAAATGCTGACGTGTCAAAAGTGGGACCCATTTTTTTATGATGTGGACTTCCACGTGGACCAAAAATTAGTAAAAAATTATTTTACTGTTTAAATTATTTATTATTGTTAAATTAATTCAAAATATAAAAAGCAAAAATTAAAAAATAAAAATAAAAATCTGGCAAAACCCAGCAGCCACCCCTCCCCCACCCCCAAACTGAGCAGCCCCCCACAGTTCCGACGAGTGGCACCCAAGCTCAGCCAAGCTTCAGTAATTCTCAGGCAATGGTATGAAACCCATATTCCCCATAAGCTTTCTTGCTCATCAAAATTGAAACATGTATGTTGATCATAATTCATAAACATTTTTTTATCTGTGAGCTGATGTCAGTAGAATCTGCAGGCCCCTTGCCGTGAGCAAATGAGCAAATGAACATACACAAATTAATTACTTTGTGCATAAATCCAGCACATACAACAAACTATTTGATGGTGGAAAAGTTAAATTATATTAAATAAATAAATAAAAACTCAAAACAAAAAATTATCTCCCATCTCTCTTCTCCACCCGACCAACACCACCCAGCCAACCCCAGCAGCCTCCACCATAGCGCAACCAACCACCCACCACCGTAGCCTAACCAAGGGCGGAACCAGGAATTTTTTAATGGGTGGGCTAGCTAAAGTTATTAGCTTAAAATTTAATGATTATTTTTTTTTGTACTTACAATTTCTATAGTCTTTGTAGAAATAAAAGTAAACATTAAATCATATAAACCACGTTAGTTCATAGCTCTATAAACTAATTTTCAATAAGTTTTAACATACACCAAATAGGGTTTAACACCATAGTGGATTGAACATCTAAGGCTTTTTATCTAGATTGACCTTAGTTCCTTCATGCATTCATATCATACATGAAAAATTATTTTATGTAAAAATATTGACTAAGTATGAAAAATGGGTTTTCGAAATAATCATTTTCTGAAGATAATTTTTGGCGGCTTTTATTCCTCACACATCAAATAATAAAACTTGATTTTATGGGATTTTAGTATGAAGTATATATTGACTTAATGAACCATCATTTTTAGCCTAAATCGCATTTTGCACTAAAACTGATTTTGCATATTTTGATTTGGTGGGAATTTGATTTTCTAGTATTTTTATTTGAATCCAAATGGGGGGTACTTCCTTATTTACATTGTAAACTTAAGTAAATGGAGTAGTAATATAAAAATAAATAAAAGTAAAATGACAAAGACATTTACTTAAATGTTGAAAGTGGAAATAAGGTAAACTGTACACCGCCATTGACTGGGCTAATATTGAAAATAAGTTACATATATAAGTTTTATATTTTTTTTCTTCAAAAACCACACTGGGCTACAGTCCACTGTAGCCCTTAGTGTGGTTCCGCCCTTGAGCCTAACCAACCGCACCTACCCCCTTCTAAATCTCTTTCTCTTTCTATTTCTCTCTCCCTCTCTCCCCCAAAAATTTATCAAGACACCCATATCCTGGGTTTGGCGATGAAGATGGGCTTCGACGAAGAAGATTGCGGCAGTTTGGTGATGAAGATGAAGTTTGGCGATTGCGTCATCTCTCCTTCCGACCCATAACCGTCTCCAGCCGCCATGGGCTTCGACCTGGAGAATTGTGTACCAGTCAGGGTGGTTGTTTACGCACTTGTCGGAGGCGAAGAGCACGTCGGCGATGGCCAAGATCTGATCTGAGCCGTCCAATAGCTGCTTGATCTCCTGAGCCAGAATTGCGAAGTCGCGGCAGCTGCTCAGATCTCGACTGTGTAGAAGCTTCTCGGCGATATCGAGCAAGCTCTCAGCTTCCACTCTGTTTGGATCCATGGATTTGGATGGGCCATGGATTTTGCTGTTCTGGTTAGGGATGGCAATAATACCCATCGGGTCGTGTCCCCATCGGGTCCCCGGCCCTAACGGGGGGAGTTTTCGGGGGGAAATCGGGGCCGAGTACGGGGATCCCCGAATTTGCAAAATCCCCGACCGGGGATGGGCCGGGGATGGGATTATTATCCCCATCCCCGAACCCGGCCCGATAAGTAATATATTTATTTATAATTAATATAATATATTAATATAATAGACAAAGTTAACCTAGAGAGTAGGGATGGCAACGGGCCGGTTAGGGGCCGGGTATGGCAATACCATCCCCATCCCCGCTCCCCATCCCCGTCCCCATCCCCGACCCAATCCCCGGTTTAGGCTTTTCGGGGAATCCCCGTCCCCGTCCGCGTCGGGGAAGTGCCTCCCATACCCGCCCCAATCCCCGATTTTTAATAAGATATTTCTTGTTAAAATAATTTTCTAAAGCACAATCACATCATTGTGAAATTTTAAAAACAGCCACCACAAGATATTTCTTGTTAAAATAATTTCTCAACAATTGCTCAATCCAAATCTTTAGAAACTTTTTCAGTAAGCACAACAAATCTATCTAGTCTTAAATTAGAAAACCAATACTAAAGAAATATTAACAATATTATGTCATCAAATAAAAACTTCACAATTTCAATGAACTCTCATATGCTTCATCATTCATAGCTTTAATCAAAAAACAAAGAGATGTTCTCTATTTCAATGGTAGACTCCTACAAAAAAAAAAACATATATTTAATAAGATAAAGAAATTACAATTATTTAAAAGAAAATGAGAAACTAACCAGTACAAGAAAAATCCATTAAAAAAAATAAAGAGAGCTATTAAATATAAGAATGTTACCTCCTCCTCATCATTATCAACTTCCTCATCTTGAACAGTGACTCTTCTAGCTTCGTTCTCATTAGAGCTTGAAGCTAACAGTAGAAAAAAACAAAAGTTTCAGAAAACAGTAATAAATATGAAAAATATAACTACAAAAATATTTCAATACCTCTTATCTCACTCCATAACCAATCACGAGCGCACATCAATGCCTCTACTGTTTTTGAATGAAGCCGACTACGATGAGGGCTTATAATCCTTCCACTAGTACTAAAGCAAGACTCTGAAGCAACTGTGGATACAGGAATGGCCAAAATATCTCTAGCAATATCATGCAAAGTAGGATATTTGATCCCATTTGATTTCCACCAACATAATATATCAAAATCATCATCATCATTCCTAGGTAAAAGAGACTCTTCTAGATAATGATCCAACTCAGATTTAACATGTCCATGGGCAGTGGAATGAGAAACAAACACATCCAATTGCTTTACCAAATCAAGTTTAGGCATAGATGGCCTAGACGAAGAAGTAGGAATCAAAGATTCAGATTGCACCTGCTGACTTTGTTGAGATTTTGACTGATACTCCTTGACCAAGTCATAGAGAATATCTTTATATTTCTTAATCTCTTGAGCTGCATTGTTTGGATATATTAGAGGGCATAAAAATTCAATTTGTTTCATCTTATACCTTGGATCCAAAATACTTGCAACTCCCATCAAACCATGCATTGTATCCCAATACTTCTCAAACTTTGTTTGCATATGTAATGTCATTGCTTGCACCTCTTCTTGTTCAGAACTAAGCCAATCATAAATTGCTAATCTGATAGCACAAATATTCTTGAAGTAAAGATTGGCAGTAGGATACTTGGTCCCTGAAAAAAGAACAATCACATCATAAAACATGGCCAACTTATCAACAAGCTCCTTCGTCTTTGCCCAATCACTTTCACTAGGCACTTCTTTGTACAAGGGCTCACGGTGCTTCAAACGAGGAAAAACATCTTTGTATATCATTGCAGTCTTAAGCATGGAATATGTAGAGTTCCATCTAGTCTTACAATCAAGTTCTAACATTTTAGAGGTTGGAACTCTCAACTGCCTGGCCGCTTCAAGAAATTTCTCCTCTCTTTTTTGGGTTCCTAGCCAAAATGCAACACTGTACCTAATTTTCTCAATACTCTTTTTAATCACCTCTAAGCCATCTCTCACTACCAAATTCAGAATATGAGCACAACACCGCATGTGGAATAAACGTCCATCTAACATAAGTGAACTGGAGCAAATCTTATCTAACACTATCGCAATCATGGAATCATTTGTAGAACAATTATCTACAGTTAAGGTAGACAACTTACGGTCAAGATTCCATTCGAACATGCATTCCAATAAAGCATCAGCAAGTACCTCTGCCGTGTGTGGACATGGAACATATATAAACCTATAATGAAACCCAAATAAGTCACAATCTAATTATTTTTTAAAAAATAGTATTAATAATTAAAATAAGAAAAGTATAATACATTTACCTTATTAGTCGGCTTTGTAAATTCCATGCATCATCAATGAAATGTGATGTGATAGTCATGAATCCTCTCTTTTGATTATTTGATGTCCACATATCCGTTGTAATGGCAATTCTACTTCTGTTTGTGTCCAACAACTTCATTGTTTTCTCCCTCTCAACTTCAAAAACCTTAAATATGTCCTTCTTGATTGTGTTTCGAGAACACACCTTAAATAATGGTTGCAAAGCATTGGAATACATCTTGAATCCAATATGATCAACCATGGATAATGGAAATTGAAATTGAAAAGTTCCTCTTTCACTTGCAGTCTGATTTGGTTGTTAATGTTTCTAGGTTTTGCCAGGTTATTATTTATTTATTTTAATTTTTGCTTTTTTAATTTTGAATTAATTTAACAATAATAAATAATTTAAACAGTAAAATAATTTTTTATTAATTTTTGGTCCACGTGGAAGTCCACATCATAAAAAAATAGGTCTCAATTTTGACACGTTAGCATTTAACAGACTCACTAACGGTTTCGCTAACGGAGGGGGCAATTTGTAGGTTTACCTCGACGTTGTGTATGTAATTATAAATGTCTCCAAAATTGGGAATGAAATCGTAAATGACCCTATAAGTTGGGGGGTTTACTGTAATTTGTCCTTTTTATAATAGTTAATATATTTTGTTTTCAAATGATTGGATGTTTAACGTCCTAAAATTGATCTTTGCCCAATCTCATGAACTTCCTATATATGCTTTAGATTTAGAAGTTCGATCAAAACTTCATCACTTTTTCTTTTGTAGAGAACTGCTCTAAAGGCACGGACTTATACTCGTGTGGATAGTTGTGAACGGAGGCACTAATCTCTTCTATCAGTTGAAATTCAAAATCTGGGAGAAAATAGGACTGATGCCTGTGCCCACTACTCCATCCTACTTCACACCAACCTCCCAAAAAGAGAGAAAAAGTCCAACTTATGCTTCTTCCACTCGCTCTCTCTCTCTCTCTATCTCTCTCTCTTATATAATATATTAAAATTAAAAACTTTCTTATCAAAAAACAAAAGTAAAGAGATAAATCTTGAGAAAACAAGTTGAGGGAGTGGTACAAATGAAAATAAAAAGTCGGCAGCCAGAGGAGAGAAGAAGAAGAATTTTGGAAAGAGAGATAATGGAGGGGATGGCTAGGGTATGAGATATGGTTGAGGGAGTGGTATAAATGAATATAAAAAGTTGGGCCTGGTGAGATGGTTAAAAAATGGAGTTGGGCTTATCTATTTATTTGATTTTTGAAGTTGGGCGTGGTGTGGAGAGGTCTAACAATATATAATTATATATATTTTAATTGGATCGGTTCAGTTTGGCCCGGTCCGATTTTTGAAGATATGGAACTGGAATTAGAACCGGTCCAAATCGGTCCAGTTTGGTTTTTTGACCGGTTGTTGACTTTTTGGTTAATTTTTTTCAGTGCGGTTCAACTCAGATTTCCGGTTTGCCAATTTGAATGCCCACCCCTAAAAACAACAAACACTACTGTGTGATTACATGGAAATAGTGGTTGTATAATGGCGTTTGACTATAGACACCATTATCAGTGTCCTTTACTCCTAAACGCCATCACTAAAAATGGTGTGTCCTCAACAACTCCTTTCAATCAATGGTTTAATATTCAATCAATCCTCAAAAATTAAAATCAGTACCAATCCAGTCTCCATCTACATTTTAATTTAAACAGTGTGAAATGGTCAAAAGAAGTATTTTGATGAATTGGAATTGGCATGATTAAGAGTTTTCATTCGAGATATATTAGTGTTAACACTTGATCAGACAGACAATTATGCTTGACATACTTTTTCTTCAAGCATTTTTCAATGAAAAACAAAATCTCATGCTCAATTGCTCAAATATTAGAAAACCCTCATTAAATGCATCTTGGAAAAATTTCACCACGACAAATCTTTTCTTGACCGTTGCTACAATAAAAAGTACATAAACACAGTTTTGATCTTAACCAACAATAATATACAAGACAGAATGGAGCCATTAATGGCCTCTTCAAGATTTGTTTTCTTCCTCTCTCTCCCATTCTGTTACTAATAAGTTCTCAATCCCTTGCTCAGCCTGAGTTTCCAAGCCATAGCTGTTTCTAAGAGAAAGGCAACTATACCACAGGCAGCACCTACCGAACAAACCTTAACATCCTTCTCTCTTCTTTCTTCCCCCTCCAACAACGGCAATGGCTACGACTTCTACAACTCCTCCTTTGGAGAAAACGCCGACCAGGTCCACGCAATCGCTCTATGTCGAGGCGATGTCAGGGCGGACACTTGCCATGGCTGCCTCAGTAACTCCACACAAAAGCTCACACAGGTCTGTCCCAATCAGAAGGAAGCTATTGGCTTTTACGACGAGTGCATGCTGCGCTACACTAACCACTCTGTTGGAGCATGAAATTTCGGGTCCTCCAACAAATAATCTTGTGTTCCATGTTGAGAAGCCGGACACCATTTACGATCACTACTACAAAAATGGAAAAAGACGACGGCATAACATAAAACCGTCGTTGTATTTAAATCGACGACGGTATAAAAAAAAACCGTCGTGGATAAGTGATTTACTGTTCAATATTTTTAAAAGACGACGCATACAAATAAAAAACCGTCGTTTTTAAAAAAGGATTTCTTCAGAGTTAAAATCTGACCAAAAAACAACGACAGCAGGTATGAATACACTGACGTAGAAAATAAAGACGACAGTTCACCAAAAAACCTGCCGTGTTAACTCCTAACTAAACACGACCAACTGTTCTTAATCCACGTCGTATAATATAGTGGAATCAACGTCTGTATACTACGACGGTGCATTCTCTGTAAACCGCCGACTTATTATTTTGGAGTATACTACGACGGTACCTTCAACACTACTGTCGTTTTTATTTACCACGTCCTAAGTTCAAATTACCGTCGTATTTTTTCAATTTATACGTCTGCCCTCTCTGTAAACCGCCGTCTTATGTTTATAGCTTTTTAAAATTAATTAATTTTTCTTTTATTTTGGTAATATCTTTCTTAACACAAAACAAAATTTAATTCTCAATCCTCAACAACATTTTCATCTTAAAAGGCAAAATCTCTTCGTGTTAAATATTGATCAATATTTACACAATATATGTACACAAATTTGGCAAATACATCGTGGTTTCTTTTCTGCCTTCACCCTCAGCTTGTTCAACTGTTTCTTCCTCTCATATGCAAGCTGGGCCCTCTCCTTCCTCTTGTTCTCAAGCTCCTGCACAGCCACATGCAGATGAATATCTAATAATTTCAGAAAATCAAAATCAACAAAGTGTGAAAAGCTCACTCCTCGATTCCTGGTTACATTGTAGTCCCCTTTTCCACAGTGATCAACTTCAAAACTCCTGTGTAGCAAGGTGGAACCAGCCTTAGAACCTGTTGTGGGTTGTGCCTTTGGGGTGAAGCTGGGAGTGGGCTTGAGGTTCAGAATGAATAGACACCACCTACTCATTCTGAACCTCAAGCCCACTCCCAGCTACAGCCACCACCTGAGTCCGTCTCTGCGAGCATCAGGAACACCCACGCGGGTTCTCAAGCTGGTTTCACCCTTGCTACACAGGAGGATGTAGCAAACCCATGCTTGGTCTTGTGAGGAATCATTCTGCAAACTCATTTGCTTTCAGAAAGACAATTTCTGCAACCCTAATTGAAAACTGAGAGTTAAAAAACGTGTAAAAAAATCCTATTTAAACAAAATGGAGTAAATATCCACGTCAGTTCTAATATACATAGCGACGTCATATTTGACTAATCAACGTCAGTTTAGATATAACTACATCGGAAATCCAAAAGTCATTTGGCGAGTATTAAAAAGAGAACAGAACCAAAGTAACCACGTCGGTTTATAAAATACACAGTCGTTGAATTTATAAGTACAACGTCAGTTTAGAGAAACAAAGCGCCGTCATGACCACGTCGGAAATCCAAAAGTCATTTGGCGCGTATTACAAAGAGAACGACGTCGTTTTCAGAACCGCAAAGTAACCACGTCGGTTTATAAAAATACAAAGTCGTTGAAATTACAAGTACAACGTCAGTTTCGAGAAAAAAAGCGCCGTCATAACCACATCGGAATTCCAAAAGTCTTTCGGCTGTTGTGATAACCACGTCATTTATGAATTCTCTACCGTCGTTATAACTAAATAATACTGCGGTTTTTTAATAACAACGTCGTTGTATTGAACTCTGGGAAAATATATAAACTTTTCGTCACCTGACCTAATATTTTACGGTTTTGACTTCCCGATAAAGTATCATAGTTTCCCTCTCATTTCCCAAATCAGCATTTTCGTCACCTGACCTAGCATCATCGTCTGAATCATCGTCTTCATCGTCCAAATCACCATTTTGGTCTTCGTCTTCGTCGGAAGGAAACATTTCTTTGCACGCCGGTGTTATTCAAGGTTTTTTCTCACTCTCTTCCCTTTTTTTACTTTTCATTTGCATGCCGTAGTTTTCTGGAAACAAGATTCTGTCAAATTGAAGAAATCTTTCACTGGTTTTGATTAAATACATAAGTAGATACTCTCACGACGCCAAAAGACGACAGTTCTGTCTTGTTTTCGACGATGGAATGGACACACCACGACGGCCGTAATGCAAACTGCACGACGGTGGCTAAAAACCGTCATGGTGTGACAATTAATACGTCGGAAACAAGATAAAACCGTCGTCTAGTGAGAGAAGAACACTCGTTTTGTAATTTTAAACCACGTCGGTTATTGTTAATAACCGACGTATTTTATGCACATTTACGTCATGAAATATATAAAACCGTCGTCTTATTTTCATTCATGATCTAAGAGATCGTTTAATAGGACGTCACTTTTTTAGTGTTACCGTCGTTGTTTTGTATTATTACGTCGTTTATTTTTAATAACCGACGTTGTTTTTCTAGCAGATTAATGAAAAATGGTTTCGAAATCTCAAAACAAGGAAGCTGAAGCGTCAAAGGCCACAGCAGGTTCAATGGCACAAGGGGATGAACCCAAAATAGGTTTAGTGGAAGTTGAAAAATCAACTCAAAGCAAACCCTCGAAGAGGATGAGATATTCCTCAACCTCAGAGAAAGACTCGAGCACAGCCACATTTGTTGAGGAGCCAAAATCTGGCCGCGGTATCAGCACAATGAGCCGTGTTGTGAAGAGGAAAATTGAGAAGGTTAAGCCTGTGGTTGAGTTCAATAAAGATGGCAAACCACATGGCGAGGCTGTTGTTGAGATGCAGTCTTACATTGGTGTTTTGGCACGCACCAGAGTCCCTCTTGTGGACAAGAAATGGAAACAATTACCCAAGGACGTGAAGGAGCAGATTTGGGAAGCTGTTCAAATGTCCTATGTTATTGGGGATAGTTACAAGAACTTGGTCTTGTCATCTGCCGCCAAAAAATGGAAGGATTTCAAGTATAACGTAACTAAGCAATATATCCTTCCATTCGCACATGACAAGGAGAAATTAAAAGAAATCCCATTGCTTTATAAGTTCATAGATAAATCGCAATGGGATGCCTTCGTAGCTTCAAGGTTAACCCCAGATTTTGAAGCTAAGCATGCTGAGCAGAAGGAGAGGAGGGAGAAATTGGAGTACAACCATAGGTTGTCTAGAAAAGGGTATGTTGGTTTGACGGACCAATTGGTAGAAACCATGCCCGAAGGTCAAGAAATCGATCGAGCTGTTCTGTGGAAGAAAGCAAGAGAAGATAAAACAGGAAACATCCTTGATCCAAAGGCTGCCGAGAAGGCAAAACTAATCGTAAGTCTCACTAACTCTGTTCTAAATTTGAAAAACAGAGTGTTTTATTTTGGTATAGACGTCGTTTATATTTACATAAGCGACGTTATAAAGTGAACACCACGACGGGCTTAATTTACGGACGTTTAAAAGTGAATAGGACGTCGGTTTTTGAATAAAGTAGACGTCTAGATAGAATTAATACGACGGATTAAATTATTCTATGAACTGCATTTTTGTTTTAAGTTTACTCACGCACACACTCTCCCTCTCTCTGTCTATTTCACTGAATTTTGTGGTGCACAATTTCTGGAAAAGAATGCATATTTCAGTCGAGTTTTTCACTTCTTCATTAAAAATTACGACGGTTTTATCTTCTCTAGACGTTAGAATGATTATACAACGACGGTAATTTTGTGCAGCCGTATGGAATTGTACATCTACGTCTGTTTGTTTAATAATCCGTCGTCTTACTTTGAATACTACGACGGTTTTTTATTTATGTCTTAAACTGTTTTATTTTGAATATACGACGTATTTTATATACCGACGTTGTAAAGTATAAACAACGACGGTATTTATATACAGACGTTTTAAATTAATATCACGTCTGTCATTTAATAAACACCGTCGTTGTTTATAATTTACAACGTCGGTATATGTATCTGTCGTACACCCTGCTCAGGTTCTAACAATCTCTCTTTCTCTCTTTTAGGATGATTTGCAAAAGCAAGTCTCCGAAGGCACTCTGACTGTCTCCGGGAGCAATGATATCTTGACTCTGGCTTTGGGAACCCCGGAGCATGGTGGGAGAGTCAGAGGAGCTGGTGCTGGCGTTACCCCGACTCAGTTCTTCAATTTGCCGAAGCAGCAGAGAGTGAAATTTGGTGACAAATTGAAGGAAAGTGTGAGGGAGGCAGTCAGAGAAGAGACCTTGAGGATTGAGGCGAAGTCAAGGGAAACTATAATGGAAGCAGTCAGAGCAGAGAGGGAGGCTTTGTTGGCATATATCCGTCAACTAGTTCCTAATTTCCTCCAATTATTTTACCCCCTCAAGATCAAAGCCCAAAAAATCCAATGTCTGATAAGGCAAGCTGCTCTGGGGCCACTAATATCAGACCCCTAGCTTTGGAATTAGAAGATCCGAAGCCTGAAGCTGATACTGCTGCAAAAGAGAAAGAGGACACGGTAAAATCTCTGCTATTTTCTATTTCTGCTTTTTAAATTTTAAAAAGACGTCGCTCCTTTTAATAGCCGACGTTAAAATTTAAAATAACGACGGTATATACGTCTGTTTCTTACAAGACACGCCGTGTTTCGTTAAATACCACGACGCTTTTATAAACCGTCGTCTATTTCATGATTTCATTAACTGTATTTATATTAGACGACCTTTCTATAGAATAGCGACGTTATAAATTCAATACAACGACGGTTATATATTTACCGACGTGTATAACCTTTCCACCGTCAGTATTAACTAGAAACCGTCGTTTATATTATATACCACGTCTGTTTTTTGTGTTTAGTTAGAGTCGTTTATTTTAGTTCACACACAAACTAACTTATATTTCTTTATTAATTTCTTTAAACAGGATCTCTCAAAGCTAGATATGCCACGTCCTCTTTTAGCCTTATGCCAACATTTCCAGACCAAGTTGTTGCCTAATGGTAACGAGGCTCTAACAATTCACATGCCCAAGGAAGTGTTTGGCATTGAGCATGATACCTTCCTCTTCACTGAAGATGTTTTGCAGTTTGGTTCCATGGTTGAGATAGGAACCACAGTGATATCAGTATACATGAGGTAATTAATTCTCCCTAATCCCATTTTGTTTTACATTTTCCTTTCTTTTAAATTAAAATCTCATTTAATTGACTTTCATATATTTAGGTTCCTATTTGACTATTTAAAAATGGCAAATCTTGTAAACCTTGTTGGCCTCGTGGACCCTGGGCTAGTGAGCTCTGGAGCTGGATCAATATCAGACCGAATAAAAAACCTGTCAAACCGCCTGAATACAGCAGATGGGAATCAATTTTTCTTGGTCCCTTATAATCCAGGGTTAGTACCATTTAAAGTATTTTCCTGAGCTTCTAATATTTTTCTTTCTAATATGAATCATTATGTGCAGGGGTCATTGGGTGATGGTAATTGTGAGACCATTAACGGAGACTGCCTATTACATGAATTCACTGCCAAAACGCATGGTTGACGACGAAATGAAAAATATAGTGAATACGTAAGTTGATTTCTTCTGATTTATGATTTGTCCTATAAAGTATTTAAATAAACGACGGTTTTTACTAATACCGACGTTATTATAAAATATAACGACGGGAAGATATTACCGACGTTTTAATTTAACTACCACGTCAGTATTTTCTTAAAAACGTCGTTTTAATTTAACTACCACGTCGTTTGCGTTTTATTTAAGAACGTTTTAATTTTTTCTGCTCAATTTTTTGTCATACGACGTTTTTTACTCTTACCGACGTTATAACGTTACACAACGACGGTTAGGTTTTACCGCCGTTTTAAACAAAATATAACGTCTTGGTTTAAAAAACTCCGTCGTTTTGACTGATTTACCACGACGGTTACTATTTGTATTTAAATTTTTTGTTTTGTCATTAACACCCTTTGTTTTCTTGTAACAGGTCAATTAAAATGTTTAACATTCATATAAATAAAAATTCACGTAAACAGCAGGCCATTTGGAAAAATCTACACGGCACTCCTGAACAACCAACAAGTGTAGAGTGTGGCTATTACGTGATGCGATTCATGAGAGATATAATTCATGATCCAGACCTAAATTTCGAGAAGAAGGTAAAACGCAACATTTTAGATATACTTTCTTTATTTTACTACGTCATATTTTTGTTTAACCGTCGTTTGTATCCTTATAACACGTCGGTTTTTTGGTTTATTTTGCAGTTTGACAAGAAAAAAGATAAACTTCAGTATAAACAAGAGGATATTGACGAAGTTAGGCATGAATGGGCAGAATTCGTGAACAAGCAATTACCGAAGGATAATTGATGTAGATAAATATTTATGAACAATGTTCAGGTTTAATTTAGTTTATTTAAAATGTACATAAATATTTAAAATTTGTTTAGTTCCCAAACACCGACGTCTGATTCTAATTTACACGTCTCATACGTGTACACAATGGTCGTCTTGCAGTAAATGGAAATATAACATCGACGGTAATTCTTAAAAACGACGTGTAATAGTCAAAACAACGACGGTTTATAATTAATTCATCCTGCATAAATGAATTTGTACTCATATACTACGTCCGTTAGTATAACCTTATCGACGTCTAAATAATATACAAAGGCGGATATTTCTAAATATCCGCCTTTGTATAAATAAACAACGTCAGTTATATACAACAAAATGACGTGTAATAGACATAACAACGACGGTATATAATTAATTCATCCTGTATAAATGAATTTGTATTCATATACTACGTCGGTTAGTATAACCTTAACGACGTTATAATAATATACAAAGGCGGATATTATTAAATATCCGCCTTTATATATTTAAACAACGTCCGTTACATACACTAAAATGACGTTTAATACTATAACAACGACGGTTTATAATTAATTCATCCTGTGTATATTCTTAAATATAGTTTCAACGTCGGTTTATTATGTTTAAAGTCGTTGTAAAGGGATACAACGTCGGCTAAGTCATTTTTAATTTAATTGTTATTGACTTTTATATTTTATTTAAATCCATATTAAATTCATAACTATATCCAAAAATTATACTGAAAACTACCAAGCATTGGAATATTGTCTCTATCCTAAAGCTTTAAAAAATATAATTTTGGAAATATTTTTTTATTGTATTTAATTACTAATATTAATAATATATTCAAAACAAAATCCGAAAAATATATCGGCAAATTCTATGCACTGATTGAGACAATATCCTTGCCCGTTAAGGCCTGAAAAATGTAATTTTAGTTTTCAAAGTTCAAATGATAACAAAATTCAAACAAATTTAGAGACAAAGCATTGTACTCCTTATACTTTACATAACATAACCCTAAGGTTTATGTGATCCATTGGTGCCCATAAATTCAAAATTATGAAATCCATATTTTAGCCTACTATTGTAGAAGGCAATGTTGTAAGGAATCCATAGCAATTTTCGGTTCATTTTTCTCGTACTTTTGTCTTTTTAAAAATTATTTTAAAATTTAGGGTTTAGGGTTTAGGGTTTAGGGTTTAGGGTTTTTTGAAACGACGCCGGTTTTCTCCCGCCGTTTTTGGTCAACTACATTAACAAAGACTAATTGAATTCGGTTGACGACGTCAGTTATAAAATAGCGACGTCTTTAGTGTTTACAACGTCGGAAATTTATTATAACCACCGTTGTAATTAATTATTAGACGTCATTATAAGTGTTGACCGTCGTGGTTGAAAAACGCGGTACTTAAAAATTTTTGACCGCGACCTAAAATTTTCAAAATTTCCCTTTAACCCTCAAATAGTTCATTCTCTCTCTTCAACATAAATTTGTCTGAAAGTTTTCGTTCTCCAAGCTCTCTCTCAATATCCATGTAAGTACAACTCTAGTCCCAAGATCACTCTCAAAGCATTTGTTATATTCTCTCAGCTCTGTCTCAAGCTTTTGTTATATTCTCTCAGCTCTCTCTCAAAGCATTGGGTATACGTAGATTCTCCAAGATCACTCTCAAAGCATTTGGTACGTAGATTCTCCAAGCTCTCTCTCAAAGCATTGGGTACGTAGATTCTCCAAGCTCTCTCTGAAGCAGTTGTTATATTCTCGCAGCTCTCTCTCAATATCCATGTAAGTACAACCCTAATCTCTTCTTAAATCCATAAATGTTTTCGTTGGTAGCTATATTAGGGTTTTGGTGTTTGCAATCTTGTAATAATTGCTCTCTGTTTGGGTTCTTTTATGTTTGTTTGGCCATGGGTTCTTGGAAAAGGAATGGGGATGGGAGATTTAAGCTGTTTTTTTTTTAACTACGACGACGGTTGAAGGATCAAACCGTCGTCCAAATGTTTATTATACGTCGGTTGTTCATTTACTCCAGTCGTCTGCGTTTTAAGCCGCAACTGGTAGCCTAAAGACGACTGTTTCTCCATTAAACGTCGTCTTTAGGCTACCAGAACACCGTTCAAATTTCTGGGTTTGGGTATCTTAATGACGACGGTGACTATAGATGCCGTCGTCGGAATGTATATTAAACGACGATTATTTTTATAAACCGTCGTCTTTTCCATGTTTTATATTTAATTTTCATTTTGTTCTCTGCTATTTGAATGAGGTAGTGTTTCATTGCTGGTCTTTCCACTTTAATATATATATATTTATATGAATTTGATAGAGTGTGAGATGGATAAGTCATGGATGCATGCGGATAGAAGATCGAAGGCATATGAGTTAGGGGTGGAAGGAATTTTGAATTTTGCGTTACAAAATCTTGGAAATACAACTGAGATTCGTTGTCCATGTGTTAAATGTGGGAATATTCGATTGTTTGGGGTTGGAATTATAAGGGAACACTTATACTTTAATGGAATTGACCAAAGCTATAAGATTTGGAGATGGCACGGAGAACCTTGGGAATGGACTACCAATGCTAGTAGAAATGTGGAAGAAGATGAGCAAAGTAGGTTTAGTTATGTTTCTGAAGAATTAGGGATGGATGATAATGATTTTGCCAATATTGGATCTGATCCTTATGAGTTTGCCAATGTGATTGGGGATGGCGATGAACCCTTGTACCCTGGTTGCAGTAAGTACACGAAGTTGTCGGCTTTGGTGAAGTTATATAATTTGAAAGCAAAACATGGGATGAGTGATGTTTGCTTTACAGAATTATTGATACTTCAAGGAGAATTTCTTCCAGAAGGAAATACACTACCTTCCTCTATGTACGAGGCAAAAAAGACTTTGTCTGCTTTAGGGATGAGTTATGAGAAAATCCACGCATGTTCCAATGACTGCATTTTGTATCGGAAGGAGTATGAGAATGCAACTAATTGTCCTACTTGTGGTATCTCAAGGTGGAAGGAAACCAAGGATGGGTTCTTGAAAGAGGGTGTGGCAGCGAAGGTGGTGTGGTATTTTCCTCCAATTCCAAGGTTTAAAAGGATGTTTCAATCACATAAGACAGCTAAGAGTTTGACTTGGCATGCTGCAAGAAAATCAGTTGACGGTTATATGTCTCATCCAGCTGATTCCCCGTCTTGGAAACTTGTTGATGAAAAATGGCCCGACTTTGGTAATGAGCCAAGAAACTTGAGATTGGCTCTCTCATCTGATGGATTCAATCCCCACAGTTCTTTAAGTAGCAGATACAGTTGTTGGCCAGTTATGTTAGTTACATATAATCTCCCACCATGGCTATGCATGAAGCGGAAGTTCATGATGTTGACTATACTGATTTCCGGTCCTAAACAGCCCGGAAATGATATAGACGTCTACTTAGAGCCTTTGATTGATGATTTGAAATCTCTGTGGGATGGGATTAGAGGAGTGTATGATGCCCACATAGGAGAATACTTTACACTCAGAGCTGCATTACTGTGGACAATTAATGATTTTCCCGCTTATGGAAACTTATCTGGTTGTGTTGTTAAAGGATATAAAGCTTGTCCAATATGCGGCGATGATACACCTAGTCACAGGTTGAAAAATGGCCACAAAATTTGTTACATTGGGCATAGAAAGTGGTTACCAATCAATCATCCATATAGGAGGCAACGTGCAGCTTTTAATGGGAAACCTGAATATGGCATGCCCCCTGAGCCATTAACAGGAGAAGAAGTGCTGCATATGGTTGAAGATATTAATTACATATGGGGCTCGAAAAATGGGGGAAGTGTTGGTGAGAATGATGGTGACAGAGTTTGTTGGAAGAAGAAATCAAAATTCTTTGATCTCGAGTATTGGAAATACCTCCCTGTGAGGCATGCCTTAGATGTTATGCACATTGAGAAGAATGTTTGCGATAGTATCATTGGTACATTGCTAGAGATCCCTGGAAAAAATAAAGATGGGATTGCTGCTCGGTTAGACTTATTGAACATGGGGGTAAAAATTGATTTGCAACCCGAGTATGGAGAAAGACGTACTCGCTTGCCTCCAGGGCCTTGGAATTTGTCAAGAGCAGAGAAGAGAGCGGTTTGCAATTCTTTTTATGGTATGAAGGTTCCTGAAGGTTATTCTTCAAATATAAAAAATCTTGTATCTTTAAAAGATTCAAGACTTCTTGGCCTTAAATCTCATGATTGTCATACCTTGATGCAACAATTGCTCCCTGTGGCAATTCGTTCTGTTTTGGAGAAGCCTGCAAGGTATGCAATAACTCGATTGTGCTTCTTCTTCAATGCTTTATGTGCAAAGACGGTAGATGTTTCCAAGCTAGATAAGTTGGAAGAAGATGTAGTAGTTACTTTATGTTTGCTTGAGAAGTACTTTCCCCCTTCATTCTTTGATATCATGGTTCATCTAGTAGTACATCTTGTCAGAGAAGTTCGTCTATGTGGGCCAGTATATTTTAGATGGATGTATCCGTTTGAAAGATATATGAAAGTGCTAAAGGGGTATGTTCAGAATCGTACTCGTCCCGAAGGTTGCATTGCTGAGCGGTATATAGCTGAAGAAGCTGTAGAGTTTTGTACCGAGCATTTATCTGATGTTAGTACAGTTGGAGTGCCTTCAAGCCAGAATATGGGAGTTTCAAAGCCATTATCAGGTTGCACAGTGAGCTTAGTTGATATGGACTTGTTGAACCAGGCACATCTATATGTCTTGGAGAATACGGAGGAAGTCCTACCTTATATCGAGTACGTATGAGTTTAATTTTTCATATATATGTAGCCATGTTAAATATTATTACTCCTTATATTTATCTTATATATAAGGGACCGTAATGCGTGTTTTTTTCGTGTCAATTGTAGGGAACATATGATCCACATCAAGACCACTTATCCGAAATTTAGAAAGAGAACAAAGTGGCTACAAGATAAGCACAATAGCACTTTCATTCAATGGCTACGTGTTAAGGTATATATGTTATTGAATGACATATTCAATTTATTATTTTAATTTTCTTTCTTTCTATATATATGTTAGATTGAATTAATATATATGTTTAATTTGTAGGTTCAAAGTGAATTTAATGGGGAAGATTATAATGGCATATCAGAAAATTTGAGATGGTTAGCAGCTGGTCCAAGCATGGTAGTGCCATCATATAGGAGCTATCTTATTAATGGTGTCAAATTTAGCACCAAGGCACAAGATGATGTGCGAACTGTCCAAAATAGTGGAGTTTATTTACTTGCACATACTATGCAAGTTGCTAGTGCCAAGGATAAAAACCCTATTGTCTCCAATATGGGTTTTTATGGGGTTATTCAAGAAATTTGGGATCTTGACTACCAAAAGTTTAGAATCCCAGTCCTGAGGTGTGATTGGATAGATAACACTTCGAGCCTTGTAGTCGACGAACTTGGATTTACCCTTGTAGATCTGAGTAAAATTGGACATAGGAATGACCAATTTGTTATGGCTTCTCAAGTCAAACAAGTATTTTATGTTGACGACCCAATGCATCGTGGTTGGTCGGTAGTGTTATCAATGCCTAATAGAGAATATAATGATGTTATTGGTGATGATGTGCTAGGTGATATTAGAATTGAGTGTGAGCCATTTTCTAGAGGGATACCAAATGTTGACACATTTGATGACCTAGTGGGTGAGTTTGGGAGTGAGAACATTAGAGATGGGTGTGAAGATATATGGATTGATTGATTGTTGTAATGTATGACATTAGTTATGCAGTTAATTGTATGACATTAATTCATAGCTCTGTATATCATTTTAATTCCGATCACATTTTCATTCTGCAAGCTTTGGGCACAACGAATCAAAAATTAAAAAATAATCGGTTAAAGCTGAAAATACGACGGTCAAGTTACAAATATCGCAAAATGAGACGTCTTAAAAACAACCAACGTCGGGTTTTCACAACCGACGTGGAATGACAACGCAAAAATGCAATAAATACCGCCATTTTAAAAAGAACACACGTCGGTTAATTATAATTCATTTCAACCGTCGTCTATTATAGTTGAAGGTCTCTTTTTATGCGTTTATGTACCAAATCGACGTCGGTTTTAGTTTTTTTGTGACGTGTAATATATTAACCACGTCGTTTTTTTGTGTTCAAGCCGTCAAAATCATTTTCAACGTCTGTGGTGATATAAAGGGTCGTGGTTATTGTTGTTTTTACGTCTGTTCAAGTAAATATATGTCATGTTATATGTTTAAGACGTCAGTTTTTTCATTTAGTGAACGTAGTATTTATTAACCACGGCGGTTTCAAAGTTTTAAACGTCGGTTTTGTTTAATTTCGAGACGTTGATAAAACTATTTACGTCGGTTTAATAGTTGTTTTTGACATTTAAAATTATTTAAACGTCTGTGTTTTAATAAAACCGTCGTCTATTATAGTCGAAAGGTCTCTTTTTTATGCGTTTATGTACCAAATCGACGTCGGTTTTAGTTCTTTTGTGACGTGTACTATATTAACCACGTCGTTTTTTTTGTGTTCAAGCCGTCAAAATCATTTTCAACGTCTGTGGTCATATAAAGGGTCGTGGTTATTGTTGTTTTTACGTCTGTTGCTTGCTAAACCCAAGTGCAGGTGTCGCGCAATAGTAAATCTCGTAAGTCGAGTATCGTATCCACAGAGAGCGGTGTTAAAGAGCACAAAATACGTAAAATTACTGCAACAAGAAGAATATGATTAAAAGATCAGAAGGAAGTTCAATAATAATAAAACACTAAGACGTCGGGGTTCTACCTTCAGAATACATATGTAATCCCATTAGTTTGATTCTCACCATGATTGTTCACAATTAAAACCCAATTCAATTTCGTTTAGAAAGAATTTCAAGCATAAACTGTACCTACAGCAACAATCTATCAAGAAATAATTTCAATGAAATCAAAGCAATCTACTAATTTTTCTCAAATCTCAAAAGCATGGATGGTTTTACTAAACTATAGGAAAAGCATGACTGAACCTATGAATAAGATTATCAAGCACCCATCAATCGATCAAAGAGAAAAACTAAAATTAAATTGAACAAATCCATAAATAAGAATTTAACATTAAAGCTCCATTCGAATCAAACTAACGAAATCACATAGTATCTCAAAGGCTTTCCCCCTAGCCTTAGCCAGGGAGTTAGTTCTCCATAACAAAGAAAAATAACTCTAGAAAAATAAAGTGTTTTGGGCCAAAAAGCAGAATCCCTGAGACAGAGCAAGTAGCACCCTTTTATATCAGTCAAACCCTAACCCCCTAGGATTTATTTTCCTCCTTGAATTTAACTTCTCCACAGTCCTATGCATGCACGTCAGCTTCTTGTTTTGATAAGTCATGGCCTCCTATTTAGCACGTGATGAGTCTCCAACCAATTGGCTTAGTTTTCTCTTTTATTTCATCTTTTGTACACTCCAGCAAGCTGCCCGCATAATTCCAGTTTATTTGCCTACATAAAACTAGCCAATGTCAATGCAAAATAATATTAAACTTTATTTGACAAATTAAAGTATAGTAGACCAAAATGAATAAATTAGTAAATAAATAAGCTCTAAGGGTATATTTTAGGGACATAAACAATGAACTTTTCAACTGTTATCACACCCCCCAACTAGCTTATTGCTAGAGCCTAGCAATTCAAGCGTCTCAAAGAAAAAGAAAAGAAAAGAAAGCCACTTTCGCAGGGAACTCGATTGCATTGAGCGTATGCAACAAGCCTTTAAACCTCAAAGTTACCCAGAGAGGACGAGTTGTAGTCTCGTGAGGGTTTCCAGGGATGGTACCCACAAACATCGAAGTATGAGGTTAAAACAATTTGCTCAGTCAAAACTTTGAAATAAATCCAACACCCAACTGTCATCAACAAAAATAACACCTCACAAAGCTTCGATTTTCAACTCATGAACAATGTTAAAAGAGAGAACACTTATCCAAAATTCCAAGTTTATCCCAACTCAAGATCCAAATCATTTATAACAAGTTAATAAACCTTTCACAAATTTCCTTTGGTGTAGAGTGAACTAACACAATCATGTGACATAAGCTAAATTCCAATCATACCAACACCTCCTTATAACAAGAATTTTCAGACTCTCTTACCTAAAACAAACCAAGTTTTTTTTTTTTTTTTTTTTTTTTTTTTTTTTTTTTTGCTTGCGGACTGTGCAATGTCTAACTCCATTAAGCTTTCTAATTTACCCATGTAGCGAGCGTTAGGCCAATGACTCTCAAATCCAAAGGCTTTAAGGCATTAGGTGAAAAGACACCCCTATGAGCTTAATAACTCAGGTTAAAAAGGCTACGAAGCTAAACTAGTCACAAAATATCTCACACCAAAACTCCACCGTTTGACGCGAACACTCACTGCTGATTAGGCAAGAGGCCCGGTTACTAAGTAAAATCTTGGATAGAACAATATACATTTTTTTATTTTTTTTATTTTTAATAAACCAAAGTTAGTCAAGAGTAAGTTCATCCAACAACACTTGAACAAAAAGATTGAATATAACTGGTTTCTAAGCTTACTCCCCATAAAAAGTGTTAGTGTGCTTGTGCAAATTTCAAAGTGTAACTCATGAATTATCCACTAACCGGAAATAAATTAAAAAGACTCAAAATCAGGATACTTATCATATTGCTCGTGTGTTCTCAATCTTAAGATCACTCATGTATATCAAATCAACATGTAAGTTTAGTGCTTTCAAATTTACGACAGTAGGTATACGGATTGAGAAGATAATGTAAAGTTAAAAACATCACAAATGTCTAACCTCATAAAGAAAAATATATAAATAAAAAAAACGAAATGAAAAAAATAAAAATAAATATAAATATATATATATATAAAAAGGAATTCTAACAGGTTGCGAAAAATATTAAAGAGACACATCTATCAAATCTATCCCCCCCAACTGGAAATTGACATTGTCCTCAATGTGAATAGGAAAAATAGAAAAAAGGCTCATAAAAGACAAGGGTGAGGAAGGAATGCACCTGGAATGTCCAAAAGATGTCCAAAAGATTTCCTGCAACAAGTGAGTGTACAAAACAAAAAATTAAAATTAAAATAAAAAAACAAGATAAAGAAAGCAAAGGGTTAGACAGTAGAAAGTGTAGAGGATCAATCCTCATAAACAGGAGTCTCCAAAGGGATGGTCTCGTCCTGCAAAACAATATTTTCCAAGAATGGCTTAAGGCGTTGACCATTAACTTTAAAAACATCACCATTTATGGGGTTCTCAATCTCCACAGCTCCAAAAGGAAAAACTCTTTTCACCACAAAGGGACCTGTCCATCGAGAACGAAGCTTGCCAGGAAATAGATGCAATCGTGAATTGTACAAAAGAACTTTATGTGAAGGCTCAAAAGTTTTTCTCAGAATATGTTTATCATGAAAAACTTTCATTCGATCCTTGTAAATTTTTGAATTTTCATATGCATCATTTCGAATTTCTGCCAACTCATTTAATTGAAGCTTTCGAAGTGAACTGGCATCATCCATATTAAAATTAAACATCCGTATAGCCCAATAAGCTTTATGTTCCAATTCCACAGGCAAGTGACAAGCTTTCCCAAAGATTAATCTATAGGGAGACATACCAAGCGGGGTTTTAAAAGCAGTACGATATGCCCAAAGCGCATCGGTTAGTCGGAGAGACCAATCTTTGCGATTTGGGTTTACTGTTTTCTCCAAAATTTGTTTTAATTCCCTATTAGCAAGTTCAACTTGGCCACTTGTTTGTGGATGATAGGGGGTAGCGACTTTGTGAGTTATACCATATTTTTTCATTAAAGCCTCAAAAGGTTTATTGCAAAAATGCTTTCCCCCATCGCTGATAATGGCTCGAGGTGTTCCAAATCTGGAGAAAATATTTTCTTTCAAAAACCGTAAAACTGTTTTATGATCATTAAGTCGACAAGGAACAGCCTCGACCCATTTTGAAACATAATCAACACCTACCAAAATATATAGATACCCAAAAGATGCAGGGAACGGACCCATAAAATCAATGCCCCAACAATCAAATATTTCAATCACTAAAATGGGGTTTAAAGGCATCATATTTCTACGAGTTATGGACCCCAATTTTTGACAACGTTCACAGGTCTGACAAAAAATATTAGTATCCTTAAAAAGAGAAGGCCAATAAAATCCACATTGCAAAATTTTTGCAGCAGTTTTGTTTACAGAAAAATGACCACCACATGCTCCATTGTGACAAAAAGAAATTACGGCATGAATTTCATGATTAGGCACACATCTACGAATAATTTGATCAGGGCAATACTTAAACAGATATGGATCATCCCAAAAGAAATTGCGTACCTCAACCAAAAACTTTTTCCGATCTCGCGCATTCCAATGAGGTGGAATTTGACCTGTAGCAAGAAAATTAACTATATCAGCAAACCAAGGTAATTCAGAAAGAGCAAAAAGTTGCTCATCAGGGAAAGAATCATTAATTGGTGTATTTTCAAAAGATTCATCAAAAACCAATCGGGATAAATGATCAGCCACAACGTTTTCTACTCCCTTTTTGTCCTTAATGGTGATGTCAAATTCTTGAAGTAACAAGATCCACCTAATTAATCGAGCCTTAGCATCCTTCTTGGTGAGAAGATACTTTAAAGCAGCATGGTCAGTGAACACAACAATAGGGGATCCAACCAGATAAGCACGAAATTTATCCAAAGCAAATACCACTGCAAGAAGTTCTTTTTCAGTTGTAGAATAATTCATTTGAGCACTATTCAAAGACCTACTTGCATAGTGAATGACATAAGGTTTTTTATCCTTTCTTTGTCCCAAAACAGCCCCAATAGCATAATCACTAGCGTCACACATAATTTCAAAAGGTAAATTCCAATCAGGTGGTTGCATGATAGGAGCAGATGTCAACATTCCAATTAATTTATCAAAAGCAACTTGGCAAGCATCAGTCCACTCAAAAGAAGAATCTTTTTGTAGGAGATTACACAATGGTCTAGATATAACACTAAAATTCTTGATAAATCTCCTATAAAAGCCAGCATGTCCTAAAAAGGATCTAACATCTTTTATGGTTTTTGGAATAGGCAATTTAGAAATTAATTCAATTTTTGCTTTATCCACTTCAATGCCTTTAGAAGAAACAATATGACCCAGGACAATTCCAGAAGGAACCATGAAATGACATTTTTCCCAATTCAAAACAAGATTTTTCTCTTGACATCTAACCAAAACTTTTTTCAAATTACTCAAACAATCATCAAAAGAATCACCAAAGACAGAGATATCATCCATAAAAACCTCAAGAAATTTCTCCACCATATCACTAAAAATACTAATCATGCATCTTTGAAAAGTAGCAGGAGCATTACATAATCCAAACGGCATTCGACGAAAAGCAAAAGTACCAAAAGGACATGTAAAAGTGGTTTTCTCTTGATCTTCAATGGCAATTCCAATTTGATAATAACCAGAGTATCCATCTAAAAAACAATAAAATTCATGACCAGCAACCCTTTCTAAGATTTGATCAATAAAAGGCAAAGGAAAATGGTCTTTTCTCGTGGCAGAATTAAGTTTCCTATAGTCAATACACATGCGCCAACTAGAAACAATTCTAGTAGGAACCAATTCATTTTTATCATTTTTAACTACAGTTATGCCAGATTTCTTGGGGACAACTTGAGTAGGACTGACCCACTCACTATCAGAAATTGGGTAGATAATACCCGCATCCCATAGTTTCAAAACCTCAGTTTTAACTACTTCTGTCATGCTTGGATTTAATCTACGTTGTGCATCCCTTGATGGTTTAGCACCCCCCTCTAAAAATATTTTATGAGTACAAACAAGAGGGCTAATTCCTTTGATATCAGCAAGTGTCCAACCAATGGCAGATTTATGAGCATTTAAAACATTAAGTAGCTTACCCTCCTGTGAAGAGTTTAATTCAGAAGATATTACCACTGGAAAAGTATCATTAGGTCCTAAGAATGCATGCTTCAGACCTGCTGGTAGAGGTTTTAACTCTAATTTAGGCACCTCCACATTAGATGGCTTCGGTGGGACTTGAGGTGGCAACGTTTCAAATGTGGGTGGCCATTGTTTAATGTTTTGCACCTGCAAAGAGTCAAAACATGAAAGAATCTCAGCAACTTCAGGGTTGAATTCATCTTCATCAATATTAGAATTCACTAAAAAATTCTCCAAAGAATCAGGCATGCTGTTTTTCACAAAATGATCATGGGCAAGAGATGAAATCAAATTCACGACTTCAGATTCCTCATCTTCGTATGGCTGCCTAAACACATTGAATATATTAACTTCCATGGTCATATTCCCAAAATTAAGTTTCATCACCCCACTCCTGCAACTAATGTTAGCATCACATGTAGCCAAGAAAGGTCGACCTAAAATCACAGGAATTTGGTTATCAGAATTTAAAACAGGTTCAGTGTCCAAAACAATAAAATCAACGGGATAATAAAATTTGTCCACTTGGACCAACACATCCTCAATAATCCCTCGGGGTGTCTTAATGGAACGATCGGCCAGTTGCAATTTCACCATTGTAGACTTAAGCTCTCCCAGACCTAGCTGCAAGTAAACTGAATAAGGCAGTAAATTGACACTGGCCCCTAAATCAAGTAAAGCACGATCAATAAAATGTTCTCCAATTACACATGAAAGAGTAGGACTCCCTGGGTCCTTATATTTTGGAGGTATTTTGTTTTGCAACACCGAACTGACATGAGCAGCTAAAAATGCAGTTTTCTTGACATTATGCTTTCTCTTATACGTGCACATATCTTTCAAAAATTTAGCATAAGCAGGAACCTGTTTAATTGCATCTAACAATGGAATATTAATTTTAACCTGTTTAAAAAGATCCAAAATTTCAAAGTTTTGACCAATTTTTCTTTGGGGAAGCAAAGCTTTGGGAAAAGGTGCAGGCACATGATAGTGTTTAGCAATTTCACTTTCTTTGGACTTGTCAAGTTCGTTATTACTCTTAGATTTTTCAACCTCTTTAGATGGAGGTGTAGTATCAATTTTCTTTCCATTTCTAAGAGAAATAACAGACTCTGCATGTTCGTATCCAATTTCACATGAATTAACACCTTTAGGATTTGCTTCAGTGTTGGAAGGAAAAGTCCCTTTTTCATTAACAGCCAAAGAATTAGTTAATTTGGAAATATGACTCTTAATTTCTTTATTTTCCTCAAACAGTTTATTAAACATTGAATCATACCTTTGACTTTGCTTTTGGTTCTCCTGTATGAAAGCTTGAAGAGTATCTCCCAATGATGGTTTAGGATTAAATGAATTTGGAGCAGAAGATTGTTGGTTAGGGAAACTTACCTGAGGGTGGGACTCATTATTCCTCCAACGGAAATTAGGATGATTTCTTGTTGCTGGATTGTAGGTCTCAGAAAAAGGAGAATATGCCTTTTGATAATTTCCTATGACTGCACATCGTTCTTCATAAGCTCCTTTCATCTCCTGTAATAGATGACAATTTTTAGTGCAGTGACCAATCTCATAACAAACATCACAACTCTGATTAATATCAGTGGAATAAACATGTTGAGGTGCATTAGATTTTTCGATTTTTAAAGCAGCTACCTCTTTGGCCAAATTCTCATATTTTAATTTCAAATTGTCTTCCTCTTTTAATTGAAAAATTCCTTTACTAACTGAAGAGGAAGCAGACTTAGAGCGATCAGTACTTTCAAATGGACTAGGAGTGGTCCACTGATTAGATTTTTCAGCAATTTCATCAAGAAAATTTAAGGCCTCATCAGGATCTTTTTGCATAAATTCACCATTACACATAGACTCAATAAATTGCTTATCTTGAGGAAGAAGTCCATCATAAAAGTGACTAGCAATTCGCCAATTCTCAAAACCATGATGTGGACAAAGACTCAAAAGTTCTTTAAATCGTTCCCATGTTTGATACAATGTTTCACTTTCTTTTTGAGCAAAATTTGAGATTCTTTTCTTCAAAGCAATTGTCTTATGATTTGGAAAATATTTCTGAAAAAATGCATGAGTCATATCTTTCCAAGAAGTTATAGACCCAACCCTCAACGAATATAACCAACTTTTTGCTTTTTCTTTCAAAGAGAATGGAAAGAATTTTAATTTTATGATCTCAATTCTAGCATGTTGGTTATAAAACGTGCTTACAGCATCTTCAAATTCTCTAACATGCACATATGGATCTTCCCTATCCATCCCATGAAAAATAGGAAGGAGTTGAATCATGCCAGGTTTAAAATCATAGTTGGGCATGTTAGCTGGAAAAACAATGCATGAAGGAGATGCAGTACGGCTAGGGTGCAAATAATCATTTAATGTTCTAACTGGAGGATTTTCACCTTGATTAACTTGATCACCCATGGTTTCAGATTCACTAGAGGTATCAAAAAGATTTCCAAACAAAGTTTCTGATTTAGGTTTTTTAGCAAATCTTCCTAAATGATCTCTATATCGCATGTAAATTCAAACAAAAATAAGTAAATAAAAAAAAGGAAAGAGTGTACCGAATGTAAAGAAAATCTTGTGCTCTTCGTAAAGCCACTCCCCGGCAACGGCGCCAAAAATTGCTTGCTAAACCCAAGTGCAGGTGTCGCGCAATAGTAAATCTCGTAAGTCGAGTATCGTATCCACAGAGAGCGGTGTTAAAGAGCACAAAATACGTAAAATTACTGCAACAAGAAGAATATGATTAAAAGATCAGAAGGAAGTTCAATAATAATAAAACACTAAGACGTCGGGGTTCTACCTTCAGAATACATATGTAATCCCATTAGTTTGATTCTCACCATGATTGTTCACAATTAAAACCCAATTCAATTTCGTTTAGAAAGAATTTCAAGCATAAACTGTACCTACAGCAACAATCTATCAAGAAATAATTTCAATGAAATCAAAGCAATCTACTAATTTTTCTCAAATCTCAAAAGCATGGATGGTTTTACTAAACTATAGGAAAAGCATGACTGAACCTATGAATAAGATTATCAAGCACCCATCAATCGATCAAAGAGAAAAACTAAAATTAAATTGAACAAATCCATAAATAAGAATTTAACATTAAAGCTCCATTCGAATCAAACTAACGAAATCACATAGTATCTCAAAGGCTTTCCCCCTAGCCTTAGCCAGGGAGTTAGTTCTCCATAACAAAGAAAAATAACTCTAGAAAAATAAAGTGTTTTGGGCCAAAAAGCAGAATCCCTGAGACAGAGCAAGTAGCACCTTTTATATCAGTCAAACCCTAACCCCCTAGGATTTATTTTCCTCCTTGAATTTAACTTCTCCACAGTCCTATGCATGCACGTCAGCTTCTTGTTTTGATAAGTCATGGCCTCCTATTTAGCACGTGATGAGTCTCCAACCAATTGGCTTAGTTTTCTCTTTTATTTCATCTTTTGTACACTCCAGCAAGCTGCCCGCATAATTCCAGTTTATTTGCCTACATAAAACTAGCCAATGTCAATGCAAAATAATATTAAACTTTATTTGACAAATTAAAGTATAGTAGACCAAAATGAATAAATTAGTAAATAAATAAGCTCTAAGGGTATATTTTAGGGACATAAACAATGAACTTTTCAACTGTTATCACTCAAGTAAATATATGCCATGTTATATGTTTAAGACGTCAGTTTTTTCATTTAGTGAACGTAGTATTTATTAAATACGGCGCTTTCTAAGTTTTCCACGTCGGTTTTATTTAATTTAGAGACGTTGATAAAACTATTTACGTCGGTTTTATAGTTGTTTTTGACATTTAAAATTATTTAAACGTCTGTGTTTTAATACAACCGTCGTCTATTATAGTCGAAAGGTCTCTTTTTTATGCGTAAATGTACCAAATCGACGTCGGTTTTAGTTCTTTTGTGACGTGTACTATATTAACCACGTCGTTTTTTTTGTGTTCAAGCCGTCAAAATCATTTTCAACGTCTGTGGTGATATAAAGGGTCGTGGTTATTGTTGTTTTTACGTCTGTTTAAGTAAATATATGCCATGTTATATGTTTAAGACGTCAGTTTTTTCATTAGTGAACGTAGTATTTATTAACCAAGACGGTTTCTAAGTTTTACACGTCGGTTTTTGTGTATTTAGAGACGTTGATAATCATATTTACGTCGGTGTTGTAGTTGTTTTTGACATTTAACATTATTTCAACGTCTGTGTTTTACTAAAACCGTCGTCTATTATAGTCGAAAGGGCCCTTTTTAAGCTTTTATGTATGAAATCTACGTCGGTTTTAGTATTTTACTGACGTGTACTATATTAACTACGTCGGTTATTTGCCGTCGTTATTTCATGTATGAAAAGACGGCGGTGGATTTCTCGTCGGTTGTAAACCATGATACACGACGGTGGATTACCGTCGTCTATTTCGTTTTTTGTAGTAGTGGATTGCCACCAATGAGAGGGGAGTACCTGCAAGAAAACACTCTGACGCTCAAGTCAGTGTTCGTTCAGGAATATTGTGTATAATCAGAATAATCTCATACCTCTCCCCCCTTATGCTGGGGATTAGTTAGCCTTTTATAGGCATTGAACCCTTGGACTCCAAGTCCCATATCCCTTATTTATCTCCATGCTCAATGGTAGTGGATATCATGTTATTTAATTCCCTCAACTCCCTAAATTTAGGGTTCATGGGAAGTGGCTTGTTACTTGGACCTTAATTTTTGCTCCCACATATGCCCCCTTTTCTCTCTCTAGACACGTGTCTCGGGTGTAGAGAGAGAAAATATTCTTTGTGGGAATTCACTGTGTGTAGAATTTTGTGAGTTGACTTGTACGATCTTCGATCACAAGCATGTGAAGTTTCGTGAGTAGGGTTTTCAACCATAAGTATGATCTTCAATCATATATTCGACTTTCAACAACGAGCATGGTCTTCGACCATGATTTTGAATTATGCCTTCATCCAAGTTTTGTCTTCGACATGAATTTTGCCTTCGGCCAAGTTTTGTCTTCGACATGAATTTTGCATTCAGCCATGTTGTCTTCGACATGAATTTAGCCTTCGCCAAGAGCGGTCTTCGACCATAAGTTGAGTACTGGCATGCCCCCATTAGTTTAGAGTGCACGCTTGCTAACTTCATAATTTGTCATATATCCTGAGTGGTGCAATGGTTGCCCCACCACACAAAGTTATTCAGCATATGTAGTCAAGAGGTGCATGCTGGCCTTCATGCGGTCATTTTTAATAGGCTGTCAGCCAATTCTAACCATACAAGAATATGAAGTTAATTTCATCAACAAAAATCAGTTTCAATGTACAGTAAAGTTTCACCATGTACGAATCAATACGTAGGCTTAGTAGTATCTAGATATTGAGCAGCAGATGACTAGATTCAAATTCATGCATTTTATAGAGCCATACATGCAACTGTTCTCATCTCCCAAATGCAAGAGGAATAAGTAAAATACCTTGGCATGTGTCAGATGTATATATAATCAATTTAAAAGCTTCTGATCATACGTCTTTGAGGCCATAGCTTCACCAACAATAAAAAAATTAGTTTGTAAAATCGCACTAGACATACCATAAGCTCATGAGTCGTAAGACCAGCATCATCATTCTTTATCACTCAAATGCTAATAGCTTCGCTATTGGCTTGTTGCAAATCACGCAATTCGTTGCTGAATTCCGACGACGGCAATGTTTGAGCCCAAAGGGCATTGTGCCAGTCACCTTCGCTGGCCTTGATAAATATGCATTTTGAACATTCTATATAAGAATCAATGACGTTAGTGCGGAAAAAACCATGTGCCAAGTAGTAATTTCAAAAGACATATATCATGTCCAAGCAAGCTCCAAGTGGACTATATAGCTGTGACTGATAAATAATTTCTTCTTTCACACATATAGATAAATTCAATAATAATGCTGCAAATAGGGATTTAAATTAGAGAGTATATGTCTTTCTTATTTTGAGTGCAGCTGTGACTGATACAGCCAAGTGATTTATATGTACAACATACCATCACATGTGACTCTCTTGGTTCTCTATTCATTGTAACAATCAGAAAAACCATTTTAGTCACAACTATGGGGAAGCTTAGATGTCCCCAGCACTTCACTGTGTGCCTTCACTTGCTCCAAATACACGAGGTGTATCAGGCAATGAATTATTGAATGTAATTAAATTTATAATACTCATGGCTATGATTGCCAAGAGAACAACAATAAAAATTCATTTTGTTACCATGGGAACATGCTTTTAATCAAATAAGTACGAAAATCAAACCATTGAAGTACGGGTACCATGTATTCCACAAATTCTTGCATAGAAGGGCATCACCCCTATTCATTCCATTTTTAGTCTCGGCCGGATCTTTTCGGTGTCGCACAATCATGTGCCAGCCTTGTTCATGTAGGATTTAACCCCCGCCCCCAATTCAGAGATTCATTGCACAAAGTTATGGCTTTTGCACAAGTGGAATATGACTGCATAGTTAAAATTTGAATACCAATTATCTGTATGAAACTTGAGAATTTTTTATAGAAAAGTTCTTTTGTAAATTCAACCCATTCTCATCTACATCACAACATACATAGGCTGTGATAAACTTTAGAAAGACATGAAGATATGCATTGATAAAAGATGTAAGCATGTTCCATGCTATAATTCGTGGATCCTGAAAATGACAATAGAAAACTTATCTATTTGCAGTTCGGCTCGTGCCCCCATAGAAATTGGTTTGTTGCCCAATTCCAAATTCATAATTCAGTGTTATGATTTCTTCAACTACATAATATGATTGCGTACTTAATGCTGCTAGGTCATGAAACTACCAAAAGCTTGGGTAGAAATTCTTCTCTATTTGGGGCAGTAATTCATGCCCCCATTTGTGCCCCTAATTCAATCAATTTGTTACAAACGGTTGCATACATCCCAATAAAAATTGGATACTAACCTCTGAAAAGTTGAAGGCTCATTTCACAAAAATTCTTTTGTGAGATTTTGGAGCCGTGCGTGATTGGTATAGCCCAATTCACATTATGTTATGCCAAGAAGATGCACTGTGATAAAAATTTATAGTTGTGAAATGATAAAAGAGTATAGAGATTCTTCTCTGTTGGGAGATTTAATTCATGCCCCCATTGTAGCTTCCAAGGCAAGAGTGTGTTAATGGCTTCTCCTTATGACTTTTTGTACCATTCCCACAGACGGCGCCAACTGTTGGAGCATGAAATTTCGGGTCCTCCAACAAATAATCTTGTGTTCCATGTTGAGAAGCCGGACACCATTTACGATTGCCACCAATGAGAGGGGAGTACCTGCAAGAAAACACTCCGACGCTCAAGTTAGTGTTCGTTCAGGAATATTGTGTATAATCAGAATAATCTCATACCTCTCCCCCCTTATGCTGGGGATTAGTTAACCTTTTATAGGCATTGAACCCTTGGACTCCAAGTCCCATATCCCTTATTTATCTCCATGCTCAATGGTAGTGGATATCATGTTATTTAATTCCCTCCACTCCCTAAATTTAGGGTTCATGGGAAGTGGCTTGTTACTTGGACCTTAATTTTTGCTCCCACACACTCCATCTACGGTGCCATGGAAACTACCCCTGTTTTCCCGTTGTGGTGGAACATACAGAACCTGTTGTCCTCTGACGTCGACGGGTTTTTCCAAGAGATGAGGAAGCTGCTGAAAGGGCTAAATGGTCAAGCTGCGGCGAACGGTTCTCTTCGGAAGTTCACGGTAGGGAACACAACCGCTCCCAATTTCCAACCAATATATGGACTTGCGCTGTGCACGCAGGATTTGGCCGAGCAGGCCTGCAGTGAATGCTTGGATGCTGCTATTGTGAGAGGAAGTAAGGTTGTAGAGTTCAGAACCCCAGCAGTACCGTTAGGTATGAAGTCAATCGCTTCTATGACCCTACAACTGTGGTGCCGTTGCCGTCATCCCCGCCGCCACTGTCTAGTCCTCTTCCACCATCAACCAGTACAGGAGGTACATATGCTTTGAACAAATAAAGTTGGCCTAATTAGAGCAATTGTCCATGAATTTGTACACGAGTTACATTTGATTCTCTCAATTCAAGTTTTTGTTGATGTATTCGTGTCGCATACAAGTTCAGGCACAATTGCTATAATTCACACTACAACAATTTTGGTCAAAGAGCACTACTACAAAAATTGAAATAGACGACGGTAATCCACCGTCGTGTATTTGGTTTTTCAACCGTCGTGAAATCGACCGACATCTTTTGATGTATAAAACCACGACGGTAAATCCCCGTCGTCTATTATATGCAAAGTCGACGCTTTTACTCAAAACCGTCGTCTATTTACATATAATAGACGACGGTTTTGAGTAAAAGCGTCATCTTTGCATATAATAGACGACGGTTTTTATTAAAGAACCGTCGTCTATTAAATCTAAAAATGACGCTTTGTTCCAAAAACCGTCATTTATTAATTGTAAAAATGACGTAGTGATTTTACATTTTAGGTTTTTTTTTTTTTTTTTTTTTTTTTATAATTTAAGTTTTCAATAGCTCTACAACGATTTTAACTAGAAAAACAACCATAATGCATTCTGAACAATAAATTCAGGTCCAAATCTTCTATTTAGTAAAAAAAAAAAATTATTTTATAAAACTTGAAGATCCAAAAGTAATTACATTGTTAACCAATCTTGATTCCTACTATATCCATACAAAATACCATCTCCATAGCATTAACCTATAATTACAAAATACCATATCCAAAGCATTAACCTATAGTTGTTGTATCTTCCACAATTTGTACTTGGTCTCCACATTCAGCTGTCATCTTGGTGTTCACTGGTGATGGAACAGTTCCTTAATATCCTATAGAAACCATGAGAAGATGTGAGTGAGTGGATAAATCATGAACATGAGATGTTTACATCTAGTGATGCTGACTGCATAAGAAATTATGCAACTTAAAGAAATGTTGGGGTTTGTCCCAGCACAAAGACTCTTGCAGAGCATAATAAAGCTTGTTAAAAGTTTAACTCTGGCCAGTGAACATGAATTAATTCAACTGTTTGCCATGTACATGTTTTTGTATTAAATCTCTTAAAAAATGAATAGATGTGTGCGACATGCAATAAAAACCATTTACAGAGTGTATATATTGCTCAGGTTTGCAAATCGTGGGAATTGGAAACCAGAGTTTGCTACGTCACTGATCATTCTGCAAAATAGACACAAAAAATTCATCACAAAAACAGAGCTGCTGATTTTTCTTTTTTCTTTTTCCTTTTTTTCTGAAAAAGTGGGTTAATGAAACAGAAGGGGACGGTGTACTTACAAATACTCAAGACGGGAGTAATTAAAAGTTCTGCAGGTAGACTCCCTTCAAAATTGTTTCCCAAAATTGACCTGTGAGCAGTGCAGAGTAATATTAAATTCAGATGTACATATCAACTTTGACAATTCATTTTGTTTTAACCTTATCACAAAAAAAGTTTAACTGTCAATGTCTCTATGAGATAACAAGCTACAGACATTAGCTAACAGCAACCTGCTGTAGTATGTCTGAACCAAACATTAGCTAACAGCAAGATCTAATTTAGCAAAATATACATGAACCTGGGCAAAATATTCAATGCATCTCATAATGCAAAATATACAGAAAGTGCTTCCAACATGCATATCCAATTTAATTGCCATTAGCTGTAATATTCACTGGCACACAAGAATGCATACCCTCTACGTTCCCCAGTAGATAAGTTAACATTATTCATGGCATCCCAAAGAATTTTCAGGGGCATCCAATGAGGAGGATACTTAAAACGTGCAACATCCAAAAATAAGCGCCATGTCATTTCCAGAATGATAGCCACCAATTGGTGAAAAATGACCAGTACCCATCTGCAATAAAAATTTGATTCTTACTAGTCAATACCTGATCAATTTTCAAAGAATTAGAGAGTGTGACAGAGGGAAATTTAAGCAAAATCCTTAAATGAGATAAACATCAGTATAGCAGTATAGTAATTCATAAGGCTGAGAATACCAAGCATATCTACAGCTAACTTAAAATAATGGTTCCACCAAAGAAAATGTAGAGTAGTATGGCAATTAATAATACCTGTTTGAGAGCTGCTCTATCATATGATGAGATCACATGACAATCATCAGAAGTAGAACATCTCAAGACACCTACTATGATGGAAAATCATGGATCAGAAAAGTTTACTACATTCAAGACATTTGCAAACCATGATGGAGTCAATAATGAGAGACAACACCTACTATAATGTGACAATGTGTTTATACTCTGTAAAGAATACCAATATTGTATCAGAATTTCAGGAGCAACAAAAGCTCAAATGCTGATGATTAGTAGCATATCGATTGAATATTAAGCATAAAACCCTAAACTAATTAGGTAATGACTAGTTAACACAGTTTGAGTATCAACAGTTCAAATCGTATCAACATGGACAATTTCAAAATCCATGTAAGCCTATCAACAGTTCAAATCAGAGAAACATAGATGTACCAGTTACATATGGGTACCTTGAAAAAATTATGAAAAAAAAAATTGAAATGTCATACAGAAAGCTAAATCCCCAAATTAAAATAAGAAAATCGAAAGTGTGAGAACAGAATACAGGGTTCTCCAAGAGGCTTCAAGAGTAGCCTAGGTTTAGCCTTCGATTCCATCAACTGCTCAAAAAATCACACATTCAAAATCAAAGTAACCAAAAAATAATATAGATGGTGGAAATCAGATAGAAAATTGAAACTTACACTCGTTCTTGTCTTCTAAGATTTGTCAATTTCCTTTGCCTCAAAATAAAAAATTAAATTAGAAGAAGGAGGAGGAGGAACTTACAGAGGCTGGAGAGTGGAGCAGCAGATCTGCGAGATAGAGAGAGAGAGAGAGTCATGACAGAGAACACAGACCAAGCCAAGAGAGATCGATTAGCACAGCCTCTTCAGATTCCTTAACAGATCTCTCCAAATCCGTGTCTTCAATTCTCAAAACGAATTTCCCTCCATTGGACCTGAGCCAACACAGATAATCATACTCATATTCCTCTGAAAACACAGATACCTTGTTGGATTCGTCACTCGCTGCTCGTCAAATCTCTGTACGAAGTAGTCGCCAAATTTACCTCTGACAGAATGGCTGTTGTAGTATTTGAGCCAAGAGAGGCGGATCGTGAATGGGAAGGTGGCGAAGCCAATATTGAAGGAGAGGTTCAACGAGATCCACAAGACGAAGAGCACGAAGGGCCGCGAATTTCAAAAGGAAGGAGGCTAGGGTTGGAGCTTCACAATTATCAGGAGCTTTATGACAGACTGAAAAGACGCGAACTCGAGAGGTTCGCGAATGGCCGCGAATTCACTTACGCGAAATTTTTATTAGCGCGTCTTGGAAAGACGACGGTGACTTCTTTCCGAATTTGAAAGACGACGGTACCCTTATTTCAACCGTCGTGTTATTAAAATCAACTAAGGTTTTAGGACTGCACAACGACGGTTGTTATAACACCAGTCGTTGTTTGTAATATTTTTTAAACCACGACAGTTTTTTCATTTTGCGTCGTGTATTTAATGTCGTTGTTTTACATTATTGTAGTAGTGGAGATTTCTAATGCATATTTTGTTAGGTTCATATACAGATATATGTATGTATTCTAAATGAGATTTCTGATTTTTGCAGGATCGAAGAGTAATAGATCCCGGACTGTCATCATTGTTGTTGGCCCATGGATTTTGGGATGTAGAAATGAACCCCAAAATTTCAGATTTTGGCATGGCAAGGTTGTTCGTGCCTGATCAAAGGCAAGACAATACTAGTCGAATTGTCGGGACCTAGTAAGAATATGCACTTAACTGCACGTGGGCTTATGTTTGTTATTTTTGTTGATATGCATTGGGTATATGGCTCCAGAGTATGTATTTCATGGACACTTTTCTGTTAAGTCCGATGTCTACAGTTTTGGTGTGTTAGTTCTAGAGATAGTTAGTGGACAAAAAAAGAGTTGCTTCCAGCACGGAGACAATGGGGAGGATCTTCAAAGCTTCGTAAGTGAAAATATAATATAGTTTTGGCATCTCAATGCAATTGAGTGCAACGAATTAAGGAAAGAAAACTTATCTCTGATCATTTCTGCAAATTCATAAATCATTGCAGGCCTGGAGAAGTTGGAGGGAAGGGACAGCTTCAAATCTAATAGATCCCACATTGAAGATTGATTCAAGAAATGAAATAATGAGATGCATCCACATTGGATTATTATGTGTGCAAGAAAATGTGGCTAATAGGCCAACCATGGCATCTGTTTTTCTCATGACGAATAGCTACTCCCTCACTCTCCCAGTGCCCTCCCAACCTGCATTTTATTTGCACAGCAGCATTGGATCGGACATGCCGTTACGATCTGAAAATAATTCAGGGGCAACATGGTCAGATCGATCCAATAGTAACCATGTCAAAGTAATGGAATATGAGACTTTTACTGAACCACATCCTCGCTAGTGGTTGAAGATCATACTGGCTTTCTGAAATTGTAATGTAACTTATTAAATAAATGTAGTTATCTTTTTGTAAATGTAGTGGTTCTTCATTTTTCCTAAGATATCTTAAAGTTCATAGTGTTACTTTTCTATGCCGTCTTCAAACTTATATCTTCCACTACTACAAAAAAGGCAAAAGACGACGGGAATTCACCGTCGTGTATCAGGTTTTCAAACCGTCATAAAATCGACCGACATCTTTTGCAAAGTAAAACCACGACGGGAAATCACCGTCGTTGTTATAACAAACAACGTCATTAACAAAAAACAACCGACGTCTGTATACTGAAAAATGAACCAAAAAATTGTCGTGGAGAAGAATAGACAACCTATTTTATACAAAATCCGTCGTGTAAATAAATACAATACGTCTTTAAATAAATAAAATACGACGTTATTAAAACATACGACGTCCAATATATTTACATAACCGTCGTGAAATAGTTTTTTCACTTCGTTTTTTCCATTAATATTGACGTGGAAATAGCGGTTAGGGTAAATCACCGTCGTTGTTATAACAAACAACGTCATTAAAAAAAAACAACCGACGTCTGTATACTGAAAAATGAGCCAAAAAATTATCAAGGATAAGAATAGACGACATATTTTATACAAACTCCGTCGTGTAAATAATACAATACGTCTTTAAATAAATAAAATATGACGTTATTAATACATACTACGTCCAATATATTTATATAACCGTCGTGAAATAATTTTTCCACTTCGTTTTTTCCATTAATATTGACGTGGAAATAGCGGTTATGGTAAATCACCGTCGTTGTTATAACAAACAACGTCATTAACAAAAAAAACCGACGTCTGTATACTGAAAAATGAGCCAAAAAATTGTCAAGGATAAGAATAGACGACCTATTTTATACAAACACAGTCGTATAAATAAATACACTACGTCTTTAAATAAATAAAATACGACGTTATTAAGATATACTACGTCTGATATATTTATATAACCGTCGTGAAATGATTTTTCCACTTCATTGTATATAAAATAAACGACGTGGAAAATATGTTAGGCTCATGACTTACGACATATTTATTTCTATAAACGACGTAGTATTTTATATACAACGTCGTGATCATGTAAAAGACAGCCGTGTTTCTCTATTTATATGTCGTCTTTACCAAAATAATAGTCGTCTAATCTATCTAAGACGGCAAAGTTTTTCAGCCAATCGCCGTGGAAAATATATTTAACGACATAAGAATAAAAAAGAGACGTGGATATTCCCATATAACGTTGTTTTTGTAAAAGAACGACGTCCAAATATCCTTTTACGTCGACAAATTTACCTCTGGATATCAAATTACGTCGTGAATTGTTTATTTTTTACTTCGTTTATGATATAACAAGCGACGTGGTAAAATTTTAAGACGACGATTTTTGATTTGTTACGGACGAGTTCATGATCTAAGACGTCGTCTTTTGTAACGTTCAGGTTCGATATCTGTCCTTTTAGACGTCGGTATTATGGTACTGGAGTCGTGTTATTTGTAATTATATGTCGGCTCTTTATGCTTCTCCGACGTGATATCGTTAATAACTGTTTCACAATACCGTCGTCTTTCTTCAATTTTACTTCGCTTTTAGACGTCGGTAAATTCAATGCCGTTGTTGAATGCTCCAAAACGTCGTTTTTTATTGACAATTTTATGAAAACAGACGTGTGTTTTTCACAGTTTTATGATGACCGTCGTTTTATAATACTGAACCAGTATTTTATGCACTGATTGTTTTGTGGCCAAATCCTGCACAATGAAAGTGAAGAAAACACATTACAATTTATTACAAAATTAATGTCATACAGTAGTGTTGTTTAGGGCATAAGTAATTTCATAAATTACAAGAGCATCATTCAATCCATATATCTTCACACCCGTCTCGAATATTTTGACTCCCAAACTCACCCACCAGTTCATCAAATGTGTCAACATTTGGCATCCCTCTAGTAAATGGCTCACACTCAATTCTCACATCACCTAAGACATCATCACCAATAACATCATTATATTCTCTGTTAGGCATAGATAACACTACCGACCAACCATGATGCATCGGGTCGTCAACAAAAAATACTTGTTTGACTTGAGAAGCCAAAACAAATTGGTCATTCCTATGTCCAATTTTACTCAAATCTACAAGGGTAAATCCAAGTTCGTCGACTACAAGGCCGGAAGTACTATCTATCCAATCACACCTAAAGATTGGGATTGTAAACTTTTGGTAGTCAAGGTCCCAAATTTCTTGAATGACACCATAAAAACCCATATTTGAGAGAATTTGGTTTTTATCCTTGGCACTAGCAACTTGCATGGTATGTGCAAGTAAATAAACTCTACTACTTTGAACTGTCCGCACATCATCTTGTGCCTTGATGTTAAATTTAACACCTTTAATAAGATAGCTCCTATATAATGGAACCGCCATGTTTGGACCAGTTGCTAGCCACCTTAAATTTTCTGATACCCCATGATTGTCTCCCTCATCAAGTTCTCTTTGAACCTGCAAATTAATCATATCTTAATTCAATCTAACATAGAAAGAAGAAAATTAAAAGTCCAATATGTTATTGAATAACATATACCTTGAAGTGTAGCCATTGAATGAAAGTGTTATTGTGCTTATCTTGCAGCCACTTTGTTCTCTTTCTAAATTTTGGATAAGCGGCCTTGATGTGGATCATATGTTCTCTACATGACACGAAAAAATTCAAGCATTACGGTCCCAAACATATAAGATAAACATAAGGAATAATTTAAAATGGAAACTTAAAGAATAAAATTCATACTCGATATAAGGTAGGACTTCCTCCGTATTCTCCAAGACATATAGATGTGCTTGGTTCAACAGGTCCCGATCAACTAAGCTCACTATGCAACCTGATAATGACTTTGAAACTCCTATCTTCTGACTTGATGGCACTCCAATTGTACTAATATCAGATAAATGTTCAGTGCAAAATTCTACAGCTTCTTCAGCTATATAACGCTCCGCAATGCAACCTTCGGGATGAGTACGGTTCTGAACATACCCCTTTAGAACTTTCATATATCTTTCGAACGGATACATCCATCTAAAATATACTGGCCCACATAGACGAACTTCTCTGACAAGATGTACTACTAGATGAACCATGATATCGAAGAATGAAGGTGGAAAGTATTTTTCAAGCAAACACAAAGTAACTACTACATCTTCTTCCAACTTATCTAGCTTGGAAACATCAACCGTCTTTGCACATATAGCATTGAAGAAGAAGCACAAACGAGTTATTGCATACCTTGCAGGCTTCTCCAAAACAGAACGAATTGTCACAGGGAGCAATTGTTGCATTAAGGTATGACAATCATGTGATTTAAGGCCAAGAAGTCTTGAATCTTGTAAAGATACAAGATTTTTTATATTTGAAGAATAACCTTCAGGGACCTTTGTTGCGTCGATTCAGCTGCAACAAAATGGATTCAGCTGCATCCTCAACTTGTGATACTCGCAAGTGCACGAGCCGTTTGGTAGTATAGCATATGTAAGTGCGAGGTCGATCCCACGAGGATTGGTGATTGAATGATCCAATTTGTTTCCTCTACACAAAATAGAAATGAAAAAGAAAATAAATAAAACAAGAAAAAAAAAAGAAATAACTCAAGAAAATAAGTTTCCAAGTTCAATTAGATTAACGGATTGATTCTAGCTAAAGTATGATTAAGCCATGGTGTTTGGTCCTAACCTTGTGTTCCTAATTCCCTAATTTGATCATTTGTTGTCTAACCTAAAATTAAGCATTAGGAACCCTTTAAGTATAGAAGAACAATTTAAACAACCAAGCATGTATCTAATCCCTGTTGTCGAATGTCCATACATACTCTTCCTATTCAAAGTTCAATTCGAATTAAAGCATGGTGTCTACTCTTAATTCAAACCAAGATAGCTAACATGCAAGCCTAAATGGTGATCAATCATTCAAACTAGCATATTAACTTATAAGCATAATGAATAAGAACAAAAACCATAATTGAAACTTGGAAACTAATTAAACTTGAATACTTAAGAAAGAATGTACATTACAAATAAAATTAAAGTAGAACTTGAAAACTTGAAGGAAAATTTAGTAAAATCATTTTGTTACAACAATTGACAACTTGAAAGGAAACTAAGAGAATTTGAGGGAGAGAAGGGAAGGGAGCTCTAGAGAAGTGTTTGAGAGCTCCCCCCTTGGGGTGTGTTTTGAAGCTTGAAGACTTCTCTATTTATAAGGCTAAGAGGGAGGAACATCATGATGAATTCCAACACCACCATCCCTCTTTTAATACAATCCATAACTCCCACTTCATCTTGTCTATGTTAGTGTGGTTGGAATCAATTGAATCCCATACTTCTTTAGCTCCACCTCAAGCTTTCTTCACATGGGATTATCAAAGGTGTTCAATTTGTGGCTGCCTTTTGCTGCCAACCCATGTGGTTTTCTTTTGGTTGCTGAAAAACAATGATTCTTCTGAACTAGGCTTGGTGTAGGAAGGCCTGAGGTTTCAATATGTATCCAATGGGGCTCAAATTTGGATATGTCATAATAGACACCCATTGGAACAACTTGTATGAAGAATGTATTCCCATATGAGCAGTAAAAATATACGTTTTGGGCCTTGCAAGTTGACTGCCGAAAATAGACTGGAATTGACTTCATTGCAGTCAGCTTGTGGGCTTGTTTTGGGCTTGATCTTCCCTCCTACAAAATCTAGAAAAATCTGGATCTTCAAACCCTTTGAATTATCTTTCCAAGCATATGCAGCCCAGCTCAAGGAAAAAACGGAAAGCCCTTCAAATGTCATTTTTGGCCCAGTAACGCAGATGCTGCCGAATTTGACCTTAAGTTGCCAAAACTTGTCTAACTTTCTCTAGAAGACTCGGAATCATGAACCGTAAAATTCTCCAGAAACTAGACTTCCGCATCTTTCCAATGATGTATGGTTCATCATCTGGTTCTTCTTGAGAAAATACAGTCCAATCTGTGAAGTTGACTGATCTGCAAACACCATTTTGAGCCAACTTGTCTCCAAAATGCATTTAATGAGTCTCAAGCTTATTACACTGAAACAAACACAAAATTTATTAAAAGCACAAGTTTAACTCAAAAACATAATCAAATCATAAGTTAGAAGGGTACAAAATAATATATAAATATGCACCGATCAAATACCCCCAAACCTAGATTTTGCTAGTCCTCGAGCAAAACAAAAAGGAAAACACAAATAAAAACAAAACAAGAAGTTAATTAGACCACTTTCGTAGGTAACTCGATTGCATTGAGCGTATGCAACAAGCCTTTAAACCTCTAGGCATCCCTAGTAGGAGGAGTTGTGTCTCCTGAGGGTTTAACAGATACGATACCCACAAACGTTTTACTGACTCTGTAAAACAAAGTAATTAGAAAACTTTAAAAAAAATTGTGTTAGTCCTTTAAGCAAAACAACAAAAATAAAAAACAAAAACAAAAACAAAAATAGAAATAAAAACAAAACAAAAAAAAAGACTCAAAACAATCTTCCCGAACATTTTCTAAAGAGAAATGACTCATGCACATGAATCAAAAGTTTTAATAATACAAGCTCAGTTTTGGTCAATATTTACAGTGGCTAAGTTCAAAACACAACATGCTCAAAGTGTAGTAGTGTGATAGCCAAATGCAACAAATTCTCCAATCTTAGTTTTCACACAATTTCAAAAATCATACAAAGCACAAGTTCAATTTCAAATCTCACCAAAGTTGTCCTCTCACAAATGAATCACTCAGAAGAGGGCTACAATGCATCACTCAGTTATAAACATGAGATTAGAGTTAAACCATAAAGGACTTAACTCAAAATAGGAAGATGAAGAACTTGCATTAATATGATCTCAAGAAGGATGCCAAACACTTAAAAGTAAGAAAATGCATGCAATTCAACCACATGACATTTATTAAGATCAATTTAGGTCTTTAATATAGGTTGTAATGGGGCCAATGGTATAAGGTGAATAAGAAATGAAAGGTATGGATAATACAAAGTCCAAGGAACTCGCAATATAAGAGCATAAAATAATTGTTTACAAAACTTCGACTCATCATGATTAGATTTTTTTTTTTACATGATCAAAACTCCTTATACCTTCATTTACATTGATTCACACTCCTTTCCTTTAATTGAACAAACACCAATTTATTTTGAAGGCCCAAAAATGAATTTTCAATCAACCACCACTTAATCACAACTTTTTTTTTTTCTTTTCTTTCACCAATTGAGTGAAGTTCTCTTCCTTTTTTTTTTTTTTTTTTTTCTTTAAGTAATATCCCTTCCCAAACTTAGCATGAAAAACACATCCGAATTAGAGCTCATGAGTTCCTTAGAAAGGTAAATTCTTGTTTTTCGGGCTAAAGCTAGGAATTGCAATTGGTAAATGAAAGAAAAGGTTTACATGTAGGCTCAAAATGGTTAACAATGGAAAATCATGCTTAAGCATGCATAAGGTTAGCTTGAAAGGCACAAACGATCCAAAGAGGGCCTTAATATCACTTCTTAAATGTCATGAAATCAAATTGCATAAGAATGAATGACTTTTAAGTGTTCAACCAAATCAATGAATAATGAGATCAAACAACAACTTTGATGACAAGAAAATAAGAGTATGTGTATAACACTCATGAAATGAAGCACAAGGCTCAAAAGCTCACTTTATATGGTTATGTAAGTCTAATTTATGCTTGATACAATTCTTTGGGTCATGCAAATCCTTTAATTGGAAAATTAAGAAACAAATGGCAAGTGCAAAGAAGGTTTCGAACATATCATGCTAGAACGAGCCAAATTAAATTTTTTTTAAAATTTTTTAATTTTTAATAATAATAATAATAAAATGAAATCCAATTTTTATTTAAGTCATGCAAACATTTATCACAATCTCATCATAAGTGTTCGGAAAGTGACTCAAAACAAAACAAGACTCAGAATATAGAAAAAAAAGAAAAACAAGCAAGAAATTAATTATTATTTTTTTAAAAAAAATTTAAGAAAATCCAAATTTACTTGCTAAACTCCAATACCCCCAAACCTAGAAATGAACATTGTCCTCAATGTTTAAAAATTAGGAACAAGCAATGTCATAACAAGAAATGAAAGGTACTAAAGTAAATATAAAATCACAAAACACACGAGAATTAAAATACAAAAATAAAATAATTACAAAATAAAACTTACAAAACAAACAAACAAATAAAAAAGAAACAAAATAGTAAAACACTCGAAACAGAAAGCCCTAAACAGACAGTCTTACGCAAACTAAAACCCAAACGATTGAAAGCCCAACCCAAAAGAAGTTAACCCACTTTGAAACCTAAACAACAGTGAAAACCCGACCCACAAAGAAATCCGAAGCCCACACATTTAAATTTTTTTAATTTTTTAATTTTTAATTTTTAATTTATTTTTTAAGATGACACGTGAATTGGGAGCGCATAGGCAGGATTTTTGAAAAGAGATAATGTGGTCCCTGATGTCTCGGCTCCTGTGAGTCAGGGGCAACAAAGTGAGGGACGTGTCACAAGCAGAGGTCCCTCACACATTCCCAAGCCAGAATTATTGGCCTCTTGGGTGAAGCAGGACAACGTTTTCACTTTGAAGGTGGTGAAAGGTGAAAATGCAATTAAGGGGGGGTTGGGGAATGGGTGCGGCGACAAATAGAGATAAGCCGTAAGGGCCGCGCAGAACTCAGAAGCACTGTGGCTAGGGTTAAGCAGAAACTAAGTCTGTAAAAAAGAAAGAGAAAGAGGGGGGAAAACACACAACTCAGAAACACACAAAAGAGAAAAGAAAGAAGAAAAGAAAGTGAGAAATCAAATGGCCTCTTCCTACCCATTTTCGTTGGATCTCAACCTAGCTCCACCGACTCAGACACGAGGCCAAGCAGTGGCACCAATATGGATGCCCTACTTTGCCTCCGCACGGGGGCCTGTGACAGTAACTGACTCAATACTCCTGGACAACGATGTTGCCATTGGAGTGGCTAGAAATTTAGTGACTCCTAAAGATATACGTGTGCTGGGGACAAGGGATGACAATCGGGTCGTAAGCGATGCCCTGGCACTGAGCATACAGAGTACGGCAATAGTCGCAAGTTTGGGTCATCGCCTACTTGTGAAGTCTCATGAGGTAGAGGTGCTAAAGGGTCAGTTGGCGGCGGAGCGAAGTATGGTTGAAGAGTGTTAGAGTGCTATAAAAAGTTTGAAAAGAGAGAGGGCAAGGATAGTGGAGGTGAATCGACACCAGCTAGAAGTATTGCGGGACGAGAATAAAAACCTATCAAAGATGGTAGAGTTGTACTCTCGAGACATGCGTAAGCAACTGGAGGACCTAGACCGACCGGGTAAACGCAAGCAAGCATATCGCGAGAGAAGTTACACTCAAGCTAAGAGTGCGATCTTTGGGAGCTCGAGTGATGAGCCCCAAGAGGCTGTGTGTGAAACCCCGGAAGAGGACAGCCAGAGGGCCGAACTCAAAGCTCCAATGGTCGAGACACCGAGCACTGTGAAGAAATGATTTCTACTGCTAATTGTTGTTTTTATTTTGTTTTATTTTGGTTGTTTTTGTTTTTGTTATTTTGTTTCGAAAATAAAAGAGTAAGGTTGCAGAAGTAAAAAGAAAGAGACAAAGAAAACACACTTCTCAAACTTAAATCAAACAAAGACGACAAACGGAAAAGAAAGCACAGTTCCCTAACTAAAATAAAACAAAGATGATAGCCGAAAGGGAAAGGCAAAAACACAAAGCACTAGAAAATGAAAGTAACGGGCAAAAACATAAAACATCAGAAAACACGGAAAAAAGAAAAGTAAAGTGAAAGTAAAGGTGCTCCCCCTTGAAGCGATTAGTTCGAGCATGCCCGGGAAATCCGAAATGGCATTGGCACCCTCATCAACATATGTCTATTTAAAGCACGCCTCTACAAGCGGATGATACCATGCACTTCTTCCGGCAAACTCAAGGAAAACCATCAAAAAATCTAGAAAAAGAAAATAAAAATGGCATCCTCATGCATTCACCTTGATGATCTCAACCTTGAGCTATCCCTTGCACCACCTAATGCCCAGATAAGGGCTCCTCCAAACCCTGTCTTCCCAAACTCTTCATATCATCACGGCACGGCCTCAAACTTCTCTGAGGTGGTGCCGATTAGAGCTGAACTGCCAGAAGGCATGACTGTGAGAAGACTCACACCGGCGGTTCATCTGCATGTGGCACAGTGGTCGGACAAGGTGGTAGTGGAGGAGTCCCACACTTTAACCGTGCAACATGTGGTCTCCGCCACAAATCTAGGCTTGCGCCTACTAGAGAGGACACAGGAGTGTGTAGCGCTGATTGAGGAAGTAGTTTCCTTGAAGGCTCAGGTGGCGGACTTGCAGAAGCGGCTCTACAATGCCAACCAGCATGTAGAAATGCTGCAAAAGAGAAATGAAGACTATGTAGAGCTGCTGCAGATTCTACAAGTAAGAGCAAATAGAGGCATGCCATGATGATGAGGACGAAGATGATGAAGATGAAGATGAAGAAGAAGAAGAAGAAGTTGTTGTTATTGTTGTTGTTTTTTTTTTTTTTTTTTTTTTTGTTTGAAGTGAAATAAAGTTTGTTTTTAACACTCAGAGAAAAAAAAACTAACTAACCATACCACGTAAATAAATACATAAACTAACTTAACAAAACAAAAACAAAGACTCAACAGAAAAGAAAACAAAGAAAATAAAAAAAACTTAATTTAAAAACACACGAATATACAAGCAACTCACGGATGACCAGTTAAGGGCCTCAGAAAACACAACCAGGGGACCCGGGAAGGTTGGAGGGGTCACAATGGTCCCGCTTAAAACCCAAACTTCTTAGACACCGAAGGTGTCGCCTAAAGAACTCCTAGACACTGTATTGACGGAAGTGCTTACTGGAGTTACCATAAGTCAGCTCATATGAATTTTTTTTTTTTTAATTTTTTTAATTTTTTAAAGATATTCTTGTAAGAAAAAGAAAAAAAAAACAAATTAAGATAACATGAAACAACAAACCATAAATGAAAATGAACTAAGTACTCTAAACAAATTCAAACAAACGAAATAAATTGTTGTACTAAAAGAAACAAACCAAGAAACCAAAGAAAAACACAAACAGCACTTTCTATCACCCTTTTATCACCATTTGGACAGATTCGTTTCTCTGTTTTTCAGCTTTGACCTCTGTTCAATTTTTAGCCTATAATTTTCCAACCGTAAGTCCAAATTTCACGTTCTCTATATGGTTGGATTCAGCACAGAAAAACAAAGAACTCCAGGCGGACCAAAAGGCAAAAACAATTACGGAAATAAACAAAATTCAAAGAAGAGAAAGGATTGAAATGCTCCCCCTTGAAGCGATTAGGTCGAGCATGGATGCACTTGGAGGTCGACTTCTCCCACTGCTCCACACTTCCCATTCTTATGATTGAGGTTGCCATCTCTCTCCATTTTTATTAAGCTGTCATAAATTGCTAAAACAAACACACAAACTTGAAATGGAATTAAAAGGATTAGGAAATAAAAACTAAAATGAAAAGGAAAATCAACACACATCCAATTCCATGCTTCAAAGCAACAAGCACCAATGGGTTGTGTAAGCTGGGACTTAAACCCAGTTCTCTTGCTTGTTGGGCAATTGTCCTTTTCTGTTGGACTACAAACACAACTTGTCCATTAACGTCATTAACTTTAAAACAAGAAATTGTCCAGTTAAGAAATAAAATAAAATAAAGTAGGAAAGCCAAATAGAATCAAACAATGTTACCGATCCCCGGCAACGGCGCCAAAAACTTGTTGCGTCAATTCAGCTGCACCAAAATGGATTCAGCTGCATCCTCAACTTGTGATACTCGCAAGTGCACGAGCCGTTTGATAGTATAGCATATGTAAGTGCACGAGCCGAGACATCAACGATTGAAAACCCGACCCACAATGAAATCCGAAGCCCACACGTTTATTATTATTATTATTAGTTTTTTTTTTTTTTTTTTAAAAAAAGATGAAACGTGAATTGGGAGCGCATAGGCAGGATTTTTGAAAAGAGATAATGTGGTCCCTGATGTCTCGGCTCCTGTGAGTCACGGGCAACAAAGTGAGGGACGTGTCACATGCAGAGGCCCCCCACACATTCCCAAGCCAGAATTATTGGCTTCGTAGGAAGGCGCGACGACTTCCTCACTTTGAAGGTTGTGAAAGGTGAAAATGCAATTAAGGGGAGGTTGGGAAATGGGTGCGGCGATATATAGAGATAAGCCGTAAGGGCCGCACATAACCCAGAACCGCAGCGGCTAGGGTTTAACAAAAACTAAGTCTATAAAAGGCAAAGAGAAAGAGTGAAAAACACAAACTCAGAAACACACAAAAGAGAAAAGAAAGAAGAAAAGAAAGTGAGAAATCAAATGGCCTCTTCCTACCCATTTTCGTTGGATCTCAACCTAGCTCCACCGACTCAGACACAAGGCCAAGCAGCGGCATCAATATGGATGCCCTACTTTGCCTCTGCACGGGGGCCTGTGACAGTAACTGACTCAATACTCCTAGACAACGATGTTGCCATTGGAGTGGCTAGAAATTTAGTGACTCCTAAAGATATACGTGTACTGGGGACAAGGGATGACAACCGGGTCGTGAGCGATGCCTTGGCACTGAGCGTGCAGAGTACGGCAACAGTCGCAAGTTTGGGTCATCGCCTACTTGCGAAGTCCCATGAGGTAGAGGTGCTAAAGGGTCAGTTGGCGGCGGAGCGAAGTATGGTTGAAGAGTGTCAGAGTGCTATAAAAAGCTTGAAAAGGGAGAGGGCAAGGATAGTGGAGGTGAATCGACACCAGCTAGAAGTATTGCGGGACGATAATAAAAACCTATCAAAGATGGTAGAGTTGTATTCTCGCGACGTGCGAAAGCAGCTGGAGGACCTAGATCGACCGGGCAAACGCAAGCAAGCAGATCGCGAGAGAAGTTACACTCAAGCTAAGAGTGCGATCTTTGGGAGCTCTAGTGATGAGCCCCAAGAGGCTGTGCGTGAAAGCCCAGAAGAGGACATCCAGAGGGCCAAACTAAAGGCTCCTATGGTCGAGACACCGAGCACTGTGAAAAAGTGATTTCCAATGTATTATTGTTGTTTTTATTTTATTTTATTATATTTTTGGTTGGTTTTTGTTTTTGTTTTTCGGAAATAAAAGAGTAGGGTTGCATAAAGAAAAAGAAAAAGAAAAAGAAAACACACTTCCCAACTAAAATAAAACAAAGACGACAAACGGAAAAGAAAACACAGTTCCTAAACTTAAATAAAACAAAGATGACAGCCGAAAGGGAAAGGCAAAAAACACAAAGCACTAGAAAATGAAAGTAACGGGCAAAAACATAAAACACCAGAAAACACAGAAGTAAAAAGAAAAGTAAAGTGAAAGTAAAGGTGCTCCCCCTTGAAGCGATTAGGTCGAGCATGCCCGGGAAATCCGAAATGGTGTCGACTCCCTCATCAGCATATGTCTATTTAAACCACACCTCTACAAGCGGATGATACCCTGCATTTCTTCCTGCAAACTCAAGGAAAAACATCAAAAAATCCAGAAACAAAAAAAATGGCATCCTCATGCACTCACCTTGATGATCTCAACCTTGAGCTATCACTTGCACCACCTAATGCTCAGATAAGGGCTCCTCCAAACCCTGTCTTCCCAAACTCTTCATATCATCACGACACGGCCTCAAATTTCTCTGAGGCGGTGCCGATTCGAGCTGTACTGCCGGAAGGCATGACTGTGAGAAGGCTCACACCGGCGGTTCATCTGCATGTGGCACAGCGGTCGGACAAGGTGGCAGTGGAGGAGTCCCACACTTTAACCGTGCAACACGCGGTCTCCGCCACAAATCTAGGCTTGCGCCTACTAGCGAGGACACAGGAGTGTGTAGCGCTGATTGAGGAAGTAGCTTCCTTGAAGGCTCAGGTGGCGGACTTGCAGAAGCGGCTCTACAGTGCCAACCAGCATGTAGAAATGCTGCAAAAGAGAAATAAAGACCATGTAGAGCTACTGCAGATTCTACAAGTAAGAGCAAATAGAGGCAAGCCATGATAATGATGATGATGAAGAAGATGAAGAAGATGATGAAGAAGATGAAGAAGTTGTTTGTTATTTTTTTATTTATTTGTTTTTGTTTTTGTTTTTTTTTGTTTTTAATGCAGCGTTTGAAATAAAATAAAAATGTGTTTTAACACTCAGAAATAAACTAACTAACCATACCACGTAAATAAATACATAAACTAACTTAACAAAACAAAAACAAAAACAAAGGCTCAACAGAAAAGAAAACAAAGAAAATTTAAATAATTTTAAAAAAAAAAAACTTAATTTAAAAACACACGAATATACAAGCAACTCACGGATGACCAGTTAAGGGCCTCAGAAAACACAGCCAGGGGATCCGGGAAGGTTGGAGGGGTCACAATTGTCCCGCTTAAAACCCAAACTTCTTAGACACCGAAGGTGTCGCCTAAAGAACTCCTAGACACTGTATTGACGGAAGTGCTTACTGGAGTTACCAAAAGTTAGCTCATATGAAAAATAATTTTTTTTTATAAATTTTTTAAATATATTCTCGTAAGAAAAAGAAACAAAAACAAATTAAGATAACATGAAACAACAAACCATAAACGGTAATGAACTAAGTACTCTAAACAAATTCAAACAAACGACATAAATTGTTGTACTAAAAGAAACAAACCAAGAAACCAAAGAAAAACACAAACAGCACTTTCTATCACCCTTTTATCACCATTTGGACAGATTCGTTTCTCTGTTTTTCAGCTTCGACCTCTGTTCAGTTTTTAGCCTATAACTTTCCAGCCGTAAGTCCAAATTTCACGTTCTTTATATGGTTGGATTCAGCACAGAAAAACAAAGAACTCCACGCGGACCAAAAGGCAAAAATAATTACAGAAATAAACAGAATTCAAAGAAGAGAAAGGATTGAAATGCTCCCCCTTGAAGCGATTAGGTAGTGCATGGATGCACTTGGAGGTCGACTTCCCCCATTGCTCCACACTTCCCATTCATATGATTGAGGTTGCCATCTCTCTCCATTTTTATTAAGCTTTCATAAATTGCTAACACAAACACACAAACTTGAAATGGAATTAAAAGGATTAGGAAATAAAAACTAAAATGAAAAGGAAAATCAACACACATCCAATTCCATGCTTCAAAGCAAAAAGCACCAATGGGTTGTGTAAGCTGGGACTTAAACCCAGTTCTCTTGCTTGTTGGGCAATTGTCCTTTTCTGTTGGACTACAAACACAACTTGTCCATTAACGTCATTAACTTTAAAACAAGAAATTGTCCAGTTAAGAAATAAAATAAAATAAAGTAGGAAAGCCAAATAGAATCAAACAATGTTACCGATCCCCGGCAACGGCGCCAAAAACTTGTTGCTTCGATTCAGCTGCACCAAAATGGATTCAGCTGCATCCTCAACTTGTGATACTCGCAAGTGCACGAGCCGTTCAGTAGTATAGCATATGTAAGTGCGAGGTCGATCCCACGAGGATTGGTGATTGAATGATCCAATTCATTTTCCCTACACAAAACAGAAATGGAAAAGAAAATAAATAAAACAAGAAAAAAGAGAAATAACTCAAGCAAATAAGTTCCCAAGTTCAATTAGATTAACGGATTGATTCTAGCTAAAGTATGATTAAGCCATGGTGTTTGGTCATAACCTTGTGTTCCTAATTCCCTAATTTGATCATTTGTTGTCTAACCTAAAATTAAGCATTAGGAACCCATTAAGCATAGAAGAACAATTTAAACAACCAAGCATGTATCTAATCCCTGTTGTCGAATGTCCATACATACTCTTCCTATTCATAGTTCAATTCGAATTAAAGTATGGTGTCTACTCTTAATTCAAACCAAGATAGCTAACATGCAAGCCTAAATGGTGATCAATCATTCAAACTAGCATATTAACTTATAAGCATAATGAATAAGAACAAAAATCATAATTGAAACTTGGAAACTAATTAAACTTGAATACGAAAGAATGTACATTACAAATAAAAGTAAAGTGGAACTAAGAAAACTTGAAGGAAAATTTAGCAAAATCATTTTGTTACAACAATTGACAACTTGAAAGGAAACTAAGAGAATTTGAGGGAGAGAAGGGAAGGGAGCTCTAGAGAAGTGTTTGAGAGCTCCCCCCCTTGGGGTGTGTTTTGAAGCTTGAAGGCTTCTCTATTTATAGGGCTAAGAGGGAGGAACATCATGATGAAATTCAACACCACCATTCCTTCTTTAATACAACCCATAACTCCCACCTCATCTTGTCTATATTAGTGCTGTTGGAATCAATTCCATCCCATACTTCTTTTGCTGCACTCCAAGCTTTATTCACATGGGATTATCAAAGGTGTTCAATTTGTGGCTGCCTTTTGCTGCCAACCCATGTGGGTTTTCTTCACCTTTGCTTGCTGAAAAAACGATTTTTCTGAACCTGTTTTGGTGTAGGAAGGCCATAGGTTTCAAAACGTATCCAATGAGACTGAAATTTGGATATGTTATACTAGACACCCATTGGAACAACTTCTATGAAGAAAGTATTCCCATTGGAGCAGTAGAAGTGTACGTTTTGGCCACTGCAAGTTGGCTGCCGAAACAGGGACTGGAATTGACTTCATTTTATTTCTTTTCTTTCTTTTGCTTCACATGCATGCACATGCTTTCTCTTTAATAGCTCCATCATGTACCAACTTGCTCCTTTAGAATTTCATAGCTGGAATGCCTCCCTACTTCACTCATTATGTTGGGTACAAAGTCAGTTATAGCTAGGGTAAGGCACATGGCAAAAAAGCTGGCAGCTGCAAATCCTGCTGAGCAAGGTTGAGTGTTGGACGGGCTAAGCACTCCACATATGTCCAATTGGGCTGAACTTTGTATATGTTGTACTAGACACCCATTGGAACAAGTTTCATGAAGATCATCACCTCATTCGAGCCCCATAACATGCTCATCCAAGGCCAAGAAGTTGACCTACGAAACTGGGCTGGCAAGGAGTTGTAGCCAAATTGAGTTTGTCTTTAAGCTCTTCTTCCATTCACCCAAATCAGGCCTTAACATGCATGGATTGCATCTTTTCCTATCCAAAGCCATTATTGTTACCTAAAGCTCAATGAACTGAAAGATAAACACAAAAAGGATTAAAAGCACAAGTTTAACTCAAAAACATAACCAAATCATAAGCTAGAAGGGTACGAAATGAAATACAGTTATGAACCGATCACCATACCGTCGCCAACATTAAAAAATCACAAAACCCTTTACCACATAACTGAATATCATTCAATGAATTTACAAGCATGGGATTAGGGTTTGTACTTACAGGTAGGCAGAGCTCACAGATTATGGCCAACTTGGATTCGACGGAGAGCCCAACTTTGAATTAGAGTTGAAGTGAGAGAGCGGAGTGAAATGTTTTAGGTCACAGACTATGGCCAACTTGGTTCAGGGTTACAAGTATAAGAGTTAGAGCGAAATCTGAAAATTTTAGGTCGAGGTGAAATTTTTAGAAAGCGCGTTTTTTAAAAAACATCGACGGAAACAAAAAAACAACCGTCGTTAAAAGTTCAACCTAAACATGACGCTTATTTAAAAAATGACGTCGTTGTAAATATCCTTACAACGCAAAACCAAACTACCGTCGTTAACATGTCTAAAGAAATATGACGCCTATTAAAATAATTGGGTCGTGGTATCTCCATACGTCGTAAAAAAAAACAGACGTATTAGAAAATTAAATAGACAAATATACCCTAAACCCTAATAAATAAAACCTAAATTATATATATATTTTTTTTAAAGAATTTTTCAAAAGGGATTAGGGTTTTATGGCCTAAAATATCTCGTCCATAAAACCCTAAACCCTAATCCCTTTTCTAAATTTATTTAAACCCTAAACCCTAAACCATTAAAGTATAAGTGAAGTTGTGACTCATGAAAACATTTCTCTTTTTGGTGGTAATTTTAAATTTGTATAACTCAAACTTAATTTTTTAAAGCTTAAGGGGGAAGAAAATATCTCAATGACTTCATAGGAGTTGACGTTGCATTTTTTGGATTTATATTAAATTTATTATGAATATTTCGAATTAAATAGAATAAAATATTATTAATAAAACCCACAAACCACGTCGGCGTTAATAAATTAACGACGTTTTAAATTATAATAAACGACTTAATTTTTAAACAAACGTCGTTTAAAGTTAAAACCATGGCCATTTTTGCACAGAAAATGACATACAAACCATTTTCCACACGACCTAAACTATTAACTTCTCGCCGTCTAATATCAAGAAAACAACGTCGTCTATTGAACCAAGAGCGTCGTTTGAAAAACCGTTACGTCGCTTTTTAAAAAACTGTGACGTTGTTATGTGTGTACAACGTCTTTTTGAAGAAACGACGGTTTTTGCAACACGAAAACCTCAACAAATTTGGTTCAGCATGATCTTGGGTTTTTCACAACATGAAAACCTCAACAAATTTACAGGGAGGTTGACGGTGCATTTTTTGGTTATATTTTAAATTTATTATGAATATTTTGAATTTAATAGATATAAAGACGATGGTGTTCTATATAATTATGTCGTTGCAAGTTTTATTACACGTCGGTCACTCAATTTCCGTTTTTAAAAAATAATGAAAACCTATTTGAAATTCATAGGGAAAAAAAGAATGTACATTATACATAAAATTTGCACAAAAACTTGTCTAATTCTAACCAATTTTGTAGAAAAACTTGTCTAATTCTAACAAAATTTGTACATTTTATAAAATGTTTAAGTATTCTAAAATTCCTCTACTCCATATGAACACAAACAAACTCTGCCCATTCTTTCCTAACTTCTTCAATGGCTTCTTGGGGGTATGGCACTTGATCCTTTCCCTTCGCAAACTGCAATCCATAAACAAAGATTATTCTCACAGACGACGCTATTTTTCATTTACCGACGTAGTCTATATATTCAACGACGGTATTTTTAATTTACCGTCGTTGATAATATAAAAAACCACATAAAAATAAATTTGGAAATTTTCTTCTTACCATCTTCTCAAATTCCAGGGAAGTATCCTTTATGATGTCTCTCATAAAGCGCATGACATAATACCCGCATTCTACACTGCTTGGTTGCTTTGGAGTGCCGGGCAGAGTTTTCCAAAGAGGTGTTTTATGGCCTATTCTGCCTATGTGTGTATTATACATTTTTAAAGCACTGTTCACTATGTTTTTCCCGTCCTCATCCACAACTCGATTTCCAGGCAGTGGATCCAGAAAATAGACGGTCTCCTTCTTTGCTCTCACAATGATCAAGACCCAATGACGGCTGCACAAAATAAATATAAAGGTTAAATAGTTTTATATGCAGAGCATCATACAAACAAAATCCTTTTTTTTTGTTTGGAGACTAACCCTGGATTATAAGGCATTAGGAAAATCTGTTCACCATCTGTTTTTTGAAGTTGATTGGCTACGATACGTGATCTTTTAGCTAATGAACCAGCGTCGGCACTAACTAGAGCAAGGTCAATAAAGCCAACCATATTCACCATATTTGCAGCTTTCAAATGATCAAATAGGCACCTAAATATATGAATTGAAACCATGAGTGTTTTTTTTTTCAACATAAAGGAGAGTGTCAAATGAATATTTGATAAGGACAAACCTCATATATACTGCAACAACAGTAGCCCCAATTTCTTCCATGCCAGCAAATTGGGCAATATCTTCATGCAAGACGAAGGTATTACGATCTATGCCAAACACCTCCTTCTCAATTGTAAAGGTCATAGCCTTCTCCTGAGGCTTTAGTGTCGATTCCACATAACTACAAAGGGATTGTAAAGAAGATGGCAACTCCAGCTTTGAATAATCTGGTACTTCAGTATTCTGTTTGAAGAAATAAAGCAACATAAAGTGACGTTTTAAATAAATAACAACGACGATTTAAATAACAAACCGTCGTCTTAAAATAAGTTACACGACGGGGGAAAAATATCATCGTAATGAATACTTTATTACGTCGTTTAAAAAAAACCGACGTCTAATTCAAATGTAAAATTCATAATTAATGAATTTACCTTTTCAATTTGCTTTTCTCCAACACTGGATTGCTGTTTTAATAAATAAAGAGATATATATATATATTTAAGAAAGCTTGTACAACAATTTAAACATTCAATTAAATAAAAACTGCCGTGGAAATTAAAACAAACGACGGTTTAAAGAAAATATAGACGTCTGAAAATTGAAAAACAAATGAAAAAGGCAAAGTTATGAGAATTTACCTTTTCATCTTTCTTTTCTTCTATCTTTTCTACTATCTTTTCTACATCCCCGGATTTCTGTTATAAGAAATGAAGAAATATATATAAGACATTGTACAAAAAGTAAAAAAATAAATTAAACCGTCGTGGTATTAAATAACAGACGACGGTATGTAATAATTACAGACGTGTAAAATTCATTAAACGACGGTAAATAATAAACGTCGTGGTAATTCATTTATTACGACGGTAATGAGAATTGAAAAACAAATGAAAAAGGCAAAGTTATGAGAATTTGCCTGTTCAACTATTTCAGCTATCTTTCCTTCTACTCTCTTTTCTACTTCCCCGGATTTCTGTTTTAAGAAATAAAGAAATATATAAATGACATTGTACAAAAATTAAAAACAAGTAAATAAACCGTCGTGGTAAACCTTAACAGAAGACGGTATGTAATAATTACAGACGTCTAAATAACATCAAACGACGGTTTAATAAAAAATGCGTCGTGGTATAACTTTAACACGGCGGTAAATATAAACAGAGAAACAGAGAATTCAAAGTTCAAAGACGTTACCATTTCTTCCTGCTTTTCCCCATTCTTGGCAGTATCCTCCTCAAATTGTAGGGCTCTAACATCAAGTGCCCTAGAGCAGCTTGCTTTGTTCGACATTTGATTTTTGGGACTTTGCCCTTGGATTTGGGACATTGTATTCAATTTCAGCACACTTGGATCAAAATTGGGGATGAGTTTGGAAAGCTGACTCAGCAAATTTTCCCTCTCAGCTTCTACCAATTGCTTGGTCCTAGCCTCCATCTTTAAACTCTCCTTCCCTTGATCTAGCCTCCATTTTCAAAGTCTCTTCTTGAAGGACAAGTCTTACACTTTCCTTCAATTGATCGGCAAACCTTACCTTCTGTTGTCTAGGTAAATTGAAGTATTGCTTAGGGGAAATCCCAGCCCCTACCCCTCTAACTCTTCCTGGATGCTTGGGACCCAAAGCCAATGTCAACACATCATTGGTTCCTGACAGAGAAAGAGTGCCTTCAGAGACTTGCTTTTGCAAATCATCCTAACAAAAATACATAATAAAAAGTCAGAATAAGGAAACAAACGACGGTTATTTATAAAAAATAGGCGTAATATAATATTTCACACGACTTAATAACATAACAATCGACATAATATAATATTTCAGACGACGCTACCTAAATACCGACGTTATTAATTTATTAACACGACATCAATAATAAACCACCGACGTCTTATGATATAATTACAAAAAAACAGAGTAGTGATTCCAGATTCAGACCTTTAACGACGTGTTTTAAAATATTTCGACGTAGTAATATTTTTCACACGACGCAAAAATATAACAGCAGACGTAATAAAATTTTTAAAACAGAGTGAGTAATATTTTTCTCTGGAGCCTTTCGATCCGGGATATTACCATGTTTGTCTTCTCTAGCTTTTTTCCATAAGGTAGATCGAACAATATCTACCCCAGGCATGATTTCCACCAAGTGCTCCTTCAAACCAACATACCAATGTAGGACTGCATCTCACTATGTGCAAGGCCAAATGGTTTCCCCATGTCATTGTACTCAACAACAGGCTTGATTTTCTGAAATTTTCTCGCATTGTGCTTATACCCTGACCTGACTTTGGCTCCTCAGAAAATGTTGCCGTGCTGCCTGGTTCTGTCTCAGAAGATGAAACAAACTTCATCTTCTTCGAGGACTTGGCTTGAGGATTTACAACTCTAAGCTCCTTACATTCATTTTTTTTCAAGCCAGACTCCATACTTTGGGATTGAGAAACCATGGTTACAGACAAATCAAACCTGCAAGTGAAAATATATCAGTGAAATTAAGAAAAAACACGACGATTATTTATAAACTACGACATATTATAATATTTCAAACGACGTAAGAACAAAACAATCGACGTAATAATAAATTTTCACGACGGCAATTAACCACCGACGTGATAAAATATTACAACGACGTCAATAATAAACAACCGACGTCTTATGATATAATCACAAAAAACAGAGTATTAAATATTACAACGACGTTAATAATAAACATTCGCCGTGGTATTGAAAATAAAACGACGTAAATATTAATATACCGTCGTCTATACCACAAAAACAAATTAGGAAAAACGTAAAATATTTTCAACAGAAAAGTACCTTCACCATAGCTTCCATATCTACATATTCATATAAACGATTTCCTGAAAGAATTAAGGAGCAGAGTGAATTCCCAAGTGATAAGTGAAGACTCAATTGACAAACATTACCACATTTACCTCATATATACGCGTCCCCCCTTAAAGCCTCTATTGCAAGCTTCAGACGGTATTAGGTGATCTTCGATGGGTCAATTTTATCCAACGAAATGTGTGCACTCAGATGCTCAATGAATTTCACGATCATGATTCCGCAAGAGGTGCTGTCAGGGCAATAAGTTCAGAAATTAGAACTGCAGTAATGTACAATATCAATAAAATGCACTAAATTAACATAGCTTACCCATCACGTTGTTGTGGGACATCTCCGAAGCTGCAAACTGTGAATGGCATAAACGCGGACATCTTCATCTCCCTTTGCTTAACCTCTTCAACCTCAGAAGCGTCATAAAAGCACATATCATACAACACTCATGCGAGAGTATCACTAATAGGCTTCAGAAATTTGACCAGCTTCGAAGTTGAGATAAAAGCAATGTAAGCACTACTACAAAAAACGAAATAGACGACGGGGATCCACCGTTGTTGTAATGCTTTGAAAACCGTTGTTAAATCGACCGCCATCTATTTGGGTGTCAAACTACGACGGCTTTCCACCGTCGTTGTTTATCTGTAAAGACGACGGTTTTTAAAGAAAATCGTCGTTGTTTAGAGGTAAAAATCATTAATTATAGGATGAAAGACAACGGTTTTAAAAACCGTCGTGTATTGTATGTAAAGATGACGGTTTTTAATGAAAATTGTCATCTTTACATACAATAGACGACCCTTTTTAAAAAAAACAGTCATCTTTACTTCACAATAGACGACCTTTTTTAAAAAAAACCGTCATCTTTACATATAATAGATGACCCTTTTTTTAAAAAACCGTCATCTTTACATATACTAGACGACCCTTTTAAAAAAAAAACGTCATCTTTACCTATAATAGACGACCTTTTTTATAAAAATCGTCGTTAATTATCTGTAAAGATCATGATTTATTATAAAAACCGTCGTCTAATAAGTTCCCAAATTGCTACATTTTAGTTCTTTTTGATTTCCTATGATGCTATACAACGATTTTAACTAGAAAACCAACCATAATGCTTTATTAATGAATATATACACTCAAAAATAGTTTCTTTCATAAAACTTGAAGATTCAATAGTTATTACATAGTTAACCAATCTTTATTCTACAACAAACATAATTCCTAACAAGACCTACGTACTCCTAATCCAAGCCTTCCTCATCCAAACATACAAATGATGCACAACTGAAGTCTCCTCCATCATCCCTGCAAATAAATCAAAATGACAAAGAGAGAAAAAAAAAAAAGCAAAGATTATAAACATAAAAAATTAGGTGGAAGATAAATTTTACCATTGGACCATATTTCCATAGAAAACTTATAAAATGAGCATAAAAAAGACCATCGAGAACCTGCAAAAGGAAAAATATATAAATAAAATGATAGTGAAACGAGAAGGTAACAAATTTTCAACAAAAAAAAACATATGACTCACATAGAAAACCTGCAAAAGAAAAAGTTATAAATCTGCAAGCTTCCTCCTCATCTCCTGATAATCAAATCAGAAAATCTAAAAACAAACCAGAAATATAACAAAAAAATATGTAAACAAACCAGACAAATCAAGAGAGACAGAAAATCTGAAATCAGGGAGACAAAGAACATACTAGAAAAGCAAAGAGACTAATCCAGAATTCACTAGCAAGATATAGAAGGGTATTGAGAGATTAGGTGACTTTCAAATCAAACCTTTCAACCAGCTTTGATTCTCAAATACAGAACCTCCCTCTACATCTTATGGATCTACGAAAATCTCTCAACTCTTTCACTGATATCGATTTTTTGATGATTTTGTAGAGAGTTTCATGAGGCTGTTTTAGAGAGTGCAGGAGGGTTTCAAGGAGGGAGAGATAAGGTTTTCAGAGACGGGGAAAAATCTGAAAATTTGTCAAGCGCGAATTCACTTAAGCAGCCTATTTTTAGCGTGTTTTAAAAGACGACGCTTGTTAATGAGAGATAAGGTTTTCAAAGACGGGTGAAAATTTGAAAATTTGTTGAGCGCGATTTCACTTAAGTGGCCATTTTTTTAGCGTGTTTTAAAAGACGACGCTTTTAAAAAAAAAAAGCGTCATCTTTACATATAATAGACAACCCTTTTTTTAAAAAAACCGTCGTCTTTACATATAATAGACCACGATTTTTTTATAAAAACCGTCATCTTTACATATAATAGACGACCCTTTTTTTAAAAAAACCGTCATCTTTACTTCACAATAGACGACCCTTTTTTACAAAAAAACGTCATCTTTACATATAATAGACGACCCTTTTTAAAAAAAAAACCGTCATCTTTACTTCATAATAGACTACCTTTTTTAAAAAAAAAACCGTCATCTTTATATATAATAGACGACCTTTTTAAAAAAAAAACTGTCATCTTTACTTCACAATAGACGACCCTTTATAAAACAAAACCGTCATCTTTACATATAATAGACGACCCTTTTTTAAAAAAAACATCATCTTTATTTCATAATAGATGACCCTTTTTAAAAAAAAACCGTCATCTTTACATATAATAGACGACAGTTTTTTTTAAAAAACCGTCATCTTTACTTCACAATAGACGACCATTTTTTACAAAAAAAGCGTCATCTTTACATATAATAGACGACCCTTTTTAAAAAAAAATCATCATCTTTACTTCATAATAGACGACCCTTTATAAAACAAAACCATCATCTTTACATATAATAGACGACCCTTTTTAAAAAAAACCGTCATCTTTATTTCATAATAGACGACCCTTTTTAAAAAAAAACCGTCATCTTTACATATAATAGACGACAGTTTTTTCAAAACAACCATGTCTTTACCAAAAAAGGACACTTGATTTTTAAAGGACGACGCTTGTCATATATGCTGTCGTCGTTTTTTGGTAAGATTTTAACTCTGAAGAAAACCTTTTTAATAAGACGAAGCTTTTTTATTTGTGTGCGTCGTTATAAAAAAATATTCAATAGTACCTCCGTTGTTTAGTTTTTTAAGTCACTTATCCACGACGGTTTTTTTGTTACCGTCGTCTTTTTAAACACAACAACGGTTTTTTCTTCTACCGTCGTCTTTTTCACTTTTTGTAGTAGTGAAGAGTCATACACAGTCGCCGTATGTATGACGAAGTCAATTTCTATGGCCACCCAATGGGACCCTTGAAGATTATATGGAAAATACACCCTCCGGACTTTGGTCCAAGCTTGCGCATACCCATGTTACCATGTACCATGCACAAAGTGATGTATCTTCTTCTGATAGCTGGGTGGAAGGTAAATGGTGTTTGGAGCAGCGGCTTTCTTGGATCCTCGTTTCTTTGGAGACGCTTTGGCCAGCTCTAGCAATTGCTGCAAACATTGAATTTAAGCCATATTACATAACGACGAACCAATGCAACTGAAACAATTAATTTAACATGTTCACATGTTTACCTACAAACAATAATCTGCAGTTGTCCAGTCAGTTCCAAATACCAAAGGATGAGATTGTTGCCTTTTCCGTATGAGAAACGTCGCCATGTCAAGGTGCTGGAAGTTGAAGTAAAAAATATGACCACAATTTAATACAGATGTACACCTAACAAAGGTGAGAAAACAATTGAATTATCCTAATGAAGTAGAGTTCAAATTCTTACTTTGTTGCTTGTTACTTTGAAGCATGAAATTGGACGTGTGTTGATTTTCCTTTTCATTTTAGTTTTTATTTCCTAATCCTTTAATTCTGTTTCAAGTTTTTTGTGTTTGTTTTAAGCAATTTGGGATAGCTCAATAAAAATGGAGAGAGATGGCAACCTCAATCATATGAATGGGAAGTGTGGAGCAGTGGGAGAAGTCGCGACCTCCAAGTGCATCCATGCTCGACCTAATCGCTTCAAGGGGGAGCATTTCAATCCTTTCTCTTTACTTGTTTTGTTTTTATTTTAGTAATTTTAAGTTTCTGTTTCTTTTTATTAAAAAAACATTTTTCATATAAGCTAACTTTTGGTAACCCCAGTGAGCACCTCCGTCAATACAGTGTCTAGGAGTTCTTTAGGCGACACCCTCGATGTCTAAGAAGTTTGGGTTTTAAGCGGGACCATTGTAACCCCTCCAACCTTCCCGGATCCCCTGGTTATGTTTTCTGAGGCCCTAAACTGGTCATTCGTGAGTTGCTTGTATATTCGTGTGTTTTTTAAAAAAAATTTAAAAAAAATTTATTTTTTATTTTTGGTTATTTTTGTTAAGTCAGTTTTTTTTTTTTTTTTACGTGGTGTGGTTAGTTTTTTTTTTTTTTTCTCTGAGTGTTAAAAACAAACTTTATTTCACTTCAAACATTGCACGTTAAAAAAAAAAAAAAAACATTCAAGTAAATTAAAAACAACAACAACATCTTCATCATCTTCATCCTCATCATCATGGCATGCCTCTATTTGCTCTTACTTGTAGAATCTGCAGCAGCTCTACATGGTCCTCATTTTTCCTCTGCAGTGCTTCCACATGCTGATTGGCACAATAGAGCCGCTTCTGCAAGTCCGCCACCAGAGCCTTCAAGGCAGTCACCTCCTCACTCAGCGCTGCACACTCCCGCGTCCTCGCCAGTAATCGCATGCCCAAATTGGTAGCCGAGACCGCATGGAGCACAGTTAAATTGTGGGATTCCTCAACCGCAGCCTTGTCAGACCTCTGTGCCACATGCAGATGATCTGTAGGTGTGAGCTTGCTGACAGTCATGCCTCCCAGCAGCACTGCTCTGTTCGGCATTGCCTCAGCAAAGTTTGAGGCCGTGCCATGATGATATGTGGAGTTTGGGAAGACAGGGTTTGGAGGAGCCCTTATCTAGGCATTCGGTGGTGCAAGAGACAACTCAAGGTTGAGGTCATCAATGAGCATAGATGAGGATGCCATTGTTTTGTTTCTGGATTTTTTGATGGTTTTCCTTGAGTTTGCAGGAAGAAATGCAGGGTATCATCAGCTTACCGAGGCGTGGTTTAAATAGACATCTGCTGATGAGGGATTTACGATCCAGCTGTTAGCCCTTTTCTCTCGATCCCTTCGCGTCCATTACGGGGGAGCATTTCTACTTTCACTTTACTTTCTTTTCCTCCCTATTTTCTGGTGCATTGTGTTTAGCATGTCCTTTCCAGTTGTTTTTTTTTTCTTTTTGTGTGTTTTGTTCTGTTTAAAGTTTGGGAACGCTGCTTTCTTTGTCTTTTTCTTTTGCAACTTGACTCTTTTATTTCCGAAAAAAAAATACAAGGGAAAGGCGAAACAAACAGGCACACCAATAATACATTAGAAATCACTTTTTCACAGTGCTCGGTGTCTCGACCATAGGAGCCTTTAGTTTGGCCCTCTGGATGTCCTCTTTTGGGCTTTCACGCACAGCCTCTTGGGGCTCATCACTCGAGCTCCCAAAGATCGCACTCTTAGCTTGAGCATAACTACTCTCGCTATCTACTTGCTTGCGTTTACCTGGTCGGTCTAGGTCCTCCAGCTGCTTACGCATGTCTCGAGAGTACAACTCTACCATCTTTGATAGGTTTTTCTTCTCGTCCCACAATACTTCTAGTTGGTGTCGATTCACCTCCACTATCCTTGCTCTCTCTATTTTCAAACTTTTTATAGCACTCTGACACTCTTCAACCATACTTCGCTCCGCCGCCAACTGACCTTTCAGCACCTCTACCTCGCAAGTAGGCGATGACCCAAACTTGCTACACATGCTGTACTCTGCACGTTCAGTGCCAGGGCATCACTCGTGACCCGGTTGTCATCTCTTGTCCCCAACACACGTATATCTTTGGGAGTCACTAAATTTCTGCCCACTCCAATGGCAACATCGTTGTCCATGAGTATTGAGTCAGTTACTGTCACGGGGTCCCGTATGGAGGCAAAGTAGGGCACCCATACTGGTGCCGCTGCTTGGCCTCATGTCTGAGTCGGTGGAGCTAGGTTGAGATCCAATGAAAATGGGTAGGAAGAGGCTATTTGATTTCTCACTCTCTTTTCTTCTTTCTTTCTTTTCCCTTTTGTGTGTTTCTGAGTTTGTGTTTTTCACCCTTTGTTTTTACCTTTTATAGACTTAGTTTTTGCTAACCCTAGCCACTGTGGTTCTGAGTTCTGCGCGGCCCTTACGGCTTTTCTCTATATGTCGCCGCACCCGTTCCCCAACCCCCCCCCCCCCTTAATTGCATTTTCACCTTTCACCACCTTCAAAGTGAAAAAGTCGTCCCGCTTCACCCAAGAGGCCAATAGTTCTGGCTTGGGAATGTGTGAGGGGCCTCTACATGTGAAACGTCCCTCACTTTGTTGCCCGTGACTCACAGGAGCCGAGACATTACCACATTCTCTCTTTTCAAAAATCCCGCCTTTGCGCTCCCAATTCACGTTTCATCTTAAAAAATTAAATTAAATTAAATTCAAAAAAATAAAATTTTTTTTAAAAAAAACGTGTGGGCTTCGGATTTCATTGTGGGTCAGGTTGTCACCGTTGTTTAGATTTCAAAGTGGGTTAACTTTCTTTTGGGTTGGGCTTTCAATCATTTGGGTTTTAGTTTGCGTAAGACTGTCTGTTTAGGGCTTACTGTTTTGAGTGTTTTACTGTTTCGTTTTTCATTTTTTATTTTATTTATTTGTTTGTTTGTTTTGTAATTTTTATTTTATAATTATTTTATTTTTGTATTCTTGTGTGTTTTGTGATTTTTATTTGCTTTAATACCTTCATTTGTTATTATGACATTGCTTGTGCCTAAATTTTAAACATTGAGGACAATGTTCGTTTCTAGGTTTGGGGGTATTGGAGTTTAGTAAGTAATTTTTATTTTTTTATTTTTTTATTTTTTTTCCTTTTTATTTTGAGTCTTGTTTTGTTTTTATTTTTGAGTCACTTTCCGAACACATATGATGAGATTGTGATAAATGTTTGCATGACTTAAATGAAAATTGGATTTCATTTTATAAAAAATAAAAAAATAAAAAATTTTGGCATCATTCTAGCATGATATGTTCGAAACCTTTGCACTTGCCATTTGTTTCATAATTTTCCAATGGCAAAAGGTCACTTTCGGTCCCTGTAGTTTACCACTTTTACCACTTTGGTCCCTGTGGTTTCAATTTGGTCAATTTTGTCCATGTGGTTTCAATTTGAAGCAATTTAAGGACAATCTTCAATTTCTGTCAATTTTTTTAAACTTCTGTTAGTTCTAGAGGGGCAATTCGGTCCACAAATTATTATTCTCTTTAAAAACAATTTTAAAAAATTAAAATAAAATGAATTTTCTGATCTAGAACTGAGGCTTGGAGTATAACACCTTGCTAGTGAGAGAGTTGCGGAATCTGAGTTGGAGAGAGCGGATTGGCTCCTCTCTTTTTGCACAAAATGTATTCTTTATCATCATTTTGTAAGCTTTTCATCTTTTTCCTTCACCATTTGCGCAACTTTTTGGTCTGTTTTACATGACAATAAAAGCAAGGTGTGCATAACTCTTACGCAATAAGTTTTGTTCCCAGAAGGAAATCTTTGGAACTAGTATATTTTATAGCAATAACGAAGTGAACAACCAACAAAAGTCATTATTAAGACGAACCATAGCTTCTGTTTAGAGGAAATTCGTAGAACTTGAAGGATCTTAGAGTTCTAACCAAAACATAAAGAAGGATGTTAGAGCAAACGGAAAACATCAAAACAACCTAGGAATGATTCAATGAAGGAAGAAGAAACCTGGACACCCATTCCCACCCCAACCAAGGATCCTGCCCCAGATAATATAAAACCCGGCCCCACCCGAACACTAGCCAACCTCCCTCTCTCCAGATCCGACGAGCCCCACACTAGATTCATCATCTTCGTCTTCGTTGCCAAGGCCACACCACCCTCTTTGTCAAGGCCACGCCATCGTCTTCATCACCAAGTTCTTCGCATGCCGCAACCCACAGATCTATCCCCACCAAGTCTAGAGAGAGAGAGAGAGAGAGAAACTGAGAGAGAAATGTGAATCTATGAGGATTTTCTTCCTAAGCTTTGCTATGTTTGGTTCTTTGATTCTCTAGATCAGAAAATTCATTTTATTTTAATTTTTTAAAATTATTTTTAAAGAGAATAATAATTTGTGGACCAAATTGCCCCTCTAGAACTAACAGAAGTTCAAAAAAATTGACAGAAATTGAAGATTGTCCTTAAATTGCTTCAAATTGAAACCACATGGACAAAATTGACCAAATTGAAACCACAGGGACCAAAGTGGTAAAAGTGGCAAACTACAGGGACCAAAGGTGACCTTTTGCCTTTTCCAATTAAAGGATTTGCATGACCCAAAGAATTGTATCAAGCATAAATTAGACTTATATAACCATATAATGTGAGCTTTTGAGCCTTGTGCTTCATTTCATGAGTGTTATACACATACTCTTATTTTCTTGTCATCAAAGTTGTTGTTTGATCTCATTATTCATTGATTTGGTTGAACACTTAAAAGTCATTCATTCTTATGCAATTTGATTTCATGACATTTAAGAAGTGATATTAAGGCCCTCTTTGGATCGTTTGTGCCTTTCAAGCTAACCTTATGCATGTTTAAGCTTCATTTTCCATTGTTAACCATTTTGAGCCTACATGTAAACCTTTTCTTTCATTTACCAATTTTATTTCCTTGCCTTAGCCCGAAAAACAAATATTTACCTTTCTAAGGAACTCATGAGCTTTAATTGGGGATGTGTTTTACACACTAAGTTTGAGAAGGGGAGTTACATTTCAAAAAAAAAATAAAAAAAAATAAAAAAAATCACACAATTGGTGAAAGAAAAGAGAAAAGTTGTGATTATGTGGTGGTTGAATGAAATTTCGTTTTTGGGTTTCTTTATTGGCCTCAAAATAAATTGGTGTTTGTTCAATTAAAGGAAAGGAGTATGAATCAATGTAAATGAAGGTATAAGGAGTTTTGATCATGTAAAAGAAAAAAAAAATCTAATCATGATGATTCGAAGTCTTGTAAACAATTATTTTATGCTCTTACATTGCGAGTTCCTTGAACTTTGTATTATCCATACCTTTCATTTCTTTCTCACCTTATACCCTTGGCCCCATTACAACCTATCTTAAAGACCTAAATTGATCTTAAATGTCATGTGGTTGAATTGCATGCATTTTCTTACTTTTAAGTGTTTGGCATCCTTCTTGAGATCATATTAATGCAAGTTCTTCATCTTCCTATTTTGAGTTAAGTCCTTTATGGTTTAACTCTAATCCCATGTTTATAACTGAGTGATGTATTGTAGCCCTGTTCTGAGTGATTCATTTGTGAGAGGATAACTTTGGTGAGATTTGAAGTTGAACTTGTGCTTTGTATGATTTTTGAAATTGTGTGAAAACTAAGATTGGGGAATTTGTTGCATTTGGCTATCACACTACTACACTTTGAGCATGTTGTGTTTTGAACTTTGCCACCCTGTAAATATTGACCAAAACTGAGCTTTTATTGTTTTGAGTCTTATTTTTGTTTTGTTTTTATTTCTATTTTTGTTTTTGTTTTTGTTTTTTTTTTGTTTTTGTTTTTTTGTTGTTGTTTTGCTTAAAGGACTAACACAATTTTTTTAAGTTTTCTAATTACTTTGTTTTACAGAGTCAGTAAAACGTTTGTGGGTATCGTATCTGTTAAACCCTCAGGAGACACAACTCCTCCTACTAGGGATGCCTAGAGGTTTAAAGGCTTGTTGCATATGCTCAATGCAATCGAGTTACCTACGAAAGTGGTCTAATTAACTTCTTGTTTTATTTTTATCTTTGTTTTCCGTTGTTTTGCTCGAGGACTAGCAAAATCTAGGTTTGGGGGTATTTGATCGGTGCATATTTATATATCATTTTTTACCCTTCTAACTTATGATTTGATTATATTTTTGAGTTAAACTTGTGCTTTTAATAAATTTTGTGTTTGTTTCAGTGTAATAAGCTTGAGACTCATTAAATGCATTTTGGAGACAAGTTGGCTCAAAATGGTGTTTGCAGATCAGTCAACTTCACGGATTAGATTGTATTTGCTCAAGAAGAACCAGATGATGAACCATATATCATTGGAAAGATACGGAAGTCTAGTTTCTGGAGAATTTTACGGTTCATGATTCCGAGTCTTCTAGAGAAAGTTAGACAAGTTTTGGCAACTTAAGGTCAAATTCGGCAGCATCTGCGTTACTGGGCCAAAAATGACATTTGAAGGGCTTTCCTTTTTTTCCTTGAGCTGGGCTGCATATGCTTGGAAAGATAATTCAAAGGGTTTGAAGATCCAGATTTTTATAGATTTTGTAGGAGGGAAGATCAAGCCCAAAACAAGCCCACAAGCTTACTGCAATGCATTGTCATACATGACATAGGTATGAGCTAATTATTTTTGGTGAGATTAGAATGTGCATGCATGTGAGCTATTAAAGAGAAAGAATGTGCATGCATGTGAAGCAAAAAGAAAGGAAAGAAAAGAATTGAAGTCAATTCCAGTCTAATTTCGGCAGTCAACTTGCAAGGCCCAAAACGTACACTTTTACTACTCATATGGGAATACATTCTTCATAAAAGTTGTTCCAATGGGTGTCTATTATGACATATCCAAATTTGAGCCCCATTGGATACATATTGAAACCTCAGGCCCTCCTACACCAAGCTTAGTTCAGAAGAATCTTTTTTTTCCAGCAACCAAAAGAAAACCCACATGGGTTGGCAGCAAAAGGCAGCCACAATTGAACACCTTTGAAAACCCATGTGAAGCAATTTTGAGGTGCAGCAGCAAAAGAATTATGGGATGGAATTGATTCCAACCACACTAATATAGACAAGATGAAGTGGGAGTTATGGATTGTATTAAAAGAGGAATGGTGGTGTTGGAATTTATCATGATGTTCCTCCCTCTTAGCCCTATAAATAGAGAAGTCTTCAAGCTTCAAAACACACCCCCAAGGGGGGGAGCTCTCAAACACTTCTCTAGAGCTCCCCTCCCTTTTCTCCCTCAAATTCTCTTAGTTTCTCTTTCTAGTTTTCAATTGTTGTAATGAAATCTTTGTAATGAAATTCTCCTTAAGTTTTTCTTAGTTCCACTTTACTTTTCATTGTTATGTAAATTCTTTTCTTTAATTTCAAGTTTGATTAGTTCCAAGTTTCAATTATGGTTTTTGTTCTTATTCATTATGCTTATAAGTTAAAATGCTAGTTTGAATGATTGATCACCATTTAGGCTTGCATGTTAGCTATCTTGGTTTAAATTAAGAGTAGACACCATGCTTTAATTCGAATTGAACTATGAATAGGAAGAGTATGTATGGACATTCGACAATAGGGATTAGATACATACTTTGTTGTTTAAAATGTTCTTCTATGCTTAATGGATTCCTAATGCTTAGTTTAGGTTAGACAACAAATGATCAAATTAGGGAATTAGGAATACAAGGTTAGGACCAGACACCATGGCTTAATCATACTTTAGTTAGAATCAATCCGTTAATCTAATTGAACTTGGGAACTTTTCTGCTTGAGTTATTTTCTTTTCTTTCTTTCTTGTTTTATTTATTTTCTTTCTTGTTTTTCTGTTTTTGTGTAGGAAAACTGAATTGGATTATTCAATCACCAATCCCTGTGGAATCGACCTCGCACTTATATATGCTATACTACCGAACGGCTCATGCACTTGCGAGTATCACAAGTTGAGGATGCAGCTGAATCCATTTTGGTGCAGCTGAATCGACGCAACACCAACAAAAGCTACTGCAACTGCAAAACAAACTATAAAGATCCATGTGACTAATGTAGACACTATAAACAAACTATAAAGATTCATGTGCCCAATTGCATAAATTGCCAAAACCATTAAAACCACAATGGAACGGGAATAAAACCATAATAAACTAGCAATAAAACAGCACTATGATGTCAATATAATACCACTAAAATGGCAATCCAACAGCAATAAAACAGCAATACAACATTAGTTTCAATATAATACCACTAAAATGTCAATATAACAACAACAAAACAACAACAGTTTCAAACAAACAACAATGAACACACTCCTTCACTGTTTCAAACAAGGAATCATCAGAATCAGACAATTTCAGAGATACCCCTAAACCCTAAACCAATTTCAGAGAAACCCATAAACTAATTTCATAGAAACCCACCCTAAACCAATTTCAGAGAAACCCCTAAACCCTAAACCAATTTCATAGAACCATACGCCCTAAACCAACTTCAAAGAAACCCCTAAACCCAAAGAAAATGACGATGAACAGTACCTTTTGGATGTGAACAGGGGAGTTAAGCTTCGATGAACAGACACCGCTGAGAGAGGAAGACCACTACGTCAGAGAGAGAGAGCTACACGAGAGAGAGAGTTGAGCAAGAGAGACTGAGAAATACTGAAGAGAGAGTGGGAGCTAAGCGAAGACTGAGTGAGACTTGAGCGACAGAGAGACAGAGCGAAGACAGAGCGAAAACAAACAACAATGAACACACTCCTTCACTGTTTCAAACAAGGAATCATTAGAATCAGACAATTTCAGAGATACCCCTAAACCCTAAACCAATTTCAGAGAAACCCATAAACTAATTTCATAGAAACTCACCCTAAACCAATTTCAGAGAAACCCCTAAACCCTAAACCAATTTCGAAGAAACCCCTAAACCAATTTCATAGAACCATACGCCCTAAACCAACTTCAAAGAAACCCCTAAACCCAAAGAAAATGACGATGAACAGTACCTTTTGGATGTGAACAGGGGAGTTAAGCTTCGATGAACAGACACCGCTGAGAGAGGAAGACCACTACGTCAGAGAGAGAGAGCTACACGAGAGAGAGAGTTGCGCAAGAGAGACTGAGAAATACTGAAGAGAGAGTGGGAGCTAAGCGAAGACTGAGTGAGACTTGAGCGACAGAGAGACAGAGCGAAGACAGAGTGAGAGTTGAGCAACAGACAGAGACGGAGCCAAGAGAGTTGAGAGACAACAAAATTTCTGAAAAAAGTGATATGTGTGCAATTAGTGGACAGTAAATATGTATTTATAGGTGATAGTTTTAAAATTTTAGGGAAGGGGTGACATTTTCAGTTAAAATTATAAAAATGGTGGCATATAGAGCTATTTCCCTAAAAGATTTGGCCTGGCAGTTAGTTGATTCTTCTTGTCTTTGATCAATTTTTAGTATAATTGCTTTTTATGGAAGGAAAAAAGCAAGATGGGTGATGGGAACCGAAATCGATGTTATTTTACAAGGTGTTCCGGATCTGCTCATAGAACAGAGCTATGATGCTTTTTATCTAAACTTGAAAGGAATTTTGAGCTACTAATCTACCTTTATTTTAGTAGTATTTTTAGTCAGATGAGGTCTCAAGTTTGATTCACTTGGATAGGGAGAATGATATATATTCTCAATGAGTTTGATACTTTTGTTGTGGCTAACCTCATATTGTTGTGATGTAGCTTTCTTTTAAGTCCAATTTAGTGGGCATGATTATATGGTCAAATGAAATCACAATTCATAATTCTAATCAAATGTTTGATAGCATTATCATACACTGACTCCAATCACTTCCCTCATACACTGACTCCAATCCTTCCCTTATGCATTAAATGTAAATTCTTCTTTTGCGCGGATCGTGGGTTTTCTGCTGCAGTCAAGAGCATTATCTCATTAAATGAAGCGTGGGACCTTGATCGGTGCATAATTACATGTCATTTTGTATCCTTCTAACTTATGATTTGGTTATGTTTTTGACTTAAACTTGTGCTTTTAATAAGTTTTGTGTTTGTTTCAGTGTAATAAGCTTGAGACTCATTAAATGCATTTTGGAGACAAGTTAGCTCATCGGTGTCTGCAGATCAGTCAACTTCACGAATTGGACTGTACTTGCTCAAGAAGAACCAGATGATGAGCCCTATATCATTGGAAAGATGCGAAAGTCTAGTTTCTGGAGAATTTTATGGTTCATGATTCCGAGTCTTCTAGAGAAAGTTATACAAGTTTTGGCAACTGAAGGTCAAATTCGGCAGCATCTGCATTACTGGGCCAAATATCACATTTGAAAGGCTTTCCGATTTTTCCTTGAGCTAGGCTGCATATGCTTGGAAAGATAATTCAAAGAGCTTCAAGATCCAGATTTTTCCAGATTTTGGAGGAGGGAAGATCAAGCCCAAAACAAACCCACAAGCTGACTGCAATGAAGTCAATTCCAGTCTATTTTTGGCAGTCAACTTGCAAGGCCCAAAACATACACTTGTATTGCTCCGTTGGGAATACATTCTTCATACATGTTGTTCCAATGGGTGTCTATTATGACATATCCAAATTTGAGCCTCATTGGACACATATTGAAACCTCAGGCCTTCCTACACCAAGCCTAGTTCAGAAGAATCCTTTATTTCCAGCAACCAAAAGAAAACCCACATGGGTTGGCAGCAAAAGGCAGCCACAATTGAACACCTTTGAATTCCCATGTGAAAAAAGCTTGAGGTGCAGCAAAAGAAGTATGGGATGGAGTTGATTCCAACCACACTAACATTGACAAGATGAAGTGGGAGTTATGGGTTGTATTAAAAGAGGAATGGTGGTGTTGGATTTCATCATGATGTTCCTCCCTCTAAGCCCTATAAATAGAGAAGTCTTCAAGCTACAAAATTCACTTCAGCCATCCTCCACACTTCCATCATTCCATCAACACATCTAAATCATCCTCATACACTCCCATCAACCCCATACACTCTAGCAAGCAACCCAATACTCTAAACTACCCCAAATCACCAAAACAACTCCAGAAAACCTCCCTTCCATTTCCCTACGAATTTCCTCTTTCTCAACCATCACCACTCACCCAAACTCATCCCAAATCACCTACTAGCTGTCATACATCATTCTAGACGTGGGGAAGCTCTTGGAGAAGCATTAGACGTGGAGAAGCACTTGAAGAAGTCTTGGACACCACAAGAACTTCAAAAAAGGGGTTTTCTATTCTTATTGCATTCCTTATGTTTTCTCATTTTTATCTGAGATTGTTTTTCATTATGAGCAGCTAATTTCATAACTAGGGCTTCGATGTAACCTAACATGAATATTCTGGGTTTATAAGTTTGGAGTTTCAAGTTTGATTTCATGATTCATGTTTTTATTCATTATGCTTATCAGTTAATATGCTTGTTTGAATGATTTATCACCATTAGAACTTGTATGTTAGCTATCTTGGTTTGAATCAAGAGTAGACATCATGCTTTGATTCAAATTGAACTATGAATAGGAAGAGTATGTATGGACATTCGACAACAGGGATTAGATACATGCTTGGTTGTTTAAATTGTTCTTCTATGCTTAATGGGTTCCTAATGCTTAATTTAGGTTAGACAACAAATGATCAAATTAGGGAATTAGGAACACAAGGTTAGAACCAGACATCATGGCCTAATCATACTTTAGCTAGAATCAATCTTTGAATATGAATTAGACTTGTTACTTGACATCTTATAACCCAGAATTGAATTGTTATGATGATTCGAATGCCCTAGTCTCCAAATCTGTTTTCCATCTCTTAAAACCACTCTTTGTTACATTTGTTTACTTGTTTTTGTTTGCAATTTCATTTTGCTTACTTTGTTCAACAATCACAACCACTCTTGTTTTAAATTCTGTTTTAGACATAACCTCCTACTTTCTTGAATTTGGTAATCTAAGTACATAACTAGTTTTAACTTCTCAGTCTTCGTGGGTACGACCTCGTACTTGTCTTGCTATACTACTAATTGCCCCGTACAATTGCGAGTTAACATAATATTAACAACAGACCTCAATGACACGTGGCAATGCCCCTTGACTTTTCCACTTTTGGCCGTGTATTTGAGGGGTTACTATTTTCTTTGTTCAAAGTTCACTGTGGTCGTGAAGACCTCGCCTTCATAGATCTCCCTCATTCTACGAGGAAGACAACCTGTCGCGCTAGCTCGGCTTTCGGGCAGGTGCCTTGGCCGAGAAGTTGTTCCTTTGGTCGGCCTCACAGGCTGAGATTTTTAGGCACAAACACCGCCAGAATTGAAATTTAATGTACCAACACCAACGTTGGATTTTGCCAAATTATAGAGACCAAAATCATAATTTGCAAAAACCAACAAGATGAAAAAGAAAATGAAAGGGCACTTAGCACATTCCACAAACAAAAAAGATGCTTGACTTGATCTCGTATCCCTAAATGGACGTTGAGTTTCAGCTTAGATGTTTCCAATGTCATAAACTTCATATGCTTTAGATTTGGAACAAAGCACTACTTTCTAATCTTTTTTTCATTTTTAGAAGTTTCCATTCCTTTGACCAGGATTAAGCGTATGCCCACTTAATTAAGTTCGTAAAGAAAGAAGCAATCAGTCCACAGCAGAAAATTCCTTGCAACATCTCCTTGCCTTGACGTGACCCTTTGTTAGGAATTTCGACACATGAAGAACTTACGTTTTTCTGTTTAATATTCAGTTTAAAATATTTTCAAATTTTATAAATAATATTGATGTCACGATGAATAATTCTAAGGTGAGAATCTTCATCACTTTTAAGAGCTGAGGAGTTAGTGACATGAACACTCACAATATCAAAAAACCTTTCTCGAATATGCTTATCACAACCAACAAATCTTAGGATAATAGTCATTTGTTCATTCTTAGAGTCGTCAAGTGCTTCATCAATAAGAATACAAAATTTCTCATCTTCCCCAATTTCATTGCGTATCATCTTCCTCATTTTGGTAGCATAGATATTTAGGATCTTATTTGAAATATATTGGGCATTTAAAGGAGCATTTTATAACACAACTTTTTCAATGTTTACATTCATTCTTGCAAAAGCCTTCAACAACTCAACGAAATTGCGTCAATTGGAGGAGTCACAAGATTCATCATCATCTCTAAAAGCCATTCCTTAATTTGCTAGATATCTAATGGCCTCTATTGTGGTTGTAAGCCTCAACCGATTTTTTTAACTTCTTGTGGGGTTTGCACTACTTTGTCAATATGGGTGAGTTTATTTTTTTTTTTAAATTCATCCACTTTTGCTTACATGAATAAGGAAAACACTTTATCTTTATGAAAAGAATACTCGAGCCAATAGTATTGCTTATACCAACTACCATTAAATCGACCATTTTGTTTCTCGTCTAAGTGTGCTGGAAATTCCTTTAATTGTGGTCGTTTTCTTTTGTAGAAAACTGCTCTAAAGGCACGGACTTATTATACCCGCTGTATTCTATCCGTGTGGATAGTTGTGAACGGAGGCACTAATCTCTTTTCTAATATTGCGTGTAATGATCAGATAGACAATTATTCAAAGAAAAAGTATATCAAGCATTTTTCAAAGAAAAACAAAATCTCACGCTCAATTTCTCAAATATTAGAAAACCCTCATTAAATGTATCTTGGAAAAATTTCACACACGACAAATCTTTTCTTGACCGTTGCTACAATAAAAAGTATATAAATACAGTTTTGATCTTAACCAACAATAATATACAAGACAGAATGCAGCCATTAATGGCCTCTTCAAGATTTGTTTTCTTCCTCTCTCCCATTCTGTTACTAATAAGTTCTCAATCCCTTGCTCAGCCTAAGTTTCCAAGCCATAGCTGTTTCTACGAGAAAGGCAACTATACCACAGGCAGCACCTACCAAACAAACCTTAACACCCTTCTCTCTTCTCTTTCTTCCCCCTCCAACAACGGCAATGGCTACGGCTTCTACAACTCCTCCTTTGGAGAAAACGCCGACCAGGTCCACGCAATCGCTCTTTGTCGAGGCGATGTCATGGCGGACACTTGCCGTGGCTGCCTCAGTAACTCCACACAAAAGCTCACACAGGTCTGTCCCAATCAGAAGGAAGCTATCGGCTTTTATGACGAGTGCATGCTGCGCTACGCAAACCGCTCCATCTACGGCGCCATGGAAACTACCCCTGTTTTCCCGTTGTGGTGGAACATACAGAACCTGTCATCCTCCGACGTCGACGGGTTTTTCCACGAGATGAGGAAGCTGCTGAAAGACCTAAATGGTCAAGCTGCGGACGGTTCTCTTCGGAAGTTCGCGGTAGGGAACACAACCGCTCCCAATTTCCAACCAATATATGGACTTGCGCAGTGCACGCCGGATTTGGACGAGCAGACCTGCAGTGAATGCTTGGATGCTGCTATGGGATATATCCCAGCATATTGTGAGAGGAAGCAAGGTTGTAGAGTTCAGAACCCCAGCTGTACCGTTAGGTATGAAGTCAATCGCTTCTATGACCCTACAACTGTGGTGCCGTTGCCGTCATCCCCGCCGCCACCATCAACCAGTACAGGAGGTACATATACTTTGAACAAATAAAGTTGGCTTAATTAGAGCAATTGTCCATGAATTTGTACACGAGTTACATTTGATTATCTCAATTCAAGTTTTTGTTGATGTAGTCGCGTCATATACAAGTTCAGGCACCATTGCTATAATACGACAACAATTTTGGTCAAAGAGATTTCTAATGCATATTTTGTTAGGTTCATATACAGATGTATGTATGTATTCAAATTAACGCAAATGAGATTTCCGATTTTTGCAGGATCGAAGAGTAATAGATCTCGGACTGTCATCATTATTGTTGTGCCAATTGTTGTTTCTGTGGTACTAATAGTTATATTCTTCTGCATTTGTTTAAGAGTAAGGAGGACAAAGGCAAAACTTGAAACTAAGAAGTTACTTCCAGGTAAGCAGGCAACTCTAGTGAACATTAATCATATTATTCCATTTGAGAGGCATTTTTAGATTTTATTATGCTACAACTGCTTAATTTAGTTTTTGTTAAATTGTTCCTCAGGCGGCAACGATACAGATGAAATTGGATCTGCAGAACCCTTGCAATTTGACTTGGCCACCATTAGAGTTTCCACAGATGACTTTTCTGAAGCAAATAAACTTGGACAAGGCGGATTTGGATCTGTTTACAGGGTAACGACAAATTAACAAGAACTTAACTTTCATATTTCTTGAATGCCACTTATCTCACATATGTTTTTTCATTCCGTACCTATATATTTTTTCAGGGTAAGCTTTTCAATGGAGAAGATATAGCTGTAAAAAGACTCTCTACAAACTCTGGACAAGGAGACTTAGAATTTAAAAATGAGGTCTTGTTAGTGGCTAAACTTCAACACCGGAATTTAGTTAGACTCTTAGGTTTCTGCTTGGAAGGAAATGAAAGGCTTCTTGTCTATGAATATGTCCCTAATGCAAGTCTCGATCACATCATATTTGGTATGTCTGGAATTGTGCATTGTTTTTCTTTTGACTTCGAATGTTTGTTATAAAATTCCAATTGTGTGACATGTATGCAAACAAACATTGTAATTGAAGTCTTGATTTTGCATTAATATATTTGCAGACCCAACAAAGCGTGCACAACTAGATTGGGAGAGGCGCTACAAAATCATAGTAGGCACTGCTCGAGGCCTCCTTTACCTCCACGAAGACTCTCGCCTTAGAATTATTCATCGTGATCTCAAAGCTAGTAACATCTTGATAGATGCAGAAATGAACCCCAAAATTTCAGATTTTGGCATGGCAAGGTTGTTCGTGCCTGATCAAACGCAAGACAGTACTAGTCGAATTGTCGGGACCTCAAAGATGACCAAAATAATTATTCCATATTACACTATATTTCATTTTTGAAAAGAAAGTTGCAAGTTGAAAACATCATAGAAAATAAGAAACCAGTGAGAGAGAGAGAGACCAGAGAAAGGCACCAAGAGCAATGACTGCGCTCCGTTGTGGCGCATAGCAAGGTAAGCCGCAAGTGGGTGGCAGGCAGACTGGACAATGGATCTGAACAGAGTGAGTGAGTGAGCCCAACCCAGTTGGGTCGGTGTGCAGACTGGGCCCCACCTCCTTGTAGACCCCTGGCAACAACGACTCGTCAGTTCTCTGCATAATACTTGCTAGGTTCACCAACAACAATGTCACAACCTCTGCTTTCATTCTCTGTTTGGACTGAAAACAGAGCACTCTGCTCGGTTCTCAGACCAAGGGCAGAAGGACAAATCAGAGGTTTTTTGTTTAGAGACAGAAGGGGAAGAAGATTTCGTTGACTAAAGGCTGGATTGAGACTGAAGGGTTACTGTGGAAATGATGACCCACGTCACGTGTAGGGTTGGGATTGGTGTGATTAGGGGTGGGGTGAATGGATGGAGATTTGGGGACAAAAGATTTGGCCTAGTCGGTTAGTTGATTCTTCTTGTCTTTGATGGAACTCTCTACACACACGGGGTAGAGGGAGCTTTTCGATCGGCTTATGATGCCGTCTCCAACCTTACGCAGTGAATGTCACAGCCCAGCTTGCTACTTTTGGAACCTTCTAAAATTCTAAATTAGACATGACCACGTTGAATCATATATACAAGGAAAAAGATTCTAAATCAAACTTGACCGCATATCAAACAATCACAATTTCATCGGTTTTGCAGGAAAGGGGGAATATTCTAATGTCGTAACTGGGGAGGACAGCTCACCAATGTTCATGCCTGAGGAACTGTAGCCTAAGGAAAGCCTCTTGATTCCTCATAAATTGTCAATGAAAACCAATTCCAAGCTAGCCACCTAAATAAGACAAATGCATGCGCAGCACAATGGAAGATGCCCCAACCTTAGTTTCAAGCTGGGCTTCCAAGCAACATTCTGGATTTGATTCTAGAAAAGTTGATCCCAATCTCTGACTATATCCGATTTAGTGCGGTTTGCAAGCATTGGCAATCAGTCGCTTTACATAGTAAGAACCAGCGCATCAAATCATGTCACAAGCAGATTCCTATGCTCATAATTCCCACCATAGACGGTAGCAGCGAAAGGCGTGGCTTGTATAGTGTGACACAAGGTAAGACTTGCAGCTTTGAGTTGCATGTGCCTTACAATAAAAGGCTCTGCGGTTCTTCCCATGGTTGGTTGGCCTGTGTGGATGAGAATCTGGTAGTTACCCTCTTCAACCCTTTTACCGGGCGTACCATTAGCCTTCCACCAGTCCCCAAATCCACTCGGAGATCGATGGTAGCTTATAGATGTGATTACTACATTAATAAAGTTGTATTGTCTGCAGACCCTTCTTTTCTTCCTAATGAGTATGAAGTATTTGTCATCTATGATGGCTATGGGAAACAAATAGCCCATCTTAAATCAGGGGATGATGCTTGGACTAGCATAGATCAAGTGATTGGATTCGATGATGTAATTTATTATAAAGGCCAGTTTCTAGGTGTTAGTTTGGGTGGTAGTGTTTTTTCAATGAATGTTAGCAGGGATCAAACTACTAAACCCTATGTAAGCTTACTTGTGCCAATGGATCCAGGCACTGACAATAAAACATACCTTGTGCAATCATTCCAGGGAGATCTTTTGCTGGTTAGGAAGTTCAAACGAGTAAATTATTGTAAGCGGTTTATGAAGTCTCTCAATTTCAAGTTTTTCAAGTTTGAACGAGTAAATGGTTATGATCGTTTTACGGAGACTCTGAGCTTCAAGGTTTTCAAGTTGTTCTGTGCTCATGGGGAGAGACCCCAAAGGGTTGAGATTGAAAGTATTGGAAATGAAGCTCTGTTTTTGGGTACCAATCAATCCATGTGTGTCTTTGCGCTGGACTTTCTAGGTTGTCAGCCAAATTCCATATACTTCACTGATGATTGTGTGGATGTAGAATGCCATAAACCTAAAGGGCCTCATGACATGGGTGTCTTCAACTTGGAAAACAGAAGCATGGGAACACATTACTGCTTGGACCGTTCACAGAAGCACATGCCACCAGCAATTTGGATCTTGCCCTCTACGGTGTGAAAAGACAGTTCCAATTTTGTTCTTTCAAGCTCTATCTAAGCCCCAAATGTAAGCCCCAAACATCTCTTGAAGATGGTAATAAAACTAACACAGCAACATGCTCTTGAGACGCAAAGTTTATATGGCAGTAGTCTAATTTTCACCAAGTCTTTATATTCGAATATAGACCACTATATATCTGTTGGGAAAACCATACTCACTATTTATAATAGTAAAGAAATTTGAATGATATGAAGGAAAGTGGTGGATGGCCACATTTACAGAGAAATTGGCTAACTGGGTTGCTGCTAAACAATGTTAGCTGTGGGGTTCTTTATTTTGGCTTACCACTACAGAGAAAACAAAACTTCCGACATTGCTACTGAATTTACTATGTTGTATGCTAGGCTGCCAGCTTATTGGTTTTGGAGCCAATTCCAATTTAATTGGATCATATGTTGAGCCATACAATGAAAAAGAAAAATCATAATTTCATCGGTTTTGCTGGAAGGGGAATATTCCACAAGAAAACAGGAGGGCAATTCAACAATATTAGCTTCTGGTTCCTCATAAATTGTCAATGAAACCCAATGCAAAGCAGGCTTAAAAAATAAAAAAGCTATGTCCAATACTATGGGAGAGGCAATATCATCAACTGTAGTTTCAGGTTGGGCATGGCTCCCGAGCGACCTTTTGTATCTGATAGTAGAGAAGTTGGTACCAATCAATGACTACATCCGGCTTGGTGCAGTTTGTAAGAATTGGCAATCAGTAGCACGTCAAGCATCAGCGCCTCAAATCATGTCACAAGCAGCTTCCAATGCTGATGGTTCCCAGCAAACACAACCGCCACAAAAGGCGTGGCTTGTATAGTGTCACAAAAGGAAAGACTCGCAGCTTTGAGTTGCTTGTGCCTTACAATAAAAGGCTATGCGGTTCTTCCCATGGTTGGTTGGCTTGTGTGGATGAAAATTTGGAAGTAACCCTTTTAAACCCTTTCACCAAACGTACCATTCGCCTTCCACCATTCGCACATGTCCCTCAACCCATACACAAACAAGCTTATAGAAGTGATCACTACATTAAGAAGGTTGTATTGTCTGCAGACCCTTCTTTGTTTCCAAATGATTATGAAGCTGTGGCACTTTTCGATAGTAATGGAACCAGAGTAGCTCATATTAAGTCAGGGGATCATGGTTGGACTCACATAGATCAAACAATCAGATTCTTTTATGGTCTGAATCAAGTGATCGGATTCGATGATGTCATCTATTACAGAGGCCAGTTTCTTGCTGCTAGTAGGGAGGGTGGGGTTTTTGCAATAAACGTTAGCAAGGATCCAACTTATAAACCTCATTTAAGCATAGTTGTACCAATGGTTCAAGGTATTGATGACCAAGCATATCTTGTGGAATCGTCTAGGGGAGATCTATTGTTGGTTAGGAAGTTCCAAAGTTTGAATTATGTTGAGTGTTTTACTGAGACTTTGAGCTTCAAGGTTTTCAAGCTGTTCTCTGATTGTGGGGATAAAATCGAAAGCGAACGGATTGAGGAGATTGATAGTATTGGAAACGATGTTTTTTTCTTAGGTGGCAATAATCACTCCATGTGTCTCAGCTTTAGACTTTCCGGGTTGTCATCCGAGTTCCATATACTTCTGCATTGATAAATGGGTGGGTGTTGCTTATGATGAAGTTCAAGAGCCTCTTGGCATGGCAATCTTCAATTTCGAAAACAGAACATTTGGAACAAATTACTACAGCTCAAGTCCTTCACAGAAGTACATGCCACCATCAATTTGGATTTTGCCCACCATGGTGTGAAAAGATGGTTCCACTTGTTCTTTGTTACCTGTTCCATATGGTAGAATAATTTCAAGCTCTGTTTTCATTTTATTTGTGATTCTAAGCCTTCACACGTTTGTTCCTTGTGGAAACAAATACGTCAACCTAAACAATGTGTTCACGTTGGAAAGTGACTTAAACAATGTATCTCCCATGAATCAAATCATAACGCATAAATATTTAATCCTTTGACAAGGAATCTTATATCATGATGTGCCTTCATTGTATGTAGCAGCACCAAAAAAAAAAACTTGAAATTTATAATAAGCTAAAGTATTGGCTGCATGTTTAACAGAGATTTGATTTAAGGGATTGGCCTTCATGTTTATTACCCTCCAATATGGCTTCACATTTTTGTAGAAACTCTATATTCAATGATAATATTTGAGATATTACAATCCATATTTATACACAAACTATAAGATATCTTCATAGTGGTTACAATGAAACGGAAAACCCATTATATCATAATAAAGGCTAATAACAACATAACAGCTAAAACACAAATGTATTGTCATTGAAGACCCTTAACTATGGTAACTGACAGGACCAGACCCAAATTCCACTTTGGAATCAGAGTCGAACCCTGTGCGTATTCGACACCTGGCGAATGCCGGGCACAATTGACCAAATTGCCCTTCTAACCAAAATTCAATGAAATTCAAGTGCGACTTCTACCGAAAATTCGGCAAAATCTCCCCTATAAATTGAACATTTCCCAAAAATTTCCACCTGTAAAACAAGCATATATATGTATATCTCAACTGCCAGCATGCAACAGATTCAAAGGTATAACCCGAATACATTCATAGATTTCAAAATGACTTAACTGAACCACTTTTCAATCACTTGGTCTCGTGGTTGCACCTGGTAACTCTAGGTTGCCTACGTACCCTTAACAAGGGATCAAGTTACATGTAGTTCTTTCACTTTTTGTATTGCACTTGTTATACTTGTGTAAGAACCAAACATATTTATTTTTATTTATATAACAAGTCATACGTTTACACAAATCTTCACACCAGTTTATAACATTGTAAAATAAGCATTCCTCTTCCACCTAGGTGTACCTATCATTATCTGTAAGTTCCTCGTGTCTCAGTTCGTGACACATCCTCGCAGGTCTCGGTAACACAGAGTCAACCCGAGTCGCAATCCTCGCAGGACTCAGGGGACGTTTAGTCAACCTGGTCCGCAATCCCTGAAATAATTCATACTCAAAACATATGTAAGTCACTAATTGAATTTCCTCTAGTTCATAAATCAACTTATGTATAATTAATATGTTATTGGCTTAAGTTATACATATATAAGATAATAATAATAATAATAATAGAAATAAAATATAATTATATATGTATCAACGACTGAACTAAAATATATATACATATATCCCTCTCTTTTACTGGTAAAACAACCTCATCACTTAAGAAAATAATAATAAACTTATGTTTTCTCCACCTAGGGGTACCTCCAATCCTGATCCGTCAATTCCATCCTCGCAGGCCTCGGAGACACCAAGTCCACTCGGGCCGCAATCCTCGCAGGACTCTGAGATACCACTTCTATCTGAGCTGCAATCCTCGCAGGACTCGGAGATACCACTTCTATCCGAGACACAATCCTCCCAGGACTCGGAGATACCACTTCTATCCGAGTCGCAATCCTCGCACCACACGATTCAGGGATCCTCAAAACACGTGGGGCATTATTTATAAATGACACTGTTTCAAGCAACTAGGGGGTACCCTTGTGATGGGTTTGAAAAACCGTATCCCAAACTTATATCAATACTTTCCTTTTATTTCACAATCTATTTCCTGGCCTTTATGTCAATTTATTGATAAATTGATTCAGATAACTCATTCCCAGTCAAGACTCGTTTACATGGTCCTTCTAACCTTTCTCAAAGGATATAACTACCTCGGAAGACTCACGGTCAACTGAGGGGTCAAACCGCCTAAACTTGGTCAACCGGGCCCGCGGGGCCCACGACCTCCTCTCACAAATCCGGGAGAACCTAAAGGTTCCAATATGCCTAGGACACATGTCCCGAAAGTTTGGTCTCGATCGGACGGTCGGATTAATCACGATCGTACGATCAGACGGTTATTATTTAATTTAACTTTGAAATATTAAATCGGAATATCCATGACTCCGATTCACGATCCGCGAATTTCTACACGATCCTAGGAATGGCTAGATCAACATATATTAAATTGGAGGCGATCCAACGGTTCAAACCTATCAAACCCGGATAACGCGCACTAGGCAAAATTCGTTCGAGGTTCAAACGATATCCGAATGGAAATCCGAGCATACCTATGCGCTCGTGACAACCAAGGGATTGCATCGGGACACAATTCCCATTCTGCTACAGTACCACGCGCCGCCACACGCGTCGGCAGCACGTGGGTATCCTAAGCGATAGCAGCTGCCAGAAAAACCTCAAAATTGAGGGCCAAGATTCCTACCCTAGGTTCAAAACATCGATTGGAGCCACTTTTGGTCTCGGACCCCGGCCAAAAAGTGGCCGGAAATGGGTGAAAAAGGCCCAAATCTGTAGGCCTAACATGGGTATTTAAATCAATCTTCAAAACTCTAAAATTAATCCCAAATAATTACATAAATAGGTAGAGCATGATGAGAGGATGAATTTCCATACCTCACTAGTCGGATTACGTGTCGGAGTCGCCGGAAAATGCAAAAACACCGCCGGAAAAGCCTAACCATTCCTTAGCTTCGATTCGAGCTCAACATCAGCTAATTGGATCGGGTCTTGGGTGGGTTTTGTAGAGGAGAACGAGAGGAACACTTTTCATGAAGGTGGCACGGCCAACCGGTGAACGACGACGTCGATTTTGTGGCTTGGAAGTCGAACAGTCACTGCTGCTACAGTGACGGTGTCGAATTGCCAAGGAAGAAGAAGCTGGAAAAATGGATGGGAAGAAGGGGAAAAAATAAGAAAATTGGCCGATACTGTAGCTACAGTAACAATTTTTAAAATTCCTGCTGTGTCCTTTTCGTTTCTAGACCTTTCCTCCTTCGTTACAACTCTGAATTGGGTGTGCCACGCGTCTACGAACTTGTTTTGACGAGCCCGACGCAACGGTACTACCCAAATCCCCAAATTCTTTTCCAAACTTAAAATGACATTTTTGCTCTTTAGTATTAATTAATATTTTAATTTTCAAAAACCTTAATTAATTCAAATAATTTCATTTTACTGTTTATTATTCATTTCAATTTATTTTCTCATCTAAACTTATCTCCTCTTATTTTAATTATTTAATCTTCCCCGAATAAAAAGTCAACTCTTAAATCATTTAATAAATCCCGCGGTAAAATTGTCTTTTACTTGAATAATTTAATATTTAACTATTAATTTAGGACCGGGTTGTTACAGTAACTCCCGTAACCCCCTAACACTCCCCTGCAAACTTGACGCTGGAAATGTGACAATTTTGGAAATAAGACGTGAAAAGAAGGAATATAATAAAGATGAGGAATGGAAACAAAAGATCATCACAAGAGGATAGAGGCACATAGAGATTAAAATAAAGAGGGATGATTGACCCAAAAAACAATAATAAGAAATAAAGGAGGAAACCAAGTGAGACTGAGAAAGGAAAAGAGAATGCGGGCAAAATACATAGAGATAAAATCATTTCAAAATAAAGATGGAAAAAGGAGAGAGAAAAAAAAAACAAAACAAAAGAGGAGAAAAGGTAACACCCATCAAAAGGAGAAAGTAGTCAAGAGAGGGAGAGAGAACACAAGATGTGAAAGACAACCTATGAAAAGAAAAGGAAACTCAAGATGCTAGAGACAACCCATGACAGGGAGAGAGAAAACACAATTGAAAAGAAGAGAAGAGAATACCCCAGTAACATAGAAGAAGAAAAAAAGCATTGAAGAAGACAGAGACCAACAGTAAAATCAAAGAAAGAGATTGGGCTTAAGAGGGGGAGGAGAACACAGGTTGAGCATAGATAGAGCATGAGAGGCCGATACAAAGGCAGCAACACAGTGATAGGGCTCGAGTGGCCAATACCAAGTCGGCAACACAAAGGAAGAAATAGGGGATGTGCAAAACGAATAGTAGCAGTGTAGCACGATAGAGAAGGCTCGGCGAGCGTTGACGAGGCTCGCAGAGGAAAGAGAGACGGCTCGGTGAGCGATGATACGCATCATCAACAAACAGGAGGAAAGTATGGAAACCACGATAGAGAAACCATTAAAAAAATGAGAGAGAGGGAAACCACGATTGCAGACTAGGATAAGGCTCGGCAAGCTGTGACAAGGCTCATGGAGGAAACAGAAATCTGGCCATCATGGCCAAGGGAGATAAATGGAGCTTCCGTGGGTTGCCACGAGAGAGCTCGATGGAGGAGACAGTCCACAATGAAGACGGCGCAGGGGAGACACAAAATAATGGGCTAACAGAAGAAAAGGTTGCAAGGGTAAAACAAAGATGCGGCTACAGCTAAGGTGGAAAGAAAAAAACATATTCATGTTTGAGAAGAGGAGAGGAAAAAGCACTATACATACAAACACCCTTACGGGTGAGGAGTGAGGGGCGCCAACGACTCTCAATGTTGGCAACTGGAGGATCGCTAAACGGTGTTAGCCATTAGCTCTGATACCATGTAGAAACTCTATATTCAATGATAATATTTGAGATATTACAACCTATATTTATACACAAACTATAAGATATCTTCCTAGTGGTTACAATGAAACGAAAAACCCATTATATTCTAATAAAGGCTAATAACAACATAACAGCTAAAACACTAATGTATTGTCATTGAAGACCCTTAACTATGGTAACTCCCATAATCCCAAAACAATTTTCACCTGCAAATCTCATGGAGTCTCACCTACAATTCTACAATTAGGAGTCTCATGGAGTTAACCATATCCTGTAGCAAGATGTTAATGTTTATTTAGAAATGAACATTTTCCATGTTGTCCAAGAAACTAGAGAACTGATTCAAAAATTTGAATCACATTTATAAGTGTAGGAGTCTATAAATCCTCCTGAACTTCTGTCAAAGGAAACCTCACCAAAGAACTCTAGCTATATACTTGTCTAAACCCTCTTCTAGAATTCAGACTCTCTCTCTCTCTCTCTCTCTCTCTCTCTCTCTCTCTCTCTCTCTCTCTCACACACACACACACACATATAGCGCATATCAAACTCTCAAGTCTCATGGACAGAACCAATAGTATACCTTTGCAGGGCCCAACCTATGGAAACCTCATCACCTAAAGATTGATATTCAACTTGAGGCTCAGGTAGAATATCAATCTTTGGGTCCTGTGCATATGCTCACTTAAAATGTCTGCAATAATTCTATGTCAATATATCATCAAGTGCTAAATTATCCAAAATGTTTGATCATGTTGCTGAAACTGGATAGTGAAGATGCAAGAATCGCCAACTATTTTGATGTGATTGCAGGAACAAGCACTGGTGGTCCTGCTTACTCACTGCCCCAAAATCTTCCCCCAGAAACAGTAATGTTTACAAGTTAAATGTCAACTTTTTGTTAAATATTGATACACAACATTGTTGTAAAAATAGATTCTGATATAAGCATTATTAATTTTTTAAACAACACCTGTCCAGTATTTTTTCATACTACAAAGATTATCAAAGCTCTAGAGCAGGACCAAAATACAATGGAACGTACCAACATGATGACTTGGTTGGGCAAATACTTGGTGACAAAAAACTGCACCAGATCAGACATTAACTAACTTTGTCATTCCAGCATTTTACATAAAGCAGCTCCAGCCAATTATCTTTTCCAACTATGAGGTTGCCCCTCTTACTTTGAATTTAACCCATATATCACTTAATTTTATTTTGGATGATCAGCTTAATGTTACTTTTACTGTTTGTTATTTGTTAATTACTCTGTTCAAATCATGTGCTTTTCTTGGGTGGGTAGGTGAAACATAAGCGATTCTTCGATTCAAAACTCTCAGACATATATGCATTGCAACCTCAGTAGTCTTACTGAGTTTTTGTTTTTCTTCATCATGTCGTCTGGACAAGTGGAGAAGAATAAAATGCAACTCATGTAATAATTGATTATTGTATCTATTTCCTTGTAAAGCACTCATGTAAACTCTTATATATACCTCCTTATGGAGAAGAATAAAACGCAACCCAAAGTACTCAAACCATATTCATATTTTAGCACTATTTTCATCCTTGAAGGAAATGCATTCTTCTAACCCCATAAAATGACAAATATCAAGCCACAACTTGGGAGTAGGGGTGGGCATCTCATTCGAATTATCTGCCTATCGACGGTTTGGTTTGGTTTGGTTAAATAATTATTTTTTAATTTTAATTATTCCGATCCGATCCGTACCGAAACATTTGGTTTGGTTAACGGTTAACAATATCCCTAATCCGACGGAAACCCGTACCGATATGATATTTATAATTATTTTATTATTTAAATACTAATATATGTATATGTTTATTAGTAGCTGGATATTAAGTTATTGTAGACTACGAAACACTGAAACACTACCTACATTAACCCTAAAATTAACTTTCCATCTTTTAGTTTCATCCAGCCGCCCTCTAACCCCAAAACATCTTAACTTTCTCTTCTCTCTGTTAGCTTAGTCGCACAACCATCGCTCTCATCTCTCTGAGCAGGCATGTTAACTTAGCATTAACGGAAGAGCCCTCTACCGTTCCAAACCGATCCGCGCCCAGGCCTACTTGGGAGCAAACACCTTTTTGTCAAGGTCGGCTGCTGTACTTGTGGATAATGCATGGGCTACCTTTTTTCTTTTCTTTTACCTTCTGTTTGGATGAGGGAAAATAACTCGGAATTTAGCTAAAAGTTGGGAATTTAAGAGGAGAAATTGACAATTCTCTTGTTTGGCAACTTAAGCGCGGAATTTATTAAATGACGAGCGGAAAAAATCATGGAAATTGAGGCATCAAATTCCCGAGTGTAATTTCCACCAAAATATGCGTCATTTTACAATTTCCATAGTGCGGGAATTCTTATTTTCCAATGTGCCAAAACTTACATAAAAAAAGAAAAAGAAAAAGTAAACGTCTCTCTGGATCAAATTTGAAGGTTAGTCTTCAAGCCTTTCTCTCCTTCAATTTATGTTTTTCTATTTTAGGGTTACCATGGTTTCTGAATGGCTACCAAAATTGGGTGTTTCTGACTAAATTTATGAATAAGTGTTGAATGAGTTTTGTGATCTTTGCCACACTATGGCTGGATTTTGGGAAGTTTTAACAAAATGCTCTATGCCCATGGATATTGGTGTGTGATTTGTGTTTATGGTACAGCTCTGTAGTTGTTCGCTAGCTTTATTTCTTTGTGTTATCACCCAATTGAGAACAAAAGAGTATGTTGTTGATGTTTATTGCACGTGGGGAGTGATTTCGTTTGCTAATATGCTCTATTTGTTTAGGTTGAGTTATTTAGTTCATCAAACGATATGTTATTTTATACTTCGAGAAATACCTTCTATGTCGGTTATCAGTTTTTTAATTCTTTTGAAATATTTAATTTCTGTCATTTACAATTTACATGAGCTATCCAAACATTGAAATTTTCAATTTCTGTCATTTACAAAATTCGACATACATAAATCCAAACATTGAAATCTTCATTTGCCAGAAATTGAAATGATGGAAATCTAAATTCCGTCATTTTAGAATTTTATGTAATTTGCAATTCCTTCATCCAAACGGAGCATTAAGGGTATGAAATTCTGGGTTCACTATATCTATCGTGCTCAATTTTTAAAAAAGTTTCAAATTTTGGCTTGGGCTATAGCCCTATTTAGTTAGGCCCCGATATAAATCCATGTGGTCCTTTCAAATCTTATAAAATCTTATGATATAATCTTTAAAATCCAAAAGTTAAAAATCCTGATTATACAAATCCATCAATAAAATCCTATAAATCGTTACATTTTGATTAAATCCACTGGATTTTTTTATCCTTAGATAGTCTTTTAAAATCTCAATTGAATACACCCTCGTAAGACTTACTTTATATCTGGCCAAAACAAAGTAGAAAAAAAATTAAGAATGGTTATTTTTAATGTCATGATTTATTTAAAGTTGAAAAAAAATTTCAATTATGTAGTCAAAGACATCCTGAAATTAGTTTTGTATTAAATCTGTAATGGCTTAACGTCCTGTTCATTATTGATAGTGAAATCCTGAGAATACGTGCTACAATTTATAAGTTGTCTACAGTTGATGATATTCCCTCTCCCATAATATTGGACATAGCTTTTTTATTTTTTGAAGCCTGCTTTGCATTGGGTTTCATTGACAATTTATGAGGAACTAGAAGCTAACATTATTGGAAAGTAATCATAGGTGAGCTCTAATACTTGGTAGCTTCTCCTTTTTTCTCTTCTCAGCCATGCCACACCAAAATGTATTCACATTGAAATTTGACTTCCAACAAATATGTTTTGAAGTTGTTATTCAATACTTGATTCTCGGAAAATAATTCACAGCATCAGAGGATAAACCAAATATGAGAAATATAAATGATCATTCATTATCCAGAAAGAAACATCATCCCACTAGATTGATAACTAGTAAGGAAGATCAGGGCAGCAGTTAAAACACAGAACAAAAATAGAAAGGAGAAGGGAGCTTTTCAATTAATTGACACAATTTCATCAACAAATACAAAAGAAGGTGCCTGAGCACAGGGAACAAAGATGATAAAAATGAGTATGTGCTACGCGGCTACGCCCTCAAGTTTTAGGAGTTAACAAAGTAGCATACCAAAACCCATACTCATTTGTCACAATGGACTGTCATAATTTCCATATACCATCCACCATTACAACTTACATCCAAGTTTTATTCAAATATGTGGTCTTGAGAAATAAAATTATGACAAACTGGACCCAAATGAAAATTCTAAGTAAACAACGACTCAAACTGTTTTCTTTCTTGATATGTTGACGCTATAATTATTCTTCTTTGAGTGTTGCCTTCAAGATAGCATTATTATGTTCTTCTTCTGATGAGGCTTTGATTCTGTTTAAAGTTTTGTATACATTGGCCATCAGCAAGACAAGGTTGAACAAAACCGCTGCACCCACGCATATATATGTTAGAAACTCAAGGTAAAGGGGTAAAAAGGTAAACTACGTATCGGAGTATATACATTGAGAAAAATTAGAAAATTATATACGTAATTACAACTTGATATGTGATAATAGAGATTTGACATGATCGATCATACAAGAAAATCGTTTCGTGCCATACCACACCATACTAATCAACTAATGTTGAACTTTTCATCATGCAATTTAAAGTGCGTGGCATAACATATATGTAACAATATCAAAGTGTGTGGAAGGATTTGGGGGTCCCTTACAATTTGTTTATTGATGTTTTTCTTGAGAATTCTATCCATGTGGAGTGATATCTTCTAAGAACATATATTATCTTTTTTCAACAAAAAGATAATATATGTATATACATATATTAACATGTGGAGTGATATCTTTTTTGTTCACATGAATTCTATCCATGTGAACAAAAAGAAAGACGAAAATCGTAGATTATTTATTTGAGAAATGTATATGTATATACATATGCGTACACACACAAACGTACATAGAACTTAGAAGAATAAAAGAGAGAATTACCTATGAGAATAGATACAATGACGGTGTGGTAGAATTGGAAGTCGTACAATCCATGCTTTACAGCTTTGTATAGTATCATAATCAATTGCCATACACAGGAGCAGTGGAGCCACCGTCCCCACCAAAAGGGGGCCATGCTTGGTTTTGAAGGCATCAAGACCCTTCATCATTGGGTTCTTCCAAGGGGATGCCTCATCAAGCATCGCCCGTCTCAAACCTATCTCTAACGATATGAGATAGAAAAGCACCGCAACTGTGAGTAGATTTATCAACATTATGTAAATTATTTGCTATATAAACTTGAACTTTAAGTTTTGAGAATGAATGAATATAGGATGAGGATATATATATATATATATATATATATGAAGTAGGCATGCTAAATTTATATAAAAATCTAGATTCATTCTTCGTTACTCAACTTTAATTCCTACAAAGAAAATTACAAAATAGGCATTTGATTGGTTTATAATATTTATTTAGTTAGGATTTTGGTTCCTTATTTAGTTAAGATTTTGATTACTTACCCATTTATTGAGTCCTATTGTAATTGAGTATATATATGTATATAGGGTTGGCAATGGGTCGAATTGGGGGTGGGTATGCAATTCCCATCCCCATCCCCGTTAGCTTTTTCCCCCATCCCCACCTTCGTTGGGGAATGGGTTCCCCGACCCGCTCCAAAGGAATAACCAATATATAACTACTTTGTTGAAAGAAAAAAAATACTAAGGCAAGATAATAAATATATATAATATATACTTATAAGACAATATAAGAATGTTCATATATGTACTGAAAATTAACTAAATAAATAAGTAGTGTGGCTTAAGATTTGTATAAATTATATAAGTATATAATATAATAATGAAAAATATAAAACTTAGTCAGTACAATCACTTTAATAACATATTTATATATACTATAATACATATATATACCTCATCAAAAAATTTATATAAATATATATTCAGAGGATTCGGGTTGGGGATTAAAATAGATTCAATGTAACGACCCGGTCCTAAATTGGTAGTTAAATTTTAAATTATTCAAGAAAAGACAATTTTACCCCCGGGAATACTTTAATGATTTTAAAGTTGACTTTTTATTCGAGAAAGATTAAATAATTAAAATAAGAGGAAATAAATAATCAAATAAATGATTTTGAATTAATTAAGGTTTTTGGAAATTAAAATATTATTTAAATTTAGAAGGGGCAAAAAGGTCATTTTAAGTTCGGAAAGGAATTTGGGAATTTCGATTGTACCGGTGCGTAGAGCACGTCAAGATGAGTCCGTAGACACGTAGTGGGCTCAGATCGGAGTTATAACGAGGAAAGTACGATCTAAATACTCCGAGGGGTAAAATCGTAATTGAGGAAAATCAGATTTTAAAAAATCTGATTCTCCTTCTCTCTCCTCTCTCACGATCTCTCCCTTCCTCTCTCTGCAAAACAGACCCCCCCCCCTTGTGATGGCAGCGACTTCTCTCCTCCACCGCCACCACCACACGCCGCCACTTGGGGCGGCACCGGTCCCAAAAAGACCACCACCCTTCCCTCTTCCAGTTCCGGCCCATCGCCGACCCGATCCGCCGTCGTGGACGCCGGAAACAGCCACGAAACTGGCGGCTTTGGACAGATTTTTCGTGAACTTTGGGTCGCTCGTTCTCCCTCAATTCTCCACCAAATCTGACGAGTGAGGTATGGTTTTTGGACTAATTTTCGTGTTCTAGCTGCCTATGGGATAGGATTCCAGAAATTTTGAGAGTTTGTAGTCCGATTTGTGAATTTAAAATCTGCCGGTTTTCGAATTAAATTTCCGGCCACTTCCGGCCACTTTTTGGCCATATCCCAAGAATAAAAGTGACTCCAAATTAGGGATATTACCTAGGGTAGGAGTCTGGAGTTGAGATGTTGAGTTTTTCCGGTGATGCGATATCGCTTTGGACACCCACGCGCTGCCAGCGCGTGTGGCGGCGCGTGGGCACTGTAGCAGGAGACATTTTTGCCCTAAAGCGATCTCCTGGTTCTCACGAGCACGTAGGAATTTGCGGATCTTAATTTGGATACCGTTTGAGTCTCGAACGGATATCGCCTATTACGCGTTATCCGGGTTCGACAGGTTTGGACCGTTGGATGGTCTTGAATTTATTATATGTTAACCTGGGCATCCTTAGGATTGTGTAGGATTCGACGGATCATAAAACGGAGTCCCGGATACTCCGGAAATGCCAACCCTAGGGCGAGGATTTCAGTAACCGTCCGATCGTGCGATCGCGAGCGATCCGGCCGTCCGATCTGGACCAAACTTGCAGGACGTGTGTCCGAAGCCTTGTAGGACACATAGGAACTTTTGGATCGGAGTTTGGAGGTCGTGGGCCCCGTGGGCTCGTTTGACCAAATTTGGGTAGTTTGACCCTTGGTTGACCGAGAGTCTTCCGAGGTAGTTTTACCTTCCTAGGAAGATTATAGTAACCCTAGTGACAGGTCTTGAGTGTTGTGGAATTAGGTTGTTTATGTGGTTTAGAATGTAATTTTATTGTTTTTAATTGAGGAATTGTCGGATGCTTTATTTTAATGGTTTATTGAAATATTTTATATATTTGATTATTGAATTTTAATTTGTTATGAAGTATTTGTGATATAGATGTGAGTTTGACTTATTCGGGTGTTTTGAGTTTATATATAATAATTGAGAAAGTGTTATCGTTGTTGTTTATGTGTGGGGTACTTAGAATGTTAAATTTGAGTGTTATTAGCACTACCTTAGGTACCTCCCCGATTATGAATTTTATGTTTGAGATTGATTTATTTTGCCCAGGCCCGTCGGAGTTTGTCCAGGCCCTTCGGAGATTTATGTTTGAGAATTTATTTTGCCCAGGCCCGTCGGAGTTTGCCCAGGCCCTTCAGAGATTGATTTATTTTGCCCAGGCCCGTCGGAGTTTGCCCAGGCCCTTCGGAGATTGATTTATTTTGCCCAGGCCCGTCGGAGTTTGCCCAGGCCCTTCGGAGATTGATTTATTTTGCCCAGGCCCGTCGGAGTTTGCCCAGGCCCTTCGGAGATTGATTTATTTTGCCCAGGCCCGTTGGAGTTTGCCCAGGTCCTTCGGAGATTGATTTATTTTGCCCAGGCCCGTCGGAGTTTGCCCAGGCCCTTCGGAGATTTATTGAGATTTATTTTGCCCAGGCCCGTCGGAGTTTGTCCAGGCCCTTCGGAGATTGATTTATTTGCCCAGGCCCTTCGGAGATTGATTTATTTGCCCAGGCCCTTCGGAGATTGATTTATTTTGCCCAGGCCCGTCGGAGTTTGTCCAGGCCCTTCGGAGATTGATTTATTTTGCCCAGGCCCGTCGGAGTTTGCCCAGGCCCTTCGGAGATTGATTTATTTTGCCCAGGCCCGTTGGAGTTTGCCCAGGCCCTTCGGATATTGATTTATTTTGCCCAGGCCCGTCGAAGTTTGTCCAGGCCCTTCGGAGATTGATTTATTTTGCCCAGGCCCGTCGGAGTTTGCCCAGGCCCTTCGGAGATTGATTTATTTTGCCCAGGCCTGTCGGAGTTTGTCCAGGCCCTTCAGATGTCTTCGTAATACGATGCCATGGAAAGGAAGTGATGAAGTTTCAAAGTGTTTTTATCAGATTTAGAATTGTGATAGATTTGAAATGTATAGTTGGTTCTGTTGTAAATGATTGTTTATTATCGGAGTTGTGACCGTTGAGATGAGAACTACGTGTGGCTTGATCCCTTGTTCAAGGGTACGTAGGCAGCCTGCGATCTCACTAGGTGCAGCCGCGGAATATTATTGCGTTTAAAAGGTTGGATCGATTCTGTTTGTGTAATCGGATTTTTGATGTGGTTAATGGATTTGAATCGGGATTAATGGAATTTGGGAGTAATCGTATAATTGTTTGAGATCATGAATGGTTTGGTTTTGAATTATCTGAAGGCCGGAGGCCTATGTGATTGCATGTTGTTAACTTGTGCTTGCTGCCAGTTGGTGTTTTTAAATGTGTTTTATGCAGGTTGGAATTTTTGGGGAATGTTCAATTTACAGGGGAGACTCTGCCGAAATTTCGGCAGAAAGTCTCGTGCCCTTAATATTATTTTGGGAAAAGAGGTTATAGTTTCCGTAAGTGGGCCTGACATCGGGGTGATGTCGGGAATTCCACAGGATTCGTCTCTGGTTCCAAGAAATTCGGGGCGGGTCCTGTCATTCAAAGTGATTAAATGGCTGAAATTTGGCCGCATCCATGCTCCTGGCGTATGATAGAATTTTCGTAGATTTAGAAGTTCAATCAAAACTATGTCACGTTTTCTTTTGTGGAATTTTCCTTTCCTTTGACCCCGATTACGTAGTCAACACAAATACAAATGGATATGGCCAACGTTTAATGAGTGGTTCAAGAAAGAAAAAGCAATAGAGAGAAAAGAAAGTTGGTCCCACTAGTAGAAAACTGCTCTAAAGGCACGGACTTATACCGTGTGAATAGTTGTGAACGCAGGCACTAATCTCTTTTGTCAGATGAAATTCAAAATCTGGGTGAAAATAGACACTGATGCATGTGCCCACTGCTGCATCCTACCCCACAGGGCCACACCCACCACCTCTCTCTCTCTCTCTCTCTCTCTCTCTCTCTCTCTCTCTCTTGTCAGTGGCAAAAAAGAGAGAAAAGAAAATGAAAGGGCACTTAGCACATTCCACAAACAAAAAAGATGCTTGACTTGACCTCGTATCCCTAAATGGACGTTGAGTTTCAGCTTAGATGTTTCCAATTTCATAAACTTCATATGCTTTAGATTTGGAACAAAGCACTACATTTTAATCTTTTTTTCATTTTTAGAAGTTTCCATTCCTTTGACCAGGATTAAGCGTATGCCCACTTAATTAAGTTGGTAAAGAAAGAAGCAGTCAGTCCACAGCAGAAAATTCCTTGCAATATCTCCTTGCCTTGACGTGACCCTTTGTTAGGAATTTCGACACATGAAGAACTTACGTTTTTCTGTTTAATATTCGGTTTAAAATATTTTCAAATTTTATAAATAATATTGATGTCACGATGAGGAGTTAGTGACATGAACGCTCACAATATCAAAAAACCTTTCTCGAATATGCTTATCACAACCAACAAATTTTAGGATAATAGTCATTTGTTCATTCTTAGAGTCGTCAAGTGCTTCATCAATAAGAATACAAAATTTCTCATCTTCCCCAATTTTATTGCGTATCATCTTTCTCATTTTGGCTAAACATCAGGTAATTAATCAATAAGGGACCATTTCTAGATCAGACAAGTTAAAGGATAGATTTTGATCTTCTCCTGTCTGACTCTACCTTAACTTTCTGCCATATATAATAATAATATATGTATTTGTACCTACAAGAATTCTATGAAATTGTCCACACATTTGAATGAAGAATGAATGATTGAATGACCTTTGATCCAGAGGGCACCCACGTGAACAAGGGTGCTTCTGCAATTATATTCAAGTTTGGGGACAGTATTGTTGCAGAAAGAAAAAGCAATAGAGAGAAAAGAAAGTTGGTCCTCTCCTCGTAGTGGCAGTTGACACATAAACGTCATCGTTAAATGGTGTGTCGATCAACATTAAATGGTGTGTGTTGATCAACCACTCCCGTTTCAATCAATCCTCAAAAATCAAAATCAGTACCAGTCCAGTCTCAATCAATCCTCAAAAGAAGTATTTTGATGAATTGGAATGAGCAGGATTTGGTCCGAGTCTTGTTATATCACATATATCGTTTGAGAAATAAATTACATTTTCTTTTTTCATGTATTTATATCACATATAAATACAGTTTTGATCTTAACCAACAATAATATACAAGACAGAATGGAGCCATTAATGGCCTCTTCAAGATTTGTTTTCTTCCTCTCTCCCATTCTGTTACTAATAAGTTCTCAATCCCTTGCTCAGCCTGAGTTTCCAAGCCATAGCTGTTTCTACGAGAAAGGCAACTATACCACAGGCAGCACCTACCAAACAAACCTTAACACCCTTCTCTCTTCTCTTTCTTCCCCCTCCAACAACGGCAATGGCTACGGCTTCTACAACTCCTCCTTTGGAGAAAACGCCGACCAGGTCCACGCAATCGCGCTATGTCGAGGCGATGTCAGGGCGGACACTTGCCGTGGCTGCCTCAGTAACTCCACACAAAAGCTCACACAGGTCTGTCACAATCAGACGGAAGCTATCGGCTTTTACGACGAGTGCATGCTGCGCTACGCAAACCGCAACATCTACGGCGCCATGGAAAAGGACCCTGTTTTCCCGTTGTGGTGGAACAAACAGAACCTGTCGTCCTCCGACGTCGACGGGTTTTTCCACGAGATGTACAAGCTGCTGAAAGAACATCGATTGGAGCCACTTTTGGTCTCGGACCCCGGCCAAAAAGTGGCCGGAAATGGGTGAAAAAGGGCCAAATCCGTAGGCCTAACATGGGTATTTAAATCAATCTTCAAAACTCTAAAATTAATCCAAAATAATTACATAAATAGGTAGAGCACGATCAGAGGATGAATTTCCATACCTCACTCGTTGGATTACGTGTCGGAGTCGCAGGAAAATGCAAAAACACCGCCGGAGAAGCCTAACCATTCCTTAGCTTCGATTCGAGCTCAACATCAGCTAATTGGATCGGGTCTTGGGTGGGTTTTGTAGATGAGAACGAGAGGAACACTTTTCATGAAGGTGGCACGGCCAACCGGTGAACGACGACGTCGATTTTGTGGCTTGGAAGTCGAACAGTCACTGTGCTACAGTGACGGTGTAGAATTGCCAAGGAAGAAGAAGCTGGAAAAATGGAGGGGAAGAAGGGGAAAAAATAAGAAAATTGGCCGGTACTGTAGCTACAATAACAATTTTTTAAATTCCCGCTATGTCCTTTTCGTTTCTAGACCTTTCCTCCTTCGTTACAACTCGGAATTGGGTGTGCCACGCGTCTACGGACTCATTTTGACGAGCCCGACGCAACGGTACTATCCAAATCCCCAAATTATTTTCCAAACTTAAAATGACCTTTTTGCTCTTTAGTATTAATTAATATTTTAATTTTCAAAAACCTTAATTAATTCACATAATTTCATTTTACTGTTTATTATTCATTTCAATTTATTTTCTCATCTAAACTTATTTCCTTTTATTTTAATTATTTAATCTTCCCCGAATAAAAAGTCAACTCTTAAATCATTTAATAAATTCCGGGGTAAAATTGTCTTTTTCTTGAATAATTTAATATTTAACTATTAATTTAGGACCGGGTTGTTACAGTAACTCCCGTAACCCCCTAACACTCCCTTGCAAACTTGACGCTGGAGAGGTGACAATTTTGGAAATAAGACATGAAAAGAAGGAATATAATAAAGATGAGGAATGGAAACAAAAGATCATCACAAGAGGATAGAGGCACATAGAGATTAAAATAAAGAGGGATGATTGACCCAAAAAACAATAAGGAAAATTAGGTATTAGACATAATTAACTTTAATAATTAGAATTTGAGATATTGGGTATTTTGGTTTGAGTTTTAATACCTAGAAAATTATTGTTATTTTGAATTAGACCAAAAAGGAGGCCCAAATTCGTTGGGTCTGTCTAAATAATAAAGGTAAAATACAATTGTACCCTTTTTGTTTAAAAGCCTTCCAAAATCAGATCTCACCCTTTCTTTCTCTCTCTTAACAGACGCGGCACAACGACTGCCTCAAATAAAAATCCTCCATTTTTGACCACTGTCCTAAAAGAGTCTTAACTTTGTCTTCGACTATGTCTCCGTTTCCTGCATATCTCTCTCTCTTTCTCTCACCCAATTTGCTCAGAGAAAATGGACACCATAGATTCAGTAGTGGATCCGCTCAGAGCATTCTCCAAGGACAGCATTCGGCTCGTCCAGCGGTGCCACAAGCCTGATCGCAAAGGTGACTTTATACGTATAAATATTCAGATCTATATCTTTCCAGATCGGGTTTAATGGAAATTACGGTTTTCGATTTTGTTATCTGTAATTGATGGATTTGATGATCAATTGTGGTGTAGAGTTCATAAAGGTCGCGCTCCGTACAGCGATCGGGTTCGTAGTGATGGGATTCGTTGGGTTCTTCGTGAAGCTGATCTTCATCCCCATCAACAACATCATTGTTGGATCTGTTTAGGTATGAAATTATATCTGAATCTTCGTCTGATCGAATTCATTGATTGAAATTATTGAGATTAATTTGCATGCATTTGATGTCTATCATGTCTGTGTTTTTGTGAAATTGAGTTTTTGCGGTTTCATTATGGAGAATGCAATAGTTTTGTTGTGCCTTGTGTTCAACATTCGGATATATATTTACATTTGTGATTATTGGCTGATTTACGTATTACTTTTGACATTTTAGCTGAGCATAGTGTAGGGTAGGATTTGGTTGCTTACATTTATATGCCTAGAAGGTAATCCCTTTGACTATGTTGTCTCATTTGATTCTGAAATCTTCTATTTGATTACAGGCTAGATGTTTACTATTATTTGACACATTCATTTATCTGTGGTTTTCACCAGTGAGCCTTTACTGGTTTACATAATTTTGATGCCTGGGTTTTGACTAGTAATTACTTTACATTTTCATGATATCTTTTATTTGTGACTTTTTTATGCCTGGCAGAGATACATTGGAGGTTTTGCCCCGTAATCTATAGGTTGTTGGTTATTGAGTTGTTAAGCTAGTGTTGATTTGATTCCCTTCTCTTTGTACTTGTGGAGTTTGCTGTCTAAATTATTTAGTTTGCAGCAATGCATATTTCAATTTTGTTTTGTTTCTATCTATATTTTCAATTTTGTCCTGGAAACTTGAGATCATATTGCAGTTCTTAGGATAGAGATGCTTGTTGTTTATGACATAATCTTATTGCGCAGTGCTTCTTTTGGTTTTGTTGAGTAGAACTACCCAAGAGCAAGAGAAGAGTAGAACTACCCAAGAGCAAGAGAACTCAAAATTGGACTTTTGGAAACTGGAAACTGCATTGCAGTTTTCATTTAATTTCAATTTGATTTTTGATCTTTCCTTGGCCTTCAACCTCACCAATTTGAAGAGTATAGGCTGCCCAGATGAGGAATTGGGTGGGCAAGAGAAGAGTAGAACTACCCAAGAGCAAGGGAACTCAAAATTGGACTTTTGGAAACTGGAAATTGCATTGCAGTTTTCATTTAATTACAATTTGATTTTTGTTCTTTCCTTGGCCTTCAACCTCACCAATTTGAAGAGTAGAGGCTACCCAGATGAGGAATTAGGTGGGCAAGAGAAGAGTAGAACTACCCAACTCAAAATTGGACTTTTGGAAACTAGAAACTGCATTGCAGTTTTCATTTAATTACAATTGTTTTTGTAATTGTTTTCGTTTTTGTTTTTGTTTTTTTTAACATAATTGATATATACATTGTATTTTTGTTACAGTTTCTGTTTTTATTTGCAGTTTTTGTGTGAATAAGTGTTGAAATGATTTTTTTTTTTTAATTTTAAAACCGTTGATTGTTTATATAAATATTGTATAACTGAATAAATATTACAAAATCAAGTTTGGTGTAGTGGTTTGTGAGTGAGCCTTCCTCCTTTGAGGATCAAGGTTCGAGTCCATTCAATGACACAAAATCTTTTTTTTTTAAAGGTGAATAAAGGGCAACGGAGTTGATCCCCTGCAGACGGTGGCGGCAGGTGGCCAACGGCGGGAGTTTGGCGGCGAGATTCCGGCGTGGTGGCCGGCGGCGGGATTCTGGCGGTGGTGGCGGCGGCGGGATTCCGGCGGTGGTGGTTGGATAGATATGGACATGTGGCATAGTATGCTTGCCTTAGAAGGAGTGGCATTGTGTGTAATCTTGATATTTTTTAATGATATTTTTGTAAATTAGGTACCACATTTTGGTCTTTGGCCTTATTCTAATTAGATGAAATTGTATTTCTATCTTCCAAATTAGTAAACTATATTGTGGTTTAAAACTAAAGCTCCCATATATATATATATAGGGTTGGCAATGGGTCGAATCAGGGGTGGCTATGCAATTCCCATCCCCATCCCCGTTAGCTTTTTCCCCCATCCCCACCTTCGTTGGGGAATGAGTTCCCCGACCCGCCCCAAAGGAATAACCAATATATAACTACTTTTTTTCTTTCAACAAAGTAAATATATATAATATATACTTATAAGACAATATAAGAATGTTTATATACTATATATATATATATACCTCATCAAAAAATTTATATAAATATATATTCGGAGGATTCGGGTTGGGGATTAAAATACCATCCCACGCCCTCCCCAAACACCATACCCAAAAAATTCCCCATTAATGGGTCGAATCCCAGCGAAGACCCTTACCCACGGGGAAAATTTCATCCCTAATATATATACAGAGTTTACAAGCTAAATTTACAAAGAAAATTAACTAGATTATTACTTGTAGACTACTCCAAATGAATTACAATCAATATAAACAAGGAAACTAAAACTAACTTTCCTAGTTTTGTTAGGCATGACATGTTGAGGTACGTATATCGACTTGTATCCATAAAAAAAATGCAGCATCGCACTTGGTCAAATGTGGATTGTTGGAGAATGCATATGCCATTGTGGATAAAGGATTTTGTAAACATTATTTATAAACTCTGGCTAGGGAATTGAAACTTCCATATAGCACTTGGTCTTGCTGATATTCTAAATCATGAGCAGGATGGACCTCATGTAGAGCTCCCTAAGCAGTAGTCAAAATGTACGAATTTAGTTCCTTGTTCGTCAAGGAATTGGTTTCTTACCAAAAAGATATAGGAGATTCTTTGTGTAGTCACCAAGCAAACCTACTAGTATCAAATTGGTCATACCGTCAAAACTTGTCAATTTTATTGTTAAATTGAGAGATAAAACCATCCATATAAACTAAAATATTAATAAAGTAAACCCCATCTCAGCTCTCAGCTCTCTGCTCTCCCTCTCCCCTTCCACCCCCTTCCCCCACCTCCCCTCTGTTTTTTTTTCTCCTCTACGAGAACATAAGCAGCAACAAACACAACATGACTCTGCCATCTACGGTCCCACGTGGCGCCTCCTTAGCCGCAACCTCACCTGGTGGGGCCTGCAAATGGGTTCTCAACATCCTAGGGGACTGGGTTGAAACAAATTCTCAATCCTAAACCAAAGGTGTCAGAGTGGTCGAGCATTTGCAATACGCCATGTTTTGCTTGTTGGTTTTGATGTGCTTTGGGGATAGATTGGATGAAAACCAAATCAAAGAAATAGTGTGTTAGTATTGTTTATGTGATTGGCAATTTCCTAGAGACAAATTAGACTAAGTTCAGATGGTAAATTAGTTGTGATTGTGGCTGTCAAAATTCCAAGATATGATCTGAAGGCTGATTTGTCAATCAACGTTTACTAAGGTAAATTCTTCATTCAATCATGCATTCTGATTGTGGTATTTCAAGCATTATTTCAATCTCACAATCTGATTAACATTTTGATTAAAGAGGACTTTTTATTTTTAGAAAGTTTGATTTATTTGATAAATTGCTTTCCAGTTTTAAACATTAAAAAGTCTTCTTTGATTGGAAATCAATTAGTCTGCTTTTGGAAAACTAATATGTTGATTAGGAACTAATTGATCTTGTTTCCAGTTTTGAAAACCATTATAAAAAGCAAGGCTTGGTTTTTATTCAAACACAACTTTCAACGTCTAGAGTTTTTCTTGAGTTTCATATACACAAAAGAAAGTTGCTGTGCTTTGTTGTTCATAAGGATAAATCATCAAGAGTAAGATTATCTTGGTGATTTGTCCTTGCATTCATCTGCATTCATTTGCATAAGTTTCAAAGGTCTCATACCTCCGGCGAGCTTGGATCGATCGCGTCAAGAATCAGATTCAACATAAGGAGAGAAGGAGAAATCCCGCGAGAGGTTGAGTTACAAAGAAGTTGGTACGTTGTCTAGAGTGTCTAGGACAAGTTTGTATACTTCTTGTAATCATCGTTCTATAGTGGATTTGCCTTGGACTATCAGGTCCCGTGGATTTTCCCCAGAGGTGGGGTTTTACCACGTAAAATAACTTCTGTGTTTTTATCTGTTTTTACATTCTGTACTGTAGAGGATTGATACATCGTATCAATCCCTTTGGCGTGTTTTTATATATCACTGTATTACTTGACTTCTCAAAACGCAGACTTTACTCTTTAAGTGTTTTAAGCCATCCTATAGGTATTTTCAATTGGCATCAGAGCAGGCTGCTGAACATTCTCAGCAGGATCCGACATACCTCAGGATGGAGCGTGCCGCAGGCTCAGTTGCGCATCCACCATTTTTTGATGGGAGCAACTATGGTGCTTGGAAGGCTAAAATGAAGTCCTTTTTATGGTCTCTGGATGAACGTGTCTGGAATGCTGTGGTTCATGGATTCTCTGAACCTACAAAAACCACTGGAAAAGGAGATGAAGAACGCACTGTTCCTAAACCCAGAGAGGAATGGACAACTGCAGAAGTCACACACAGTACCAATAACCAAAAGGGGTTAAACGCTTTATTTACTGCTGTTTCTGCTGATCAATTTGAATACATCTCAGGTTGTGATACTTCTAAGGAAGCTTGGGATATTTTGCAGGTAACTCATGAAGGAACCGACACAGTAAAAGGCGCCAAGCTCCAATTATACAACCTACAGTTTGAAACTCTGGTAATGGATGATAATGAAATGTTTTCTGAATTTTATGCTAAATTGTGTGTTATTGTGAATGCTTGTTCAAACTTAGGTGAAAAAATTTCAGAAGACAGAGTCGTGAAAAAGATTTTGAGATCGTTGCCTCAACGTTTTCAACCGAAGGTTACAGCCATTGAGGAGATTAGGAATCTGAACACCATGAAAGTGAGTGAACTCATAGGCTCTCTTCAAACTTATGAGATGAAACATCTGGCCCCTAAAAAGAACAAGAGTGTTGCTTTCAACGTGGTGAACAAAGAGGAAGATGATCATCAAAATGAAGAATTTAATGCTGAAGAGTTTGCTTTTCTCTCACGGCAATTTAAGAAGTTTTTCAAGAGCCAAAACTCAAGAATTCATGACTCAAAAACTCAGTCAGGTACAAATTCAAAAAATAAGTATTCTGATCTTGCTGATGGAAACTTTAAATCTCGCAGGTTTACTGAAAGGAGAAATTCTAAAGAGAGAACCAAGTGTTTTGAATGCGAAGGGTATGGACATATAGCTTCTGAATGTGCCAATACACTGAAGAAACAGAACAGCAAAAATAAGGCATTGAATGCAACATGGAGCGATAGTGAGTCAGAATCTGAAAATGAGGAGAATACCGTTGCTCTCATTACCACTGTTAGTCTGGACGAAGCATCAAAGAAAAATGATGATGAAGGGTTGGATATTGAATTTGTGCTGGAAAAATATGATGATTTGCTGGCTGCCTCTCAAAAACTCAGCAAACAAAATGCAGAACTTATCAAAACTGTTGCTGTGTTAAAACTGGAAAAAGGCAGGATTGCTGACGAGCTGCCATCCTCTGATACTGCTTCCAGAATGGTAAGTACAGGTATGAACGAAAAAATTCAATTTTTAGAGAAGAAATGCACTGACCAACATATGTTAATTGCCTCTTTGACCACTGATAAACTAAACCTGGAACTTGAACTTAAAAATTCAAAAGAAAGGATTATTGCTTTGACTATTGGTGCAGAAAAAGTCGATAAAATGATTAGCATGGGTCGACGAGATGGTGACAAATGTGGCTTAGGATTTGATTCAAGCAAGAAGACTTCTGCTGTGTCCGTCACAAAATTTGTAAAATCATCAATTCCTAGCGACACTCAAGGTTTTCAAAGAACTCAGAAATTCATACCCACGTGCCATTTTTGTGGTACTCATGGGCATATTCGTCCGAAATGCAAATTGCTCCGAAATAATTCAGTAAGTCCACAATCTTTCAAAGGAGGTCAGGTAAGCATTCAAAACAAGATTTCACATCTTGTAAGAGAGGTAAAAAGGTTGTCTAAACTTTCTCACTCCTTATCCTTACCAAAAACAAAGCTAGTGTGGAGAAAGAAGGAAAATAAAAACTGCTTGTTATCAACTTCAAATACTGAAAGTTTAGATGTCAAATGTTTTGTTGCCTTCACTGCCCTTTCTGATCATAAACCTAAATCTTGGTATTTTGACAGTGGATGCTCAAGACACATGACTGGTGACAGATCCTGTTTCTCTTCAATATCTACAGAAAATGTGAGTGGGATGGTCACTTTTGGAGATGGAAGAAAGGCCAAGATTTTGGGCAAAGGAAAGATTATGGCAACTGGTAACCCAAGCTTGGAAAATGTCCTACTGGTTGACAATCTTCAAGCCAACCTAATCAGTGTAAGCCAATTGTGTGATGAAGTAGGTGAGGTAAGTTTCACTAAAACTCAATGCATTGTCAATAATAAAGAAGGAACGAGTGTGATGGTTGGAAAAAGATCCAATGATAATTGTTATTGTTTTTTTACTAATGAAGTTTCTCAAGTATGTTTTAGGACAAGTACAGACCACCTGGATTTGTGGCATCGTCGATTAGGCCACATGAACTATCAAGATTTGATCAAATTGTCCAAAAACGAATGTGTAAGAGGATTACCTAACCTTTCAGGTAAACATGAGGGAATTTGTGAGGGATGTCAACTTGGTAAGCAAACCAAAAATTCTCATAAAATTACAAATTTTATATCCACGTCTAAATGTTTGGAATTGCTGCACATGGATCTTATTGGTCCCATTCAAGTGACTAGTTTAGGAGGAAAGAAATATATACTTGTGTTGGTGGATGACTTCTCACGTTTTACTTGGGTAAATTTTTTATATGAGAAATCTGAAGCTTTCAAATCTTTTTGCATACTGTACAAAAGAATTTTCAATGAAAAACAGATAATAAATATGTGCATCACTAGACTCCGAACTGATCATGGAACTGAATTTGAGAATCAATCTTTCACTGATTTTTGTAATGAAAAAGGCATTAAACATGAATTTTCTGCTCCAATTACACCTCAACAAAATGGGGTAGTTGAGAGAAAAAATAGAGTTTTGTTGGACATGGCTCGTGTGTTGTTAAAAAGTGCTAAACTTTCTGATCACTTTTGGGCTGAGGCTGTTAGTACTTCATGCTATACATCTAATCGTGTATTTTTCAGGCCCCACACGAAGAACACTCCATATGAATTATGGAAAGGGAAGAAACCAAATGTCAAGCATTTGAGAACATTTGGCAGCAAATGCTACATCTACAAAGATAGGGAGTATCTTGGCAAATTTGATGCAAGAAGTGATGTTGGAATATTTCTTGGTTACTCCTTAAATAGTCGTGCATACAGAGTGTTTAATAAACGTACTCACACAATAATGGAATCTGCCAATGTAGTTGTTAATGATACCTCACTCTTGCAGGAGATTCCAAGTCTTGACAATTCAAGCAATGAGACACCTGAAGTGGCAGATGTTGATGATACTATCATTAACGACTCAATTACCTCTCCCACTCCTCTTATACGTAGACCTGGAGCAAAACAAGTCCAGAAAGACCATTCTCCTTCTGACATCATTGGAAATGTTCAAGATAGACTAAAGACACGAAAACAAGTGGCTGAAGAGGTAAGTAATTTATGTTATGTGTCATTACTTGACCCTAAAAACGTGATGAATGCTCTTGCAGATAACGAATGGATTTTGGCTATGCAAGAGGAATTGAATCAATTCAAAAGAAATGATGTGTGGTACCTTGTCCCCCGTCCCAAAGAATCTAATGTAATTGGTACCAAGTGGATATTTCGGAACAAGACAGATGAGAAAGGACAGATTATGCGCAACAAAGCAAGACTTGTTGCTCAAGGTTACACGCAAATTGAAGGGCTAGACTTTGATGAGACTTTTGCTCCCGTTGCACGATTAGAAGCGGTTCGTTTGCTGTTGTCAATTGCATGCCATCTCAGGTTCAAGCTACATCAAATGGACGTCAAGAGTGCTTTCTTAAATGGTGTTCTACAGGAGGAAGTTTATGTTGAACAGCCCGCAGGATTCATAGATCCTATCAATCCTGATCACGTTTATCGTCTGAAAAAGGCACTTTATGGACTCAAGCAGGCTCCGAGAGCCTGGTATGATCGCCTATCTACTCATCTCCTTCAAAAAGGATACACTCGTAGCGGTATTGACAAAACCCTTTTCATTAAAAGAACAAAGTGGGATTTAATGATTGCACAAGTGTACGTAGACGACATCGTGTTCGGCTCAACATCTAGCTCACTCGTTCATGAATTTCAGGAGGTAATGCATAAAGAATTTGAGATGAGTATGTGTGGTGAACTAACTTTCTTTCTTGGCTTGCAGGTTCAACAATTCAATGAAGGGATATTTATCTCTCAAACCAAATATGCAAAAAACCTAGTTTCAAAATTTGGTATGGAGTCCGCTAAGACCACTCGAAATCCTATGAGTACCAGTGATAAACTCTGCAAAGATTCCAAGGGCAAAAGTGTGGATCAAAAACTATATCGAAGCATGATTGGTAGTCTGCTGTACTTGACGGCCAGCCGACCTGATCTCTCCTATAGTGTTGGTGTTTGTGCTCGTTACCAATCCAACCCCAAGGAATCACATTTGTTTGCTGTCAAGCGAATTCTACGCTATGTAAGTGGTACTACAAATTTTGGTGTTTGCTACTCCTTTAACTCAAATGTTAATCTTGCAGGCTACTCGGATGCGGATTGGGCAGGGAACATTGATGATAGGAAAAGCACCACTGGCGGTTGTTTTTATGTAGGCAACAATCTCGTATCGTGGTTCAGCAAGAAGCAAAATTGTGTCTCCCTCTCAACTGCCGAAGCTGAATACATTGCTGCTGGAAGTGGTTGCACTCAGTTGTTGTGGATGAAACAAATGCTCACTGATTATGGTCTTCCACAAGATAAAATGGTGATTTTTTGTGATAACTTAAGTGCTATTAACATTTCCAAGAATCCTGTTCAGCACTCTCGCACAAAACACATTGACATTCGTCATCACTTCATTCGTGATTTAGTTGAGGATAATGTTCTTTCTCTTGAATTCATCTCCACTGAAAAACAACTCGCAGATATTTTCACTAAACCTCTTGATAATCTTAGGTTTGAAACCCTTAGAAAGTCTCTAGGTGTGTGCTCGTTTGATTAAGTTGTTCATGTTGTTCACATTTTTTTTTTAACTTTGCTGTGTTCAACGAGATTAGCTAGCCTGTGTAGGGATTTTGTTGGTGTATCACAATCAAGTTTAAATCTCTCACATTTGATGAACTAAGATTGGGCTCTAGTAATGTGTCAACTTGAATTGCATACTCCCAGTGTCATTTGGTTACTCACTGCCATTCTATATGATAAAACTTATTTACTGATCTATATTTCAAATCTCATTACTCACTTTGGCACTTGCACTCTAATTCTTCTCCAAGCATTTTGCACATCCTCTCATCTTATATTCATGAGACTTGTGATCATTTGCACCTTATTGCTAGCATGCTCCGTGATTGTTCCAAAAATAAATAAAAATGTTGGTGCTTGATCCGTGCGGAGTAACCGGGCCTCTTGTCTAACCAACGTCGAGGCTCGCGTAAAAAGGCCTTGATCATTTGCTTCCTTGATTTCCTTTGAAGCCTTCATGATCCGGATAAGTATTTTCTTGGGGTGCTTGCTCACCTAGTGTCCTATAGTCAACTGACTTGGGATCACTGATTGAACATCTGCTACTTGGGTCATGTAGAAAGCTTAATGAAGGACATCTCAAATTTAAATAAATTTAAAAAAAAAAAAAAAAAAAAAAAAAAAAAAAAAGGGGGATCAATGTGATCATGCTGTGCACATTTGGTGTATGTTGGTTTATACGGTTGATTGATTATGGGTGATGGTGTTCCTTGTGTTTTGTTGAAGGTTAGTCACTTTTCACGAGTCTGAGATTTGTCATTGGAGTCAGTCTGTAATTTTTATTGTGTTCAATGTCACTGTATTGCCTTATGCTATCTAAGAGTGGTAAGTTCCTGTGATCTCATACTTTTGTCCCTACAATGCTTTGCTTCGAATGTTTAGACTTGGCTTTGATTTTGGTTCTTCAAGTTTATTCCCTTCACAGGTTGCCAATCTTTGAGACCAAGTGTTAAATGACAGCTCTATCGAATGAATGGTTATTTTTGCATCTCTGTTTCGTTTGTTCCTTTTATTCCTTTTCTTTGTTTTTTTTTAAACTGAACTATCTCTGTTTTGGGTTTCTGCACATATTGCCTCAGTTTATGTTGGACCACGTGCTTTGATTTGCAATGCATTGCTTTTATGCATATGACTAGTTTGTGTGGTGCTTTTTGCTGTTTAGTTGTGTGATGATTATTGGTGTTCAAACTGATGCGTTGTCGTGCTTGTGCAGATTTCCAGTTCTTAACTTATTTCTTCTTTTTGTTTAGAATACCATTCTACATTAAAACAAAAAAAAAAACAAAAAAAACAAAAAAAAAAAACGGTGTCGTTTGTTTAATGTGCAGCTAGGTCTTCTTCTTGAGCACTCTCGCGCCTCCATTCTTTTTCAACATCCCGTCTCTTTTCAGCCATGGTGACCACTCTTTCAGCTCGTTCCACCTTTTCCCTTTGGCTTCCAGCATGTCCTTCGATTCCTTTGGATTTCCTGCCAAAAAAGGGGGAGAAATTGGTATGGTTATAATAGCTGGAATTTTGTTAGCAAGGGGGAGTTTTTGTTTAGCTTTATCGACTTATTTTAGTTAGGGGGAGCAAATCACATGTGGTGTACTGACCTGTTTACTTTTAAACTATTGTGATGCCACCATGTTAATTTCAAATGTTTTTGTTACTCGTTTGATTTTTGTTGTTCTTCACTAGTTTAGTTGGTTCATAGTGTGCAGATTTAAAGTGTTGTTACTGAAGTTAGTGTTGGATGTAAACCACTTTGAATTGTATTTTATTTTCTTTGTAATTTGATGTTTTGTCTAGGAAATGCCAAAGGGGGAGATTGTTAGTATTGTTTATGTGATTGGCAATTTCCTAGAGACAAATTAGACTAAGTTCAGATGGTAAATTAGTTGTGATTGTGGCTGTCAAAATTCCAAGATATGATCTGAAGGCTGATTTGTCAATCAACGTTTACTAAGGTAAATTCTTCATTCAATCATGCATTCTGATTGTGGTATTTCAAGCATTATTTCAATCTCACAATCTGATTAACATTTTGATTAAAGAGGACTTTTTATTTTTAGAAAGTTTGATTTATTTGATAAATTGCTTTCCAGTTTTAAACATTAAAAAGTCTTCTTTGATTGGAAATCAATTAGTCTGCTTTTGGAAAACTAATATGTTGATTAGGAACTAATTGATCTTGTTTCCAGTTTTGAAAACCATTATAAAAAGCAAGGCTTGGTTTTTATTCAAACACAACTTTCAACGTCTAGAGTTTTTCTTGAGTTTCATATACACAAAAGAAAGTTGCTGTGCTTTGTTGTTCATAAGGATAAATCATCAAGAGTAAGATTATCTTGGTGATTTGTCCTTGCATTCATCTGCATTCATTTGCATAAGTTTCAAAGGTCTCATACCTCCGGCGAGCTTGGATCGATCGCGTCAAGAATCAGATTCAACATAAGGAGAGAAGGAGAAATCCCGCGAGAGGTTGAGTTACAAAGAAGTTGGTACGTTGTCTAGAGTGTCTAGGACAAGTTTGTATACTTCTTGTAATCATCGTTCTATAGTGGATTTGCCTTGGACTATCAGGTCCCGTGGATTTTCCCCAGAGGTGGGGTTTTACCACGTAAAATAACTTCTGTGTTTTTATCTGTTTTTACATTCTGTACTGTAGAGGATTGATACATCGTATCAATCCCTTTGGCGTGTTTTTATATATCACTGTATTACTTGACTTCTCAAAACGCAGACTTTACTCTTTAAGTGTTTTAAGCCATCCTATAGGTATTTTCATAGTGTGTTCAGCATCCCACGCTCTTGAGTTTTGGGCGGTATCATTTCCTCAATTTTTTGCCCGAATTAGAATCTTGGGGCTTGGGGCTGGGGCTGTGGGTTGGGATGTGATGGTCAGGTCGTGAGGGAGAAAAAGTTTAGGGGAAGGGGAGGCTATCCCATCCCTAGGTCAAGACACCAAGATGTCTTTGAGGACTTACGAGAGGAGACTAATTTCGATACGTTGATAGTTAATCTATATTTTGCTTTAGATTTAGAAGTTTGATCAAAACTACATCACTTTTTCTTTTGTGGAATTTTCCTTTCCTTTGACCCAGATTACGCAGTAGTTAACACAAATGCTAATGGATGTGGCCAACGTTTAATTTGGTTGCAGAAAGAAAAATCAATAGAGGGAAAAGAAAGTTGGTCCTCAACCACTCCTGTTTCAATCAATGGTTTAATATTCAATCAATCCTCAAAAGTCAAAATCAGTACCAGTCCAGTCTCCATCTACATTTTAATTGAAACAGTGTGAAATGGTCAAAGAAGTATTTTGATGAATTGGAATTGGCAGGATTTGGTCGAGCAGGGAATTCTTACATTGTCCCACTGAGATCCCCATGTACATAGTTGGAAATGTAGACTTGTTCCAATTTCTCTTATTATCAGCAATCTTTATTTTACTTAATACTTGATGATGTGTTGTGTTAAAGGATTTTCCTATCTTATATTCATATGCCACAAGAAGAATCAGGTTGCATTTGTTTGTTCATGGCTTCTAAGGAAGTATTGGCTTTTCAGGTGATAATCCCGGTTTACTTTACTTGCTAATCAAATAAGTGCAGTAATTGATCTTGTTTTTGAAAGGTGGGTTGATCTTCAAACCTGGAGGCAGTAACATGCAGCATGTAACCTCACTTTCATTCCTAGTTTTGGCTTATTCCAACTATCTAAGCCATGCCAACAAAGTCGTGCCCTGTGCCAACAAAGCATTTTTCAATGAAAAACAAAATCTCACGCTCAATTGCTCAAATATTAGAAAACCCTCATTAAATGCATCTTGGAAAAATTTCACACACGACAAATCTTTTTTTGACCGTTGCTACAATAAAAAGTATATAAATACAGTTTTGATCTTAACCAACAATAATATACAAGACAGAATGGAGCCATTAATGGCCTCTTTAAGATTTGTTTTCTTCCTCTCTCCCATTCTGTTACTAATAAGTTCTCAATCCCTTGCTCAGCCTGAGTTTCCAAGCCATAGCTGTTTCTACGAGAAAGGCAACTATACCACAGGCAGCACCTACCAAACAAACCTTAAAACCCTTCTCTCTTCTCTTTCTTCCCCCTCCAACAACGGCAATGGCTACGGCTTCTACAACTCCTCCTTTGGAGAAAACGCCGACCAGGTCCACGCAATCGCGTTATGTCGAGGCGATGTCATGGCGGACACTTGCCGTGGCTGCCTCAGTAACTCCACACAAAAGCTCACACAGGTCTGTCCCAATCAGAAGGAAGCTATCGGCTTTTACGACGAGTGCATGCTGCGCTACGCAAACCGCTCCATCTACGGCGCCATGGAAACTACCCCTGTTTTCCCGTTGTGGTGGAACAAACAGAACCTGTCGTCCTCCGACGTCGACGGGTTTTTTCAAGAGATGAGGAAGCTGCTGAAAAACCTAAGTGGTCAAGCTGCGGCGAACGGTTCTATTCGGAAGTTCGCGGTAGGGAACGCAACCGCTCCCAATTTGCAAACAATATATGGACTTGCGCAGTGCACGCCGGATTTGGCCGAGCAGGCCTGCAGTGAATGCTTGGATGCTGCTATGGGAGAAATCACAGCATATTGTGAGAGGAAGCAAGGTTGTAGAGTTCAGAACCCCAGCTGTACCGTTAGGTATGAAGTCAATCGCTTCTATGACCCTACAACTATGGTGCCGTTGCCGTCATCCCCCCCCCCCCCCATCAACCAGTACAGGAGGTACATATGCTTTGAAGAAATAAAGTTGGCTTAATTAGAGCAATTGTCCATGAATTTGTACACGAGTTACATTTGATTCTCTCAATTCAAGTTTTTGTCGATGTAGTCGTCTCGTATACAAGTTCAGGCACCATTGCTATAATTCACACTACAACGATTTTGGTCAAAGAGATTTCTAATGCATATTTTGTTATGTTCATATACATATGTATGTATGTATTCAAATTAATGCAAATGAGATTTCTGATTTTTGCAGGATCGAAGAGTAATAGATCTCGGACTGTCATCATTATTGTTGTGCCAATTGTTGTTTCTGTGGTACTAATAGTTATATTCTTCTGCATTTGTTTAAGAGTAAGGAGGACAAAGAAAAAACTTGAAAATAAGAAGTTACTTCCAAGTAAGCAGGCAACTCTAGTGAACATTAATCATATTATTCCATTTGATAGGCATTTTTAGATTTTATTATGCTACAACTGCTTAATTTAGTTTTTGTTAAATTGTTCCTCAGGCAGCGACGATACAGATGAAATTGGATCTGTAGAATCCTTGCAATTTGACTTGGCCACCATTAGAGATTCTACAGATGACTTTTCTGAAGCAAATAAACTTGGACAAGGCGGATTTGGATCTGTTTACAGGGTAATGACAAGTTAATAACAAGAACTTATAACTTTGATATTTCTTAAATACCACTTATCTCATTTCTATTTTTTCATTCCGTACCGATATATTTTTTCAGGGTAGGCTTCTCAATGGAGAAGATATAGCCGTAAAAAGGCTCGCTACAAATTCTGGGCAAGGAGATTTAGAATTCAAAAATGAGGTCTTGTTAGTGGCTAAACTTCAACACCGGAATTTAGTTAGACTCTTAGGTTTCTGCTTAGAAGGAAGTGAGCGGCTTCTTGTCTATGAATTTGTCCCTAATGCAAGTCTCGATCACATCATATTTGGTATGTCTGGAATTATGCATTGTTTTCGTTTAACTTTGAACGTTTATTATAAAATTCCAATTGTGTGACATGTATGCAAGCAAACATTGTAATTGAAGTCTTGATGATTTTGCATTAATATATTTGCAGACCCAACAAAGCGTGCACAACTAGATTGGGTGAGGCGCTACAAAATCATAGTAGGCACTGCTCGAGGCCTCCTTTACCTCCACGAAGACTCTCGCCTTAGAATTATTCATCGTGATCTCAAAGCTAGTAACATCTTGATAGATGCAGAAATGAACCCCAAAATTTCAGATTTTGGCATGGCAAGGTTGTTCGTGCCTGATCAAACGCAAGGCAATACTAGTCGGATTGTTGGGACCTAGTAAGAATATGCACTTAACTGCCTGTGGGCCTATGTTTGTTATGTCAACAATTTCCTTTCCATACGTGTTGGTGAACGCTAACATTCTTTTTGTTGATATGCAGTGGTTATATGGCTCCAGAGTATGCAATGCATGGGCGCTTTTCTGTTAAGTCCGATGTCTACAGTTTTGGCGTGTTAGTTCTAGAGATAGTCAGTGGACAAAAAAATAGTGGCTTCCAGCATGGAGAAAATGCGGAGGATCTTCTAAGCTTCGTAAGTGAATATATAATATAGTTTTGGTATCTCAATACAATTTAGTTCAACGAATCAAAGAAAGAAAACTTATCTCTGATCAAATTCACAAATCATTACAGGCCTGGAGAAGTTGGAGGGATGAGACAGCTTCAAATCTAATAGATCCCACATTGAATACTGGTTCAAGAACAGAAATAATGAGATGCATCCACATTGGATTATTATGTGTGCAAGAAAATGTGGCTGATAGGCCAACCATGGCATCTGTTATTCTCATGACGAATAGCTACTCCCTCACTCTCCCAGTGCCCTCCCAACCTGCATTTTATTTGCACAGCAGCATTGGATCGGACATGCCGTTACAATCTGAATATAATTCAGAGGTAGCGAGGTCAGATCGATCCAAGAGTAACTCTGTCAAAGTAATGGAATATGAGACTTTTACTGAACCACATCCTCGCTAGTGGTTGAAGATCATACTGGCTTTGTGAAATTGTAATGTAATTTATTAAATAAATGTCTGAGTCTTATTATATGACATATATCATTTGAGAAATAAATTACATTTTCTTTTTGATGTATTATGCTCTTTCTTTTTTTTTTCTTTTTATCAAGAGAATTTAAATTTGAGGCTTCTTCTAATATTGCGTGTAATGATCAGACAGACAATTATTCTTGCACAACAAATGTTCCGGGTACCCTATTTGTTAGAGAAAAAGTATGTCATGTTCACCTTGATGTATTGTCTGTTGTTTAATGGAAAGTACATTTGACCAAAAAAAAAAAAAGCATTTTTCAATGAAAAACAAAATCTCACGCTCAATTGCTCAAATATTAGAAAACCCTCATTAAATGCATCTTGGAAAAATTTCACACACGACAAATCTTTTCTTGACCGTTGCTACAATAAAAAGTATATAAATACAGTTTTGATCTTAACCAACAATAATATACAAGACAGAATGGAGCCATTAATGGCCTCTTCAAGATTTGTTTTCTTCCTCTCTCCCATTCTGTTACTAATAAGTTCTCAATCCCTTGCTCAGCCTGAGTTTCCAAGCCATAGCTGTTTCTACGAGAAAGGCAACTATACCACAGGCAGCACCTACCAAACAAACCTTAACACCCTTCTCTCTTCTCTTTCTTCCCCCTCCAACAACGGCAATGTCTACGGCTTCTACAACTCCTCCTTTGGAGAAAACGCCGACCAGGTCCACGCAATCGCGCTATGTCGAGGCGATGTCAGGGCGGACACTTGCCGTGGCTGCCTCAGTAACTCCACACAAAAGCTCACACAGGTCTGTCACAATCAGACGGAAGCTATCGGCTTTTACGACGAGTGCATGCTGCGCTACGCAAACCGCAACATCTACGGCGCCATGGAAAAGGACCCTGTTTTCCCGTTGTGGTGGAACAAACAGAACCTGTCGTCCTCCGACGTTGACGGGTTTTTCCACGAGATGAGGAAGCTGCTGAAAGACCTAAATGGTCAAGCTGCGGCGAATGGTTCTCTTCGGAAGTTCGCTGTAGGGAACACAACCGCTCCCAATTTCCAACCAATATATGGACTTGCGCAGTGCAGGCCGGATTTGGCCGAGCAGGCCTGCAGTGATTGCTTGGATGCTGCTATGGGAGATATCCCAAGATATTGTGAGAGGAAGGAAGGTTGTAAACAGTGGCGGATCCAGGATTCTCGGTCCAAGGGGTCACAGTGTAAAAGTGTCGAAATTTTTTTTATTAAAAAAAAAACACTTAAAAGCATAAAGATAGTACATTTATTCAATTCTCTAAAAATTAGGATATGAGTACTACGAAAAATTAAAATAATATATTTATTAATTTTTATAAATTATTGTTGTAGTAATATATTAGTTAAATATAGCACTGGGTATAGACTAAAAGGTTAAAAATGTTTTATTAATAAACATTTGGGCTAGACTTTTCAAAAGACCTACAAGTTTTTAATAAAAATTTGGGCCAGACTTATACATGGCCCAGACCTTTTAAAAAAACCTACAACTAGTGAAACGGTGAGTTTCAACTAAAATGAGGCATAATCTAGGGCAAATCACCAACACCATCTTCACGACTTCATCTTCTTCGCTGCCTCTGCAACCTAAAAAAAATTCTAGTTGTGGTGCTGCCAGAGCAAAGCATATGCGTCTGGAAGAAGTTTAGAGAGCAGCGCAAGGCAAGCCCACAAGGGACTTTCATCGAGCCCCTTGCACACAAAGGGTCGCTCAGATAACGGCCAAGGGGTCGCCGGTGGAGTCCATGGCCAGATTTCCGGCATCCCAAGGGGTCGTGTGACCCCTCTTGTCCCAACGTGCGTCCGCCACTGGTTGTAAAGTTTCAAACCCCAGCTGTACTGTTTGGTATAAAGTCAATCGCTTCTATGACCCTACAACTGTGGTGCCGTTGCCGTCATCCCCGACAGGAGGTACATATGTATTGAACAAATAAAGTTGGCTTAATTAGAGCAATTGTCCATGAATTTGTACACGAGTTACATTTGATTATCTCAATTCAAGTTTTTGTTGATGTAGTCGAGTCATATACAAGTTCAGGCACCATTGCTATAATACTACAACAATTTTGGCCAAAGAGATTTCTAATGCATATTTTGTTAGGTTCATATACAGATGTATGTATGTATTCAAATTAACGCAAATGAGATTTCTGATTTTTGCAGGATCGAAGAGTCGTAGATCTCGGACTGTCATCATTATTGTTGTGCCAATTGTTGTTTCTGTGGTACTAATAGTTATATTCTTCTGCATTTGTTTAAGAGTAAGAGCATCACCAATGGGGGGGTGTATATGGGGGTGTATGTTAAATATACACCCCGAGCCACCGGAATCATCTCCAATGGGGAGATGTAAAGGGTTGTATATTTACATCACCTCCATGGAGATGCAAAATAAAATGTATATTTGCATCCATTTTTACATCATTTGCAGCCGGGACCCACCCGAGAAAAGAGATGAAAAATGAAGAAAAGTCATCATTTACATAATTTACATCGTTTCCCATTGGAGCAAAAAACGAATTTACACCCCCCGGAGGTGTAAAGGGGATGTAAAAGTGGCTTTACACCCCCGAATTTACACCCCCCCACTGGTGATGCTCTAAGGAGGACAAAGGCAAAACTTGAAACTAAGAAGTTACTTCCAGGTAAGCAGGCAACTCTAGTGAACATTAATTATTCCATTTTAGAGGCATTTTTAGATTTTATTATGCTACAACTGCTTAATTTAGTTTTTGTTAAATTGTTCCTCAGGGGGCAACGATACAGATGAAATTGGATATGCAGAACCCTTGCAATTTGACTTGGCCACCATTAGAGTTTCCACAGATGACTTTTCTGAAGCAAATAAACTTGGACAAGGCGGATTTGGATCTGTTTACAGGGTAACGACAAATTAACAAGAACTTAACTTTCATATTTCTTGAATGCCACTTATCTCACATATGTTTTTTCATTCCGTACCTATATATTTTTTCAGGGTAGGCTTTTCAATGGAGAAGATATAGCTGTAAAAAGACTCTCTACAAACTCTGGACAAGGAGACTTAGAATTTAAAAATGAGGTCTTGTTAGTGGCTAAACTTCAACACCGGAATTTAGTTAGACTCTTAGGTTTCTGCTTGGAAGGAAATGAAAGGCTTCTTGTCTATGAATATGTCCCTAATGCAAGTCTCGATCACATCATATTTGGTATGTCTGGAATTATGCATTGTTTTTCTTTTGACTTCGAATGTTTGTTATAAAATTCCAATTGTGTGACATGTATGCAAACAAACATTGTAATTGAAGTCTTGATTTTGCGTTAATATATTTGCAGACCCAACAAAGCGTGCACAACTAGATTGGGTGAGGTGCTACAAAATCATAGTAGGCACTGCTCGAGGCCTCCTTTACCTCCACGAAGACTCTCGCCTTAGAATTATTCATCGTGATCTCAAAGCTAGTAACATCTTGATAGATGCAGAAATGAACCCCAAAATTTCAGATTTTGGCATGGCAAGGTTGTTCGTGCTTGATCAAACGCAAGGCAATACTAGTCGGATTGTTGGGACCTAGTAAGAATATGCACTTAACTGCCTGTGGGCTTATGTCTGTTATGTCAACAATTTCCTTTCCATATGTGTTGGTGAACACGGACATTCTTTTTGTTGATATGCAGTGGGTATATGGCTCCAGAGTATGTAATGCATGGGCACTTTTCTGTTAAGTCCGATGTCTACAGTTTTGGTGTGTTAGTTCTAGAGATAGTCAGTGGACAAAAACATAGTGGCTTCCAGCATGGAGAAAATGAGGAGTATCTTCTAAGCTTCGTAAGTGAAAATATAATATAGTTTTGGTATCTCAATACAATTTAGTTCAACGAATCAAAGAAAGAAAACTTATCTCTGATCAAATTCACAAATCATTGCAGGCCTGGAGAAGTTGGAGGGAAGGGACAGCTTCAAATCTAATAGATCCCACATTAAGGACTGGTTCAAGAACAGAAATAATGAGATGCATCCACATTGGATTATTATGTGTGCAAGAAAATGTGGCTGATAGGCCATCAATGGCTTCTGTTATTCTCATGCTGAATAGCTACTCCCTCACTCTCCCAGTGCCCTCCCAACCTGCATTTTATTTGCATAGCAGCATTGGAATGGACATGCCGTTACAATCTGAATATAATTCAGGGGGACATGCCGTTACAATCTGAATATAATTCAGGGGCAACAAGGTCAGATCGATCCAAGAGTAACCCTGTCAAAGTAATGGAATATGAGACTTTTACCGAACCACATCCTCGCTAGTGGTTGGATCGGACATGCCGCTTTCTGAAATTGTAATGTAATTTATTAAATAAATGTAGTTATCTTTTTGTAAATGTAGTGATTCTTCATTTTTCCTAAGATATCTTAAAGTTCATAGTGTTACTTTTCTATGCCGTCTTCAAACTTATATTGTTGCTTTGATTGTTGCTTTAGATTGTTGCTTTGAATTCCTTAAAGTGTCCTACTTTTCTATGCTCTTGTACATCAATGTGCTTGATTCCTCAAAACTTTTCTAATTGTAAACTATCCAGAATCCCCATTATTGTAAAAAGGACATCCATCAGACAGAATCATCACAATTTCACAAAAACAATAAAGTACACTCTAATATGAAAGTTTGAAAGTTGCTCTCTTCAAACTTGAAAGTTTGCCGAGTTCAATGATTTTCCCCCCAAATCCTTCATTTGAAGCATTGATACCAATAAAATCCCTGTCCATTGAGCCACCAATAAAGATTGAACTCCACGGTTGCCCAAAAACATAATTGGACAAGACAAGAAACAGCATTTTGTATTGCCCATTTGAAAAACAACTCAACATAAAACACTAACAAAATCACTTGCCTAACTGAACTAACCAATCCAAATCATGGGTTCTCTTAGATCCTCAAAGATGACCAAAATAATTATTCCATATTACACTATATTTCATTTTTGAAAAGAAAGTTGCAAGTTGAAAACATCATAGAAAATAAGAAACCAGTTAGAGAGAGAGAGACCAGAGAAAGGCACCAAGAGCAATGACTGCGCTCGGTTGTGGCGCATAGCAAGGTAAGCCGCAAGTCGGTAGCCGGCAGACTGGACAATGGATCTGAACAGAGTGAGTGAGTGAGCCCAACCCAGTTGGGTCGGTGTGCAGACTGGGCCCCACCTCCTTGTACACCCCTGGCAACAACGACTCGTCAGCTCTCTGCATAATACTTGCTAGGTTCACCAACAACAATGTCACAACCTCTGCTTTCATTTTCCAATCTCTGTTTGGACTGAAAACAGAGCACTCTGCTCGGTTCTCAGACCAAGGGCAGAAGGACAAATCAGAGGTTTTATGTTTAGAGACAGAAGGGGAAGAATATTTCGTTGACTAAAGGCTGGATTGAGACTGAAGGGTTACTGTGGAAATGATGACCCACGTCACGTGTAGGATTGGGATTGGTGTGATTAGGGGTGGGGTGAATGGATGGAGATTTGGGGACAAAAGATTTGGCCTAGTCGGTTAGTTGATTCTTCTTGTCTTTGATGGAACTCTCTACACAGACGGGGTAGAGGGAGCTTTTCGATCGGCTTATGATGCCGTCTCCAACCTTATGCACTGAATGCCACAGGCCAGCTTGCTACTTTTGGAACCTTCTAAAATTCTAAATTAGACATGACCATGTTGAATCATATATACAAGGAAAAAGATTCTAAATCAAACATGACCGCATATCAAACAATCACAATTTCATCGGTTTTGCAGGAAAGGGGGAATATTCCAATGTCATAACTGGGGAGGACAGCTCACCAATGTTCATGCCTGAGGAACCGTAGCCTAAGGAAAGCCTCTTGATTCCTCATAAATTGTCAATGAAAACCAATTCCAAGCTAGCCACCTAAATAAGTCAAATGTAGCACAATGGAAGATGCCCCAACCTTAGTTTCAGGCTGGGCACGGCTTCCAAGCAACATTCTGGATTTGACTCTAGAAAAGTTGATCCCAATCTCTGACTATATCCGATTTAGTGCGGTTTGCAAGCATTGGCAATCAGTCGCTTTACATAGTAAGAACCAGCGCATCAAATCATGTCACAAGCAGATTCCTATGCTCATAATTCCCACCACAGATGGTAGTAGCGAAAGGCGTGGCTTGTATAGTGTGACACAAGGTAAGACTTGCAGCTTTGAGTTGCATGTGCCTTACAATAAAAGGCTCTGCGGTTCTTCCCATGGTTGGTTGGCCTGTGTGGATGAGAATCTGGTAGTTACCCTCTTAAACCCTTTTACCGGGCGTACCATTAGCCTTCCACTAGTCCCCAAATCCACTCGGAGATCGATGGTAGCTTATAGATGTGATTACTACATTAATAAAGTTGTATTGTCTGCAGACCCTTCTTTTCTTCCTAATGACTATGAAGTATTGGTCACCTATGATGGCTATGGGAAACAAATAGCCCATCTTAAATCAGGGGATGATGCTTGGACTAGCATAGATCAAGTGATCGGATTCGATGATGTAATTTATTATAAAGCCCAGTTTCTAGGTGTTAGTTTGGGTGGTAGTGTTTTTTCAATGAATGTTAGCAGGGATCAAACTACTAAACCCTATGTAAGCTTACTTGTGCCAATGGATCCAGGCACTGACAATAAAACATACCTTGTGCAATCATTCCAGGGAGATCTTTTGCTGGTTAGGAAGTTCAAACGAGTAAATTATTGTAAGCGGTTTATTAAGTCTCTCAATTTCAAGTTTTTCAAGTTTGAACGAGTAAATGGTTGTGATCGTTTTACAGAGACTCTAAGCTTCAAGGTTTTCAAGCTGTTCTGTGCTCATGGGGAGAGACCCCAATGGGTCGAGATTGAAAGTATTGGAAATGAAGCTCTGTTTTTGGGTACCAATCAATCCATGTGTGTCTTTGCGCTGGACTTTCCAGGTTGTCAGCCAAATTCCATATACTTCACTGATGATTGTGTGGATGTAGAATGCCATAAACCTAAAGGGCCTCATGACATGGGTGTCTTCAACTTGGAAAACAGAAGCATGGGAATACATTACTGCTTGGAAAACAGAAGCACATGCCACCAGCAATTTGGATCCTGCCCTCTATGGTGTGAAAAGATAGTTCCAGTTTTGTTCTTTCAAGCTCTATTTTCATTTGTTTGCCATTCTAAATGTAAGCCCCAAACATCTCTTATAAGGACATTGAGCTTCCAATTCTGTATGACCCTTGAAGATGGTAATAAAACTAACACAGCAACATGTTCTTACACGGCAATGCATTTTAGGGGCAGAACTAATATAAATTATAATGAACAACTCTTAAGACGTAAAGTTTATATGGCAGTAGTCTAATTTTCACCAAGTCTTTATATTCGAATATATATCTGTTGGGAAAACCATACTCACTATTTATATAGGAAAGAAAGAAAGCAATTTGAATGATTTGTAGGAAAGTGGTGCATGGCCACATTTACAGAGAAATTGGCTAACTGGGTTGCTGCTAAACAATGTTAGCTGTGGGGTTCTTTATTTTGGCTTACCAGTACAGAGAAAGCAAAACTTGTGACATTTGATATATGACTTTTTGAGATAGCATAGTGCCACTTTGCTACTGAATTTACTATGTTGTATGCTAGGCTGCCAGCTTATTGGTTTTGGAGCCAATTCCAATTTAATTGGATCATATGTTGAGCCATACAAGGAAAAAGAAAAATCATAATTTTCATCGGTTTTTCTGGAAGGGGAATATTCCACAAGAAAACAGGAGGGCAATTCAACAATATTAGCTTCTGGTTCCTCATAAATTGTCAATGAAACCAAATGCAAAGCAGGCTTCAAAAAATTAAAAAGCTATGTCCAATACTATGGGAGAGGCAATATCATCAACTGTAGTTTCAGGTTGGGCATGGCTCCCGAGCGACCTTTTGTATCTGATAGTAGAGAAGTTGGTACCAATCAATGACTACATCCGGCTTGGTGCAGTTCGTAAGAATTGGCAATCAGTGGCACGTCATCAGAAGCATCGGCGCCTCAAATCATGTCACAAGCAGCTTCCAATGCTGATGGTTCCCAGCAAACACAACCGCCACGAAAGGCGTGGCTTGTATAGTGTCACAAAAGGAAAGACTCGCAGCTTTGAGTTGCATGTGCCTTACAATAAAAGGCTATGCGGTTCTTCCCATGGTTGGTTGGCTTGTGTGGATGAAAATTTGGAAGTAAACCTTTTAAACCCTTTCACCAAACGTGCCATTCTCCTTCCACCATTCGCACATGTCCCTCAACCCATACACAAACAAGCTTATAGAAGTGATCACTACATTAAGAAGGTTGTATTGTCTGCAGACCCTTCTTTGTTTCCAAATGATTATAAAGCTGTGGCACTTTTCAATAGTAATGGAACCAGAGTAGCTCATATTAAGTCAGGGGATCATGGTTGGACTCACATAGATCAAACAATAAGATTCTTTTATGGTCTGAATCAAGTGATCGGATTCGATGATGTGATCTATTACAGAGGCCAGTTTCTTGCTGCTAGTAGGGAGGGTGGGGTTTTTGCAATAAACGTTAGCAAGGATCCAACTTATATGGCTTCACATGTTTATTACCCTCCAATATGGCTTCACATTTTTATTACCCTCATGTTTATTACCCTCCAATATGGCTTCACATTTTTGTAGAAACTCTATATTCAATGATAATATTTGAGATATTACAACTTATATTTATATAAGAACCAAACATAGTTCTTTCACTTTTGGTATTGCACTTGTTATACTTGTATAAGAACCAAACATATTTATTTATATTTATATAACAAGTCATACGTTTACACAAATCTTCACCCCAGTTTAAAACTTTGTAAAATAAACATTCCTCTTCCACCTAGGTGTGCCTATCATTATCCGTAAGTTCCTCGTGTCTCAGTTCGTGACACGTCCTCGCAGGTCTTGGTAACACAGAGTCAACCCGAGCCGCAATCCTCGCAGGACTCAAGGGACGTTTAGTCAACCTGGTCCGCAATCCCTGAAATAATTCATACTCAAAACATATGTAAGTCACTTATTGAATTTCCTCTAGTTCATAAATCAACTTATGTATAATTAATATGTTATTGGCTTAAGTTATACATATATAAGATAACAATAATAATAATAGAAATAAAATATAATTATATATGTATCAACGACTTAACTAAAATATATATACATATATCCCTCTCTTTTACTGGTAAAACAACCTCATCATTTAAGAAAATAATAATAAACTTATGTTTTCTCCACCTAGGCGTACCCCCAATCCTGATCCGTCAATTCCATCCTCACAGGCCTCGGAGACACCAAGTCCACTCGGGCCGCAATCCTCGCAGGACTCTGAGATACCACTTCTATCCGAGCTGCAATCCTCGCATGACTCGGAGATACCACTTCTATCCGAGCCGCAATCCTCCCAGACCTCAGAGATACCATTTCTATCCGAGCCGCAATCCTCGCACCACACGGTTCAGGGGTCCTCAAAACACATGGGGCATTATTTATAAATGACACTGTTTCAAGCAACTAGGGGGTACCCTTGTGATGGGTCTGAAAAACCGTATCCCAAACTTATATCAATACTTTCCTTTTATTTCACAATCTATTTCCTGGCCTTTATGTCAATTTACTGATAAATTGATTCAGATAACTCATTCCCGGTCAAGACTCGTTTACATGGTCCTTCTAACCCTTCTCAAAGGATATAACTACCCCGGAAGACTCACAGTCAACCGAGGGGTCAAACCGCCTAAACTTGGTCAACCGGGCCTGCGGGGCCCACGACCTCCTCTCACAAATTTGGGAGTCCCTAAAGGTTCCAATATGCCTAGGACACATGTCCCGAAAGTTTGGTCTCGATCGAACGGTCGGATTAATCACAATCGTACGATCAGACGGTTATTATTTAATTTAACTTTGAAATATTAAATCGGAATATCCGGGACTCCGATTCACGATCCGCGAATTTCCACATGATCCTAGGAATGGCTAGATCAACATATATTAAATTGGAGGCGATCCAACGGTTCAAACCTATCGAACCCGGATAACACACACTAGGCAAAATCCGTTCGAGGTTCAAACGATATTCGAATGGAAATCCGAGCATACCTACGCGCTCGTGACAACCAAGGGATTGCATCAGGACACAATGTCCACCTTCTACAGTACCCCACGCGCCGCCACACGCGTCGGCAGCGCGTGGGTATCCTAAGTGATAGCGGCTGCCAGAAAAACCTCAAAATTGAGGGCCAACATTCCTACCCTAGGTTCAGAACATCGATTGGAGCCACTTTTGGTCTCGGACTCCGGCCAAAAAGTGGCCGGAAATGGGTGAAAAAGGGCCAAATCCGCAGGCCTAACATGGGTATTTAAATCAATCTTCAAAACTCTAAAATTAATCCAAACTAATTACATAAATAGGTAGAGCACGATGAGAGGATAAATTTCCATACCTCACTCGTCGGATTACGTGTCGGAGTCGCCGGAAAATGCAAAAACACCGCCGGAAAAGCCTAACCATTCCTTAGCTTCGATTCGAGCTCAACATCAGCTAATTGGATCGGTTCTTGGGTGGGTTTTGTAGAGGAGAACGAGAGGAACACTTTTCATGAAGGTGGCACGGCCAACCGGTGAACGACGACGTCGATTTTGTGGCTTGGAAGTCGAACAGTCACTGCTGCTACAGTGACGGTGTCGAATTGCCAAGGAAGAAGAAGCTGGAAAAATGGAGGGGAAGAAGGGGAAAAAATAAGAAAATTGGCCCGGTATTGTAGCTACAGTAATAATTTTTAAAATTCCCGCTCTGTCCTTTTCATTTCTAGACCTTCCCTCCTTTGTTACAATTCGGAATTGGGTGTGCAACGCATTTACGGACTCGTTTTGACGAGCCCGACGCAACAGTACTACCCAAATCGCCAAATTCTTTTCCAAACTTAAAATGACCTTTTTGCCCTTTAGTGTTAATTAATATTTTAATTTTCAAAAACCTTAATTAATTCACATAATTTCATTTTACTGTTTATTATTCATTTCAATTTATTTTCTCATCTAAACTTATTTCCTCTTATTTTAATTATTTAATCTTCCCCGAATAAAAAGTCAACTCTTAAATTATTTAATAAATCCCGGGGTAAAATTGTCTTTTTCTTGAATAATTTAATATTTAACTATTAATTTAGGACCAGGTTGTTACAGTAACTCCTGTAACCCCCTAACACTCCCCTACAAACTTGACGCTGGAGAGGTGACAATTTTGGAAATAAGACGTGAAAAGAAGGAATATAATAAAGATGAGGAATGGAAACAAAAGATCATCACAAGAGGATAGAGGCACATAGAGATTAAAATAAAGAGGGATGATTGACCCAAAAAACAATAATAAGAAATAAAGGAGGAAACCAAGTGAGACTGAGAAAGGAAAAGAGAATGTGGGCAAAATACATAGAGATAAAATCATTTCAAAATAAAGATGGAAAAAGGAGAGAGAAAAAAAAAAGAGGAGAAAAGGTAACACCCATCAAAAGGAGAAAGTAGTCAAGAGAAGGAGAGAGAACACAAGATGTGAAAGACAACCTATGAAAAGGAAAGGAAACTCAAGATGCTAGAGACAACCCATGACAGGGAGAGAGAAAACACAATTGAAAAGAAGAGAAGAGAATACCCCAGTAACATAGAAGAAGAAAAAAAGCATTGAAGAAGACAGAGACCAACAGTAAAATCAAAGAAAGAGATTGGGCTTAAGAGGGGAGGAGAACACAGGTTGAGCATAGATAGAGCATGAGAGGCCGATACAAAGGCAAGAACACAGTGATAGGGCTCGAGTGGCCGATACCAAGTCGGCAACACAAAGGAAGAAATAGGGGATGTGCAAAAGGAATAGTAGCAGTGTAGCACGGTAGAGAAGGCTCGTTGAGCGTTGACGAGGCTCGTAGAGGAAAGAGAGACGGCTCGGTGAGCGATGATAGGCATCATCAACAAACAAGAGGAAAGTATGGAAACCACGATAGAGAAACCCTCAGAAAAAATGAGAGAGAGAGAGAGAGAGAGAGAGAGAGAGAGAGAGGGAAACCACGATTGCAGACTAGGATAAGGCTTAGTGAGGAGAAGGCTCGGCGAGCTGTAACAAGGCTCACGGAGGAAACAGAAATCTTGCCATCATGGCCAAGGGAGATAAATGGAACTTCCGTGGGTTGCCACGAGAGAGCTTGATGGGGGAGACAGTCCAAAATGAAGACAGCGCGGGGGAGACACAAAAATAATGGGCTAACATAAGAAAAGGTTGCAAGGGTAAAACAAAGATGCGGCTACAGCTAAGGTGGAAAGAAAAAAACATATTCATGTTTGAGAAGAGGAGAGGAAAAAGCACTATACATACAAACACCCTTACGGGTGAGGAGTGAGGGGCCCCAACGACTCTCAATGTTGGCATTAGCTCTGATACCATGTAGAAACTCTATATTCAATGATAATATTTGAGATACTACAACCTATATTTATACACAAACTATAAGATATCTTCCTAGTGGTTACAATGAAACAGAAAACCCATTATATCCTAATAAAGGCTAATAACAACATAACAGCTAAAACATTAATGTATTGTCATTGAAGACCCATAACTATGGTAACTCCCATAATCCCCTAACAATTTTCACTTGCAAATCTCATGGAGTCTCACCTACAATTCTACAATTAGGAGTCTCATGGAGTTAACCATATCCTGTAGCAAGATGCTAATGTTTATTTAGAAATGAACATTTTCCATGTTGTCCAAGAAATTAGAGAACTGATTCAAAAATTTGAATCACATTTATATCCATTGACTTGTTGGTTGATTCTTGGAAAATAAGTGTAGGAGTCTATAAATCCTCTTGAACTTCTGTCAAAGGAAACCTCACCAAAGAACTCTAGCTATATACTTGTCTAAACCCTCTTCTAGAATTCAGACTCTCTCTCTCTCTCTCTCACACACACACACACACACATATAGCGCATATCAAACTCTCAAGTCTCATGGACAAAACCAATAGTATACCTTGGCAAGGCCCAACCTATGGAAACCTCATCACCTAAAGATTGATATTCAACTTGAGGCTCAGGTAGAATATCAATCTTTGGGTCCTGTGCATATGCTCACTTAAAATGCCTGCAATAATTCTATGTCAGTATATCATAAAGTGCTAAATTATCCAAAACGTTTGATCATGTTGCTGAAACTGGATAGTGAAGATGCAAGAATCGCCAACTATTTTGATGTGATTGCAGGAACAAGCACTGGTGGTCCTGCTTACTCACCGCCCCAAAATCTTCCCCCATAAACAACAATGTTTACAAGTTAAATGTCAACTTTTTGTTAAATATTGATACACAACATTGTTGTAAAAATAGATTCTGATATAAGTATTATTAATTTTTTAAACAACACCTGTCCAGTATTTTTTCATACTACAAAGATTATCAAAGCTCTAGAGCAGGACCAAAATACAATGGAACGTACCAACATGATGACTTGGTTGGGCAGAAACTTGGTGACAAAAAACTGCACCATATCAGACATTAACTAACTTTGTCATTCCAGCATTTGACATAAAGCAGCTCCAGCCAATTATCTTTTCCAACTATGAGGTTGTCCCTCTTACTTTGAATTTAACTCATCATATCACTTAATTTTATTTTTGATGATCAGCTTAATGTTACTTTTACTGTTTGTTATTTGTTAATTACTCTGTTCAAATCATGTGCTTTTCTTGGGTGGTTAGGTGAAACATAAGCGATTCTTCGATTCAAAACTCTCAGACATATATGCATTGCAACCTCAGTAGTCTTACTGAGTTTTTGTTTTTCTTCATCATGTCGTCTGGACAAGTGGAGAAGAATAAAATGCAACTCATGTACTAATTGATTACTGTATCTATTTCCTTTAAAGCACTCATGTAAACTCTTATATATACCTCCTTATGGAGAAGAATAAAACACAACCCAAAGTATTCAAACCATATTCATATTTTAGCACTATTTTCATCCTTGAAGGAAATGCATTCTTCTAACCTCATAAAATGACCAATATCAAGCCACAACTTCGGAGTAGGGGTGGGCATTGTTAGAAATGTGCCCTAAGAGCCAATACATTTGATGTAATCTCCTTAGAATATATTTCGTATATGATACATAAAGGGCAAACTTATTTGTTATCTTTTACATTGTCTAAAGAAACAAATGTCCAGGGTATGCTAAATAAGAGATAAAGTAATCTAAAGAAGATTAGATTCATGAGACCTTTAATCTCTAACTGTAGTATCCCAAAATGTTCCTAATCATAGGTTATCAAATGGGCCTTGATAAACCGTCAAGATTAGCACATATTATGTATGCTCAATTGGGAGGATGGTTAGTCTCAAACCATTTGTGTAGTTGACACTAATACAAGTATGTGGGTGCTCATTAGTGAATGAGTACACTGAACGCGATCAACCGTAGTTCTCGTATGGAGTATTTATCTATATGTCAAACGAGAACTCATAGTTGCAATAATGCAAATTAGTCCTTAGACCTGAGGCATCATGGTTGTCTTGTGATGCGTTATTGATCTTTGATAGCTCTTAAAGGCAAGCCGTAAAAGATTTGTCTTAAGTGTTGTTGGGATCTCTTAATTCATCATAGGGGCATGTGAATGTACAATAAGGAATCTCTACTTTCGATAAAGAAGGAGAATGTTTCAAGATGTGATTCAGTAAATCTTTGGCCAAAGTATTTTGAACTTGATTTAGAAAGTTGTTCTTAATCATGTTCTTTTGAATCACATGAGGTTGTAAATCATATTAAGGGTTTGACATAATCAATCCGTACCCTAATAATATGATTTGAAACATTGTATAAGAGAAGGACCGTATTGCATTGCAATTCCAACTGAATAGGTTCTTCATCTATTATGGTTAGCTTGGGTAGCCTTGATATATTGCTAGATGTCACTCTTGGCTTGTGGAAGTCCTAGGATTGATTGTGATCGATCCAAATAAAGGAAGAATTAAAAGGGGTTTTAATTCCAGTTGGTTAGAAAGAGTTCTTATATTTTCCCACTGTCTTGCTAATTAGAACCTAATGGATCGCACACCTTAAATGGTTAACTTTGAGTAATACAAATGAGAATGAGGAAATCAATTTGATTGATTTGATGTTGATGATTTACTACGTGTAAAAACGTATTTGGGCCTCGGTAATAGTTAACGGGAAGCCCAAATGGTTGGGTATCAAGCCCAAGGGCTTAAGACACCTAAATATTATGGTTTAAGTGTCATAAGGCCCAATTTTGGAAGCCCAATGGGTTTTGGCCGAAAATGCTTAAGTAAGTATGTATGGGAATTGTTTCCATAAGCTCATTAACACACAAACACAATCCAACATCAACCAAATGGGTTTGGAAGATCAAAGAGAGATAAAAGAGAGTTTTCAAGAGTGAAATACTTTCATCTTTCAAAGTGGTTTAGATGGAAACCAATCTTGAGAATCTTGCACTAGCATCCAAGTATTCTCAAGATACTTCTTCTCATCTCAAGGTTCCATTGGTGTGGAGACTTAGAGGCCATATACTTTTGTGGCTCACATGGAGGAGAAAGATCAAGAAGCAAAGATCAAAGATCAAAGAGGAGATCAACAAAGAGGAAATCATCAAGAGAAGACCAAACACAAATTGGTTCATATAATTGCTTCAAGGGTAATTAGATCTTATCCTTTTCTCTTGAATTTTCATTTATGAAAAAAAAAAAAAACATATCAATGTTCATGGCTTAAGATACTTGGAAGAAGTTCTGTTTTTTAATTTAAACAACCACCTTAGACTTCCGCTGCGATTAATTTGATTAAATGCATGTTTAATATTCAAATGAACTTTGGAAAAATGTTTTGAAAATTCCTACAATTGGTATCAGAGCCATAGGTCATGAACTTGATATGTTTTTGGGGTTTAGAGATGCATATGTGGGTTGTGAATTCATTTAAAAGTATAATAGTTATACTTGATTTATTTTGATTTGATTGAATAAAAATCAAATGGAGTGAAAGGGGTTGTTTGGGAGTTTGAATTTCCGGATTTGTGTTTTGATGATTGATGCTCTCTTTGTGTTCATATATGTATATGAATATTAGAGCATAGTTGCATTAAAACTCCCATGATTTTAACTTCATGAAATATATGATATTAAGAGCATGAGATAGTTAAAATGGAATATGGATTTTTCCGGAAATAGCATGAACATTCATATAAGTTCATATGCATGTTCTTGGTGTTCTTGATGTTCTTGTTATGGGATCTTTTTGATCCATAAGTTAGGTGGCTAATTTTGATGATTGTGTTTAGTGGAATTTTCCACCAAAATAGGTCAAAAGATGATGATGTTGTTTTATTATAAAATTAAAAGTTTTTCAAAAATGTTTCCACTCAATAAACATTTACCCACCACACTAGAATTAATAAGATTACTTTGGTGAGTGTGTGGGGCTATCTTGATGTAAATTATGGTGATTTGATATAAAATGCAAAAGTTGATCAATTTATTCATATCACTAATTATTTACCTACCACACTAAAATTAATTTTGATTATTTTGATGAGTGTGGTTGGCCTACCTAGTCACATTCATGATTATTCACTTTGTTGAAATAATCATGATCACCACTTTGTATTATACAAATGCATGTTTTAACCCCACACCCTAGTGGATCAACTTTGGATCCATTATTAATTGTTGAATAGTTTTGGATATAGTTGCAATATATGATAAGTGTAACTATGCCTAAAAGGTTTCTACAATTACATTTACTATTGTAGTAAAATGTTTTCACTCCATGGTAAATTTATGTTATTTGAATATGGTTACCACTTGAATTAAACCCATATATATGTATGCAATCCAAGAGCATGTTTTTACATTGCTAGTTTAATTGTTTAAAGCGTTTAAATAATTAAAGGATGGTTATGGACTTAGACCAAACAATTGAGCTATGTGATTGGCCGCTTATTGGATATGTATTCGATTTTGATTGGTTATGTAATATTGAAATGGCTTTCATGCCTAATTTATTTTTATGCGCGCGTAATTAAAATGAATCACCTTCCAAGACCATGATCCAACATGGTGGCTCGTGTTGGATCAACAAGAAAGTCCATAATCATCCTACAAGCCCAATGCAATTGGAATGTTCAGTAATGATGATAATTAATCAATTAGTAGTATCATGTATTTCCACTATCTCAAGCAAATAGTTTCGAAAACATTTAGTGGGAGTATTGTGTGCTACTAATATATTGCACTGGGAACCATTTAATGAGATTAGATAAGTAATTTTAATAGGATTAAAATTGGATTAAAATGAGACCAATTTAACTACCCTCAAAGCAATATTAAGTTGATAAGCGAAATGGCACTTTGAATGCTATTTTGTGGCCTTCCACCATGGTAGTCTCTTATTGGGTGGCACATTTACACCTTGTTGGACCTCAGTGAGGCAACATCCAGTACTTGTAACCATCCAAGGGAAGCCTATTACACATACTTGATGTAGTGCGGATAGATAACGAGTGTGGCCAACAAACTGTTAGGTTGAGGTCATACTTGAAACCCTATACCCACAAGCATGGTGGGAATAACTTAACTAAGACGAACGAAACCAACAAACTGTTAGGTTGAGGTCTAGTTCTCTAGAGGCCATAGTGATGGGTATTCACATTAATGATGTGATTGGATAAGAGTATCCTCTCATTAGTATCATAGCAATCCAACAAACTGTTAGGTTGAGAAAAACTATGTGAAAGTGAGACTCCCATCCCCACTAAGAGTTTTAACAGAAACTCTCGGATTTCAGGAGGGATATGAAATTTGCCAAAAATAGTGGGAGCTACCATCATGACTTAAAGACCCTAAGTCCTTGGTAGAAGATTAATCTAAATTAAAATCTATTTACGTTTTGCAGAATTTCAAATTAACCATCACAAACCCAATCTCAAAGATACTTGACTCAAACGTCCAAGATGACACGAACTATCCGGTTTGATTGCACAAACACCAACTTGTCCTATAATTGGATAAGATTAGTTGTGTATAAGATAAACCCCACCACATACCCCTCTTGGTCCATATGCCATTGAGGAGGAGACAAAGGCTTATAAGAAGCATGTGTCAGATGACAACCGAGGTAAAAGTTACATGTTGGCATCCATGAAAAGGTGAAGCTACTCCTAGCTTACATTACCATATGTGAACTTGTTATGACAAGAATGGTAAGTGGGTTCCCGGTTAATCAACATGATCTCAAAGTAATATAATTACTTAAGATATTGGAAAATATGGATTTTTCTTTAATGTTGAAGTTCAACAAGATTCTTTCTTTCATCCATATCATCAGTTAATCCCAGTATGTTATGAACTATAATATGGGAAAGATGAACAACACCCTATCTGAGCTACTCAACATGGCTATAGTAGCTTAAATGAATATCTCGAAAGATAAAAGGTTAAAGAGGATAGTTGCAAAGGGTTCTTCTTATTCCAAATCCAAACAAAAGGTAAAGATAAAGGAAAGAAGAAGAAAAGTTTTCTAAAAACCCAAGGAAGAAAGAATACAAAAGAAAGACAAGTAACTGAAAGGTACTTGTTTTCACTGTGGCAAGGATGGACATTGGAAGAGAAATTGCAAGAGATGCCTTGCAAGCCTCAAGAGAAAAACCTTCAGAAGGTAACTCTCTTGTTCTAAAATTAGTAATTACAGTTAAAGCTTCTAAACTGAATAGTTGATTCAGGAGCTAGTCAACATATATGCAATTGTGTGCATGGACTAGTGGGAGCAGAAGACTTGAAAAATGAGAAATTGTGCTAACCGTGGGAAAAAGCACTAATGTAGTTGCCAATGCAATAGGCACCTAACATCTCAGACTACCCTCCGAAGAAGACCTGAATTTGAAATAATTGTTATTTCATTTCTGGATGTGTAAAGAACTTAATATCCGTCTCTATATTTTAAGAGATGGATTTTATGTTTTGTTTGACAAAATGCTTCGTTCTATTTCACATATCAATCAAATCGTTGCTTATGCAATTTTGATTGATGGTCTTTTTTCATTTTAGAAATGAATGGTAGCATTAATTGTATATAGATAAAGATGCAACTAGACCTGAGAGGCCTAGAGATGTGGATACATCAACTAAATTGTGACACCTTAAACTTGGAGGCATTAGCCAAGATAGAATTCACCGGATGGCAAACGATGGAACCTTTTGGATCACTTGATCATGTTCCTATGCCTACTTGTGAATCTTGTCTACATGGCAAAATGACCAAGTCTCCTTTCACTGGTAAAGGAGAAAGAGTTACAGAACTGTTGGGATTAATTCACTAAGATGTTTGTGAATTTTTGTATACAAACACAGAGGGCGGTTATTCATACTTCATTACCTTTACCGATGATCATTCACGGTTAGGGTATTTATACTTAATGAAGCATAAATCTAAATTTTGAAAAAGTTTCAGGAATTCAGAAATGAAGTTGAAAACCAAACAGGCAAGAGTATTAAAATCCTTAGATTCGATTGAGGATGTGAATACTTAAGCACAGAGTTTCTTGATTACCTTAAGGAACATGGCATCTTATCACGATGGACTCCACCAGGAATTCCACAACATAATGGAGTTTCTAAAATGAGTTCCATGAGCTGTACTAATTTACCTATATCCTTTTAGGGATATGCACTTGAAACTGCAATTCATTTGCTAAATAGAGTGCCTTCCAAATCCATTCCACAAACTCCATTTGAAATGTGTTTTGGGAAGAAACCAAGTCTTGATTAGATCAAGATTTGGGGTTGTCCAGCATATGTAAAGGCAAGATGTGGATAAACTAAATGCAAGGTTAGAGAAGTGTAGATTTATAGGGTATCCCAAGGAAACTATGGGATATTACTTCTATCACATCAACAAGCAAAAGTTGTTTGTCGCAAGGTCAGCTACCTTCCTAAAAAGAGAATACACTCTTGATGGGAAAAGGGGGACATGAGATAGAACTCAAGGAATTGTCCAATGAGCTAGAAATCAACACTGAGCTAAGTGCAATCCCATATCCACAAACCTGTTGTAACACAGACTCCACGTAGTTCAAGTAGGGTTAGCAGAATGCCTAAAAGGTATTATGGTTTCCTTCTTGACAACAAAGGAGAGTTAAATCTCCTAAGTGAATGTAAGGATATCGAACACCTTTCGAACTACAATGAGGCAATGTCAGACATTGACTCATAGAAATGGCTTGGAACCATGAAATCCGAAATGGATTCTACGTATACCAACAAAGTCTAGACTCTAGTTGATCCTCCTCCTGGTATTGTACCAATAGGGAATAAATGGATCTTTAAGAGGAAGATAGGCTCAGATGGGATAGTAGAAACCTACAAGCAAGGCTAGTAGCAAAGGGCTACAAGCAGAGAGAAAGGATTGACTATGAAGAAACCTTCTCTCTTGTCACTATGACAAAGTCTATTCGGATTTTTCTTGCAATAGATGCATACCATGATTATGAGATTTGTCAAAATGAATGTGAAGACGGCTTTTCTGAATGGCCACCTTCAGGAAGAACTATACATAGATCGACCTGAAGGCTTCATGTCTAAAGTTGATAAGCATAAGGTATGCAAGCTACATAGATCCATTTATGGGTTGATGCAAGGTTCTTGGAGTTGGGACATCCTATTTGATGAAGTTGTCAAATCATTTGACTTCATACAAAACATGGATGACTAATAAGTGTACAAAAAGGTCAGTGGGAGTTTGGTAGCATTCCTAGTGATGTATGTAGATGACATACTACTTATCGGAAACGATATAGGAATGATATCTTCAGTGAAGCTGTGACTCATTAAAATCATTCTTAATGAAAGATTTTAGATAAGCATCTTACATACTCGGAATAAAGATTTATCCTGATAGATCTAAGAGAATAATTGGATTATCTCAATCCTTGTATGTTGATAAGGTGCTAAGGTGATTTCATATGGAACAGTCTAAGAAAAGTTTACTTCCAGTATGACATGGATTTCACTTTTCTAAGAGCATGTGTCCAAAAACTCATTATGAGATACAGCAGATGAGTATAATCTCTTATGCATATGCAATAGGGATTCTCATATATGTCATAGCATGTACAAGACATGATATTGGTTATACGAGTATAACTAGAAGATATAAATCAATCCCATGATTAGATCAATTGGGAGCAGTCAAGTATGTTCTTAAATACTTAAGAAGGACTAAGGACATGTTCCTCATCTGGGAGGAACATCAGAGTAGCAAGTGGAAGCATTTACTAATTCGGATAATATATCTATTATCAATGATTGCAAATCCACCTAAGGGTACGTCTTCATTTTGAATGGACACGTAGTTGTTGGAGAACAACTAAAGTTGATTACATTGTCGCTTTAGAAGCTACAATAAAATCTGTTTGGATAAAAAGGTTCATTACCGAACTAAATGTGGTTCTAACCATAATGTCACAAGTACCTTTACTGTGTGATGACAATGGGGCGATAGCTCAAGACAAGGAACCTAGGTCTCATCAGAGATCCAAACACATAGAAAAATGTTACCATTAGATGGGGCATCTGCAAACAACGTAACAGATCCACGCACTAAGCCTATGTCACAGTCACAACTGGATAGACATACAGAGATAATGGGTATGAGATACATGGCTATGTGGCTCTAGTGCAAGTGGGAGATTGTTAGAAATGTGCCCTAAGAGCCAATACATTTGATGTAATCTCCTTAGAATACATTTCGTATATGATACATAGCCATGGGCAAACTTATTTGTTATCTTTTACATCGTCTAAAGAAACAAATGTCCAGGGTATGCTAAATAAGAGATAAAGTAATCTAAAGAATATTAGATTCATGAGACCTTTAATCTCTAATTGTAGTATCCCAAAATATTCCTAATCATAGGTTATCAAATGGGCCTTGATAAACCGCCAAGATTAGCACATATTATGTATGCTCAATTGGGAGGATGGTTAGTCTCAAACCATTTGTGTAGTTGACACTAATACAAGTATGTGGGTGCTCATTAGTGAATGAGTACACTGAACGCGATCAACCGTAGTTCTCGTATGGAGTATTTATCTATATGTCAAACGAGAACTCATAGTTGCAATAATGCAAATTAGTCCTTAGACCTGAGGCATCATGGTTGTCCTGTGATGCGTTATTGATCTTTGATAGCTCTTAAAGGCAAGCCGTAAAAGATTTGTCTTAAGTGTTGTTGGGATCTCTTAATTCATCATAGGGGCATGTGAATGTACAATAAGGAATCTCTACTTTCGATAAAGAAGGAGAATGTTTCAAGATGTGATTCAGTAAATCTTTGGCCAAAGTATTTTGAACTTGATTTAGAAAGTTGTTCTTAATCATGTTCTTTTGAATCACATGAGGTTGTAAATCATATTAGGGGTTTGACATAATCAATCCGTACCCTAATAATATGATTTGAAACATTGTATAAGAGAAGGACCGTATTGCATTGCAATTCCAACTGAATAGGTTCTTCATCTATTATGGTTAGCTTGGGTAGCCTTGATATATTGCTAGATGTCACTCTTGGCTTGTGGAAGTCCTAGGATTGATTGTGATCGATCCAAATAAAGGAAGAATTAAAAGGGGTTTTAATTCCAGTTGGTTAGAAAGAGTTCTTATATTTTCCCACTGCCTTGCTAATTAGAACCTAATGGATCGCACACCTTAAATGGTTAACTTTGAGTAATACAAATGAGAATGAGGAAATCAATTTGATTGATTTGATGTTGATGATTTACTACGTGTAAAAACGTATTTGGGCCTCGGTAATAGTTAACGGGAAGCCCAAATGGTTGGGTATCAAGCCCAAGGGCTTAAGACACCTAAATATTATGGTTTAAGTGTCATAAGGCCCAATTTTGGAAGCCCAATGGGTTTTGGCCGAAAATGCTTAAGTAAGTATGTATGGGAATTGTTTCCATAAGCTCATTAACACACAAACACAATCCAACATCAACCAAATGGGTTTGGAAGATCAAAGAGAGATAAAAGAGAGTTTTCAAGAGTGAAATACTTTCATCTTTCAAAGTGGTTTAGATGGAAACCAATCTTGAGAATCTTGCACTAGCATCCAAGTATTCTCAAGATACTTCTTCTCATCTCAAGGTTCCATTGGTGTGGAGACTTAGAGGCCATATACTTTTGTGGCTCACATGGAGGAGAAAGATCAAGAAGCAAAGATCAAAGATCAAAGAGGAGATCAACAAAGAGGAAATCATCAAGAGAAGACCAAACACAAATTGGTTCATATAATTGCTTCAAGGGTAATTAGATCTTATCCTTTTCTCTTGAATTTTCATTTATGAAAAAAAAAAAAAAAACATATCAATGTTCATGGCTTAAGATACTTGGAAGAAGTTCTGTTTTTTAATTTAAACAACCACCTTAGACTTCCGCTGCGGTTAATTTGATTAAATGCATGTTTAATATTCAAATGAACTTTGGAAAAATGTTTTGAAAATACCTACAGGCATCTCATTCGAATTATCCACGTACCGACCGTACCGTACCGACAGTTTGGTTTGATTTGGTTAAATAATTATTTTTTAATTTTAATTATTTCGATCCGATCCGTACCGAAACATTTGGTTTGGTTAACGGTTAACAATATCCCTAATCCGACGGAAACCCGTACCGATATGATATTTATAATTATTTTATTATTTAAATACTAATATATGTATATGTTTATTAGTAGCTGGATATTAAGTTATTGTAGACTACGAAACACTGAAACACTACCTACATTAACCCTAAAATTAACTTTCCATCTTTTAGTTTCATCCAGCCGCCCTCTAACCCCAAAACATCTTAACTTTCTCTTCTCTCTATTAGCTTAGTCGCACAACCATCGCTCTCATCTCTCTGAACAGGCATGTTAACTCAACATTAACAGAAGAGCCCTCTACCGTTCCAAACCGATCCGCGCCCAGGCCTACTTGGGAGCAAACACCTTTTTGTCAAGGTCGGCTGCTGTACTTGTGGATAATGCATGGGCTACCTTTTTTCTTTTCTTTTACCTCCTGTTTGGATGAGGGAAAATAACTCGGAATTTAGCTAAAAGTTGGGAATTTAAGGGGAGAAATTGACAATTCCCTTGTTTGGCAACTTAAGCGCGGAATTTATTAAATGACGAGCGGAAAAAATCATGGAAATTGAGGCATCAAATTCCCGAGTTTAATTTCCACCAAAATAGGCGTCATTTCACAATTTCCATAGTGCGGGAATTCTTATTTTTCAATGTGCCAAAACTTACATAAAATAAAAAAAAATAAATAAAAAGTAAACGTCTCTCTGGATCAAATTTGAAGGTTAGTCTTCAAGCCTTTCTCTCCTTCAATTTATGTTTTTCTATTTTAGGGTTACCATGGTTTCTGAATGGCTACCAAAATTGGGTGTTTCTGACTAAATTTATTAATATGTGTTGAATGAGTTTTGTGATCTTTGCCACACTATGGCTGGATTTTGGGAAGTTTTAACAAAATACTCTATGCCCATGGATATTGGTGTGTGATTTGTGTTTATGGTATAGCTCTGTAGTTGTTCGCGAGCTTTATTGCTTTGTGTTATCGCCCAATTGAGAACAAAAGAGTATGTTGTTGATGTTTATTGCACGTGGGGAGTGATTTCGTTTGCTAATATGCTCTATTTGTTTAAGTTGAGTTATTTAGTTCATCAAATGATATGTTATTTTATACTTCGAGAAATACCTTCTATGTTGGTTATTAGTTTTTTTGTTATTTTGAAATATTTAATTTCTGTCATTTACAATTTACATGAGCTATCCAAACATTGAAATTTTCAATTTCTGTCATTTACAAAATTCGACATACATAAATCCAAACATTGAAATCTTCATTTGCCAGAAATTGAAATGATGGAAATCTAAATTCCGTCTTTTAGAATTCCATGTAATTTGCAATTCCTTCATCCAAACGGAGCATTAAGGGTATGAAATTCTGGGTTCACTATATCTATCGTGCTCGATTTTTAAAAAAGTTTCAAATTTTGGTTTGGGCTATAGCCCTATTTAGTTAGGCCCCGATATAAATCCATGTGGTCCTTTCAAATCTTATAAAATCTTATGATATAATCTTTAAAATCCAAAAGTTAAAAATCCTGATTATACAAATCTATCAATAAAATCCTATAAGTCATTACATTCTAATTAAATCCACTGGATTTTTTTATCCTTAAATAGTCTTTTAAAATCTCAATTGAATTCACCCCCTACGACTTACTTTATATCTGGCCAAAACAAAGTAGAAAAAAATTAAGAATGGTTATTTTTAATGTCATGATTTATTTAACGTTGAAATAATTTTTCAATTATGTAGTCAAAGACATCCTGAAATTAGTTTTGTATTAAATCTGTAGTGGCTTAACGTCCTGTTCATTATTGTTAGTGAAATCCTAAGAATACGTGCTACAATTCATAAGTTGTCTAGAGTTAGGTGCTTAACAGTGAGGCAGTGTTTCCTTCAGTTACATGATATGATACCTTCACCAAGTCAAAAAATAATTTCTAGAGAATTATGAGAAGGTTTTATGTGTGGTAGACTTCCATGTGGCATATTCTCTTAGACTTGGTTATGGCGATGGAACCTCTATCTCTCTCTATCAGATACAAAACGTCGCTCGGGACCCATGCCCAACGTGAAACTACAGTTGATGATATTGCCTCTCCCATAGTATTGGACACAGCTTTTTTCTTTTTTATTTTTGAAGCCTGCTTTGCATTGGGTTTCATTGACAATTTATGAGGAACTAGAAGCTAACATTATTGGAAAGTAATCATAGGTGAGCTCTAATACTTGGTAGCTTCTCCTTTTTTCTCTTCTCAGCCATGCCACACCAAAATGTATTCACATTGAAATTTGACTTCCAACAAATATGTTTTGAAGTTGTTATTCAATACTTGATTCTCAGAAAATAATTCACAGCATCAGAGGATAAACCAAATATGGGAAATATAAATGATCATTCATTATCCAGAAAGAAACATCATCCCACTGGATTGATAACTAGTAAGGAAGATCAGGGCAGCAGTTAAAACAAAGATGATAAAAATGAGTATGTGCTACGCCCTCAAGTTTTAGGAGTTAACAAAGTAGCATACCAAAACCTATACTCATTTGTCACAATGGACTGTCATAATTTCCATTCCACCGTTACAACTTACATCCAAGTTTTATTCAAATATGTGGTCTTGAGAAATAAAATTATGATAAACTGGACCCAAATGAAAATTCTAAGAAAAAACGACTCAAACTGTTTTCTTTCTTGATATGTAGACGCTATAATTATTCTTCTTTGAGTGTTGCCTTCAAGATAGCATTATTATGTTCTTCTTCTGATGAGGCTTTGATTCTGTTTAAAGTTTTGTATACATTGGCCATCAGCAAGACAAGGTTGAACAACCCACACATACATATGTTAGAAACTCATGTTAAAGGGGTAAAAAGGTAAACTACATATTGGAGTATATACATATGCGTACACACACACAAACGTACATAAAACTTAGCTTTGTATAGTATCATAATCGATTGACATAACAAGAGCAGTGGAGCCACCGTCCCCACCAAAAGGGGGCCATGCTTGCATTGGAAGGAATCAAGACCCTTCATCATTGGGTTCTTCCAAGGGGATGCCTCATCAAGCATTGCCCGTATCAAACCTATCTCTAACGATATGAGATAGAAGAGCACCGCAACTGTGAGTAGCTTTATCAACATTATGTAAATTATTTGCTATATAAACTTGAAATTTAAGTTTTGAGAATGAATGAATACAGGATGAGGATATATATGAAGTAGGCATGCTTAATTTATAATCTAGATTCATTCTTTGTTACTCAACTTTAATTCCTACAAAGAAAAATACAAAAAGGCATTGGCGAGTCCTTATTTAGTTAAGATTTCCTTATTTAGTTAAGATTTTGGTTACTTACCCATTTATTGAGTCATATTGTAATTGAATATATATATTAGGGTTGGCAATGGGTCGAATCGGGGGTGGGTATGCAATTCTCATCCCCATCCCCATTAAGCATTTTGAGAATTTATCAAAAATAGCAAAAACTGGACCCCTAATTTCAAAAACGTCAATTTTTGTAAAATATTTCAAATATAGCAAAAAACTCACTTAAATAGACACAAATGTCCTCAAATTTAAAACCCACATAATCCTGTAAAAGAAACTTTATTAAATAAAACTTTGGAATATTTTTAGCCCACGTTTGTATAGAAGAACATAAGTTGATTTATATCATCCTATTTATTGATAAATGAATAAATTTGTTCTCAAAGGGTGATGCCATGGATTACGTACAGTGTGTACAAGAGAACACACTCGCATCAAAAGTAACCCAAGTAAACTAAAAGTATCAATCCAGCACAACATCTGTAAAATAGCTAATACTTAATAATCTGCAATATGTAATTTGCAGCATACAAAATCTAGCCTTCCACACCATATAAAAAACTTTGATAAATTTGGAGTTACAAAGAGATTAGAATGCTAAATTGAAAATGAATGGTGGAGCTAGTAAGAAACAACTCTGCCACTGCCAACAATATTATCAAGTATTTTGCATATTTTTTAACCACCAAACAAAACTAAAGCAGATTAGTAAAATAGGAATCCCATGATAAGTTCCAGAACGCTGCTCCTAGAAAATTACAAATTAAAAGGAAAATTAAATATAAAAGGGAAGAAAAAACCATAGAAGTTAGGCAAGGAAGTTTAAAGTGCAAAATGGAGAATAAATGAAGAAGAAACTGAACGAAGAATCAAGGAAGAACTACACTCATCGTGTGACTAGGGCAGTAATACGTCTGCAAATGTATGTAGAAAGATTCCTAATCTAATAGAGTTTTCTTTTTTAGGTTTATGTGGGTTTTAAATTTGAGGGCATTTGTGTCTATTTAGGTGAGTTTTTTTGCTATATTTGAAATATTTTACAAATACTGACATTTTTGAAATTAGGGGTCAAGTTTTGGCTATTTTTGATAAATTCTCAAGATTTGTTCCCCCATCCCCGCCTTCATACCCGCAATATTCATATCGGGGATTCCCCATCCCCGCCTTCGTTGAGGAATGGGTTTCCCTTTTGTAGAAGGTATGTCAGTTCTTGTAACTGACAATTGCACCTAGTTCTCATAAGAACATGGGTGTTAAGAATTAGGAAAGTTAATTTTAGTTTCCTTGTTTATATTGATTGTAATTGATTTGGAGTAGTCTACAAGTAATAACCTAGTTAATTTTCTTTGTAAATTTAGCTTGTAAACTCTGTAAATTTAGATGGGTGATGGGAATCGAAATAGATGTTATTTTACAAGATGTTTCGGATCTACTCATAGAACAAAGCTATGACAATTTCTAAACTCTTGAAAGGAACTTTGGGCTACTAACTAGCCTTTGTTTTAGTAGTATTTTTAGTTAGAGGATGTCTCATGTTTGGTTCACATGGACAACGAGGACAATGTATGTTCTCAATGAGTTTGATACTTTTGTTGTGGCTAGACTCATATTGTTGTGATGTAGCTTTCTTTTAGGGCCAATTTAGTGGGCAGTATTATACTGTCGGATATGAGATCATAATTCATATTTCTAGTCAAATATTTCATGTGGCACTAACTGAGTTTTAATTTTCCATCAAAATTGAAATTTAATGTACCAACACCAACGTCAGATTTTGCCAAATTATAGAGACCAGAATCATAATTTGCAAAAACAAAAAAGAAGAAAAAGCTGGATGCTTGACTTGACCTCTTATCCCTAAATGGACGTTGAGTTTCAGCTTAGATGTTTCCGATTTCATGAATTACATATGCTTTATGGAACATTTTTATCTTTTTTTAATTTTTAGAAGTTTCCATTCCTTTGAACAGGATACCACTTAATTAAGGTTGGTAAAGAAAAAAGCAGTCCGTCCACAGCAGAAAATTCCTTGCAATATCTCCTTGCCTTATACTCATATCATGATATATCAACGATTTCCAAAATCTTCGTCCATGCTAGTCAATGTTTACCTTCTTATTGGTATATACAGCGGATATATGGCCCCATAATATGTAATTCATGGGTAGTTTTCTGTTAAGTTCGATGTCCATAGTTTTGGCATGTTTATTTTAGAGATTGTAAGTGGAGGATCTTTAACCATAAGTATGTTTCTTTTGTGAAATTTTCCTTTCCTTTGACCCAGATTACACGGTAGTTAACACAAATGCAAATCTGAGTCAAGACCCATATTATATATAATCCTTCCATAAGAGTTAAAACTTTAACCAAATAATTCAAACCAAGAAACCAAAAGAAAAAATTCCAGACACAGTCCAGCTGCGTATGTAGGAAACAAACAAATGTTCTTCAAACACTAAACCAAAGACAAAGACAACAGGATCTAGGCCAACATCGTTTGAACACATGAAGGTTCAGACTGACAGCATTGACGTCGTCGTTGGTTGGCTTCAACGTGGCTGTCAAAGAGACAATCGGATCTGTGTGAACAATGTTGGCGTCGGTTGGGCTTCACATATAAAAAACTCTTATCTGAAAAGGATTTCAATAGAAGGTTGAGAGATGGAAGCTTTCCAATTGAGCCTCATAAATAAAACCCAAAACCATTCCTGAAATTAAACCCACATGAAAACTTCAAAAAACAAAACCTTTACCTTTCTAAGGGGAGATGCGGTTCAGATCTGAAATTAAACCCTACAATGAAATAGTAGCCCACGAAAAGGATAAGGCCAGACAACAACTGGTCTTCGAGGGAGAGCGGGAAGAAGGAGAAGAAGGAAGAGAAGAGAGAGGGATGGAAAAAAGAAAAGAAAAAAAGAGAGATATGGGAGACGCGCAAAAGAGGAAGAAGAGGAAAAAATTGCAGAGAGACAGAGGAAGAAGCACGAAAAAAAGAAAGAGAGAGAGAGAGAGAGAGAGAGAGAGAGAGAGAGAAGAAGAAGGAAAAAATAAATAAAAAGAGAGGAAGAGATGGAAAGTGACGGAAGGAAGAAGAAGATGAGAAAAAAAAAAAAAATGAAGGCGTTGGGAAAGATGAGATATGGGGAGAATAAAAATTACAAAAGAAAGAAAAGAGGTTCTTTACACATGCGGAGCATCGAACGCAGAGGAGCCTGCTAACATTCGGCCAAACATGGTGGGCCTAGCCCCAACCACTAGACCAAACCCACATGGGTACTATTACTAAATTACTAATTATATAGAGGGAAGGGAAAAAAGCCTTGGTTAGTGAGAAAAATTCCATCCATATATTTTTATTAAATTACCATTGTAAATATTTTATTATGGGAAAGATTATCTTCTTATATTTTATTACATTATTACTATTCATGTGACACGGACTTATACCGTGTGAATAGTTGTAGATGTAATCATCAGACACAATGGCGCCATTAATGTTCACTAATTGTTGTAGATGTAAGAGTTTTCATTAGAGATATATTAGTGTCACAAAACAGAATGGCGCCATTAATGTTCTTCTTAAGATTTCTGTTCTTCCTTTCTCCCGTTTTGTTCCTCATGATCAGCACTCAATCCCATGCCGTTGAGCATTGGTGTTCCAACGATAAAGGCAACTACACCACCAACAGTACCGACCACACAAACCTCAACGCCCTTCTCTCTTCTTTTATTTCCCCCTCCAACAACGGCAATGGCTACGGCTTCTACAACTCATCCTACGGGGAAAACCCAGACCAGGTTTACGCAATCGGGCTATGTCGAGGGGATCGCACGTGGTACGCATGCCATAACTGCCTCATCCAAATCGTACAACAGCAACCGGAGTTCTGTCCCAATCAAAAGGAAGCTTTCATCGTAAATGAAGAGTGCATGCTTCGCTACGCCAACCGCTCCATCTACGGACACATGGAAACTGTCCCTGCTTTTCCGCTAGTTTATGGCAATGACGTGTCCTCCTCCGTCGACGGGTTTATTCAAAAGCTGAGGACGCTACTTGAGGACCTAAGGGGTCAAGCTGCAGGGAACGGTTTACTTCGAAAATTTGCGGAAGGGAACGCAAACGCTCCCAACTCCACAATAATCTATGGAGTTGCGCAGTGTACGCCGGATTTGACCGAGCAGGTCTGCAGTGATTGCTTGGTTGGTGCTTTGGGACATATCCCAAAATGTTGTCAGGTGACGCAAGGTGCTAATATTATTAATCCCAGCTGTTATGTTAGGTATGAGACCTTTCGCTTCATTGACCCTACAACTATACGACCATTGCCGTCTCCTCCACCGCCACTGTCTAGTCCTCCTCCCCCGTCAACCAGTACAGGAGGTACATATATATCCCAATATATTATGCTTTGAAGAAATAAAGTTGGCTTAACTGGAGCAATTGTCCCTCAATTCAATTTTTAGTTATATAGTTGTCTCGTGTACAAGTTCAGGGACTATTGCTACCATTGACACTACAACAATTTTGGGTCGAAGAGATTTCTAATGCATATTTTGTTAGGTTCATATACAGATGTATGTATGTATGTATTCAAATTAATGCAAATGAGATTTCTGATTTTTGCAGGATCAAAGAGTAACAGATCTCGGACTGTCATCATTATTGTTGTGCCAATTGTTGTTTCTGTGGTACTAATAGTTATATTCTTCTGCATTTGTTTAAGAGTAAGGAGGACAAAGAAAAAACTTGAAACTAGGAAGTTAATTCCAGGTAAGGACGCAATTCTAGTGAACATTAATTAATCATATTATTCCATTTGATAGGGAGGAAGCCAAGTACTACTACTTTTATAGGCATTTTTAGAATTTAAATTGTTCCTCAGGTAGCGACGATACAGATGAAATTGGATCTGCAGAATCCTTGCAATTTGACTTGGCCACCATTAGAGTTTCCACAGAAGACTTTTCTGAAGCAAATAAACTTGGACAGGGGGGATTTGGATTTGTTTACAGGGTAATGACAAGTTAACAAGAACTTATAACTTTGATATTTCTTGAATGGCACTTATATCATTTCTGTTTTTTCATTCCGTACCTATATATTTTTTCAGGGTAGGCTTCTCAATGGAGAAGATATAGCTGTAAAAAGGCTCTCTACAAATTCTGGGCAAGGAGATTTAGAATTCAAAAATGAGGTCTTGTTAGTTGCTAAACTTCAACACCGGAATTTAGTTAGACTCTTAGGTTTTTGCTTAGAAGGAAGTGAAAGGCTTCTTGTCTATGAATTTGTCCCTAATGCAAGTCTCGATCACATCATATTTGGTATGTCTGGAATTATGCATTGTTTTCGTTTAACTTCGAATGTTTATTATAGAATTCCAACTGTGAAACATGTATGCAAGCAAACATTGTAATTGAAGTCTTGATTTTGCATTAATATATTTGCAGACCCAACAAAGCGTGCACAACTAGATTGGGAGAGGCGCTACAAAATCATAGTAGGCACTGCTCGAGGCCTCCTTTACCTCCACGAAGACTCTCGCCTTAGAATTATTCATCGTGATCTCAAAGCTAGTAACATCTTGATAGATACAGAAATGAACCCCAAAATTTCAGATTTTGGCATGGCAAGGTTGTTCGTGCCTGATCAAACGCAAGGCAATACTAGTCGAATTGTTGGGACCTAGTAAGAATATGCACTTAACTGCCTATGGCCTTATGTTTGTTATGTCAACAATTTCCTTTCCATATGTGTTGGTGAACACTGACATTCTTTTGTTGATATGCAGTGGGTATATGGCTCCAGAGTATGCAATGCATGGGCACTTTTCTGTTAAGTCCGATGTCTACAGTTTTGGTGTGTTAGTTCTAGAGATAGTCAGTGGAGAAAAAAATAGTGGCTTCAGGCATGGAGAAAATGCGGAGGATCTTCTAAGCTTCGTAAGTGAAAATATAATATAGTTTTGGTATCTCAATACAATTTAGTGCAAAGAATCAAAGAAAGAAGACTTATCTTTGATCAAATTCACAAATCATTGCAGGCCTGGAGAAGTTGGAGGGAAGGGACAGCTTCAAATCTAATAGATCCCACATTGAAGACTGGTTCAAGAAATGTAATAATGAGATGCATCCACATTGGATTATTATGTGTGCAAGAAAATGTAGCTGATAGGCCAACCATGGCTTCTGTTATTCTCATGATGAATAGCTACTCCTTCACTCTCCCAGTGCCCTCCCAACCTGCATTTTATTTGCATAGAAGCACTGGATTGGACATGTCGTTACCATCTGAATATACTTCAGGGGCAACAAGGTCAGATCGATCGAAGAGTAACTCTGTCATAGTAATGGAATATGAGACTTTTACTGAACCACATCCTCGCTAGTGGTTGAAGATCGATCCCTTTTGATTCATTTTATATGTTGTGGTTCATTCATTAATAGTTCAAGTAGGATTCTGAATAAGGCTTCACATTCATTGTTAGTATCTAAAATAATGTCCCGCAACTAAGAAATACATATCCTTGATCTACTATGTCCTTTTTTTCATTGTTAGTATCAAAGATAATGTAAAATATCAGAGACCCTATATGAAAAGTTATTATAATGTAAAATAAGAAACCAGACAGAGAGAGAGAGAGAGAGAGACCTGAAGGAAAGTGGGTGAAAAGCCAACAAGGAAGGTGGCAGCAGCCCAGAGAAAGGCACCAAGAGCAATGACATGGGTTCGGTTGTGGCGCATAGCAAGGTAAGCCGCAAGTGGGTAGCAGGCAGACTGGACAATGGATCTGAACAGAGTGAGTGAGCCCAACCCAGTTGGGTCGGTGTGCAGAGTGGCCCCCACCTCTTTGTACACCCCTGGCAACAACGACTCGTCAGCTCTCTGCATACTACTTGCTAGGTTCACAATGTCACAACCTCTGCTTTCATTATCCAATCTCTGTTTGGACTGAAAACAGAGCACTCTGTTCGGTTCTCAGACCAAGGGCAGAAAGACAAATCAGAGGTTTTATGTTTAGGGATAGAAGGGGAAGAAGTTAGGTATGCAAGATTTGTGTGAAAGTCCGTTGAAAAAAAAAATTGATGATTAAAATAATTTTATGTAATAAGTATTTATGTGATTCTATTACATACATCCTATTCTATTATATATTACTTATACATAAATAATTATATATATTATATCTTAAATCAATTCATTAGTAAAAGAATTCTTGAATAGATGATTAGGTGTCAACAAGGCACAAGGCATGGTTGTAGCCTTGTCAACTCACCATGAAGCAACTAGAATAGGATCAACCCACAACGTGTCAACTCCCTTTTGTAGCCTTGTCAACCCACAACGTGTCTTCCTAGCAATATGTTCTTATGTATTGTTAACTTGGAGTGCAAGGCCATATTGACAAATTACTTGGAGATTAAGTTCTTACAAGTACTGTAGCTACCGTCTTCACTACAATATAAATAGGCCTATCCGTTGCATCTTGTGAAAGCACACAAAAACCTGGTGTACTAATTGAGGTTGCACACTGCATGCATCGCATGCAAAGTAAGCGTTCTTGGGGAGAGAGAGAGAGAGAGAGAGAGAGAGAGAGAGAGAGAGAGAGAGAGAGAGAGAGAGAGAGAGAGAGAGAGAGAGAGAGAGAGAGAGAGAGAGAGAGAGGAAGAAAGAAAGCTAATGGTGATATAGTTCCTGGAGGAGTAGAGGTCCCAGCTTGTGTATTTTCTTAACTTGGAATTAGCTTTGAAAACGAGGTAGGGATTTCTTTGGGGGCCTTTAAGGGATTGATTTAATTAAATTTCGTGAGCACTATATCATGCATGATATTATTATTTGAAAGAACTATATCATGTCATGGAAATTGGTTGGAGTTCTTGGGTTGATAAAGAAAGTATGGAAAAGAGGGTAATGGGAAGGATCTTTTGTGTAGTTGAGTCTAACTCTTGGCAGGTACCAGGTCTCAGGAATCTCACAGTGCACATGGTTTATTGGGTGATTCGGGACTGGCGAAAGGGAGTTAGACAAGATGACTAACAAAAAGGGAATTATGGGATGATTGAAATGGGTGTTAGTTCTTATAAATGGGCATTCGGGACCAAGTGGTATAAACATGGTATGGGACGTGCAGGCCTGCTTGTCCAGTTATATGAATTAACGGGATTAGATGAAGAGCATTCATTCATGCATGATTCTTAATTATATGATATTTGGCTGTGTGATTGCATGTCACATAATTTAGTTATATCAATCTACTGTGGTAAGGTCTCATGTCCCTACTGAGCGGTGGTTGCTCATCCCTCACTTTGTTTAATTTTTCAGATGAATTAGTGGGCAAGATAATGACTAAATCGGTTGAAGCTGAATTAGATGAGAGTAATAGAGCTTTATTTATTTCATGCAAAGTTGTAAGATTTTGAAACTATTTTTATAAGAGAAGTTTATTTTAAACCCATGTTCCGGCTTCTTTTTATTTTATTTTACTTTTTATTTTCTCACACACCGAGCGCGAGGTTTCCACCTACCCCTGGGTCCGGGGCGTGACAATTTGTGCTTGTCTGACACATGTAGGATGGAGATTTGGGAATAAAAGATTTGGCCTAGTCGGTTAGTTGATTCTTCTTGTCTTTGATGGAACTCTACACACACAGGGTAGAGGGAGCTTTTCGATCGGCTTATTATGCCGTCTCCAACCTTATGCAATGAAGTTAGTTATTAGTTAATTTATAATTATGTCACAGGCCAGCTTGCTACTTTTGGAACCTTCTAAAATTCTAAATTAGAAATGACAATATTGAACCGTATATACAAGGAAAACGATTCTAAATCAAACATGACGCATATCAAACAATCACAATTTCATTGGTTTTGCAGGAAAGGGGCAATATTCCAATGTCGTAACTGGGGAGGACAGCTTACCAATGTTCATGCCTGAGGAAAGCCTCTTGATTCCTCATAATTGTCAATGAAAACCAATTCCAAGCTAGCCACCTAAATAAGTGAAATATAGCACCTTGACCAAAAAAAAAAAAGTGAAATATAGCACAATGGAAGATGCCCCAACCTTAGTTTCAGGCTGGGAATGGCTTCCAAGCAACATTCTGGATTTGATTCTAAAAAAGTTGTTAGTATTGATTTTGTGATTGGCATTTCCTAGAGACAAATTAGACTAAGTATAGATGGTAAATTAGATGTGATGGTGGTTGTCAAAATTCCAAGATCACTACAAAACAGAACCCCTTTAGCGAGGGCTTTTTTTGGTCGAAAAAAGCCTTTTGCCGTCAGAAATGCCCTTTTACGACGGCAAAAGTCCGTCGGACGTCGTCGGTAAAACGCCGGTTGCAAATACTTCTTTTCCGACCATTCCGTCGGAAATAATGTATTTTCGACACCCATATTTCGTCGATATTGCTTATATTTTTATCGGAAATAGATTTTCAGAACGACCATATAAATTCATTTCCAACAATAAATGTGGTCGCAAATACTTGCGCACCTTTAGGAAATAATTTTTGATTGAGATCTTTTGTTTTTGCCATACTATTTTTTCGACCAATAACTATTTGTCGAAAATAGTATTGCCGACCCTAGATTACTATTTGTGATAAATATAATTCGTTGGAATTATGCTTTTTCGACATGGAAGCTTGTTGAAAAAATGTTTTTCCGACTACATTTATAGGCATTAAACGTACAAATATTTTGTCAAAAAATATAAATAATATTTCAATTAAGAAATTGTTGTTCGAAGAATAGTATATATCACCATTAATAAAAGACAAATGTAATAAATTACAAATATTCATTACAATCCTAAGCTATATCCTATATCACTAGTCCCAAAGTCTACTTCCAATCGAACATTAAAGAATTCGAATGCATGCTTCATAGCTTCCTTTGAATCTTCACTAATGATGGGCTGCTGCTACTTCCCATTAACAATAACATTGTTTGTTAATCCTGCCAAAACAAGAACAGAGCTAGTTCTGTTATCAAAACAAACTTTTAGTCAATGTGTTAAATCAAATATATCAAGTAAGAAGACAATACATGACAGACAGTAATGAAATAAGAACAAAAAACTTGCATGACAAGTTGGCTGATTTCTTTTTTTGATTGCAGATTGTAAAGGGCGTTACTGCGCATCAGACCTGCAACAAAAGAATACAAGAAAAGTACTAGTTTAATCAATGCTTAAGCACGAAACTTCCTCTTCATGCTTGCATGAATGAAAGCTAAATTGTAAAAGGAAATATTTTACAAATGAGAAAACATTGGACATGGGATTAATGAATGAATTGCACAATCCTATTACAGCAGCAAATTAAACCATGTAAATGAATGCGCAAACTTCACAACAGTAGCAGCAACAGCAATTTAGTCACCAATTTGGCTTTTAATGAACATAAAAATCTGGCAAACAAAGAATTACAATGTTCTTGAAAAGCAACGTTCTGTTCTCACAGAACTATAATCACATTACCTGTTCTTTCTCTTAGTAAGACTCTGCATTGCTCTTGTTGAGTAAGACGAGGCTCTCTTTATAAAAACCAACATTGCAATATTGATATCCAGAAATCCCAAGATAAAAGCTCTTTACAAAAACATTATTTTTCTGAGTTAACTCAAAATAGTAACATAATAAGACATCACAGGAAGCACCAAATATCCAAGATAAAAGCTAATTACATACGTTCAACAAATCTGAGAACGCAAATAAGAGGAATACATGAAACCAAACCTTTGCCAAGAGAAACAAACAGCCCCAGGAAAACAAAACAGAACAGCAAACCAAACCTTTTCCTAATGAAAGTCAACCAAACACTACCAATCTGGAAAAGAACAACATACCTGGAAATCAATTAACCCAAAATCCAATTGTTGTTCCCTTGAGCCATAGAAAACACCTGCACAAATTCAATTTATCATTAGATTCAAAAGGAAACACCACACGCCTTGAAAATCAAAAGACATTTTCGAAATACCTAAAACCCACATGATAATTTATACACAAAAAAAACCAGAGATATGAAAAAGATAACTGAAATCTAACTAATTGAGACAGAGGTGAGATCGTGAGAGAGACGAAGAGGGTGAAATCGTGCGAGAGAGACAGAGACATAGAGAGGCAGAAGAAGATGCGGAGAAGAAGATGAGGTTGAGAGAGAGAGAGAGAGAGAGAGAGAGAGAAGGAGGTGGCTGAAGATGCGAGGTGAGATCGTTCCTTGAAAGGAGAACTGAAATCTAACTAATTGAGACAGAGCTGAGATCGTGAGAGAGACGGAAGGGGTGAGATCGTTAGAGAGAGACAGAGGCAGTGAGAGGCAGACGAAGATGGATGAGATGATAGAGAAACGCAGAGGGAGAGTTAGCGTTGGAGGCGGCTGCTAGGTTTCCGAAATTGCCCATTTTTCACTTTGGCTGGAGAAGAAGGGGGAAATTTGAGTTTTGGCTGGAGTTATTTGGCGGTCAATGAAAAATGAAAGAGTTCTTCCCCTCACCAATTCCCAAATCCAAAAAATATATAATAAATAAATTAAAAATCAGAAAAATACACTAATAGAAATTTCAAAATAAACAAAAAAAAATTATTTATTTCACATTAAAAGGAGAAAACATGGGACTACATTAATTTTAAAAAAAACAACAACAACAACAACATCATGGTGCGCTTCCTGTTTCCACAATAGATCCTGTTTCCACAACATCATGGGACTACACTAATTGCCTCTATTTTCTCTTATTTGTAGAATCTGCAATAGCTCCTTCTTTCTCTTTTCTTGGATGCCTTGGATGCCATCTGTAGCTCTTTCTTTCTCTTTTTCTTTCTTCTCTCTCTCTTTCCCTGTGAAGCCTTGGATGCCATCTGTAACCAGACTAATCTGGCGCTCTCGCTCCAGACCCAAACCCTAAAATTCCAATATCCGCTCTCGCTCCAGACCCAAACCCTGAAAAATGAATCAAACGTTGAGATTCATCTTACTTTTAGCTCAATTTTGTTATATTAATACCAAAAGTTTCAGGGGTTACATAATTTTTGGCGGTTTTTATTCCTTACACATCAAATAAGAAAACTTGATTTTATGAGATTTTAGTATGAAGTATATATTGACTTAATGAAGTAATTGGGTTATTTTGTTTATTGGTTTTTGTTTTATGATGTAATTGGTCTGGTGTTTCTTTAAGTTCTGGTAATTAGTATTCTTTAAGTTTTAGTTCAATTTACAAGAAGTTCTCCGAGCCCTGACTATGTAATTCTCGTTTCCACAGGAAGTCGTCCAAGAATACAGTTGCACCACCTCAGAATGAAGGTGTTCTTTTCCAACAAGAAGTGAATTTTTTCCAATGATATTGCAGTAGTGTTGTGTGTAGGTTAATTTTGTTTTGAAGTGTGGCTAATGTTGTTTTCAATTATGGAGAATAATAGGGATGAATATAACTTTGTAATATGTATGGAACTCCTTATTTATCTTTTGAATGAAAACTTTGTATTCTGGGATGCCTTATGAATGTGAAGTAAGGAAATATTTATGTTATCATAGAGCTTCAATTTATAGACCTCTAAAATCAAAGGAATTTTCATAAGGAGTTCATATCTTTTCTCAATGCATTTTTCGGATTTTTTTTTGATTTGTTATGAATTTTTTAAAGATAAACAACAAGAAAGTAAGAAAAAGGACAGATGTGTGTAGCTTTTTTCGGTGTATTTTCTTATTTTTATTTAATTTTTTATGAATTTTTTAAGATAATCATTTCCGACAAACGTGAATATGCCCTCGGAAAAAAGCACAACTATTACCATCAAGTATGAATTTGGTTATAAATATAACGGCATTTCCGAGAGGACATATTTCTCCTCAGAAATAGTCAAACAATTCCGACGGAATGAGAAATCCCTCGGAAATAATCATCATATTTCCGACAAACATATATTTTGTCGTTAATAAAGTTGGCGCTAAGTCTTCCCGCCAAATAAATTACATTTCCGACGACCATAGAGACTTTTTCCGAGGGTATTGTTTTTGTCGGAAACAAATTTCAGCCCCATGACATATTTCCAACGGACACCATTTTTTGGTCGGAAAAAACACTTTTACCGAGGGAATTTCGGGGCCCTCGGAAAATGTTGGTCGGTAATGACCCTTTTTTTTGTAGTGGATATGCTCTGAAGGATGATATGTCAATCAACGTTCACTAAGGTAAATTCTTCATTCAATCATGCATTCTGATTGTGGTATTTCAAGCACTATTTCAAACTCACAATCTGATTAACATTATGATTAAAGAAGACTTTTTATTTTTAGAAAGATTGATTTATTTGATAAATTGCTTTCCAGTTTTAAACATTAAAAAGTCTTCTTTGATTGGAAATCAATTAGTCTGCTTTTGGAAAACTAATATGTTGATTAGGAACTAATTGATCTTGTTTCCAGTTTTGAAAACCATTATAAAAAAGAAGGCTTGGTTTTCATTCAATACTACTTCAACATCTAGGGTATTTCTTGAGTTTTCATATACACAAAAGAAAGTTGCTGTGCTTTGTTGTTCATAAGGATAAATCATCAAGAGTAAGATTATCTTGGTGATTTGTCCTTGCATTCATCTGCATTCATTTGCATAAGTTACAAAGGTCTCATACCTCCGGCTAGCTTGGATCGATCGCGTCAAGAATCGGATTCAACATAAGGAGAGAAGGAGAAATCCCGCGAGAAGTTGAGTTACAAAGAAGTTGGTACGTTTTCTAGAGTGTCTAGGACAAGTTTGTACACTTCTTGTAATCATCGTTCTATAGTGGATTTGCCTTGGACTATCAGGTCCTGTGGATTTTCCCCAGAGGTGGAGTTTTACCACGTAAAATACTTTGTGTTTTTCTATGTTTTTACGTTCTGAACTGCACAAGATTGATACATCGTATCAATCCCCTTGGCGTGTTTTATTTGTATTATTGTAATACTCCTAACTACTTAAAAACAGACTTTACGCTTTAAGTGTGTTAAGCCATCCTATAGGTATTTTCAAAAGTTGATCTCAATCTCTGACTATATCCGATTTAGTGCGGTTTGCAAGCATTGGCAATAAGTCGCTTTACAAAGTAAGAAGCAGCGCATCAAATCATATCACAAGTAGATTCTATGCTCATAATTCCCACCATAGACGGTAGCAGCGAAAGGCGTGGCTTGTATAGTGTGACACTGTTGGAAAAAAATGGCTCACCTAAAGGATACAAGGTTGTTTTTTGAAAGGAGGATTTTGAGTCTGCCTCGAGCGACCGGTCGCTAGGCATTTGCGACCGGTCGTCCAGAGCAGATTCGAAGTCTGGAGCAAAACTGAAGAGCGACCGGTCGCTGGTTCTTTGCGACGGGTCGCAGGAAGCACAAGCGACCGGTCGCATGACATTTGCGACCGGTCGTCCAGAGCAAATTCAAAGTCTGGAGGGAAAACTTCTGGCGACCGGTCGTCCGAGTCGTGCTGTGACGTTTTCTTACGTGTTTTCAACTGTGTTTTCGAGGGCTATCGCTTTCCACAAGATTTCAGAGGCTTAGTGGGTCACTTCTGAGGTAAAAGAGGGTTGACTACCTGCTGGATAGTTGGGAGAGCACTCATGGCTAATTGGTTATCTTAGTTTTGGATTATCTCCTCTCCATTTTCTGGTTTAATGGAGGTGGCTGAGTGGGATTCTAATTACCTACCTGATCTGACCCTTAGTCTAAGTGGTGACTAAAAGGAAAGAACGTGGAGGACAATCAGATATCTTATCTCTTGTCCATTGGCTTGTGTAGGTAATGGGATGAAGCAAGATATCATTAGAGGAGTAAACAAGTTGAATATAGGTAGTGGCAAAAGCTGGAGTTGAGAGAGTTTCTGGTGAGAGTTTCAGAAAAGCCAAGGGGAGAGCAAGAGAGTTCTCTAAGTGTGTCAAGGTGTTGAGCAAGGGTGTGAGAGAAACAGATTGTGAGGGTAGTGTTCTAAGGGGGTTTCCTTTTGTAAACCAAAGTTGTAACCTAACTTCATTAGTGAAATTTCTCAAGGTGATCACCAAAGAGGATGTAGGCAAATTGCTGAACCTCTATAAACACTTGTGTCATTTGTGCTTGGTTAATTTCTGTGTGTGTGTGTAAGACTCATCCATCATTGGGTTCTTTGTCCAAAGTCCATCAACAACAAGATCTTTAAGGGCAGTGAGTTAGTATTAATTCTCAACAGACACAAGGTAAGACTTGCAGCTTTGAGTTGCATGTGCCTTACAATAAAAGGCTCTGCGGTTCTTCCCATGGTTGGTTGGCCTGTGTGGATGAGAATCTAGTAGTTACCCTCTTAAACCCTTTTACCGGGCGTACCATTAGCCTTCCACCAGTCCACAAATCCACTTGGAGATCGACAGTAGCTTATAGATGTGATTACTACATTAATAAAGTTGCATTATCTGCAGACCCTTCTTTTCTTCCTAATGACTATGAAGTATTGGTCATCTATGATGGCTATGGGAAATAAATAGCCCATTTTAAATCAGGGCATGATGCTTGGACTAGCATAGATCAAGTGATCGGATTCGATGATGTAATTTATTATAAAGGCCAGTTTCTAGGTGTTAGTTTGGGTGGTAGTTTTTTTTCGATGAATGTTAGCAGGGATCAAACTACTAAACCCCATGTAAGCTTACTTCCAGGCACCGACAATAAAACATACCTTGTGCAATCATCCCAGGGAGATCTTTTGCTGGTTAGGAAGTTCAAACGAGTAAATTATTGTAAGCAGTTTATGAAGTCTCTCAACTTCAAGTTTTTCAAGTTTGAAAGGTTAAAGTTTGAACGAGTAAATGGTTATGATCGTTTTACGGAGACTTTGAGCTTCAAGGTTTTCAAGCTGTTCTGTGCTCATGGGGAGAGACCCCAATGGGTTGAGAATGAAAGTATTGGAAATGAAGCTCTGTTTTTTGGGTACCAATCAATCCATGTGTGTCTTTGCGCTGGACTTTCCAGGTTGTCAGCCAAATTCCATATACTTCACTGATGATTGTGTGGATGTAGAATGCCATAAACCTAAAGGGCCTCATGACATGGGTGTCTTCAACTTGGAAAACATAAGCATGGGAATACATTACTGCTTGGATCGTTCGTAGAAGCACATGCCACCAGCAATTTGGATCTTGCCCTCTATGGTGTGAAAAGATAGTTCCAGTTTTGTTCTTTCAAGCTCTATTTTCATTTGTTTGCCATTCTAAATGTAAGCCCCCAACATCTCTTATAAGGACATTGAGCTTCCAACTCTGTATGACCCTTGAAGATGGTACTAAAACTAACACAGCAACATGTTCTTACACGGCAACGCATTTTTGGGGCAGAACTAATATAATTTATAATGAACAACTCTTGAGATGGATAATGGAAGTTAATGTGAATGAAGGGCGGAACCAGGAATTTTTCAACGGTTGGGCTAGCTAAAGTTATTAGCTTAAAATTTAATGATTATTTTTTTTGGTACTTACAATTTCTATAGTCTTTCTAGAAATAAAAGTAAACATTAAATCATATAAACCACGCTAATTCATAGCTACATAGACTAATTTTCAATAAGTTTTAACATAAACCAAATAGGGTTTACCACCATAGTGGATTGAACATCTAAGGCTTTTTACCTAAATTGACATTAGGTCCCTTCATGCATTCATATCATACATGAAAAATTGTTTTATGTAAAAATATTGACTAAGTATGAAAAATGGTTTTTCGGAATAATCATTTTCTCAAGATAATTTTTGGCAGCTTTTATTCCTCACACATCAAATAAGAAAACTTGATTTTATGGGATTTTAGTATGAAGTATATATTGGCTTAATGAGCCATCATTTTTAGCCTAAATCGTGTTTTGCACTAAAATCGATTTTTCATATTTTGATTTGGTGGGAATTTGATTTTCTAGTATTTTTATTTGAATCCAAATGGGGGGGTACTTCCTTATTTACATTGTAAACTTAAGTAAATTGAGTAATATAAAAATAAATGAAAGTAAAAGGACAAAGACATTTACTTAAATGTTGAAAATGAAAATAAGGTAATCTGTACACCTGAAGTACTGGGCTAATATTGAAAATAGCGTGGTTCCACCCCTGATGTGAATTGAAATACAAGAGACGCAAAGTTTATATGGCAGTAGTCTAATTTTCACCAAGTCTTTATATTCGAATATGGACCACTATATATCTGTTGGGAAAACCATACTCACTATTTATAATAGTAAAGAAAGAAAGCAATTTGAATGATATTTAGGAAAGTGGTGGATGGCCACATTTACAGAGAAATTGGCTAACAGGGTTGCTGCTAAACAATGTTAGCTGTGGGGTTCTTTATTTTGGCTCACCACTACAGAGAAAACAAAACTTCTGACTAATTTACTATGTTGTATGCTAGGCTGCCAGCTTATTGGTTTTGGAGCCAATTCCAATTTAATTGGATCATATGTTGAGCCATACAAGGAAAAAGAGAAATCATAATTTTCATCGGTTTTGCTGGAAGGGGAATATTCCACAACAAAAACAGGAGGGCAATTCAACAATATTAGCTTCTGGTTCCTCATAAATTGTCAATGAAACCCAATGCAAAGCAGGCTTCAAAAAATGAAAAAGCTATGTCCAATACTATGGGAGAGGCAATATCATCAACTGTAGTTTTAGGTTGGGCATGGCTCCCGAGCGACCTTTTGTATCTGATAGTAGAGAAGTTGATACCAATCACTGACTGCATCCAGCTTGGTGCAGTTTGTAAGAATTGGCAATCAGTAGCTCGTCATCAGAAGCATCAGCGCCTCAAATCATGTCACAAGCAGCTACCAATGCTGATGGTTCCCAGCAAACACAACCGCCACGAAAGGCGTGGCTTGTATAGTGTCACAAAAGGAAATACATGCAGCTTTGAGTTGCATGTGCCTTACAATAAAAGGCTCTGCGGTTCTTCCCATGGTTGGTTGGCTTGTGTGGATGAAAATTTGGAAGTAACCCTTTCAAAACCCTTTCACCAAACGTACCATTCGCCTTCCACCATTCGCACAAGTCCCTCAACCCATACACAAACAAGCTTATAGAAGTGATCACTACATTAAGAAGGTTGTATTGTCTGCCGACCCTTCTTTGTTTCCAAATGATTACGAAGCTGTGGCACTTCTCAATAGCAATGGAACCAGAGTAGCTCATATTAAGTCAGGGGATCATGGTTGGACTAACATAGATCAAATAATCAGATTCTTTTATGGTCTGAATCAAGTGATCGGATTCAATGATGTTATCTATTACAGAGGCCAGTTTCTTGCTGCTAGTAGGGAGGGTGGGGTTTTTGCAATAAACGTTAGCAAGGATCCAACTTATAAACCTCATTTAAGCATGGTTGTACCAATGGTTCAAGGTATTGATGACCAAGCATATCTTGTGGAATCGTCTAGGGGAGATCTATTGTTGGTTAGGAAGTTCCAAAGTTTGAATTATGTTGAGTGTTTTACTGAGACTCTAAGCTTCAAGGTTTTCAAGCTGTTCTCTGATTGTGGGGATAAAATCGAAAGCGAACGGATTGAGGAGATTGATAGTATTCGAAACGATGCTTTTTTCTTAGGTGGCAATAATCACTTCATGTGTGTCTCAGCTTTAGACTTTCCGGGTTGTCATCCGAATTCCATATACTTCTGCATTGATAAATGGGTGGGTGTTGCTTATGATGAAGTTCAAGAGCCTCTTGGCATGGCAATCTTCAATTTCGAAAACAGAAAATTTGGAACAAATTACTACAGCTCAAGTCCTTCACAGAAGTACATGCCACCATCAATTTGGATTTTGCCCACCATGGTGTGAAAAGATGGTTCCACTTGTTCTTTGTTACCTGTTCCATATGGTAGAATAATTTCAAGCTCTGTTTTCATTTTATTTGTGATTCTAAGCCTTCACACGTTTGTTCCTTGTGGAAACAAATACGTCAACCTAAACAATGTGTTCACATTAGAAAGTGACTTAAACAATGTATCTCCCATGAATCAAATCATAACGCATAAAGATTTAATCCTTTGACAAGGAATCTTATAGCAGCACAAAAAAAAAACTTGAAATTTATAATAAGCTAAAGTATTGGCTGCATGTTTAACAGAGATTTGATTTAAGGGATTGGCCTTCATGTTTATTACCCTCCAATATGGCTTCACATTTTGTAGAAACTCTATATTCAATGATAATATTTGAGATATTATAACCTATATTTATACATAAACTATGAGATATCTTCCTAGTGGTTACAAAGAAACGGAAAACCCATTATATCCTAATAAAGGCTAATAACAATATAACAGCTAAACACTAATATATTGTCATTGAAGACCCTTAACTATGGTAACTGACAGGACCCGACCCAAATTCCACTTTGGAATCCGAGTTGAACCCTGTGCGTATTCGACACTTGGCGGTTGCCAGGCACAATTGACCAAATTGCCCTTCTAACCAAAATTCAATGAAATTCAAGTGCGACTTCTACCGAAAATTCGGCACGGTCTCTCCCCTGTAACTTGAACATTTCCCAAAAATTTCCACCTGTAAAACAAGCATATATATGTATATCTCAACTGCCAGCATGCAACGGATTCAAAGGTATAACCCGAATACATTCATAGATTTCAAAATAACTTAACTGAACCACTTTTCAATCACTTGGTCTCGTGGCTGCACCTGGTAACTCTAGGTTGCCTATGTACCCTTAACAAGGGATCAAGCCACATGTAGTTCTTTCACTTTTTGTATTGCACTTGTTATACTTGTATAAGAACCAAACATATTTATTTATATTTATATAACAAGTCATACGTTTACACAAATCTTCACACCAGTTTAAAACATTGTAAAATAAACATTCCTCTTCCACCTAGGTGTGCCTATCATTATCTGTAAGTTCCTCGTGTCTCAGTTCGTGACACGTCCTCGCTAGTCTCGGTAACACAGAGTCAACCTGTTAGATAAAAAATGTAATAATGTAATTAAAAATTCACCCAACATAATCTCACTCTTATTTATCAATAAGAGTTTTTATTATTAATTGAGTACGACCCATTCAAGATAAAAAAAATATCTCTTAATTATAATCTCTTTGAGAAGAGAAAACCCTTTGATTCCAATGTGAAGAATGAAGTAAATAATGGAACTTGATTTGATGTTATGGCTGCATCCAGGAAGCCCTAGACTGCCTACATACCCCCTGTCAGGGATCAAGCCTTTTGTAGTTCATTGAAGAATTTGATTGAACTTTCAAGGAATGAATGACCCTTTGAAAGAATTTGCGGTGTGAGAAATATTTTATGGAATTTGGATGAATGTGGTTGGAAAAATATTTGGGGCGAATTTGGTTAAAGTAAACCAGAGATTCTATTTGGACTTACGGTTGTATTTGGATTGAATTTCCAAATTGCCTACGTATCCTTGGCGGAATCAAACCGGACATAGTTCAGAAAGTGATTTGTGTGGAAATAGATATTTGATTTGTGAAGTTTGGTTGTGGTTGCGTCTATTGGGGTGCTAGACTGCCTACGTACCCTTGATGGGATCAAACCAACGTAGTTCGGAAAATGATTTGATTGAACTTTCAAGGAATGAATGACCCCTTGAAAGAGTTTGTGGTTGAGAGATTTAAATTTGATCTCATTGAAATTTGTATGAATAGATGACCCATGAGAAAACTTGGAATGGTTTTGTACCATTTTTTAATGTCAATGTCCAAAGAAAATTAATAGGCATTTTAATAAGCCCATTAATTTTCTCACATATGGTTGTGAGGATGACATGATTTATTTGGACCAACTCTCAAATATTTTTGGACTGTTGAGAATTAATAGGTAATTTATTTTGTCAACCCATCAATTTATTTGCGGGCCTTGACATTGGCCCGTAAGAAAAGAGTCCACGTCAGAGAGGCTTTGAGAGGCAGTTGCATCTGAAACCAATATCCATTTTGGAGGACCAAATTATATATATCTCTTCAATTATTCATCTGCCACAACCAATACGGAGCCTTGGGTCTGAGACGCCAAAACCAGCAAGACTTTTCCTTTGCTCATGTCTGTCAAAGTAGACCATGTAGTCCACTAAACATGAATTGAAAGTCATCCCAGGCTTCAACATTTTTTGTCTTCTAGCTAATCTCGTTATTTTCCTTTTCTTTAAGTTTCTGAGACTTCGACTTTTTTGGCTTCTTGGTTTTTTGGCTGGGAACATGCGAGTCTATGCATGAACAACAAAACCAATTGGTTGGGCTTTGGGTTTGCTATTCCTCCCTTCATTCCCTTTTGCTCTGCCGTTGGATTTGCCTTTATTTATGACTTTTGGCAAAGATTAAGACTGGAGGAATAATAGAATTTCCAATATGGGTTTCTGCGGGTTCTTCTTCTTCATCAGAGAAGCCTTTTTTTTAATTTGTTCTCCTGTTTGTCTCATATTGTTTTCTTCCTTTTTCTTTGGTTTGTGTCTGTGTTTGTTACTCAAGAACACCTGCAAAATTCTCATCAAGTATACTTATGAACACCTGCAAGATGCTCACAGTACTTAATACAGTGGGGTTCTTGCGAAAGCCCATCTGCATATTTTCACAGAAAAGAGCTCCTTGCGAGAGCTCTCTTTGTGTAAGTTGTGAAGCCATCACCAATTTGGAAGGATTAACACAGTGGAGTTCTTGCAGAAGTCCTTTGTATATTTTCACAGAAAAGAGGTCCTTGCGAGAGCTCTTTCTATGCAATGTTGCAGTGACATCACCATTTTATGTTCGAGAGGATCTAATCCTTTCCCTTGCAATTTCTTGAGATCTCTGTGACAAATTGACAGCAAGGGTATGGAGGACTGCACATTCTCAAAGCCTTGACTGGCTGCTGTTTTGACGTCATTATGGTGGCTGCAATTGTTAACAACCAAAGCTCTTTTGCTTGCAAGTTAATTCAACAACAAAGAGCACAGAACCGGCAAATACATTTATATACCTTGCCAATGATGCTTCTGATTTGCTGTTCTAACTGGAGCTGGGTTGTGTTTCTTTTTCTTTTCTGGTGACTTTTGCAGCACTTAGTTCCTTCTGGCGTCTTTAGAATTTCAGCAACCTGACTCTTTCTTCTTTGCAGCACTTTGGATTTTCTCCTTTTGCTTCTTGCCTTCAATTTCTGCCTCCGTTTCTCTCTGTCCTCCTCTCCTAGGGTCTCTTTTTATAGACCTAAACAAAACTGAAAGGAGTGGAGCCAGTTACAGGCTCACGTACTGCGTGGGTGCTGTATGTGGGAGTAACTTCCCATTTCCAGTCAGCCCCTCAACTCCGTACATGAAGTATAACCTGTTACTGCTTTTAATTCATTAATATTTTCTTGTAAAAATATTAATATTAATTCATTTTGGGCCTTAACTGATTTAGCAACATGAGCCCAACTTCTTTAAACTTGGGCCAGAATTTAGTTGCTGACAACGAATTTTTTATTTCAACACAACCCAAGCCGCAATCCTCGCAGGACTCACGGGACGTTTAGTCAACCTGGTCCGCAATCCCTGAAATAATTCATACTCAAAACATATGTAAGTCACTTATTGAATTCCTCTAGTTCATAAATCAACTTATGTATAATTAATATGTTATTGGCTTAAGTTATACATATATAAGATAATAATAATAATAATAATAGATATAAAATATAATTATATATGTATCAACGACTTAACTAAAATATATATACATATATACATTCAATTCAACGATCAAAATTCAGATTTGATTACTTCTTGAAAAAAGCTGAAGAACACGCTTCACGCGTGACGAGTCCGATCTACAGTCGTCGACTGATTCTCACTAGAAATCGTCCCTTGCGGTGATTTCTGGTCGTTCATCTCTTGGTGCTTGAGTGGGTAACGCTGCAACTTCCTCCGATCATGGAGGAAGGCTCTCCTGGTGTATTCCTGAAGAACTATCGCCTTACGAACGAGTTCGAGCTTCTAATGACAGTGAGCACGACACAGATCTGATGGGTGAGCCTAGTCCAACTTCGATGATGTCGTCTGATGCAGGAGTTGGCTCCGACCAGGTACCTCATTCTGACTTTGGGGTGGCAAGTTTTAGAGATAAATTTATGAATAAGGTCAACACAAATCAGAATGTGGGTATTGATATAAACTCTTTAGATGTTGATTATGAGGACCTGAACGATGAGGTTGATGTGGTCATCTCTCGTGGTGAGCGTGGCCCGAGTATTCAATTTTCAGATTGAGCAATGGATCGTTTCTGTAAACCATGGCAGAATGCTCTTATTGTGAGATTGCTAGGTCGATCTCATACTTATAGTTATCTTCATGCCAGATTGAAGCAAAAGTGGAGCCTGAAAGGGGATTGGAAGCTTATTGACTTAATCAATGATTATTTTGTGGTCAAGTTTGAGCTGGAGGAGGACTTAAACTTTGTTCTCACAGGTGGGCCTTGGATAATTGCAAGGCAGTACCTTGTTATGCAGAAATGGAGGTCTGGATTTTGCCCTGCTACTGCTCATGTCACTCGAATGGCTGCTTGGATAAGAGTGTCTGCGATTCAGCTGGAGTGTTTTGATGTATGGTCCTTAAAGAGAATTGGAAACCTCTTAGGGAAATTACTTAAGATTGATTCTCTTACCACTTCACAGAATCGTGGGAAGTTTGCTAGACTCTGTGTTGAGCTTGATCTAACCAAGCCATTGGATGCCTTTGTTCAAATTAATCAGAACTGGTATAATATTGAATATGAAGGATTGCCTGATATATGTTATTTGTGTGGGATGTATGGACATAAACGAGAACATTGTAGTTTGAAAGAGCAGAGGGTTGAAGCATTGGGTGGGGAGCATCCAGTTGTAGGAGGACAAACTAATTTGGGCTATGGTTCTGTGGAACCTATCCAAGGGGATACTGATCTCGAGCAAAGTTTGCGTGGCCCTTGGATGAATGTTGCTCCAAGAAGGAGACCTAAGGCTGATGTTAAGAACGATGGGAGGAGGGAGTCTAGTGCTAAATCAAAGGGATCGAGGTTTGATGCTCTTAGGATGGTAAGTGAGAATTTTGGAAGGGATGATGGTGAGACTAGTTTGGAGGGGAACAAGGGCTCTATTGATGCTAATGATACTGCTCAATTTAGCTTTGCTCATGGTAATAAGGTTTGGACTAAACCTAAGAATTCTAAATCTGGTGGCACCAGGCACGCCCTCAGTGATATCTCTAATGAGTCTACCAAGGGTACTAGTGCAGGTAAAGGGAATGTTTTGCAGGCTTCTCTTCCTAGTTAAGCTAAGTTTGGCTCCTCCCCATATGCTCGAACAAAAATAGTACATGGTAAGAAGGTTGTAGCCATGACTCCAGTATCTGAACAACTTGATAGTTGGGGCCATGGTCAACATATTCAAAAAGATAAAGGGGCGGGGGGGGGGGGGGGGGGGGGGGGGGGGGGGGGTGTCCGAAATATTGAGCCACTTGATGTAAGGATTCAGAAAGGCCTTGATCCTGAAAGTGTGGATGCTATCCTGCATTCTGATGATGATGATCATAGGGATCAACCTGAAAGATGGATCTCTCTGAAGGTCAAATGGACTCTGTTGGTGGACAAGTAGCAAGCAATGCTTTCGACACTGTTGAAGGCATGTCTTCTGATCTTTAATTAAGGGTTTAGCCCTTGGATCTCCTCTTTCTTTTGTCAGTTTCTAATGAATGTTGTTTGTTTCGAGGTGCAGCCTGCACCAAGTTTAAAACTAATATGCTGGACATGATTAGTACCCATCATATTATATGTTGTTCATCTGTGAGCCTCGCATTAGTGGGCAAAGAGCTCTGAAAGAGATCCAGACTTTGGGGTTTAAGTGTTTTGAAGTTGTTGATGCGATTGGTTTTTCTGGGGGCTTATGGTTGTTATGGAATGATAGTAAAGTTACTGTGGAAATAGTAGGCACTTATGATCAATCTATTCGGCTTGTGTCTCTTGGCCTGGTCAGCCCCCTTGGATGTTTACTGCTATCTATGCTAGCCCTAGTAGGGTTAAAAGAGAAAAGTTATGGGAGTACCTTACATTTGTAGCTGAGTGTCATGATTTACCATGGTTATTAGTTGGAGATTCAATGACATCTTATCTGTCGATGAAAAACTGGGAGGGCCTCCTCTGGTAGGTCTAAAGGCTTTAAAGATTGGGTTGATAGGCATGAGATGTTGGATCTGGGTTTCACTGGACCCAAATTACTTGGACAAATAACGTGTTTGGAAAGGTTGGATAGAGCAATCAGTAATGTGAAATGGAGAAGGCTTTTTCCTGATGCAACGTGAGGCACCTCCCTCGTACAAAGTCTGATCATAGTCCGATTAAAATTTGCTTGCAATCTTGCTTTAAGGCCAACCCCCTTAAAAGACCTTTTCGTTTTGAAGCTATGTGGCTAAAGCATGAAAGCTTTGATGACTTTATCACTGAAACCTGGGATAATTCTACTGGTTCTGCTATGGAGAAAACCCTTAAATTAGTTGAGCCTTTTAAAACTTGGAACACTCAAGTTTTTGGCCATTTGAGACAGAGAAAAGCAAGATTATTGGCTAGAATTCATGGCATCCAGCAGGCTCTGTGCAAAGGGCCTAATGAGTTTCTTAACAATTTGGAAGGTGGTCTTATTGCTGAATTTAATGGTGTTTTAGATCAAGAATCTTTGTTTTGGAAACAAAAATCCCGAGTCCAATGGTTGCAGGATGGTGATAGGAACACTAAATTTTTTCCATCTCACTACTATTGTTCGGAGAAGGAGGAACAAGATTGAGAGACTGAAGGATAGTAACGGGGGTTGGGTTGAAGATGTTGAGGGAATTAAAAGATTGGTTGTCGAGTACTTCCAAGGGCTGTTTAATCAGGATGCAAGTGCTCCTTTTGCGATGCCTTCAATCATCTTTTTCCTAGTCTTGTTGCTGCTGATTTGGAGGGGCTGTACAAGGCGTTGATCTGTTAGAAGTCAAGGAAAGCCTGTTTGGTATTGGTAGTATTAAAGCCCCTGGGGCTGATGGGTTCCCTGCGTGTTTCTATCAGAACCAATGGCATATTTGTGGCCCTGCTATTTTAATATGGTTCAGCAGGTGTTTACTGACTGTCAAATTCCGGATATAACTTAATGCTACCTTAATTACATTAGTGCCTAAGGTGGCCAACCCCCAAACTATGATACAATTTAGGCCTATTAGCCTCTGTTCCACTCTTTACAAGGTTATATCGAAGATTATTGTTGCTCGCCTCAGACCTATTTTGCCCAAGCTTATAAGCCCTAATCAGGTTAGCTTTGTCCCTGGCAGGCATATCACTGACAATATCCTTATTGCTCAGGAATTAATGCACAACTTTAAAATTCGAAAGGCAAGAAGGGATTTATTGCTTGGAAAATTGACCTCTCAAGGCCTACAATAGATTGAATTGGAACTTTATTGAGCATGTGTTGGTGGAGTTGAGGCTTCCTGATGATTTGGTTCGTCTGATTAAGAGCTGTGTTTCTACTGTGAGATATCAAATTTGTGTTAATGGTGAGTTGACTACTCCTTTTGTGCCTTTGAATGGTATTAGGCAGGGGGACCCCTTATCTCCCTATTATTTGTGTTATGTATTGAAAAGCTCTCACATATTATTTTTGATGATGTCGAAAGAAGAAGTGGAGACCTGTTAAATTGCCTCAGTCAGGTCCTGCTGTTTCTCACTATTTTTGCTGATGATTTAATTCTTTTTGCTGAGGCTAGCTCCAATCAAGCCAGAGTTATGAGAAGTTGTTTGAAGCTCTTCTGTGATGCTTCTGGGCAGGTAGTTAATTTTGAAAAGTCTGCCATTTATTGCTCTCCTAACACTTGTAAGGAGCTTGCTAAGGAGATTAGTTATATATGTGGTTCACCACTTACCAATGATCTTGGAAAAATATTTAGGAATGCCCCTGTTACATTCTAGAGTCACTAAAGCCACTTATGAAACTCTGGTGGATAAGGTTAAGCACAAGTTGGCCTCTTGGAAAGGTAAATTTTTATCTCTAGCTGGTAGAGCTACCTTAATTCAAGCTGTTACTGCTTCCATCCCTATTTATGCAATGCAAACTACCAAACTGCCTGCTAGTGTGTGTGATGATTTGGATAAACTCAATCGAAACTTCTTTTGGGGAGGGGGAGAGAAGAAGCAGAGATCCACTTATGTCAATGGGATCTGGTTTGCAGGCCTAATGCAAAGGGGTTATGGGTTTTAAGAAGACTATTGCCATGAACCAAGCTATGTTAGCGAAAATTGGGTGGAGATTGCATAGCAAGGATAAGGGCTTGTGGGCTAAATTTTTTGAAACAAAGTATATGCAGGGGTCTACTATTCTTGACCCTTCTTTAAGATCCAAGCAAGGCTGCTCTAGTACTTGGAGAAGTATTCTCCATGGGTCTACTTACTATCCCAAGGGTTAGCCTGGAGAATAGGAAAAGGGGACTCTACTCATTTCTGGACAGATAAGTGGGTCACTGATGAGCCTTTGGCTCAGCAAGAGGGGTGCTGCAGTTGATTGATTTGAATTGTGTTGTTTCTGATTTCTCTAAGAATGGTTGGTGGGATGTCAACAAATTACGCTCTGCTCTCCATGATGATCTTGTTCAGAAAATTCTAATATGCATGTTGGTTTCATGGGATCTCTCCCTGATTCTCATATTTGGAGGCCTTCTCCTAATGGAATTTTCTCAGTCAAAACTGCCTATGGGTTATTCTTTGAAGGTCCTTGGTGGCCTGACTACGATTGGAAATTTCTATGGAGCCTCAGAACCCCTCCTAAACTACATTTTTTCTTGTGGTTGACTGCCCAAGGAAAACTCCTTACTAATGAACAGAGAGTTAAAAGAAACCTTACTGAGGATTCGGCTTGTGCTGTCTGTGACTATCCTACTAAGTCTATTTTGCACATTTTTCGTGACTGTAATCGAGCCAAAGATGTCTGGAATGATTTGCTAATCTCTCCTCACAACTCTTCTTTCTTCCAGATGGACTTCAAACCTTGGCTCAAGGCTAATTTAATGTCAAAGATTAAGTGGCAGGCTGATGTCCCTGGTATTTGGTGTTTGTAGCTACTTGTTGGCATTTGTGGAAGTGGAGGAACAAATTCATTTTTCAAGCCGAGGAGGAGGCGCCTGTTAATCCCAGACATGACATCTTGGTTGCTGCCCATGAATGGTTCATGGCCTCTAAATATTGCATAAAACCAGTGCTAAGATCCATGTTTCCCTAGCATGGGTGCCACCTAGTCCTAGGCAATATAAGCTGAATGTGGATGGAACCAGGGAAAAAGTGCTTATGGATGCATTGGTGCGGGGGGTAGGGAGTTATACGTGATTCCTTTGGGGATGGACTTGTGGGTTTGCTGCTAATTTGGCAGAGGTCAGATCCTAGAGGCTGAAATGTGGGGCTTGTTTTTGGGTTAAAGCTTGCTAAAGACAGAGGTATTTGCAATCTATTGGTGGAAATGGATTCTGCAGTGGCTGTTGTTAAGTTGGTGAAGAACTCTACTACTCTTGCTTTACATCTGTGCGTCTCTGGCTTCATGTTGCTGGGAAGCTTATGGGAAAGTTTGATACTTGTGCTCTTCAACACATTTATAGAGAAAGAAATGTGGTTGCTGACTATATTGCGCATGGAGCTACAATATGGACTTAGGTGTTTGTCTTTTTGATATGGCCCCAAGTTGGATTGGCGCTAGCCTTGTTGATGATCTGCTTGGAGTCATTAGACTCGGCTAGTCTTTGTAGTGCGTAGTTGTTGTTTGTTTGTCTTTGGGGGTTCTACCCCCCCAGTTCATCAAATATATATATATATATATATATATATCAGTCCCGTTCTCCTGGACCCCTGTAGTCCACGGAGTTTGTGATCACTCACCCTTAGATCTAATCTGAAGGTGGTAGAAAAAATTAAAAAAACCAATAAATATTTATATTATTTTTCACTTACCCAAAATACGTTTTCTGAAAATAAAAATAAAAAAAAGAAAACACTTCTTGCATCTTTTGTTCTGTCCGTTGCCTCCTCCTCAGATTTTGCCATCGCAGTGGAGGGAGGTGCGGCTTCAATTACACAACCTAGTGTCGCCGATTCCAAAAAGTGTGACCAACGGTCATTGAACATCTACGAAACTCTCATACATATTCATCAGTAGTTTTCAGATACTATTTTCCTCGGTACAAGATAGTAACCACAATAGATTTTCTTCTACTATTGTAGTTTTCTTCTGGGTTTGATTGCAATAGCGTGCAGCAGTTGTTCAAGGTTGATTATCCTTCGTTTTCATCGATGGGAATAAACCTCATGGTTTTACAGCTTTTCTCTTCTGACAATCATCCAAAGATGAACTCGGCAATCAATTTACAGATTTGGGTACGAGAGATACGGCCTCAGAGACCACCCAAAATCAAGCGACTTGTTGATCTTCGACTGCAAAAGTGTCGTCAATTCGGGCTCTAGTTCTGAGCAATCATGGATCTTTAATGAGGGGTTGGTCACACTTTTGGATGGAGGAGGCTGTGAACAATCATAGATTTTCATGAGCAACGAACAAAGAAGAAACAATGGGTGTTCTTCTTCTTTCTTTTTTTTTCTTTTTTCAGAAAACATATTTTGGGTAAGTTAAAATAATATAAATATTTATATGAATTTTTAAATCAGTTTTTCTACACCCTTAGATTAGATCCAAGGGTGAGTGACCACAAACTCCTTAGACTACTGGGGTCCAGGAGAACGGGACTAATATATATATATATATATCCCTCTCTTTTACTAGTAAAACAATCTCATCACTTAAGAAAATAATAATAAATTTATGTTTGCTCCACCTAGGCGTACCCCCAATCCTGATCCGTCAATTCCATCCTCGCAGGCCTCGGAGACACCAAGTCCACTCGGGCCGCAATCCTCCGCAGGACTCTAAGATACCACTTCTATCCGAGCTGCAATCCTCGCAGGACTCTGAGATACCACTTCTATCCGAGCCGCAATCCTCCCAGGCCTCAGAGATACCACTTCTATCCGAGCCGCAATCCTCGCACCACACGATTCAGGGTCCTTGAAACACATGGGGCATTATTTATAAATGACACTGTTTCAAGCAACTAGGGGGTACCCTTGTGATGGGTTTGAAAACCTGTATCCCAAACTTATATCAATACTTTCCTTTTATTTCACAATCTATTTCCTGGCCTTTATGTCAATTTACTGATAAATTGATTCAGATAACTGATTCCCAGTCAAGACTCGTTTACATGGTCCTTCTTACCTTTCTCAAAGGATATAACTACCTCGGAAGACTCAGTCAACCGAGGGGTCAAACCGCCTAAACTTGGTCAACCGGGCCCGTGGGGCCCACCACCTCCTCTCACAAATCCGGGAGTCCCTAAAGGTTCCAATATGCCTAGGACACATGTCCCGAAAGTTTGGTCTCGATCGGACGGTCGGATTAATCACGATCGTACGATCAGACGGTTATTATTTAATTTAACTTTGAAATATTAAATCGGAATATCCGGGACTCCGATTCACGATCCGTGAATTTCTACACGATCCTAGGAATGGCTAGATCAACATATATTAAATTAGAGGCGATCCAACGGTTCAAACCTATCGAACCCGGATAACGCACACTAGGCAAAATCCGTTCGAGGTTCAAACGATATCCGAATGGAAATCCGAGCATACCTACACGCTCGTGACAACCAAGGATTGCATCGGGACACAATGCCCACCTGCTACAGTACCCACGCTCGCCACATGCGAGGCAGCGCGTGGGTATACTAAGCGATAGCGCCTGCCAGAAAAACCTCAAAATTGAGGGCCAAGATTCCTACCCTAGGTTCAGAACATCGATTGGAGCCACTTTTGGTCTCGGACCCCGGCCAAAAAGTGGCAGGAAATGGGTGAAAAAGGGCCAAATCCGCAGGCCTAACATGGGTATTTAAATCAATCTTCAAAACTCTAAAATTAATCCAAACTAATTACATAAATAGGTAGAGCACGATGAGAGGATGAATTTCCATACCTCACTCGTCGGATTACGTGTCGGAGTGGCCGGAAAATGCAAAAACACCGCCGGAAAAGCCTAACCATTCCTTAGCTTCGATTCGAGCTCAACATCAGCTAATTGGATCGGTCTTGGGTGGGTTTTGTAGAGGAGAACGAGAGGAACACTTTTCATGAAGGTGGCACGGCCAACCGATGAACGACGACGTCGATTTTGTGGCTTGGAAGTCGAACAGTCACTGCTGCTACAGTGACGGTGTCGAATTGCCAAGGAAGAAGAAGCTGGAAAAATGGAGGGGAAGGGAAGAAGGGAAAAAATAAGAAAATTGGCCGGTACTGTAGCTACAGTAACAAGTTTTAAAATTCCCGCTATGTCCTTTTCGTTTCTAGACCTTTCTCCTTCGTTACAACTCGGAATTGGGCGTGCCATGCGTCTACAGACTCGTTTTGACGAGCCCGACACAATGGTACTACCCAAATCCCCAAATTCTTTTCCAAACTTAAAATGACCTTTTTGCCCTTTAGTATTAATTAATATTTTAATTTTCAAAAACCTTAATTAATTCACATAATTTCATTTTACTGTTTATTATTCATTTCAATTTATTTTCTCATCTAAACTTATTTCCTCTTATTTTAATTATTTAATCTTCCCCAAATAAAAAGTCAACTCTTAAATCATTTAATAAATCCCGGGGTAAAATTGTCTTTTTCTTGAATAATTTAATATTTAACTATTAATTTAGGACCGGTTGTTACAGTAACTCTCGTAACCCCCTAACACTCCCCTGCAAACTTGACGCTGGAGAGGTGACAATTTTGGAAATAAGACGTGAAAAGAAGGAATATAATAAAGATGAGGAATGGAAACAAAAGATCATCACAAGAGGATAGAGGCACATAGAGATTAAAATAAAGAGGGATGATTGACCCAAAAAACAATAATAAGAAATAAAGGAGGAAACCAAGTGAGACTGAGAAAGGAAAAGAGAATGTGGGCAAAATACATAGAGATAAAATCATTTCAAAATAAAGATGGAAAAAAAGAGAGAGAAAAAAAAAATGAGAAAAGGTTACACCCATCAAAAGAAAAAAGTAGTCAAGAGAGGAGAGAAACACAAGATGTGAAAGACAACCTATGGAAAGGAAAGGAAACTCAAGATGCTAGAGACAACCCATGATAGGGAGAGAGAAACACAACTGAAAAGAAGAGAAGAGAATACCCCAGTAACTGTTGAAACGAAAAAAAAAATTTTAAAAAAAAGAAAAAAAAAAAAGATGGCTGCACACATTGAAATTCCTATAAAATAGGATAACACCAATATTCCAGCTATGGAGCACGTGTTCAAATGGAATTACAATTCTTTGCCTACAGTTTCTTGCGACTGAAGTGTTTGTGTCAAACACTGAGGCCAAGGAGTGATTATTCATTTAATCTCAAACTCCTAAAAATTAAGGGCCTATAAAAGGGAGTGAGGCTTGGAAAAGGGGGGGGCAGCCGGCAGGCTGCTGGAGGCTTCAAAGAAAATAAAAACCTGCAAGGCCACAAAGGCGGAGAGGAGAAAGAGAAGGAGAGAAAAGGAGAGAGACAGCCACAGGAGCAAAGAGGAAGAGCAAGCACACATAAGAGGATTCCTGGCTATGGTGACTTCTATCATCATAAAAAAGGTTAGGAATCTCTCTACTGCAAGGCTCTGCTCAAAGACTTCCAAGGAAGCATTCAACATCCAGTACAAGCAGCCCATGGAAATTCTTGGCTATGATGATTAAAATCATCACAAGTTAAGTCGAGAATCTACTCCAAGGAAATTCTTGGCTGTGATGATTGAAATCATCACAAGTTAAGTCAAGAATCTGCTCTAAGGTGAACCTCCTCTCAAATACCTCCACGACATCCAGCTACGGATTGACAACTAAGATGATTTCAATCATCATGAGAACAAGTCCTTATCTGCTCCGAGGTACGGCTCCGCTCAGACGCTTCCAGGATGTGCTTAACATCCAATTCACAAGCACTCCGTAAGGATTGCATATCATGATGGGCTAACCATCAGAAACCAGAATTGATTTGTAATGCCATTAAAAGACGTAGAGAAACTCCCGGAATTTTCTGGGATTCTCTTACTGCAGTGGCACAAGTCTTGTTCAATGTTGTTCGTGTCTATTGAGGAGAAAAGGAATTAAATAAGAAAGAATTGATGAGGATTTGGTCCTGTGGAGTCAAAAGCTAAGAAGGAATGTATGTAATTACCTACTCAAGCGGTAGTCACAAGCCTTTGTGTGAAGCTCAAACAAATCAAAAAGACCACCTGGCAATTGAATTGCCTTCCACATCAAACACTTGCGGCCAGCAAGTCAGCAAAAAAGAGGTCATCTCCATAAACTCCACAAAAGAATGGAACTAAAGAAAGAAAACAAGAAGATGGGCATGTGGGTTACCACGTGAATTCCCGGGGGGAAGAAACAATTTGTTTCTTCTTTTGATGATGCAACAGGTGGCTTGAGCAGGGCTATGTGCTGATCTGGAAAAGCTAACGAAAATAATATTAAAAGCTACCGCTTTATTTGCTGGTGATTTAAAAGTTGCGGTGCAGTGTTTTTTTTTAAAAAGGGAATTTCATGTTGCCTAATCGTGTATGGACAAAGGGCTTACAGCTTTCCTGGATGCTCAAGGGGTTCCAATGCGATAAGGATGCTAATTCATACTTCACTTGGAGAAGGATTTTTATCCTTGGGTGTCTTGATCAAATTAAAAGGCATTTGCTTTTGGCACCAAGCTGTAAAATAACCAACTGGAGTAAAGACATCAATCGAAAATTGATTAGGGCTGGCGTTGTACATACATCTCTCAAGACCCGTTCAAGATCGTTGGGTCTCTCTATGATGCCTTCAAGCATCCCAAACGGCAAGCAAGATTGTCATGATGATTTCAATCATCATAATTAAAGGCATGATCTCTCCAAGATGTGGCTTTGCTGCTCGAATGCTCCCAGCCCAGGATGCCTTTAGCAATCACATGGCTGCAACAACCACCCACCAACCAATTGGTTTGACGAACCAAGAAGAAAGCAATTGTCTATGGTTTCTCTGTGTGCAGCAAGCAGTGATCAATACCAAGGTTGTTTGGTCCTTGCGAGAACTTTTCTTTTCACAAACAAAGGTACCTCAAAGTTCTCAAAATGGCTCACGGCGTCGGCAAGGCATTAGGGGATCATGCATGGAAGTGCTACCTCGTGAAAACCAGAATAAGAGAAGGAATTCTTCCTTGATGCCTTAGGGGGGTTCCAATCCAAAAAGTGGACTTCACTTGGAGAGGGACTGGAGCCGAAAATAAAATCTTCATGATATGCCCATTAAAAATTGGGCTATCAAGTGCAAGTTTAAAATCCAACGGTCTCATGTCAAAATGGATATCAAGACACAATGGACTCGTCCAATATCTCAAGAATACACGGCCTCAAATACAACGGGCTCATTCCACTGCAGGACTCACGTTCAATGGAATTGCCCTTAAAAAAATCCAATTGGTGAATAATGGGTACAAAGTCTCAAATTCACAAATTATGGATTAATGGGCTCAAATAAAAAGTGTCCCATTAATTTCCAAATTGCCAAGTGAAGACCTAAGTGGTACAAAACCACGCCAAATCCCAAATGCAAATGTCAATTTTAGAAAATTAGTGGGTTAATCAAAATTGCTCATTATTTTTCTTGGACATTGACAAAAAGAAAGATGGTACAAAACCATCCAATTTTCCCCATGGGTCATCTACCCATGTAAATTTCGTTGAGATTAATCCTGAATCTCTCAAACACAAATTCTCAATTAGTGGGCTACACTTACCCATTAATTTCCAATTCTTCTCATAGGTCATCTACCTATGAAAATTTCAACATCTCCAAATTGTCTTAAAAGACACAAATTCTCAATTAGTGGGCCACACTTACCCATTAATTTCATCTTTTTTGAACTACGCCGGTTTGATCCCATCAAAAGTACGTAGGCAGTCTAGCATACCAATAGACGCAACCGCAACTCAATTGGAATTACTGGTTATATCAACCAAATTCCCACAAATCAAATATCCATCTTTACACAACTTCTAAATTATTGGGCCACACTTACTCATTAATTTCAATTTTTCTCGTGGGTCATCTACCCATGCAAATCTCTAAAACACTAATCCTCAATTAGTGGGCCACACTTACCCATTAATTTCCAATTTTTCTCATAGGTCATCTACCTATGAAAATCTCCAAATTGTCTCAAGGATACCAATTCTTAATTAGTGGGCCACACTTACCCATTAATTTCCAATTTTTCCTATGGGTCATCTACCCATGAAAATTCCAATGAGATTAAATTTAAATCTCTAAAACACAAACTCTCAATTAGTGGGCCCACACTTACCCATTAATTTCCAATTTTCCTCATAGGTCATCTACTTATGAAAATCTCCAAATTGTCTCAAAGACACAAATTCTAAATTATTGGGCCACACTTACCCATTAATTTCAATCTTTTTGGAACTACGCCGGTTTGATCCCATCAAGGGTACGTAGGCAGTCTAACATACCAATAGACGCAACCGCAGTCAAATCCCCACCAATCAAATCTCCATACAAATCTTTTCCGAACTACGTTGGTTTGATCCCTTCAAAAGGGTACGTAGGCAATTTAGAGATTCAATCTAGATGCAACCGCCCAAATCTCAAATCCAAACAGAATCCCTGGTTATTATTAACCAAATTCACCCCAAACACACATCAAAATCGAATCCCTGGTTTATTCAGCTAAATTCACTCAAACACTTTCTCAATCAAATTCATACCAATTTTCCCCTTTGCAATGAGTCATTCGTTCATTGCAGTTCCTTGAACTACGAGTGGCTTGATTCCCGCGAGGGATACGTAGGCACCTTGAGGTTGGACTTGGGAGCAGCCGCAAAACCCAACACACACGTTCTGTTTCTTTATGATGGAATCAAAGGGTTTTCCCTTGAAGCAAGGGATTGTAATTAAGAGACTAGCGTCTCGAATGGGTCGAACCTAAAATAATAAAACCCCATTATTTAATTAGTGGTGGTGAAATTGTGTTGGGAGGTTCACATTTATCCTCAACAGTAACATAGAAGAAGAAAAAGCATTAAAGAAGACAAAGACCAACAGTAAATCAAAGAAAGAGATTGGGCTTAAGAGGGAGGAGAACACAGGTTGAGCATAGATAGAGCATGAGAGGCCGATACAAAGGCAGCAACACAGTGATAGGGCTCGAGTGGCCGATACCAAGTCGGCAACACAAAGGAAGAAATAGGGGATGTGCAAAAGGAATAGTAGCAGTGTAGCACGGTAGAGAAGGCTCGGTGAGCGTTGACGAGGCTCGTAGAGGAAAGAAAGACGGCTCGGTGAGCGATGATAGGCATCATCAACAAACAAGAGGGAGAGAGAGAGAGAGAGAGAGGGAAACCACGATTGCAGACTAGGATAAGGCTCAGTGAGGAGAAGGTTCGACGAGCTGTGACAAGGCTCACGGAGGAAACAGAAATCTTGCCATCATGGCCAAGGGAGATAAATGGAGCTTCCATGAGTTGCCACGAGAGTGCTCGATGGAGAAGACAGTCCACAATGAAGATGGCGCGGGGAGACACAAAAATAATGGGCTAACATAAGAAAAGGTTGCAAGGGTAAAACAAAGATGCGGCTACAGCTAAGGTGGAAAGAAAAAAACATATTCATGTTTGAGAAGAGGAGAGGAAAAAGCACTATACATACAAACACCCTTACGGGTGAGGAGTGAGGGGCGCCAACGACTCTCAATGTTGGCAATTGGAGGATCGCTAATCGGAGTTAGCCATCAGCTCTGATACCATGTAGAAACTCTATATTCAATGATAATATTTGAGATATTACAACCTATATTTATACACAAACTATAAGATATCTTCCTAGTGGTTACAATGAAACGGAAAACCCATTATATCATAATAAAGGCTAATAACAACATAACGGCTAAAACACTAATGTATTGTCATTGAAGACCCTTAACTATGGTAACTCCCATAATCCCCTAACAATTTCTTGCAAATCTCATGGAGTCTCACCTACAATTCTACAATTAGGAGTCTCATGGAGTTAACCATATCATGTAGCAAGATGCTAATGTTTATTTAGAAATGAACATTTTCCATGTTGTCCAAGAAATTAGAGAACTGATTCAAAAATTTGAATCACATTTATATCCATTGACTTGTTGGTTGATTCTTGGAAAATAAGTGTAGGAGTCTATAAATCCTCCTGAACTTCTGTCAAAGGAAACCTCACCAAAGAACTCTACCTATATACTTGTCTAAACCCTCTTCTAGAATTCAGACTCTCTCTCTCTCTCTCTCTCTCTCTCTCTCTCTCTCTCTCTCTCTCTCTCTCTCTCTCTCTCACATATAGCGCATATCAAACTCTCAAGTCTCATGGACAAAACCAATAGTATACCTTTGCAGGGCCCAACCTATGGAAACCTCATCACCTAAAGATTGATATTCAACTTGAGGCTCAGGTAGAATATCAATCTTTGGGTCCTGTGCATATGCTCACTTAAAATGTCTGCAATAATTCTATGTCAGTATATCATAAAGTGCTAAATTATACAAAATGTTCGATCATGTTGCTGAAACTAGATAGTGAAGATGCAAGAATCGCCAACTATTTTGATGTGATTGCAGGAACAAGCACTGGTGGTCCTGCTTACTCACTGCCCCAAAATCTTCCCCCATAAACAATAATGTTTACAAGTTAAATGTCAACTTTTTGTTAAATATTGATACACAACATTGTTGTAAAAATAGATTCTGATATAAGCATTATTAATTTTTTAAACAACACCTGTCCAGTATTTTTTCATACTACAAAGATTATCAAAGCTCTAGAGCAGGACCAAAATACAATGGAACGTACCAACATGATGACTTGGTTGGGCAGAAACTTGGTGACAAAAAACTGCACCATATCAGACATTAACTAACTTTGTCATTCCAGCATTTGACATGAAGCAGCTCCAGCCAATTATCTTTTCCAACTATGAGGTTGCCCCTCTTACTTTGAATTTAACTCATCATATCACTTAATTTTATTTTTGATGATCAGCTTAATGTTACTTTTACTGTTTGTTATTTGTTAATTACTCTGTTCAAATCATGTGCTTTTCTTGGGTGGTTAGGTGAAACATAAGCGATTCTTTGATTCAAAACTCTCAGACATATATGCATTGCAACCTCAGTAGTCTTACTGAGTTTTTGTTTTTCTTCATCATGTCGTCTGGACAAGTGGAGAAGAATAAAATGCAACTCATGTACTAATTGATTACTGTATCTATTTCCTTGTAAAGCAGTCATGTAAACTCTTATATATACCTCCTTATGGAGAAAAATAAAATGCAACCCAAAGTATTCAAACTATATTCATATTTTAGCACTATTTTCATCCTTGAAGGAAATGCATTCTTCTAACCCCATAAAATGACCAATATCAAGCCACAACTTCGGAGTAGGGGTGGGCATCTCATTCGAATTATCCGCGTACCGACCGTACCGTACCGACGGTTTGGTTTGGTTTGGTTAAATAATTATTTTTTAATTTTAATTATTCCGATCCGATCCGTACCGAAACATTTGGTTTGGTTAACGGTTAACAATATCCCTAATCCGACGGGAACCCGTACCGATCTGATATTTATAATTATTTTATTATTTAAATACTAATATATGTATATGTTTATTAGTAGCTGGATATTAAGTTATTGTAGACTACGAAACACTAAAACACTACCTACATTAACCCTAAAATTAACTTTCCATCTTTTAGTTTCATCCAGCCGCCCTCTAACCCCAAAACATCTTAACTTTCTCTTCTCTCTATTAGCTTAGTCGCACAACCATCGCTCTCATCTCTCTGAGCAGGCATGTTAACTCAACATTAACGAAAGAGCCCTCTACCATTCCAAACCGATTCGCGCCCAGGCCTACTTGGGAGCAAACACCTTTTTGTCAAGGTCGGCTGCTGTACTTGTTGATAATGCATGGGCTACCTTTTTTCTTTTCTTTTACCTTCCGTTTGGATGAGGGAAAATAACTCGGAATTTAGCTAAAAGTTGGGAATTTAAGAGGAGAAATTGACAATTCCCTTGTTTGGCAACTTAAGCGCGGAATTTATTAAATGACGAGCAGAAAAAATCATGGAAATTGAGGCATCAAATTCCTGAGTTTAATTTTCACCAAAATAGGCGTCATTTCACAATTTCCATAGTGCGGGAATTCTTATTTTCCAATGTGCCAAAACTTACATAAAAATAAAATAATAAAAAAAGTAAACGTCTCTTTGGATCAAATTTGAAGGTTAGTCTTCAAGCCTTTCTCTCCTTCAATTTATGTTTTTCTATTTTAGGGTTACCATGGTTTCTAAATGGCTACCAAAATTGGGTGTTTCTGACTAAATTTATGAATATGTGTTGAATGAGTTTTGTGATCTTTGCCACACTATGGCTGGATTTTGGGAAGTTTTAACAAAATACTCTATGCCCATGGATATTGGTGTGTGATTTGTGTTTATGGTATAGCTCTGTAGTTGTTCGCGAGCTTTATTGCTTTGTGTTATCGCCCAATTGAGAACAAAAGAGTATGTTGTTGATGTTTATTGCACGTGGGGAGTGATTTCGTTTGCTAATATGCTCTATTTGTTTAAGTTGAGTTATTTAGTTCATCAAACGATATGTTATTTTATACTTCGAGAAATACCTTCTATGTCGGTTATCAGTTTTTTTGTTCTTTCGAAATATTTAATTTATGTCATTTACAATTTACATGAGCTATCCAAACATTGAAATTTTCAATTTCTGTCATTTACAAAATTCGACATACATAAATCCAAACATTGAAATCTTCATTTGCCAGAAATTGAAATGACGGAAATCTAAATTCCGTCTTTTAGAATTCTATGTAATTTGCAATTCCTTCATCCAAACGGAGCATTAAGGGTATGAAATTCTGGGTTCACTATATCTATCGTGCTCGATTTTTAAAAAAGTTTCAAATTTTGGTTTGGGCTATAGCCCTATTTAGTAAGGCCCCGATATAAATCCATGTGGTCCTTTCAAATCTTATAAAATCTTATGATATAATCTTTAAAATCCAAAAGTTAAAAATCCTGATTATACAAATCTATCAATAAAATCCTATAAGTCATTACATTCTGATTCAATCCACTGGATTTTTTTATCCTTAAATATTCTTTCAAAATCTCAATTGAATACACCCCCTAAGACTTACTTCAGAGACCACCATGGTCTGCTGTTATGTGCTGGAGGTGAGGGAGACGTCCGTGGCTCCTCCGCTTTAATGATGGAACTTCTCGCTATTCGCCATGCTCTCAGTGCATGTGCCAACTTCCAACTAACTCACGTAATGGTGGAGTCAGATACCCAGAGAGGAATCTCAATGCTCAATGGACAGGCTACTGTAGAGTCCGATCTGGAAGGACTTGTCTTCGATATCCAACGTTTGGTGGCTACTCTTTCTCGGGTTTCCTTTGTGTTTGCTCCCAGGTCCTGTAACCGCGCTGCCCATGTTGTTGCGGGTTTCGTTTCTAAACAGGGGGGTAATCATGTTTGGGATCATCTTGGAACTGACTGGCTTTTTAATAGTCTAGCCTCCGATGTAAACCTTGCTATTCGTTATTAATAAAATCTTCCAGCGGTTTTGACCAAAAAAAAAAAAAAAAACAAAGGAGAAAAAAATTAAGAATGGTTATTTTTAATGTCATGATTTATTTAAAGTTGAAATAATTTTTCAATTATGTAGTCAAAGACATCCTGAAATTAGTTTTGTATTAAATCTGTAATGGCTTAACGTCCTGTTCATTATTGATAGTGAAATCCTGAGAATACGTGCTACAATTTATAAGTTGTCTAGAGTTAGGTGCTTAACAGTGAGGCAGTGTTTCCTTCAGTTACATGATGATACCTTCACCAAGTCAAAAAAAAATTCTAGAGAATTATGAGAAGGTTTTATGTGTGGTAGACTTCCATGTGGCATATTCGCTTAACTTGGTTATGGCTGCATATAGATGGAACCTCTATCTCTCTCTATCAGATACAAAAGGTCGCTCGGGAGCCATGCCCAACGTGAAACTACAGTTGATGATATTGCCTCTCCCATAATGAGAGCCGTGCATCATCCAACCCTGATCTGGAGAGTCCTAATGCTACTACTTAGTTTATCTATTGTATTCCTCATCACGTGTCCTTATCCTAGAATTACAGTTCCTCATCATGTATACCTCTTTATCATGTAAAGTGTAGTTATCTCCTACTGGTGTAGGACTCTTGTATAGCATTATATAATCAATATCAATACACACGACCTCTGTACAATTCCAGAGGCTTATAATATCTCTTCATCCCATAGTATTGGGTTTCATTGACAATTTATGAGGAAAACTAGAAGCTAACATTATTGGAAAGTAATCATAGGTGAGCTCTAATACTTGGTAGCTTCTCCTTTTTTCTCTTCTCAGCCATGCCACACCAAAATGTATTCACATTGAAAATTGACTTCCAACAAATATGTTTCGAAGTTTGTTCTTTAATTTGTGGCGCTTGATTCTCAGAAAATAATTCACAGCATCAGAGGATAAACCAAATAGGCGAAATATAAATGATCATTCATTATCCAGAGAGAAACATCATCCCACTAGATTGATAACTAGTAAGGAAGATCAGGGCAGCAGTTAAAACACAAAACAAAAGTAGAAAGGAGAAGGGAGCTTTTCAATTGACACAATTTCATCAACAAATACAAAAGAAGGTGCCTAAGCACAGATGATAAAAATGAGTATGTGCTACGCCTTCAAGTTTTAGGAGTTAACAAAGTAGCATACCAAAACCCATACTACTTTGTCACAATGGACTGTCATAATTTCCCTATACCATCCACCATTACAACTTACATCCAAGTTTTAACATAAAAGTAATCCCAGTTCGGAGTCTCCTTGATAGCATCCCAAACATTGTTGGTGTTCTCTCTCTCTTTCTCTCTTTTCTCCATTAGGCTATGCATTCCTCGAATTTCAGTGGTAATTGCAGCAATTGAATCCATGCCCACATAAACTTTTTCTACCAGTTCAGCTCGAGTTATGGTCTCAACTGAATTATTATTTGCTTCAAATTCAGTTTTAGGTTTCTTTCTTGGAGGGAGCTTTTCTAATGGAGCTTCCAAATTTGTGTCTAGAAAAGGTGATGAAGTAAAATTACCAGACGACAAAGATTGGTATGATGTTTCATTTTGACTTGGTACAAATGCCTCATTGGTATCTTGCAATTTGGTAGCTCTACTTTCTCCAACTTCATACATTCTAGCATCGGTATCATCCCCAAGTCCAATTGAGTTTTTCCCAGCAGCTGTTCCATTGTCAATTGCAATTACCAAATCCTCATAGTCTGCAAATGTATCTCTTTGAAGATGCACTTGACTTGGGTGGGACTAGCAAAAACCAAAAATAAAATAAAAAAATTAATTACATGCAAAAAGTACGAAAGTGAAAGTTATCATTATAAAGTAACATTTAACAAAATTGAAATTTTACCTTAAAGTAATCTTGCCATACTTCTTCAGTAGCTGTGAATTTCTTTGAGACGGAGTCCCACCCAAATCCAGAACTATGACGCATAAGCTGAGTAAAACTGTGATGTCTTGTCTTAAACCATTTCAGACGACTCTGATATTGATGATAAGTTTTTTGGCATCCAAGTTTTGCATTAAGAACATGAAGTATCTTGCTTTCTACATGCTTGCTTAGCAAACCATTAGAATCGCGCCATCCACGGTTGGCAGCATCAACCATTAGTTCTAATAGCATATTGGTCTCTTTCGAGGTCCATGGGTTATAAGGTGTTTTTCCTTTTCCTTGTTGTGAATCTCCCATTTATAATGTTACTAGAAAATACATGCAATCTTTAATTAGTTCATAAGAATATATATATATATATATATATATATATATATATATGAAGATAATTTTTTCCTTTTTGTTTTGGCGTGGACTAGATATTGTACAAAACCAAAAAAAAAAAAGGATGGCTATAGATCGATGAAGAAGGCTGTGATGTACAGAAACCAAAAAAAAAAACAGCAAATAAAAAAATAATAATAATAATAGCAACCAAAAACATATAATAATAACAACAACCCTAAACCCTATATATGATAAAATAGTATAAAAGAATAATAATAAGAGCAACCAAAAATGTGTTGATGTTCAGCAATATGTACAGCAGCAAATATTTACAGCAACAAATATGTTGACGTTGATCTATATATGACGATGGCAACAACAACAACCATTCAAGCAGCAACTGTTCATATTATGATGTACATTGATATATATGCTACTGTTCATCGAAATATGGTGATGTACAAAACCAACAAATATTCAAACACACGATGAAAGATCATCCATATGTGAAAACGTTGAAAAAGAAAAGAGATTTTTACCTCCACTTGACAAGCACACACGTTCAAGGACGGGAAAGCGTAGAGCACGTTGAAAGTTTCTAGGGTTGACATAAGATTTGTCAGGGCCTTTTCTATATATACTTGCCACTTTAATTTCTAACGAAATCGGGCAACTTATTAATTCCTTCAAAATAAATTACTTTTTGAATACACCTAAATTTTGTTTGACTTTTAAAAAGTCATAATTGAATACACCTAGATTTCGATGTATTTTTTTATTATCAATTGAAATCTGAATTGAATACACCCAAACTTTTAAACTCTTTTAAACTCTTTTAAAATCTTAATTGAATACACCTCCTAAGTAAAAAACGACTCAAACTGTTTTCTTTCTTGATATGTAGACGCTATAATTATTCTTCTTTGAGTGTTGCCTTCAAGATAGCATTATTATGTTCTTCTTCTGATGAGGCTTTGATTCTGTTTAAAGTTTTGTATACATTGGCCATCAGCAAGACAAGGTTGAACAAAACCGCTGCCCCCACACGCATATATATGTTAGAAACTCATGTTAAAGGGGTAAAAAGGTAAACTACGTATTGGAGTATATACATTGAGAAAATTAGAAAATTATATACATAATTACAACTTGATATGTGATAATAGAGATTTGACATGATAGATCATACAAGAAAATCGTTTCGTGCCATACCATACCATACTAATCAACTAATGTTGAACTTTTCATCATGCAATTTAAAGTACGTGGCGTAACATATATGTAACAATATCAAAGTGTGTGGAAGGATTTGGGGTTCCCTAACAATTTGTTTATTGATGTTTTCTTGAGAATTCTATCCATGTGGAGTGATATCTTCTAATAACATATATTATCTTTTTTCAACTAAAAGATAATATATGTATATACATATATTAACATGTGGAGTGATATCTTTTTTGTTCACATGAATTCTATCCATGTGAACAAAAAGAAAGACGAAAATCGTAGATTATTTATTTGAGAAATGTATATGTATATACATATGCGTACACACACAAACGTACATAGAACTTAGAAGAATAAAAGAGAGAATTACCTATGAGAATAGATACAATGACGGTGTGGTAGAATTGGAAGTCGTACAATCCATGCTTTACAGCTTTGTATAGTATCATAATCAATTGCCATACACAGGAGCAGTGGAGCCACCGTCCCCACCAAAAGGGGGCCATGCTTGCTTTTGAAGGCATCAAGACCCTTCATCATTGGGTTCTTCCAAGGGGATGCCTCATCAAGCATCGCCCGTCTCAAACCTATCTCTAACGATATGAGATAGAAAAGCACCGCAACTGTGAGTAGATTTATCAACATTATGTAAATTATTTGCTATATAAACTTGAACTTTAAGTTTTGAGAATGAATGAATATAGGATGAGGATATATATATATATATATGAAGTAGGCATGCTAAATTTATATAAAAATCTAGATTCATTCTTCGTTACTCAACTTTAATTCCTACAAAGAAAATTACAAAATAGGCATTTGATTGGTTTATAATATTTATTTAGTTAGGATTTTGGTTCCTTATTTAGTTAAGATTTTGATTACTTACCCATTTATTGAGTCCTATTGTAATTGAGTATATATATGTATATAGGGTTGGCAATGGGTCGAATTGGGGGTGGGTATGCAATTCCCATCCCCATCCCCGTTAGCTTTTTCCCCCATCCCCACCTTCATTGGGGAATGGGTTCCCCGACCCGCTCCAAAGGAATAACCAATATATAACTACTTTGTTGAAAGAAAAAAAATACTAAGGCAAGATAATAAATATATATAATATATACTTATAAGACAATATAAGAATGTTCATATATGTACTGAAAATTAACTAAATAAATAAGTAGTGTGGCTTAAGATTTGTATAAATTATATAAGTATATAATATAATAATGAAAAATATAAAACTTAGTCAGTACAATCACTTTAATAACATATTTATATATACTATAATACATATATATACCTCATCAAAAAATTTATATAAATATATATTCAGAGGATTCGGGTTGGGGATTAAAATAGATTCAATGTAACGACCCGGTCCTAAATTGGTAGTTAAATTTTAAATTATTCAAGAAAAGACAATTTTACCCCCAGGAATACTTTAATGATTTTAAAGTTGACTTTTTATTCGAGAAAGATTAAATAATTAAAATAAGAGGAAATAAATAATCAAATAAATGATTTTGAATTAATTAAGGTTTTTGGAAATTAAAATATTATTTAAATTTAGAAGGGGCAAAAAGGTCATTTTAAGTTCGGAAAGGAATTTGGGAATTTCGATTGTACCGGTGCGTAGAGCACGTCAAGATGAGTCCGTAGACACGTAGTGGGCTCAGATCGGAGTTATAACGAGGAAAGTACGATCTAAATACTCCGAGGGGTAAAATCGTAATTGAGGAAAATCAGATTTTAAAAAATCTGATTCTCCTTCTCTCTCCTCTCTCACGATCTCTCCCTTCCTCTCTCTGCAAAACAGACCCCCCCCCCTTGTGATGGCAGCGACTTCTCTCCTCCACCGCCACCACCACACGCTGCCACTTGGGGCGGCACCGGTCCCAAAAAGACCACCACCCTTCCCTCTTCCAGTTCCGGCCCATCGCCGACCCGATACGCCGTCGTGGACGCCGGAAACAGCCACGAAACTGGCGGCTTTGGACAGATTTTTCGTGAACTTTGGGTCGCTCGTTCTCCCTCAATTCTCCACCAAATCTGACGAGTGAGGTATGGTTTTTGGACTACTTTTCGTGTTCTAGCTGCCTATGCGATAGGATTCCAGAAATTTTGAGAGTTTGTAGTCCGATTTGTGAATTTAAAATCTGCCGGTTTTCGAATTAAATTTCCGGCCACTTCCGGCCACTTTTTGGCCATATCCCAAGAATAAAAGTGACTCCAAATTAGGGATATTACCTAGGGTAGGAGTCTGGAGTTGAGATGTTGAGTTTTTCCGGTGATGCGATATCGCTTTGGACACCCACGCGCTGCCAGCGCGTGTGGCGGCGCGTGGGCACTGTAGCAGGAGACTTTTTGCCCTAAAGCGATCTCCTGGTTCTCACGAGCACGTAGGAATTTGCGGATCTCAATTTGGATACCGTTTGAGTCTCGAACGGATATCGCCTATTACGTGTTATCCGGGTTCGACAGGTTTGGACCGTTGGATGGTCTTGAATTTATTATATGTTAACCTGGGCATCCTTAGGATTGTGTAGGATTCGACGGATCATAAAACGGAGTCCCGGATACTCCGGAAATGCCAACCCTAGGGCGAGGATTTCAGTAACCGTCCGATCGTGCGATCGCGAGCGATCCGGCCGTCCGATCTGGACCAAACTTGCAGGACGTGTGTCCGAAGCCTTGTAGGACACATAGGAACTTTTGGATCGGAGTTTGGAGGTCGTGGGCCCCGTGGGCCCGTTTGACCAAATTTGGGTAGTTTGACCCTTGGTTGACCGAGAGTCTTCCGAGGTAGTTTTACCTTCCTAGGAAGATTATAGTAACCCTAGTGACAGGTCTTGAGTGTTGTGGAATTAGGTTGTTTATGTGGTTTAGAATGTAATTTTATTGTTTTTAATTGAGGAATTGTCGGATGCTTTATTTTAATGGTTTATTGAAATATTTTATATATTTGATTATTGAATTTTAATTTGTTATGAAGTATTTGTGATATAGATGTGAGTTTGACTTATTCGGGTGTTTTGAGTTTATATATAATAATTGAGAAAGTGTTATCGTTGTTGTTTATGTGTGGGGTACTTAGAATGTTAAATTTGAGTGTTATTAGCACTACCTTAGGTACCTCCCCGATTATGGATTTTATGTTTGAGATTGATTTATTTTGCCCAGGCCCGTCGGAGTTTGTCCAGGCCCTTCGGAGATTTATGTTTGAGAATTTATTTTGCCCAGGCCCGTCGGAGTTTGCCCAGGCCCTTCGGAGATTGATTTATTTTGCCCAGGCCCGTCGGAGTTTGCCCAGGCCCTTCGGAGATTGATTTATTTTGCCCAGGCCCGTCGGAGTTTGTCCAGGCCCTTCGGAGATTGATTTATTTTGCCCAGGCCCGTTGGAGTTTGCCCAGGTCCTTCGGAGATTGATTTATTTTGCCCAGGCCCGTCGGAGTTTGCCCAGGCCCTTCGGAGATTTATTGAGATTTATTTTGCCCAGGCCCGTCGGAGTTTGTCCAGGCCCTTCGGAGATTGATTTATTTTGCCCAGGCCCTTCGGAGATTGATTTATGGGAGTTTTACTAAAACACCCAAAATGGGAGCTGAAATTATAAAAAAACCCAACACCCAAAACACTTTATAAACACACCCAAAACCCATCATTACACACACTCAAAACCCATTTATAAACACACCCAAAAAATATACAATTGTTAATTATGGGGTTGATTTTGGGTGTGTTTCTATGTTTAAATAGTGTTTGGGTTTTTTTATAAATACATGTCTAGAATTGGGTTTATTTATAAATATCTATTGATTTATTTTGCCCAGGCCCATCGGAGTTTGTCCAGGCCCTTCGGAGATTGATTTATTTTGCCCAGGCCCGTCGGAGTTTGCCCAGGCCCTTCGGAGATTGATTTATTTTGCCCAGGCTCGTTGGAGTTTGCCCAGGCTATTCGGATATTGATTTATTTTGCCCAGGCCCGTCGAAGTTTGTCCAGGCCCTTCGGAGATTGATTTATTTTGCCCAGGCCCGTCGGAGTTTGCCCAGGCCCTTCGGAGATTGATTTATTTTGCCCAGGCCTGTCGGAGTTTGTCCAGGCCCTTCAGATGTCTTCGTAATACGATGCCATGGAAAGGAAGTGATGAAGTTTCAAAGTGTTTTTATCAGATTTAGAATTGTGATAGATCTGAAATGTATAGTTGGTTCTGTTGTAAATGATTGTTTATTATCGGAGTTGTGACCGTTGAGATGAGAACTACGTGTGGCTTGATCCCTTGTTCAAGGGTACGTAGGCAGCCTGGGATCTCACTAGGTGCAGCCGTGGAATATTATTGCGTTTAAAAGGTTGGATCGATTCTGTTTGTGTAATCGGATTTTTGATGTGGTTAATGGATTTGAATCGGGGTTAATGGAATTTGGGAGTAATCGTATAATTGTTTGAGATCATGAATGGTTTGGTTTTGAATTATCTGAAGGCCGGAGGCCTATGTGATTGCATGTTGTTAACTTGTGCTTGCTGCTAGTTGGTGTTTTTAAATGTGTTTTATGCAGGTTGGAATTTTTGGGGAATGTTCAATTTACAGGGGAGACTCTGCCGAAATTTCGGCAGAAAGTCTCGTGCCCTTAATATTATTTTGGGAAAAGAGGTTATAGTTTCCGTAAGTGGGCCTGACATCGGGGTGATGTCGGGAATTCCACAGGATTCGTCTCTGGTTCCAAGAAATTCAGGGCGGGTCCTGTCATTCAAAGTGATTAAATGGCTGAAATTTGGCCGCATCCATGCTCCTGGCGTATGATAGAATTTTCGTAGATTTAGAAGTTCAATCAAAACTATGTCACGTTTTCTTTTGTGGAATTTTCCTTTCCTTTGACCCCGATTACGTAGTCAACACAAATACAAATGGATATGGCCAACGTTTAATGAGTGGTTCAAGAAAGAAAAAGCAATAGAGAGAAAAGAAAGTTGGTCCCACTAGTAGAAAACTGCTCTAAAGGCACGGACTTATACCGTGTGAATAGTTGTGAACGAAGGCACTAATCTCTTTTGTCAGATGAAATTCAAAATCTGGGTGAAAATAGACACTGATGCATGTGCCCACTGCTGCATCCTACCCCACAGGGCCACACCCACCACCTCTCTCTCTCTCTCTCTCTCTCTTGTCAGTGGCAAAAAAGAGAGAAAAGAAAATGAAAGGGCACTTAGCACATTCCACAAACAAAAAAGATGCTTGACTTGACCTCGTATCCCTAAATGGACGTTGAGTTTCAGCTTAGATGTTTCCAATTTCATAAACTTCATATGCTTTAGATTTGGAACAAAGCACTACATTTTAATCTTTTTTTCATTTTTAGAAGTTTCCATTCCTTTGACCAGGATTAAGCGTATGCCCACTTAATTAAGTTGGTAAAGAAAGAAGCAGTCAGTCCACAGCAGAAAATTCCTTGCAATATCTCCTTGCCTTGACGTGACCCTTTGTTAGGAATTTCGACACATGAAGAACTTACGTTTTTCTGTTTAATATTCGGTTTAAAATATTTTCAAATTTTATAAATAATATTGATGTCACGATGAGGAGTTAGTGACATGAACGCTCACAATATCAAAAAACCTTTCTCGAATATGCTTATCACAACCAACAAATTTTAGGATAATAGTCATTTGTTCATTCTTAGAGTCGTCAAGTGCTTCATCAATAAGAATACAAAATTTCTCATCTTCCCCAATTTTATTGCGTATCATCTTTCTCATTTTGGCTAAACATCAGGTAATTAATCAATAAGGGACCATTTCTAGATCAGACAAGTTAAAGGATAGATTTTGATCTTCTCCTGTCTGACTCTACCTTAACTTTCTGCCATATATAATAATAATATATGTATTTGTACCTACAAGAATTCTATGAAATTGTCCACACATTTGAATGAAGAATGAATGATTGAATGACCTTTGATCCAGAGGGCACCCACGTGAACAAGGGTGCTTCTGCAATTATATTCAAGTTTGGGGACAGTATTGTTGCAGAAAGAAAAAGCAATAGAGAGAAAAGAAAGTTGGTCCTCTCCTCATAGTGGCAGTTGACACATAAACGTCATCGTTAAATGGTGTGTCGATCAACATTAAATGGTGTGTGTTGATCAACCACTCCCGTTTCAATCAATCCTCAAAAATCAAAATCAGTACCAGTCCAGTCTCAATCAATCCTCAAAAGAAGTATTTTGATGAATTGGAATGAGCAGGATTTGGTCCGAGTCTTGTTATATCACATATATCGTTTGAGAAATAAATTACATTTTCTTTTTTCATGTATTTATATCACATATAAATACAGTTTTGATCTTAACCAACAATAATATACAAGACAGAATGGAGCCATTAATGGCCTCTTCAAGATTTGTTTTCTTCCTCTCTCCCATTCTGTTACTAATAAGTTCTCAATCCCTTGCTCAGCCTGAGTTTCCAAGCCATAGCTGTTTCTACGAGAAAGGCAACTATACCACAGGCAGCACCTACCAAACAAACCTTAACACCCTTCTCTCTTCTCTTTCTTCCCCCTCCAACAACGGCAATGGCTACGGCTTCTACAACTCCTCCTTTGGAGAAAACGCCGACCAGGTCCACGCAATCGCGCTATGTCGAGGCGATGTCAGGGCGGACACTTGCCGTGGCTGCCTCAGTAACTCCACACAAAAGCTCACACAGGTCTGTCACAATCAGACGGAAGCTATCGGCTTTTACGACGAGTGCATGCTGCGCTACGCAAACCGCAACATCTACGGCGCCATGGAAAAGGACCCTGTTTTCCCGTTGTGGTGGAACAAACAGAACCTGTCGTCCTCCGACGTCGACGGGTTTTTCCACGAGATGTACAAGCTGCTGAAAGAACATCGATTGGAGCCACTTTTGGTCTCGGACCCCGGCCAAAAAGTGGCCGGAAATGGGTGAAAAAGGGCCAAATCCGTAGGCCTAACATGGGTATTTAAATCAATCTTCAAAACTATAAAATTAATCCAAAATAATTATATAAATAGGTAGAGCACGATGAGAGGATGAATTTCCATACCTCACTCGTTGGATTACGTGTCGGAGTCGCAGGAAAATGCAAAAACACCGCCGGAGAAGCCTAACCATTCCTTAGCTTCGATTCGAGCTCAACATCAGCTAATTGGATCGGGTCTTGGGTGGGTTTTGTAGATGAGAACGAGAGGAACACTTTTCATGAAGGTGGCACGGCCAACCGGTGAACGACGACGTCGATTTTGTGGCTTGGAAGTCGAACAGTCACTGTGCTACAGTGACGGTGTCGAATTGCCAAGGAAGAAGAAGCTGGAAAAATGGAGGGGAAGAAGGGGAAAAAATAAGAAAATTGGCCGGTACTGTAGCTACAATAACAATTTTTTAAATTCCCGCTATGTCCTTTTCGTTTCTAGACCTTTCCTCCTTCGTTACAACTCGGAATTGGGTGTGCCACGCGTCTACGGACTCATTTTGACGAGCCCGACGCAACGGTACTATCCAAATCCCCAAATTATTTTCCAAACTTAAAATGACCTTTTTGCTCTTTAGTATTAATTAATATTTTAATTTTCAAAAACCTTAATTAATTCACATAATTTCATTTTACTGTTTATTATTCATTTCAATTTATTTTCTCATCTAAACTTATTTCCTTTTATTTTAATTATTTAATCTTCCCCGAATAAAAAGTCAACTCTTAAATCATTTAATAAATTCCGGGGTAAAATTGTCTTTTTCTTGAATAATTTAATATTTAACTATTAATTTAGGACCAGGTTGTTACAGTAACTCCCGTAACCCCCTAACACTCCCCTGCAAACTTGACGCTGGAGAGGTGACAATTTTGGAAATAAGACATGAAAAGAAGGAATATAATAAAGATGAGGAATGGAAACAAAAGATCATCACAAGAGGATAGAGGCACATAGAGATTAAAATAAAGAGGGATGATTGACCCAAAAAACAATAAGGAAAATTAGGTATTAGACATAATTAACTTTAATAATTAGAATTTGAGATATTGGGTATTTTGGTTTGAGTTTTAATACCTAGAAAATTATTGTTATTTTGAATTAGGCCAAAGAGGAGGCCCAAATTCGTTGGGTCTGTCTAAATAATAAAGGTAAAATACAATTGTACCCTTTTTGTTTAAAAGCCTTCCAAAATCAGATCTCACCCTTTCTTTCTCTCTCTTAACAGACGCGGCACAACGACTGCCTCAAATAAAAATCCTCCATTTTTGACCACTGTCCTAAAAGAGTCTTAACTTTGTCTTCGACTATGTCTCCGTTTCCTGCATATCTCTCTCTCTTTCTCTCACCCAATTTGCTCAGAGAAAATGGACACCATAGATTCAGTAGTGGATCCGCTCAGAGCATTCTCCAAGGACAGCATTCGGCTCGTCCAGCGGTGCCACAAGCCTGATCGCAAAGGTGACTTTATACGTATAAATATTCAGATCTATATCTTTCCAGATCGGGTTTAATGGAAATTACGGTTTTCGATTTTGTTATCTGTAATTGATGGATTTGATGATCAATTGTGGTGTAGAGTTCATAAAGGTCGCGCTCCGTACAGCGATCGGGTTCGTAGTGATGGGATTCGTTGGGTTCTTCGTGAAGCTGATCTTCATCCCCATCAACAACATCATTGTTGGATCTGTTTAGGTATGAAATTATATCTGAATCTTCGTCTGATCGAATTCATTGATTGAAATTATTGAGATTAATTTGCATGCATTTGATGTCTATCATGTCTGTTTTTGTGAAATTGAGTTTTTGCGGTTTCATTATGGAGAATGCAATAGTTTTGTTGTGCCTTGTGTTCAACATTCGGATATATATTTACATTTGTGATTATTGGCTGATTTACGTATTACTTTTGACATTTTAGCTGAGCATAGTGTAGGGTAGGATTTGGTTGCTTACATTTATATGCCTAGAAGGTAATCCCTTTGACTATGTTGTCTCATTTGATTCTGAAATCTTCTATTTGATTACAGGCTAGATGTTTACTATTATTTGACACATTCATTTATCTGTGGTTTTCACCAGTGAGCCTTTACTGGTTTACATAATTTTGATGCCTGGGTTTTGACTAGTAATTACTTTACATTTTCATGATATCTTTTATTTGTGACTTTTTTATGCCTGGCAGAGATACATTGGAGGTTTTGCCCCGTAATCTATAGGTTGTTGGTTATTGAGTTGTTAAGCTAGTGTTGATTTGATTCCCTTCTCTTTGTACTTGTGGAGTTTGCTGTCTAAATTATTTAGTTTGCAGCAATGCATATTTCAATTTTGTTTTGTTTCTATCTATATTTTCAATTTTGTCCTGGAAACTTGAGATCATATTGCAGTTCTTAGGATAGAGATGCTTGTTGTTTATGACATAATCTTATTGCGCAGTGCTTCTTTTGGTTTTGTTGAGTAGAACTACCCAAGAGCAAGAGAAGAGTAGAACTACCCAAGAGCAAGAGAACTCAAAATTGGACTTTTGGAAACTGGAAACTGCATTGCAGTTTTCATTTAATTTCAATTTGATTTTTGATCTTTCCTTGGCCTTCAACCTCACCAATTTGAAGAGTATAGGCTGCCCAGATGAGGAATTGGGTGGGCAAGAGAAGAGTAGAACTACCCAAGAGCAAGGGAACTCAAAATTGGACTTTTGGAAACTGGAAACTGCATTGCAGTTTTCATTTAATTACAATTTGATTTTTGTTCTTTCCTTGGCCTTCAACCTCACCAATTTGAAGAGTAGAGGCTACCCAGATGAGGAATTAGGTGGGCAAGAGAAGAGTAGAACTACCCAACTCAAAATTGGACTTTTGGAAACTAGAAACTGCATTGCAGTTTTCATTTAATTACAATTGTTTTTGTAATTGTTTTCGTTTTTGTTTTTGTTTTTTTTAACATAATTGATATATACATTGTATTTTTGTTACAGTTTCTGTTTTTATTTGCAGTTTTTGTGTGAATAAGTGTTGAAATGATTTTTTTTTTTTAATTTTAAAACCGTTGATTGTTTATATAAATATTGTATAACTGAATAAATATTACAAAATCAAGTTTGGTGTAGTGGTTTGTGAGTGAGCCTTCCTCCTTTGAGGATCAAGGTTCGAGTCCATTCAATGACACAAAATCTTTTTTTTTTAAAGGTGAATAAAGGGCAACGGAGTTGATCCCCTGCAGACGGTGGCGGCAGGTGGCCAACGGCGGGAGTTTGGCGGCGAGATTCCGGCGTGGTGGCCGGCGGCGGGATTCTGGCGGTGGTGGCGGCGGCGGGATTCCGGCGGTGGTGGTTGGATAGATATGGACATGTGGCATAGTATGCTTGCCTTAGAAGGAGTGGCATTGTGTGTAATCTTGATATTTTTTAATGATATTTTTGTAAATTAGGTACAACATTTTGGTCTTTGGCCTTATTCTAATTAGATGAAATTGTATTTCTATCTTCCAAATTAGTAAACTATATTGTGGTTTAAAACTAAAGCTCCCATATATATATATATATATATAGGGTTGGCAATGGGTCGAATCAGGGGTGGCTATGCAATTCCCATCCCCATCCCCGTTAGCCTTTCCCCCATCCCCACCTTCGTTGGGGAATGAGTTCCCCGACCCGCCCCAAAGGAATAACCAATATATAACTACTTTTTTTCTTTCAACAAAGTAAATATATATAATATATACTTATAAGACAATATAAGAATGTTTATATACTATATATATATATATACCTCATCAAAAAATTTATATAAATATATATTCGGAGGATTCGGGTTGGGGATTAAAATACCATCCCACGCCCTCCCCAAACACCATACCCAAAAAATTCCCCATTAATGGGTCGAATCCCAGCGAAGACCCTTACCCACGGGGAAAATTTCATCCCTAATATATATACAGAGTTTACAAGCTAAATTTACAAAGAAAATTAACTAGATTATTACTTGTTGACTACTCCAAATGAATTACAATCAATATAAACAAGGAAACTAAAACTAACTTTCCTAGTTTTGTTAGGCATGACATGTTGAGGTACGTATATCGACTTGTATCCATAAAAAAAAATGCAGCATCGCACTTGGTCAAATGTGGATTGTTGGAGAATGCATATGCCATTGTGGATAAAGGATTTTGTAAACATTATTTATAAACTCTGGCTAGGGAATTGAAACTTCCATATAGCACTTGGTCTTGCTGATATTCTAAATCATGAGCAGGATGGACCTCATGTAGAGCTCCCTAAGCAGTAGTCAAAATGTACGAATTTAGTTCCTTGTTCGTCAAGGAATTGGTTTCTTACCAAAAAGATATAGGAGATTCTTTGTGTAGTCACCAAGCAAACCTACTAGTATCAAATTGGTCATACCGTCAAAACTTGTCAATTTTATTGTTAAATTGAGAGATAAAACCATCCATATAAACTAAAATATTAATAAAGTAAACCCCATCTCAGCTCTCAGCTCTCTGCTCTCCCTCTCCCCTTCCACCCCCTTCCCCCACCTCCCCTCTGTTTTTTTTTCTCCTCTACGAGAACATAAGCAGCAACAAACACAACATGACTCTGCCATCTACGGTCCCACGTGGCGCCTCCTTAGCCGCAACCTCACCTGGTGGGGCCCGCAAATGGGTTCTCAACATCCTAGGGGACTGGGTTGAAACAAATTCTCAATCCTAAACCAAAGGTGTCAGAGTGGTCGAGCATTTGCAATACGCCATGTTTTGCTTGTTGGTTTTGATGTGCTTTGGGGATAGATTGGATGAAAACCAAATCAAAGAAATAGTGTGTTCAGCATCCCACGCTCTTGAGTTTTGGGCGGTATCATTTCCTCAATTTTTTGCCCGAATTAGAATCTTGGGGCTTGGGGCTGGGGCTGTGGGTTGGGATGTGATGGTCAGGTCGTGAGGGAGAAAAAGTTTAGGGGAAGGGGAGGCTATCCCATCCCTAGGTCAAGACACCAAGATGTCTTTGAGGACTTACGAGAGGAGACTAATTTCGATACGTTGATAGTTAATCTATATTTTGCTTTAGATTTAGAAGTTTGATCAAAACTACATCACTTTTTCTTTTGTGGAATTTTCCTTTCCTTTGACCCAGATTACGCAGTAGTTAACACAAATGCTAATGGATGTGGCCAACGTTTAATTTGGTTGCAGAAAGAAAAATCAATAGAGGGAAAAGAAAGTTGGTCCTCAACCACTCCTGTTTCAATCAATGATTTAATATTCAATCAATCCTCAAAAGTCAAAATCAGTACCAGTCCAGTCTCCATCTACATTTTAATTGAAACAGTGTGAAATGGTCAAAGAAGTATTTTGATGAATTGGAATTGGCAGGATTTGGTCGAGCAGGGAATTCTTACATTGTCCCACTGAGATCCCCATGTACATAGTTGGAAATGTAGACTTGTTCCAATTTCTCTTATTATCAGCAATCTTTATTTTACTTAATACTTGATGATGTGTTGTGTTAAAGGATTTTCCTATCTTATATTCATATGCCACAAGAAGAATCAGGTTGCATTTGTTTGTTCATGGCTTCTAAGGAAGTATTGGCTTTTCAGGTGATAATCCCAGTAATTGATCTTGTTTTTGAAAGGTGGGTTGATCTTCAAACCTGGAGGCAGTAACATGCAGCATGTAACCTCACTTTCATTCCTACTTTTGGCTTATTCCAACTATCTAAGCCATGCCAACAAAGTCGTGCCCTGTGCCAACAAAGCATTTTTCAACGAAAAACAAAATCTCACGCTCAATTGCTCAAATATTAGAAAACCCTCATTAAATGCATCTTGGAAAAATTTCACACACGACAAATCTTTTTTTGACCGTTGCTACAATAAAAAGTATATAAATACAGTTTTGATCTTAACCAACAATAATATACAAGACAGAATGGAGCCATTAATGGCCTCTTTAAGATTTGTTTTCTTCCTCTCTCCCATTCTGTTACTAATAAGTTCTCAATCCCTTGCTCAGCCTGAGTTTCCAAGCCATAGCTGTTTCTACGAGAAAGGCAACTATACCACAGGCAGCACCTACCAAACAAACCTTAAAACCCTTCTCTCTTCTCTTTCTTCCCCCTCCAACAACGGCAATGGCTACGGCTTCTACAACTCCTCCTTTGGAGAAAACGCCGACCAGGTCCACGCAATCGCGTTATGTCGAGGCGATGTCATGGCGGACACTTGCCGTGGCTGCCTCAGTAACTCCACACAAAAGCTCACACAGGTCTGTCCCAATCAGAAGGAAGCTATCGGCTTTTACGACGAGTGCATGCTGCGCTACGCAAACCGCTCCATCTACGGCGCCATGGAAACTACCCCTGTTTTCCCGTTGTGGTGGAACAAACAGAACCTGTCGTCCTCCGACGTCGACGGGTTTTTTCAAGAGATGAGGAAGCTGCTGAAAAACCTAAGTGTTCAAGCTGCGGCGAACGGTTCTCTTCGGAAGTTCGCGGTAGGGAACGCAGCCGCTCCCAATTTGCAAACAATATATGGACTTGCGCAGTGCACGCCGGATTTGGCCGAGCAGGCCTGCAGTGAATGCTTGGATGCTGCTATGGGAGAAATCACAGAATATTGTGAGAGGAAGCAAGGTTGTAGAGTTCAGAACCCCAGCTGTACCGTTAGGTATGAAGTCAATCGCTTCTATGACCCTACAACTATGGTGCCGTTGCCGTCATCCCCCCCGCCATCAACCAGTACAGGAGGTACATATGCTTTGAAGAAATAAAGTTGGCTTAATTAGAGCAATTGTCCATGAATTTGTACACGAGTTACATTTGATTCTCTCAATTCAAGTTTTTGTCGATGTAGTCGTCTCGTATACAAGTTCAGGCACCATTGCTATAATTCACACTACAACGATTTTGGTCAAAGAGATTTCTAATGCATATTTTGTTATGTTCATATACATATGTATGTATGTATTCAAATTAATGCAAATGAGATTTCTGATTTTTGCAGGATCGAAGAGTAATAGATCTCGGACTGTCATCATTATTGTTGTGCCAATTGTTGTTTCTGTGGTACTAATAGTTATATTCTTCTGCATTTGTTTAAGAGTAAGGAGGACAAAGAAAAAACTTGAAAATAAGAAGTTACTTCCAAGTAAGCAGGCAACTCTAGTGAACATTAATCATATTATTCCATTTGATAGGCATTTTTAGATTTTATTATGCTACAACTGCTTAATTTAGTTTTTGTTAAATTGTTCCTCAGGCAGCGACGATACAGATGAAATTGGATCTGTAGAATCCTTGCAATTTGACTTGGCCACCATTAGAGATTCTACAAATGACTTTTCTGAAGCAAATAAACTTGGACAAGGCGGATTTGGATCTGTTTACAGGGTAATGACAAGTTAATAACAAGAACTTATAACTTTGATATTTCTTAAATACCACTTATCTCATTTCTATTTTTTCATTCCGTACCGATATATTTTTTCAGGGTAGGCTTCTCAATGGAGAAGATATAGCTGTAAAAAGGCTCGCTACAAATTCTGGGCAAGGAGATTTAGAATTCAAAAATGAGGTCTTGTTAGTGGCTAAACTTCAACACCGGAATTTAGTTAGACTCTTAGGTTTCTGCTTAGAAGGAAGTGAGCGGCTTCTTGTCTATGAATTTGTCCCTAATGCAAGTCTCGATCACATCATATTTGGTATGTCTGGAATTATGCATTGTTTTCGTTTAACTTTGAACGTTTATTATAAAATTCCAATTGTGTGACATGTATGCAAGCAAACATTGTAATTGAAGTCTTGATGATTTTGCATTAATATATTTGCAGACCCAACAAAGCGTGCACAACTAGATTGGGTGAGGCGCTACAAAATCATAGTAGGCACTGCTCGAGGCCTCCTTTACCTCCACGAAGACTCTCGCCTTAGAATTATTCATCGTGATCTCAAAGCTAGTAACATCTTGATAGATGCAGAAATGAACCCCAAAATTTCAGATTTTGGCATGGCAAGGTTGTTCGTGCCTGATCAAACGCAAGGCAATACTAGTCGGATTGTTGGGACCTAGTAAGAATATGCACTTAACTGCTTGTGGGCCTATGTTTGTTATGTCAACAATTTCCTTTCCATACGTGTTGGTGAACGCTAACATTCTTTTTGTTGATATGCAGTGGTTATATGGCTCCAGAGTATGCAATGCATGGGCACTTTTCTGTTAAGTCCGATGTCTACAGTTTTGGCGTGTTAGTTCTAGAGATAGTCAGTGGACAAAAAAATAGTGGCTTCCAGCATGGAGAAAATGCGGAGGATCTTCTAAGCTTCGTAAGTGAATATATAATATAGTTTTGGTATCTCAATACAATTTAGTTCAACGAATCAAAGAAAGAAAACTTATCTCTGATCAAATTCACAAATCATTACAGGCCTGGAGAAGTTGGAGGGATGAGACAGCTTCAAATCTAATAGATCCCACATTGAATACTGGTTCAAGAACAGAAATAATGAGATGCATCCACATTGGATTATTATGTGTGCAAGAAAATGTGGCTGATAGGCCAACCATGGCATCTGTTATTCTCATGACGAATAGCTACTCCCTCACTCTCCCAGTGCCCTCCCAACCTGCATTTTATTTGCACAGCAGCATTGGATCGGACATGCCGTTACAATCTGAATATAATTCAGAGGTAGCGAGGTCAGATCGATCCAAGAGTAACTCTGTCAAAGTAATGGAATATGAGACTTTTACTGAACCACATCCTCGCTAGTGGTTGAAGATCATACTGGCTTTGTGAAATTGTAATGTAATTTATTAAATAAATGTCTGAGTCTTATTATATGACATATATCATTTGAGAAATAAATTACATTTTCTTTTTGATGTATTATGCTCTTTCTTTTTTTTTTCTTTTTATCAAGAGAATTTAAATTTGAGGCTTCTTCTAATATTGCGTGTAATGATCAGACAGACAATTATTCTTGCACAACAAATGTTCCGGGTACCCTATTTGTTAGAGAAAAAGTATGTCATGTTCACCTTGATGTATTGTCTGTTGTTTAATGGAAAGTACATTTGACCAAAAAAAAAAAAGCATTTTTCAATGAAAAACAAAATCTCACGCTCAATTGCTCAAATATTAGAAAACCCTCATTAAATGCATCTTGGAAAAATTTCACACACGACAAATCTTTTCTTGACCGTTGCTACAATAAAAAGTATATAAATACAGTTTTGATCTTAACCAACAATAATATACAAGACAGAATGGAGCCATTAATGGCCTCTTCAAGATTTGTTTTCTTCCTCTCTCCCATTCTGTTACTAATAAGTTCTCAATCCCTTGCTCAGCCTGAGTTTCCAAGCCATAGCTGTTTCTACGAGAAAGGCAACTATACCACAGGCAGCACCTACCAAACAAACCTTAACACCCTTCTCTCTTCTCTTTCTTCCCCCTCCAACAACGGCAATGGCTACGGCTTCTACAACTCCTCCTTTGGAGAAAACGCCGACCAGGTCCAGGCAATCGCGCTATGTCGAGGCGATGTCAGGGCGGACACTTGCCGTGGCTGCCTCAGTAACTCCACACAAAAGCTCACACAGGTCTGTCACAATCAGACGGAAGCTATCGGCTTTTACGACGAGTGCATGCTGCGCTACGCAAACCGCAACATCTACGGCGCCATGGAAAAGGACCCTGTTTTCCCGTTGTGGTGGAACAAACAGAACCTGTCGTCCTCCGACGTCGACGGGTTTTTCCACGAGATGAGGAAGCTGCTGAAAGACCTAAATGGTCAAGCTGCGGCGAATGGTTCTCTTCGGAAGTTCGCTGTAGGGAACACAACCGCTCCCAATTTCCAACCAATATATGGACTTGCGCAGTGCACGCCGGATTTGGCCGAGCAGGCCTGCAGTGATTGCTTGGATGCTGCTATGGGAGATATCCCAAGATATTGTGAGAGGAAGGAAGGTTGTAAAGTTTCAAACCCCAGCTGTACTGTTTGGTATAAAGTCAGTCGCTTCTATGACCCTACAACTGTGGTGCCGTTGCCGTCATCCCCGACAGGAGGTACATATGTATTGAACAAATAAAGTTGGCTTAATTAGAGCAATTGTCCATGAATTTGTACACGAGTTACATTTGATTATCTCAATTCAAGTTTTTGTTGATGTAGTCGAGTCATATACAAGTTCAGGCACCATTGCTATAATACTACAACAATTTTGGCCAAAGAGATTTCTAATGCATATTTTGTTAGGTTCATATACAGATGTATGTATGTATTCAAATTAACGCAAATGAGATTTCTGATTTTTGCAGGATCGAAGAGTAATAGATCTCGGACTGTCATCATTATTGTTGTGCCAATTGTTGTTTCTGTGGTACTAATAGTTATATTCTTCTGCATTTGTTTAAGAGTAAGGAGGACAAAGGCAAAACTTGAAACTAAGAAGTTACTTCCAGGTAAGCAGGCAACTCTAGTGAACATTAATTATTCCATTTTAGAGGCATTTTTAGATTTTATTATGCTACAACTGCTTAATTTAGTTTTTGTTAAATTGTTCCTCAGGGGGCAACGATACAGATGAAATTGGATATGCAGAACCCTTGCAATTTGACTTGGCCACCATTAGAGTTTCCACAGATGACTTTTCTGAAGCAAATAAACTTGGACAAGGCGGATTTGGATCTGTTTACAGGGTAACGACAAATTAACAAGAACTTAACTTTCATATTTCTTGAATGCCACTTATCTCACATATGTTTTTTCATTCCGTACCTATATATTTTTTCAGGGTAGGCTTTTCAATGGAGAAGATATAGCTGTAAAAAGACTCTCTACAAACTCTGGACAAGGAGACTTAGAATTTAAAAATGAGGTCTTGTTAGTGGCTAAACTTCAACACCGGAATTTAGTTAGACTCTTAGGTTTCTGCTTGGAAGGAAATGAAAGGCTTCTTGTCTATGAATATGTCCCTAATGCAAGTCTCGATCACATCATATTTGGTATGTCTGGAATTATGCATTGTTTTTCTTTTGACTTCGAATGTTTGTTATAAAATTCCAATTGTGTGACATGTATGCAAACAAACATTGTAATTGAAGTCTTAATTTTGCGTTAATATATTTGCAGACCCAACAAAGCGTGCACAACTAGATTGGGTGAGGTGCTACAAAATCATAGTAGGCACTGCTCGAGGCCTCCTTTACCTCCACGAAGACTCTCGCCTTAGAATTATTCATCGTGATCTCAAAGCTAGTAACATCTTGATAGATGCAGAAATGAACCCCAAAATTTCAGATTTTGGCATGGCAAGGTTGTTCGTGCTTGATCAAACGCAAGGCAATACTAGTCGGATTGTTGGGACCTAGTAAGAATATGCACTTAACTGCCTATGGGCTTATGTCTGTTATGTCAACAATTTCCTTTCCATATGTGTTGGTGAACACGGACATTCTTTTTGTTGATATGCAGTGGGTATATGGCTCCAGAGTATGTAATGCATGGGCACTTTTCTGTTAAGTCCGATGTCTACAGTTTTGGTGTGTTAGTTCTAGAGATAGTCAGTGGACAAAAACATAGTGGCTTCCAGCATGGAGAAAATGAGGAGTATCTTCTAAGCTTCGTAAGTGAAAATATAATATAGTTTTGGTATCTCAATACAATTTAGTTCAACGAATCAAAGAAAGAAAACTTATCTCTGATCAAATTCACAAATCATTGCAGGCCTGGAGAAGTTGGAGGGAAGGGACAGCTTCAAATCTAATAGATCCCACATTAAGGACTGGTTCAAGAACAGAAATAATGAGATGCATCCACATTGGATTATTATGTGTGCAAGAAAATGTGGCTGATAGGCCATCAATGGCTTCTGTTATTCTCATGCTGAATAGCTACTCCCTCACTCTCCCAGTGCCCTCCCAACCTGCATTTTATTTGCATAGCAGCATTGGAATGGACATGCCGTTACAATCTGAATATAATTCAGGGGCAACAAGGTCAGATCGATCCAAGAGTAACCCTGTCAAAGTAATGGAATATGAGACTTTTACCGAACCACATCCTCGCTAGTGGTTGGATCGGACATGCCGCTTTCTGAAATTGTAATGTAATTTATTAAATAAATGTAGTTATCTTTTTGTAAATGTAGTGATTCTTCATTTTTCCTAAGATATCTTAAAGTTCATAGTGTTACTTTTCTATGCCGTCTTCAAACTTATATTGTTGCTTTGATTGTTGCTTTAGATTGTTGCTTTGAATTCCTTAAAGTGTCCTACTTTTCTATGCTCTTGTACATCAATGTGCTTGATTCCTCAAAACTTTTCTAATTGTAAACTATCCAGAATCCCCATTATTGTAAAAAGGACATCCATCAGACAGAATCATCACAATTTCACAAAAACAATAAAGTACACTCTAATATGAAAGTTTGAAAGTTGCTCTCTTCAAACTTGAAAGTTTGCCGAGTTCAATGATTTTCCCCCCAAATCCTTCATTTGAAGCATTGATACCAATAAAATCCCTGTCCATTGAGCCACCAATAAAGATTGAACTCCACGGTTGCCCAAAAACATAATTGGACAAGACAAGAAACAGCATTTTGTATTGCCCATTTGAAAAACAACTCAACATAAAACACTAACAAAATCACTTGCCTAACTGAACTAACCAATCCAAATCATGGGTTCTCTTAGATCCTCAAAGATGACCAAAATAATTATTCCATATTACACTATATTTCATTTTTGAAAAGAAAGTTGCAAGTTGAAAACATCATAGAAAATAAGAAACCAGTTAGAGAGAGAGAGACCAGAGAAAGGCACCAAGAGCAATGACTGCGCTCGGTTGTGGCGCATAGCAAGGTAAGCCGCAAGTCGGTAGCCGGCAGACTGGACAATGGATCTGAACAGAGTGAGTGAGTGAGCCCAACCCAGTTGGTCGGTGTGCAGACTGGGCCCCACCTCCTTGTACACCCCTGGCAACAACGACTCGTCAGCTCTCTGCATAATACTTGCTAGGTTCACCAACAACAATGTCACAACCTCTGCTTTCATTTTCCAATCTCTGTTTGGACTGAAAACAGAGCACTCTGCTCGGTTCTCAGACCAAGGGCAGAAGGACAAATCAGAGGTTTTATGTTTAGAGACAGAAGGGGAAGAATATTTCGTTGACTAAAGGCTGGATTGAGACTGAAGGGTTACTGTGGAAATGATGACCCACGTCACGTGTAGGATTGGGATTGGTGTGATTAGGGGTGGGGTGAATGGATGGAGATTTGGGGACAAAAGATTTGGCCTAGTCGGTTAGTTGATTCTTCTTGTCTTTGATGGAACTCTCTACACAGACGGGGTAGAGGGAGCTTTTCGATCGGCTTATGATGCCGTCTCCAACCTTATGCACTGAATGCCACAGGCCAGCTTGCTACTTTTGGAACCTTCTAAAATTCTAAATTAGACATGACCATGTTGAATCATATATACAAGGAAAAAGATTCTAAATCAAACATGACCGCATATCAAACAATCACAATTTCATCGGTTTTGCAGGAAAGGGGGAATATTCCAATGTCATAACTGGGGAGGACAGCTCACCAATGTTCATGCCTGAGGAACCGTAGCCTAAGGAAAGCCTCTTGATTCCTCATAAATTGTCAATGAAAACCAATTCCAAGCTAGCCACCTAAATAAGTCAAATGTAGCACAATGGAAGATGCCCCAACCTTAGTTTCAGGCTGGGCACGGCTTCCAAGCAACATTCTGGATTTGACTCTAGAAAAGTTGATCCCAATCTCTGACTATATCCGATTTAGTGCGGTTTGCAAGCATTGGCAATCAGTCGCTTTACATAGTAAGAACCAGCGCATCAAATCATGTCACAAGCAGATTCCTATGCTCATAATTCCCACCATAGATGGTAGTAGCGAAAGGCGTGGCTTGTATAGTGTGACACAAGGTAAGACTTGCAGCTTTGAGTTGCATGTGCCTTACAATAAAAGGCTCTGCGGTTCTTCCCATGGTTGGTTGGCCTGTGTGGATGAGAATCTGGTAGTTACCCTCTTAAACCCTTTTACCGGGCGTACCATTAGCCTTCCACTAGTCCCCAAATCCACTCGGAGATCGATGGTAGCTTATAGATGTGATTACTACATTAATAAAGTTGTATTGTCTGCAGACCCTTCTTTTCTTCCTAATGACTATGAAGTATTGGTCACCTATGATGGCTATGGGAAACAAATAGCCCATCTTAAATCAGGGGATGATGCTTGGACTAGCATAGATCAAGTGATCGGATTCGATGATGTAATTTATTATAAAGCCCAGTTTCTAGGTGTTAGTTTGGGTGGTAGTGTTTTTTCAATGAATGTTAGCAGGGATCAAACTACTAAACCCTATGTAAGCTTACTTGTGCCAATGGATCCAGGCACTGACAATAAAACATACCTTGTGCAATCATTCCAGGGAGATCTTTTGCTGGTTAGGAAGTTCAAACGAGTAAATTATTGTAAGCGGTTTATTAAGTCTCTCAATTTCAAGTTTTTCAAGTTTGAACGAGTAAATGGTTGTGATCGTTTTACAGAGACTCTAAGCTTCAAGGTTTTCAAGCTGTTCTGTGCTCATGGGGAGAGACCCCAATGGGTCGAGATTGAAAGTATTGGAAATGAAGCTCTGTTTTTGGGTACCAATCAATCCATGTGTGTCTTTGCGCTGGACTTTCCAGGTTGTCAGCCAAATTCCATATACTTCACTGATGATTGTGTGGATGTAGAATGCCATAAACCTAAAGGGCCTCATGACATGGGTGTCTTTAACTTGGAAAACAGAAGCATGGGAATACATTACTGCTTGGAAAACAGAAGCACATGCCACCAGCAATTTGGATCCTGCCCTCTATGGTGTGAAAAGATAGTTCCAGTTTTGTTCTTTCAAGCTCTATTTTCATTTGTTTGCCATTCTAAATGTAAGCCCCAAACATCTCTTATAAGGACATTGAGCTTCCAATTCTGTATGACCCTTGAAGATGGTAATAAAACTAACACAGCAACATGTTCTTACACGGCAATGCATTTTAGGGGCAGAACTAATATAAATTATAATGAACAACTCTTAAGACGTAAAGTTTATATGGCAGTAGTCTAATTTTCACCGAGTCTTTATATTCGAATATATATCTGTTGGGAAAACCATACTCACTATTTATATAGGAAAGAAAGAAAGCAATTTGAATGATTTGTAGGAAAGTGGTGCATGGCCACATTTACAGAGAAATTGGCTAACTGGGTTGCTGCTAAACAATGTTAGCTGTGGGGTTCTTTATTTTGGCTTACCAGTACAGAGAAAGCAAAACTTCTGACATTTGATATATGACTTTTTGAGATAGCATAGTGCCACTTTGCTACTGAATTTACTATGTTGTATGCTAGGCTGCCAGCTTATTGGTTTTGGAGCCAATTCCAATTTAATTGGATCATATGTTGAGCCATACAAGGAAAAAGAAAAATCATAATTTTCATCGGTTTTTCTGGAAGGGGAATATTCCACAAGAAAACAGGAGGGCAATTCAACAATATTAGCTTCTGGTTCCTCATAAATTGTCAATGAAACCAAATGCAAAGCAGGCTTCAAAAAATAAAAAAGCTATGTCCAATACTATGGGAGAGGCAATATCATCAACTGTAGTTTCAGGTTGGGCATGGCTCCCGAGCGACCTTTTGTATCTGATAGTAGAGAAGTTGGTACCAATCAATGACTACATCCGGCTTGGTGCAGTTCGTAAGAATTGGCAATCAGTGGCACGTCATCAGAAGCATCGGCGCCTCAAATCATGTCACAAGCAGCTTCCAATGCTGATGGTTCCCAGCAAACACAACCGCCACGAAAGGCGTGGCTTGTATAGTGTCACAAAAGGAAAGACTCGCAGCTTTGAGTTGCATGTGCCTTACAATAAAAGGCTATGCGGTTCTTCCCATGGTTGGTTGGCTTGTGTGGATGAAAATTTGGAAGTAAACCTTTTAAACCCTTTCACCAAACGTGCCATTCTCCTTCCACCATTCGCACATGTCCCTCAACCCATACACAAACAAACTTATAGAAGTGATCACTACATTAAGAAGGTTGTATTGTCTGCAGACCCTTCTTTGTTTCCAAATGATTATAAAGCTGTGGCACTTTTCAATAGTAATGGAACCAGAGTAGCTCATATTAAGTCAGGGGATCATGGTTGGACTCACATAGATCAAACAATAAGATTCTTTTATGGTCTGAATCAAGTGATCGGATTCGATGATGTGATCTATTACAGAGGCCAGTTTCTTGCTGCTAGTAGGGAGGGTGGGGTTTTTGCAATAAACGTTAGCAAGGATCCAACTTATATGGCTTCACATGTTTATTACCCTCCAATATGGCTTCACATTTTTATTACCCTCATGTTTATTACCCTCCAATATGGCTTCACATTTTTGTAGAAACTCTATATTCAATGATAATATTTGAGATATTACAACTTATATTTATATAAGAACCAAACATAGTTCTTTCACTTTTGGTATTGCACTTGTTATACTTGTATAAGAACCAAACATATTTATTTATATTTATATAACAAGTCATACGTTTACACAAATCTTCACACCAGTTTAAAACTTTGTAAAATAAACATTCCTCTTCCACCTAGGTGTGCCTATCATTATCCGTAAGTTCCTCGTGTCTCAGTTCGTGACACGTCCTCGCAGGTCTTGGTAACACAGAGTCAACCCGAGCCGCAATCCTCGCAGGACTCAAGGGACGTTTAGTCAACCTGGTCCGCAATCCCTGAAATAATTCATACTCAAAACATATGTAAGTCACTTATTGAATTTCCTCTAGTTCATAAATCAACTTATGTATAATTAATATGTTATTAGCTTAAGTTATACATATATAAGATAACAATAATAATAATAGAAATAAAATATAATTATATATGTATCAACGACTTAACTAAAATATATATACATATATCCCTCTCTTTTACTGGTAAAACAACCTCATCATTTAAGAAAATAATAATAAACTTATGTTTTCTCCACCTAGGCGTACCCCCAATCCTGATCCGTCAATTCCATCCTCACAGGCCTCGGAGACACCAAGTCCACTCGGGCCGCAATCCTCGCAGGACTCTGAGATACCACTTCTATCCGAGCTGCAATCCTCGCATGACTCGGAGATACCACTTCTATCCGAGCCGCAATCCTCCCAGACCTCAGAGATACCATTTCTATCCGAGCCGCAATCCTCGCACCACACGGTTCAGGGGTCCTCGAAACACATGGGGCATTATTTATAAATGACACTGTTTCAAGCAACTAGGGGGTACCCTTGTGATGGGTCTGAAAAACCGTATCCCAAACTTATATCAATACTTTCCTTTTATTTCACAATCTATTTCCTGGCCTTTATGTCAATTTACTGATAAATTGATTCAGATAACTCATTCCCGGTCAAGACTCGTTTACATGGTCCTTCTAACCCTTCTCAAAGGATATAACTACCCCGGAAGACTCACAGTCAACCGAGGGGTCAAACCGCCTAAACTTGGTCAACCGGGCCTGCGGGGCCCACGACCTCCTCTCACAAATTTGGGAGTCCCTAAAGGTTCCAATATGCCTAGGACACATGTCCCGAAAGTTTGGTCTCGATCGAACGGTCGGATTAATCACAATCGTACGATCAGACGGTTATTATTTAATTTAACTTTGAAATATTAAATCGGAATATCCGGGACTCCGATTCACGATCCGCGAATTTCCACATGATCCTAGGAATGGCTAGATCAACATATATTAAATTGGAGGCGATCCAACGGTTCAAACCTATCGAACCCGGATAACACACACTAGGCAAAATCCGTTCGAGGTTCAAACGATATTCGAATGAAAATCCGAGCATACCTACGCGCTCGTGACAACCAAGGGATTGCATCAGGACACAATGTCCACCTTCTACAGTACCCCACGCGCCGCCACACGCGTCGGCAGCGCGTGGGTATCCTAAGTGATAGCGGCTGCCAGAAAAACCTCAAAATTGAGGGCCAACATTCCTACCCTAGGTTCAGAACATCGATTGGAGCCACTTTTGGTCTCGGACTCCGGCCAAAAAGTGGCCGGAAATGGGTGAAAAAGGGCCAAATCCGCAGGCCTAACATGGGTATTTAAATCAATCTTCAAAACTCTAAAATTAATCCAAACTAATTACATAAATAGGTAGAGCACGATGAGAGGATAAATTTCCATACCTCACTCGTCGGATTACGTGTCGGAGTCGCCGGAAAATGCAAAAACACCGCCGGAAAAGCCTAACCATTCCTTAGCTTCGATTCGAGCTCAACATCAGCTAATTGGATCGGTTCTTGGGTGGGTTTTGTAGAGGAGAACGAGAGGAACACTTTTCATGAAGGTGGCACGGCCAACCGGTGAACGACGACGTCGATTTTGTGGCTTGGAAGTCGAACAGTCACTGCTGCTACAGTGACGGTGTCGAATTGCCAAGGAAGAAGAAGCTGGAAAAATGGAGGGGAAGAAGGGGAAAAAATAAGAAAATTGGCCCGGTATTGTAGCTACAGTAATAATTTTTAAAATTCCCGCTCTGTCCTTTTCATTTCTAGACCTTCCCTCCTTTGTTACAATTCGGAATTGGGTGTGCAACGCATTTACGGACTCGTTTTGATGAGCCCGACGCAACAGTACTACCCAAATCCCCAAATTCTTTTCCAAACTTAAAATGACCTTTTTGCCCTTTAGTGTTAATTAATATTTTAATTTTCAAAAACCTTAATTAATTCACATAATTTCATTTTACTGTTTATTATTAATTTCAATTTATTTTCTCATCTAAACTTATTTCCTCTTATTTTAATTATTTAATCTTCCCCGAATAAAAAGTCAACTCTTAAATTATTTAATAAATCCCGGGGTAAAATTGTCTTTTTCTTGAATAATTTAATATTTAACTATTAATTTAGGACCAGGTTGTTACAGTAACTCCTGTAACCCCCTAACACTCCCCTACAAACTTGACGCTGGAGAGGTGACAATTTTGGAAATAAGACGTGAAAAGAAGGAATATAATAAAGATGAGGAATGGAAACAAAAGATCATCACAAGAGGATAGAGGCACATAGAGATTAAAATAAAGAGGGATGATTGACCCAAAAAACAATAATAAGAAATAAAGGAGGAAACCAAGTGAGACTGAGAAAGGAAAAGAGAATGTGGGCAAAATACATAGAGATAAAATCATTTCAAAATAAAGATGGAAAAAGGAGAGAGAAAAAAAAAAGAGGAGAAAAGGTAACACCCATCAAAAGGAGAAAGTAGTCAAGAGAAGGAGAGAGAACACAAGATGTGAAAGACAACCTATGAAAAGGAAAGGAAACTCAAGATGCTAGAGACAACCCATGACAGGGAGAGAGAAAACACAATTGAAAAGAAGAGAAGAGAATACCCCAGTAACATAGAAGAAGAAAAGAAGCATTGAAGAAGACAGAGACCAACAGTAAAATCAAAGAAAGAGATTGGGCTTAAGAGGGGAGGAGAACACAGGTTGAGCATAGATAGAGCATGAGAGGCCGATACAAAGGCAACAACACAGTGATAGGGCTCGAGTGGCCGATACCAAGTCGGCAACACAAAGGAAGAAATAGGGGATGTGCAAAAGGAATAGTAGCAGTGTAGCACGGTAGAGAAGGCTCGTCGAGCGTTGACGAGGCTCGTAGAGGAAAGAGAGACGGCTCGGTGAGCGATGATAGGCATCATCAACAAACAAGAGGAAAGTATGGAAACCACGATAGAGAAACCCTCAGAAAAAATGAGAGAGAGAGAGAGAGAGAGAGAGAGAGAGAGAGAGAGGGAAACCACGATTGCAGACTAGGATAAGGCTTTGTGAGGAGAAGGCTCGGCGAGCTGTAACAAGGCTCACGGAGGAAACAGAAATCTTGCCATCATGGCCAAGGGAGATAAATGGAACTTCCGTGGGTTGCCACGAGAGAGCTTGATGGGGGAGACAGTCCAAAATGAAGACAGCGCGGGGGAGACACAAAAATAATGGGCTAACATAAGAAAAGGTTGCAAGGGTAAAACAAAGATGCGGCTACAACTAAGGTGGAAAGAAAAAAACATATTCATGTTTGAGAAGAGGAGAGGAAAAAGCACTATACATACAAACACCCTTACGGGTGAGGAGTGAGGGGCCCCAACGACTCTCAATGTTGGCATTAGCTCTGATACCATGTAGAAACTCTATATTCAATGATAATATTTGAGATACTACAACCTATATTTATACACAAACTATAAGATATCTTCCTAGTGGTTACAATGAAACAGAAAACCCATTATATCCTAATAAAGGCTAATAACAACATAACAGCTAAAACATTAATGTATTGTCATTGAAGACCCATAACTATGGTAACTCCCATAATCCCCTAACAATTTTCACTTGCAAATCTCATGGAGTCTCACCTACAATTCTACAATTAGGAGTCTCGTGGAGTTAACCATATCCTGTAGCAAGATGCTAATGTTTATTTAGAAATGAACATTTTCCATGTTGTCCAAGAAATTAGAGAACTGATTCAAAAATTTGAATCACATTTATATCCATTGACTTGTTGGTTGATTCTTGGAAAATAAGTGTAGGAGTCTATAAATCCTCTTGAACTTCTGTCAAAGGAAACCTCACCAAAGAACTCTACCTATATACTTGTCTAAACCCTCTTCTAGAATTCAGACTCTCTCTCTCTCTCTCTCTCACACACACACACACACACATATAGCGCATATCAAACTCTCAAGTCTCATGGACAAAACCAATAGTATACCTTGGCAAGGCCCAACCTATGGAAACCTCATCACCTAAAGATTGATATTCAACTTGAGGCTCAGGTAGAATATCAATCTTTGGGTCCTGTGCATATGCTCACTTAAAATGTCTGCAATAATTCTATGTCAGTATATCATAAAGTGCTAAATTATCCAAAACGTTTGATCATGTTGCTGAAACTGGATAGTGAAGATGCAAGAATCGCCAACTATTTTGATGTGATTGCAGGAACAAGCACTGGTGGTCCTGCTTACTCACCGCCCCAAAATCTTCCCCCATAAACAACAATGTTTACAAGTTAAATGTCAACTTTTTGTTAAATATTGATACACAACATTGTTGTAAAAATAGATTCTGATATAAGTATTATTAATTTTTTAAACAACACCTGTCCAGTATTTTTTCATACTACAAAGATTATCAAAGCTCTAGAGCAGGACCAAAATACAATGGAACGTACCAACATGATGACTTGGTTGGGCAGAAACTTGGTGACAAAAAACTGCACCATATCAGACATTAACTAACTTTGTCATTCCAGCATTTGACATAAAGCAGCTCCAGCCAATTATCTTTTCCAACTATGAGGTTGTCCCTCTTACTTTGAATTTAACTCATCATATCACTTAATTTTATTTTTGATGATCAGCTTAATGTTACTTTTACTGTTTGTTATTTGTTAATTACTCTGTTCAAATCATGTGCTTTTCTTGGGTGGTTAGGTGAAACATAAGCGATTCTTCGATTCAAAACTCTCAGACATATATGCATTGCAACCTCAGTAGTCTTACTGAGTTTTTGTTTTTCTTCATCATGTCGTCTGGACAAGTGGAGAAGAATAAAATGCAACTCATGTACTAATTGATTACTGTATCTATTTCCTTTTAAAGCACTCATGTAAACTCTTATATATACCTCCTTATGGAGAAGAATAAAACACAACCCAAAGTATTCAAACCATATTCATATTTTAGCACTATTTTCATCCTTGAAGGAAATGCATTCTTCTAACCTCATAAAATGACCAATATCAAGCCACAACTTCGGAGTAGGGGTGGGCATTGTTAGAAATGTGCCCTAAGAGCCAATACATTTGATGTAATCTCCTTAGAATACATTTCGTATATGATACATAAAGGGCAAACTTATTTGTTATCTTTTACATTGTCTAAAGAAACAAATGTCCAGGGTATGCTAAATAAGAGATAAAGTAATCTAAAGAAGATTAGATTCATGAGACCTTTAATCTCTAACTGTAGTATCCCAAAATGTTCCTAATCATAGGTTATCAAATGGGCCTTGATAAACCGTCAAGATTAGCACATATTATGTATGCTCAATTGGGAGGATGGTTAGTCTCAAACCATTTGTGTAGTTGACACTAATACAAGTATGTGGGTGCTCATTAGTGAATGAGTACACTGAACGCGATCAACCGTAGTTCTCGTATGGAGTATTTATCTATATGTCAAACGAGAACTCATAGTTGCAATAATGCAAATTAGTCCTTAGACCTGAGGCATCATGGTTGTCCTGTGATGCGTTATTGATCTTTGATAGCTCTTAAAGGCAAGCCGTAAAAGATTTGTCTTAAGTGTTGTTGGGATCTCTTAATTCATCATAGGGGCATGTGAATGTACAATAAGGAATCTCTACTTTCGATAAAGAAGGAGAATGTTTCAAGATGTGATTCAGTAAATCTTTGGCCAAAGTATTTTGAACTTGATTTAGAAAGTTGTTCTTAATCATGTTCTTTTGAATCACATGAGGTTGTAAATCATATTAAGGGTTTGACATAATCAATCCGTACCCTAATAATATGATTTGAAACATTGTATAAGAGAAGGACCGTATTGCATTGCAATTCCAACTGAATAGGTTCTTCATCTATTATGGTTAGCTTGGGTAGCCTTGATATATTGCTAGATGTCACTCTTGGCTTGTGGAAGTCCTAGGATTGATTGTGATCGATCCAAATAAAGGAAGAATTAAAAGGGGTTTTAATTCCAGTTGGTTAGAAAGAGTTCTTATATTTTCCCACTGTCTTGCTAATTAGAACCTAATGGATCGCACACCTTAAATGGTTAACTTTGAGTAATACAAATGAGAATGAGGAAATCAATTTGATTGATTTGATGTTGATGATTTACTACGTGTAAAAACGTATTTGGGCCTCGGTAATAGTTAACGGGAAGCCCAAATGGTTGGGTATCAAGCCCAAGGGCTTAAGACACCTAAATATTATGGTTTAAGTGTCATAAGGCCCAATTTTGGAAGCCCAATGGGTTTTGGCCGAAAATGCTTAAGTAAGTATGTATGGGAATTGTTTCCATAAGCTCATTAACACACAAACACAATCCAACATCAACCAAATGGGTTTGGAAGATCAAAGAGAGATAAAAGAGAGTTTTCAAGAGTGAAATACTTTCATCTTTCAAAGTGGTTTAGATGGAAACCAATCTTGAGAATCTTGCACTAGCATCCAAGTATTCTCAAGATACTTCTTCTCATCTCAAGGTTCCATTGGTGTGGAGACTTAGAGGCCATATACTTTTGTGGCTCACATGGAGGAGAAAGATCAAGAAGCAAAGATCAAAGATCAAAGAGGAGATCAACAAAGAGGAAATCATCAAGAGAAGACCAAACACAAATTGGTTCATATAATTGCTTCAAGGGTAATTAGATCTTATCCTTTTCTCTTGAATTTTCATTTATGAAAAAAAAAAAAAACATATCAATGTTCATGGCTTAAGATACTTGGAAGAAGTTCTGTTTTTGAATTTAAACAACCACCTTAGACTTCTGCTGCGATTAATTTGATTAAATGCATGTTTAATATTCAAATGAACTTTGGAAAAATGTTTTGAAAATTCCTACAATTGGTATCAGAGCCATAGGTCATGAACTTGATATGTTTTTGGGGTTTAGAGATGCATATGTGGGTTGTGAATTCATTTAAAAGTATAATAGTTATACTTGATTTATTTTGATTTGATTGAATAAAAATCAAATGGAGTGAAAGGGGTTGTTTGGGAGTTTGAATTTCCGGATTTGTGTTTTGATGATTGATGCTCTCTTTGTGTTCATATATGTATATGAATATTAGAGCATAGTTGCATTAAAACTCCCATGATTTTAACTTCATGAAATATATGATATTAAGAGCATGAGATAGTTAAAATGGAATATGGATTTTTCCGGAAATAGCATGAACATTCATATAAGTTCATATGCATGTTCTTGGTGTTCTTGATGTTCTTGTTATGGGATCTTTTTGATCCATAAGTTAGGTGGCTAATTTTGATGATTGTGTTTAGTGGAATTTTCCACCAAAATAGGTCAAAAGATGATGATGTTGTTTTATTATAAAATTAAAAGTTTTTCAAAAATGTTTCCACTCAATAAACATTTACCCACCACACTAGAATTAATAAGATTACTTTGGTGAGTGTGTGGGGCTATCTTGATGTAAATTATGGTGATTTGATATAAAATGCAAAAGTTGATCAATTTATTCATATCACTAATTATTTACCTACCACACTAAAATTAATTTTGATTATTTTGATGAGTGTGGTTGGCCTACCTAGTCACATTCATGATTATTCACTTTGTTGAAATAATCATGATCACCACTTTGTATTATACAAATGCATGTTTTAACCCCACACCCTAGTGGATCAACTTTGGATCCATTATTAATTGTTGAATAGTTTTGGATATAGTTGCAATATATGATAAGTGTAACTATGCCTAAAAGGTTTCTACAATTACATTTACTATTGTAGTAAAATGTTTTCACTCCATGGTAAATTTATGTTATTTGAATATGGTTACCACTTGAATTAAACCCATATATATGTATGCAACCCAAGAGCATGTTTTTACATTGCTAGTTTAATTGTTTAAAGCGTTTAAATAATTAAAGGATGGTTATGGACTTAGACCAAACAATTGAGCTATGTGATTGGCCGCTTATTGGATATGTATTCGATTTTGATTGGTTATGTAATATTGAAATGGCTTTCATGCCTAATTTATTTTTATGCGCGCGTAATTAAAATGAATCACCTTCCAAGACCATGATCCAACATGGTGGCTCGTGTTGGATCAACAAGAAAGTCCATAATCATCCTACAAGCCCAATGCAATTGGAATGTTCGGTAATGATCATAATTAATCAATTAGTAGTATCATGTATTTCCACTATCTCAAGCAAATAGTTTCTAAAACATTTAGTGGGAGTATTGTGTGCTACTAATATATTGCACTGGGAACCATTTAATGAGATTAGATAAGTAATTTTAATATGATTAAAATTGGATTAAAATGAGACCAATTTAACTACCCTCAAAGCAATATTAAGTTGATAAGCGAAATGGCACTTTGAATGCTATTTTGTGGCCTTCCACCATGGTAGTCTCTTATTGGGTGGCACATTTACACCTTGTTTGACCTCAGTGAGGCAACATCCAGTACTTGTAACCATCCAAGGGAAGCCTATTACACATACTTGATGTAGTGCGGATAGATAACGAGTGTGGCCAACAAACTGTTAGGTTGAGGTCATACTTGAAACCCTATACCCACAAGCATGGTGGGAATAACTTAACTAAGACGAACGAAACCAACAAACTGTTAGGTTGAGGTCTAGTTCTCTAGAGGCCATAGTGATGGGTATTCACATTAATGATGTGATTGGATAAGAGTATCCTCTCATTAGTATCATAGCAATCCAACAAACTGTTAGGTTGAGAAAAACTATGTGAAAGTGAGACTCCCATCCCCACTAAGAGTTTTAACGGAAACTCTCGGATTTCAGGAGGGATATGAAATTTGCCAAAAATAGTGGGAGCTACCATCATGACTTAAAGACCCTAAGTCCTTGGTAGAAGATTAATCTAAATTAAAATCTATTTACGTTTTGCAGAATTTCAAATTAACCATCACAAACCCAATCTCAAAGATACTTGACTCAAACGTCCAAGATGACACGAACTATCCGGTTTGATTGCACAAACACCAACTTGTCCTATAATTGGATAAGATTAGTTGTGTATAAGATAAACCCCACCACATACCCCTCTTGGTCCATATGCCATTGAGGAGGAGACAAAGGCTTATAAGAAGCATGTGTCAGATGACAACCGAGGTAAAAGTTACATGTTGGCATCCATGAAAAGGTGAAGCTACTCCTAGCTTACATTACCATATGTGAACTTGTTATGACAAGAATGGTAAGTGGGTTCCCGGTTAATCAACATGATCTCAAAGTAATATAATTACTTAAGATATTGGAAAATATGGATTTTTCTTTAATGTTGAAGTTCAACAAGATTCTTTCTTTCATCCATATCATCAGTTAATCCTAGTATGTTATGAACTATAATATGGGAAAGATGAACAACACCCTATCTGAGCTACTCAACATGGCTATAGTAGCTTAAATGAATATCTCGAAAGATAAAGGGTTAAAGAGGATAGTTGCAAATTTTAGAAGGGTTCTTCTTATTCCAAATCCAAACAAAAGGTAAGGATAAAGGAAAGAAGAAGAAAAGTTTTCTAAAAACCCAAGGAAGAAAGAATACAAAAGAAAGACAAGTAACTGAAAGGTACTTGTTTTCACTGTGGCAAGGATGGACATTGGAAGAGAAATTGCAAGAGATGCCTTGCAAGCCTCAAGAGAAAAACCTTCAGAAGGTAACTCTCTTGTTCTAAAATTAGTAATTACAGTTAAAGCTTCTAAACTGAATAGTTGATTCAGGAGCTAGTCAACATATATGCAATTGTGTGCATGGACTAGTGGGAGTAGAAGACTTGAAAAATGAGAAATTGTGCTAACCGTGGGAAAAAGCACTAATGTAGTTGCCAATGCAATAGGCACCTAACATCTCAGACTTCCCTCCGAAGAAGACCTGAATTTGAAATAATTGTTATTTCATTTCTGGATGTGTAAAGAACTTAATATCCGTCTCTATATTTTAAGAGATGGATTTTATGTTTTGTTTGACAAAATGCTTCGTTCTATTTCACATATCAATCAAATCGTTGCTTATGCAATTTTGATTGATGGTCTCTTTTCATTTTAGAAATGAATGGTAGCATTAATTGTATATGGATAAAGATGCAACTAGACCTGAGAGGCCTAGAGATGTGGATACATCAACTAAATTGTGACACCTTAAACTTGGAGGCATTAGCCAAGATAGAATTCACCGGATGGCAAACGATGGAACCTTTTGGATCACTTGATCATGTTCCTATGCCTACTTGTGAATCTTGTCTACATGGCAAAATGACCAAGTCTCCTTTCACTGGTAAAGGAGAAAGAGTTACAGAACTGTTGGGATTAATTCACTAAGATGTTTGTGAATTTTTGTATACAAACACAGAGGGCGGTTATTCATACTTCATTACCTTTACCGATGATCATTCACGGTTAGGGTATTTATACTTAATGAAGCATAAATCTAAATTTTGAAAAAGTTTCAGGAATTCAGAAATGAAGTTGAAAACCAAACAGGCAAGAGTATTAAAATCCTTAGATTCGATCGAGGATGTGAATACTTAAGCACAGAGTTTCTTGATTACCTTAAGGAACATGGCATCTTATCACGATGGACTCCACCAGGAATTCCACAACATAATGGAGTTTCTAAAATGAGTTCCATGAGCTGTACTAATTTACCTATATCCTTTTAGGGATATGCACTTGAAACTGCAATTCATTTGCTAAATAGAGTGCCTTCCAAATCCATTCCACAAACTCCATTTGAAATGTGTTTTGGGAAGAAACCAAGTCTTGATTAGATCAAGATTTGGGGTTGTCCAGCATATGTAAAGGCAAGATGTGGATAAACTAAATGCAAGGTTAGAGAAGTGTAGATTTATAGGGTATCCCAAGGAAACTATGGGATATTACTTCTATCACATCAACAAGCAAAAGTTGTTTGTCGCAAGGTCAGCTACCTTCCTAAAAAGAGAATACACTCTTGATGGGAAAAGGGGGACATGAGATAGAACTCAAGGAATTGTCCAATGAGCTAGAAATCAACACTGAGCTAAGTGCAATCCCATATCCACAAACCTGTTGTAACACAGACTCCACGTAGTTCAAGTAGGGTTAGCAGAATGCCTAAAAGGTATTATGGTTTCCTTCTTGACAACAAAGGAGAGTTAAATCTCCTAACTGAATGTAAGGATATCGAACACCTTTCGAACTACAATGAGGCAATGTCAGACATTGACTCATAGAAATGGCTTGGAACCATGAAATCCGAAATGGATTCTACGTATACCAACAAAGTCTAGACTCTAGTTGATCCTCCTCCTGGTATTGTACCAATAGGGAATAAATGGATCTTTAAGAGGAAGATAGGCTCAGATGGGATAGTAGAAACCTACAAGCAAGGCTAGTAGCAAAGGGCTACAAGTAGAGAGAAAGGATTGACTATGAAGAAACCTTCTCTCTTGTCACTATGACAAAGTCTATTCGGATTTTTCTTGCAATAGATGCATACCATGATTATGAGATTTGTCAAAATGAATGTGAAGACGGCTTTTCTGAATGGCCACCTTCAGGAAGAACTATACATAGATCGACCTGAAGGCTTCATGTCTAAAGTTGATAAGCATAAGGTATGCAAGCTACATAGATCCATTTATGGGTTGATGCAAGGTTCTTGGAGTTGGGACATCCTATTTGATGAAGTTGTCAAATCATTTGACTTCATACAAAACATGGATGACTAATAAGTGTACAAAAAGGTCAGTGGGAGTTTGGTAGCATTCCTAGTGATGTATGTAGATGACATACTACTTATCGGAAACGATATAGGAATGATATCTTCAGTGAAGCTGTGACTCATTAAAATCATTCTTAATGAAAGATTTTAGATAAGCATCTTACATACTCGGAATAAAGATTTATCCTGATAGATCTAAGAGAATAATTGGATTATCTCAATCCTTGTATGTTGATAAGGTGCTAAGGTGATTTCATATGGAACAGTCTAAGAAAAGTTTACTTCCAGTATGACATGGATTTCACTTTTCTAAGAGCATGTGTCCAAAAACTCATTATGAGATACAGCAGATGAGTATAATCTCTTATGCATATGCAATAGGGATTCTCATATATGTCATAGCATGTACAAGACATGATATTGGTTATACGAGTATAACTAGAAGATATAAATCAATCCCATGATTAGATCAATTGGGAGCAGTCAAGTATGTTCTTAAATACTTAAGAAGGACTAAGGACATGTTCCTCATCTGGGAGGAACATCAGAGTAGCAAGTGGAAGCATTTACTGATTCGGATAATATATCTATTATCAATGATTGCAAATCCACCTAAGGGTACGTCTTCATTTTGAATGGACACGTAGTTGTTGGAGAACAACTAAAGTTGATTACATTGTCGCTTTAGAAGCTACAATAAAATCTGTTTGGATAAAAAGGTTCATTACCGAACTAAATGTGGTTCTAACCATAATGTCACAAGTACCTTTACTGTGTGATGACAATGGGGCGATAACTCAAGACAAGGAACCTAGGTCTCATCAGAGATCCAAACACATAGAAAAATGTTACCATTAGATGGGGCATCTGCAAACAACGTAACAGATCCACGCACTAAGCCTATGTCACAGTCACAACTGGATAGACATACAGAGATAATGGGTATGAGATACATGGCTATGTGGCTCTAGTGCAAGTGGGAGATTGTTAGAAATGTTCCCTAAGAGCCAATACATTTGATGTAATCTCCTTAGAATACATATCGTATATGATACATAGCCATGGGCAAACTTATTTGTTATCTTTTACATCGTCTAAAGAAACAAATGTCCAGGGTATGCTAAATAAGAGATAAAGTAATCTAAAGAATATTAGATTCATGAGACCTTTAATCTCTAATTGTAGTATCCCAAAATGTTCCTAATCATAGGTTATCAAATGGGCCTTGATAAACCGTCAAGATTAGCACATATTATGTATGCTCAATTGGGAGGATGGTTAGTCTCAAACCATTTGTGTAGTTGACACTAATACAAGTATGTGGGTGCTCATTAGTGAATGAGTACACTGAACGCGATCAACCGTAGTTCTCGTATGGAGTATTTATCTATATGTCAAACGAGAACTCATAGTTGCAATAATGCAAATTAGTCCTTAGACCTGAGGCATCATGGTTGTCCTGTGATGCGTTATTGATCTTTGATAGCTCTTAAAGGCAAGCCGTAAAAGATTTGTCTTAAGTGTTGTTGGGATCTCTTAATTCATCATAGGGGCATGTGAATGTACAATAAGGAATCTCTACTTTCGATAAAGAAGGAGAATGTTTCAAGATGTGATTCAGTAAATCTTTGGCCAAAGTATTTTGAACTTGATTTAGAAAGTTGTTCTTAATCATGTTCTTTTGAATCACATGAGGTTGTAAATCATATTAAGGGTTTGACATAATCAATCCGTACCCTAATAATATGATTTGAAACATTGTATAAGAGAAGGACCGTATTGCATTGCAATTCCAACTGAATAGGTTCTTCATCTATTATGGTTAGCTTGGGTAGCCTTGATATATTGCTAGATGTCACTCTTGGCTTGTGGAAGTCCTAGGATTGATTGTGATCGATCCAAATAAAGGAAGAATTAAAAGGGGTTTTAATTCCAGTTGGTTAGAAAGAGTTCTTATATTTTCCCACTGCCTTGCTAATTAGAACCTAATGGATCGCACACCTTAAATGGTTAACTTTGAGTAATACAAATGAGAATGAGGAAATCAATTTGATTGATTTGATGTTGATGATTTACTACGTGTAAAAACGTATTTGGGCCTCGGTAATAGTTAACGGGAAGCCCAAATGGTTGGGTATCAAGCCCAAGGGCTTAAGACACCTAAATATTATGGTTTAAGTGTCATAAGGCCCAATTTTGGAAGCCCAATGGGTTTTGGCCGAAAATGCTTAAGTAAGTATGTATGGGAATTGTTTCCATAAGCTCATTAACACACAAACACAATCCAACATCAACCAAATAGGTTTGGAAGATCAAAGAGAGATAAAAGAGAGTTTTCAAGAGTGAAATACTTTCATCTTTCAAAGTGGTTTAGATTGAAACCAATCTTGAGAATCTTGCACTAGCATCCAAGTATTCTCAAGATACTTCTTCTCATCTCAAGGTTCCATTGGTGTGGAGACTTAGAGGCCATATACTTTTGTGGCTCACATGGAGGAGAAAGATCAAGAAGCAAAGATCAAAGATCAAAGAGGAGATCAACAAAGAGGAAATCATCAAGAGAAGACCAAACACAAATTGGTTCATATAATTGCTTCAAGGGTAATTAGATCTTATCCTTTTCTCTTGAATTTTCATTTATGAAAAAAAAAAAAAACATATCAATGTTCATGGCTTAAGATACTTGGAAGAAGTTTTGTTTTTGAATTTAAACAACCACCTTAGACTTCCGCTGCGATTAATTTGATTAAATGCATGTTTAATATTCAAATGAACTTTGGAAAAATGTTTTGAAAATTCCTACAGGCATCTCATTCGAATTATCCACGTACCGACCGTACCGTACCGACAGTTTGGTTTGATTTGGTTAAATAATTATTTTTTAATTTTAATTATTCCGATCCGATCCGTACCGAAACATTTGGTTTGGTTAACGGTTAACAATATCCCTAATCCGACGGAAACCCGTACCGATATGATATTTATAATTATTTTATTATTTAAATACTAATATATGTATATGTTTATTAGTAGCTGGATATTAAGTTATTGTAGACTACGAAACACTGAAACACTACCTACATTAACCCTAAAATTAACTTTCCATCTTTTAGTTTCATCCAGCCGCCCTCTAACCCCAAAACATCTTAACTTTCTCTTCTCTCTATTAGCTTAGTCGCACAACCATCGCTCTCATCTCTCTGAACAGGCATGTTAACTCAACATTAACAGAAGAGCCCTCTACCGTTCCAAACCGATCCGCGCCCAGGCCTACTTGGGAGCAAACACCTTTTTGTCAAGGTCGGCTGCTGTACTTGTGGATAATGCATGGGCTACCTTTTTTCTTTTCTTTTACCTCCTGTTTGGATGAGGGAAAATAACTCGGAATTTAGCTAAAAGTTGGGAATTTAAGGGGAGAAATTGACAATTCCCTTGTTTGGCAACTTAAGCGCGGAATTTATTAAATGACGAGCGGAAAAAATCATGGAAATTGAGGCATCAAATTCCCGAGTTTAATTTCCACCAAAATAGGCGTCATTTCACAATTTCCATAGTGCGGGAATTCTTATTTTTCAATGTGCCAAAACTTACATAAAATAAAAAAAAATAAAAAAAAAAGTAAACGTCTCTCTGGATCAAATTTGAAGGTTAGTCTTCAAGCCTTTCTCTCCTTCAATTTATGTTTTTCTATTTTAGGGTTACCATGGTTTCTGAATGGCTACCAAAATTGGGTGTTTCTGACTAAATTTATGAATATGTGTTGAATGAGTTTTGTGATCTTTGCCACACTATGGCTGGATTTTGGGAAGTTTTAACAAAATACTCTATGCCCATGGATATTGGTGTGTGATTTGTGTTTATGGTATAGCTCTGTAGTTGTTCGCGAGCTTTATTGCTTTGTGTTATCGCCCAATTGAGAACAAAAGAGTATGTTGTTGATGTTTATTGCACGTGGGGAGTGATTTCGTTTGCTAATATGCTCTATTTGTTTAAGTTGAGTTATTTAGTTCATCAAATGATATGTTATTTTATACTTCGAGAAATACCTTCTATGTTGGTTATTAGTTTTTTTGTTATTTTGAAATATTTAATTTCTGTCATTTACAATTTACATGAGCTATCCAAACATTGAAATTTTCAATTTCTGTCATTTACAAAATTCGACATACATAAATCCAAACATTGAAATCTTCATTTGCCAGAAATTGAAATGATGGAAATCTAAATTCCGTCTTTTAGAATTCCATGTAATTTGCAATTCCTTCATCCAAACGGAGCAAAAAGGGTATGAAATTCTGGGTTCACTATATCTATCGTGCTCGATTTTTAAAAAAGTTTCAAATTTTGGTTTGGGCTATAGCCCTATTTAGTTAGGCCCCGATATAAATCCATGTGGTCCTTTCAAATCTTATAAAATCTTATGATATAATCTTTAAAATCCAAAAGTTAAAAATCCTGATTATACAAATCTATCAATAAAATCCTATAAGTCATTACATTCTAATTAAATCCACTGGATTTTTTTATCCTTAAATAGTCTTTTAAAATCTCAATTGAATTCACCCCCTACGACTTACTTTATATCTGGCCAAAACAAAGTAGAAAAAAATTAAGAATGGTTATTTTTAATGTCATGATTTATTTAACGTTGAAATAATTTTTCAATTATGTAGTCAAAGACATCCTGAAATTAGTTTTGTATTAAATCTGTAGTGGCTTAACGTCCTGTTCATTATTGTTAGTGAAATCCTAAGAATACGTGCTACAATTCATAAGTTGTCTAGAGTTAGGTGCTTAACAGTGAGGCAGTGTTTCCTTCAGTTACATGATATGATACCTTCACCAAGTCAAAAAATAATTTCTAGAGAATTATGAGAAGGTTTTATGTGTGGTAGACTTCCATGTGGCATATTCTCTTAGACTTGGTTATGGCGATGGAACCTCTATCTCTCTCTATCAGATACAAAAGGTCGCTCGGGACCCATGCCCAACGTGAAACTACAGTTGATGATATTGCCTCTCCCATAGTATTGGACACAGCTTTTTTCTTTTTAATTTTTTGAAGCCTGCTTTGCATTGGGTTTCATTGACAATTTATGAGGAACTAGAAGCTAACATTATTGGAAAGTAATCATAGGTGAGCTCTAATACTTGGTAGCTTCTCCTTTTTTCTCTTCTCAGCCATGCCACACCAAAATGTATTCACATTGAAATTTGACTTCCAACAAATATGTTTTGAAGTTGTTATTCAATACTTGATTCTCAGAAAATAATTCACAGCATCAGAGGATAAACCAAATATGGGAAATATAAATGATCATTCATTATCCAGAAAGAAACATCATCCCACTGGATTGATAACTAGTAAGGAAGATCAGGGCAGCAGTTAAAACAAAGATGATAAAAATGAGTATGTGCTACGCCCTCAAGTTTTAGGAGTTAACAAAGTAGCATACCAAAACCTATACTCATTTGTCACAATGGACTGTCATAATTTCCATTCCACCGTTACAACTTACATCCAAGTTTTATTCAAATATGTGGTCTTGAGAAATAAAATTATGATAAACTGGACCCAAATGAAAATTCTAAGAAAAAACGACTCAAACTGTTTTCTTTCTTGATATGTAGACGCTATAATTATTCTTCTTTGAGTGTTGCCTTCAAGATAGCATTATTATGTTCTTCTTCTGATGAGGCTTTGATTCTGTTTAAAGTTTTGTATACATTGGCCATCAGCAAGACAAGGTTGAACAACCCACACATACATATGTTAGAAACTCATGTTAAAGGGGTAAAAAGGTAAACTACATATTGGAGTATATACATATGCGTACACACACACAAACGTACATAAAACTTAGCTTTGTATAGTATCATAATCGATTGACATAACAGGAGCAGTGGAGCCACCGTCCCCACCAAAAGGGGGCCATGCTTGCATTGGAAGGAATCAAGACCCTTCATCATTGGGTTCTTCCAAGGGGATGCCTCATCAAGCATTGCCCGTATCAAACCTATCTCTAACGATATGAGATAGAAGAGCACCGCAACTGTGAGTAGCTTTATCAACATTATGTAAATTATTTGCTATATAAACTTGAAATTTAAGTTTTGAGAATGAATGAATACAGGATGAGGATATATATGAAGTAGGCATGCTTAATTTATAATCTAGATTCATTCTTCGTTACTCAACTTTAATTCCTACAAAGAAAAATACAAAAAGGCATTGGCGAGTCCTTATTTAGTTAAGATTTCCTTATTTAGTTAAGATTTTGGTTACTTACCCATTTATTGAGTCATATTGTAATTGAATATATATATTAGGGTTGGCAATGGGTCGAATCGGGGGTGGGTATGCAATTCTCATCCCCATCCCCATTAAGCATTTTGAGAATTTATCAAAAATAGCAAAAACTGGATCCCTAATTTCAAAAACGTCAATTTTTGTAAAATATTTCAAATATAGCAAAAAACTCACTTAAATAGACACAAATGTCCTCAAATTTAAAACCCACATAATCCTGTAAAAGAAACTTTATTAAATAAAACTTTGGAATATTTTTAGCCCACGTTTGTATAGAAGAACATAAGTTGATTTATATCATCCTATTTATTGATAAATGAATAAATTTGTTCTCAAAGGGTGATGCCATGGATTACGTACAGTGTGTACAAGAGAACACACTCGCATCAAAAGTAACCCAAGTAAACTAAAAGTATCAATCCAGCACAACATCTGTAAAATAGCTAATACTTAATAATCTGCAATATGTAATTTGCAGCATACAAAATCTAGCCTTCCACACCATATAAAAAAACTTTGATAAATTTGGAGTTACAAAGAGATTAGAATGCTAAATTGAAAATGAATGGTGGAGCTAGTAAGAAACAACTCTGCCACTGCCAACAATATTATCAAGTATTTTGCATATTTTTTAACCACCAAACAAAACTAAAGCAGATTAGTAAAATAGGAATCCCATGATAAGTTCCAGAACGCTGCTCCTAGAAAATTACAAATTAAAAGGAAAATTAAATATAAAAGGGAAGAAAAAACCATAGAAGTTAGGCAAGGAAGTTTAAAGTGCAAAATGGAGAATAAATGAAGAAGAAACTGAACGAAGAATCAAGGAAGAACTACACTCATCGAGTGACTAGGGCAGTAATACGTCTGCAAATGTACGTAGAAAGATTCCTAATCTAATAGAGTTTTCTTTTTTAGGTTTATGTGGGTTTTAAATTTGAGGGCATTTGTGTCTATTTAGGTGAGTTTTTTTGCTATATTTGAAATATTTTACAAATACTGACATTTTTGAAATTAGGGGTCAAGTTTTGGCTATTTTTGATAAATTCTCAAGATTTTTTCCCCCATCCCCGCCTTCATACCCGCAATATTCATATCGGGGATTCCCCATCCCCGCCTTCGTTGAGGAATGGGTTTCCCTTTTGTAGAAGGTATGTCAGTTCTTGTAACTGACAATTGCACCTAGTTCTCATAAGAACATGGGTGTTAAGAATTAGGAAAGTTAATTTTAGTTTCCTTGTTTATATTGATTGTAATTGATTTGGAGTAGTCTACAAGTAATAACCTAGTTAATTTTCTTTGTAAATTTAGCTTGTAAACTCTGTAAATTTAGATGGGTGATGGGAATCGAAATAGATGTTATTTTACAAGATGTTTCGGATCTGCTCATAGAACAAAGCTATGACAATTTCTAAACTCTTGAAAGGAACTTTGGGCTACTAACTAGCCTTTGTTTTAGTAGTATTTTTAGTTAGAGGATGTCTCATGTTTGGTTCACATGGACAACGAGGACAATGTATGTTCTCAATGAGTTTGATACTTTTGTTGTGGCTAGACTCATATTGTTGTGATGTAGCTTTCTTTTAGGGCCAATTTAGTGGGCAGTATTATACTGTCGGATATGAGATCATAATTCATATTTCTAGTCAAATATTTCATGTGGCACTAACTGAGTTTTAATTTTCCATCAAAATTGAAATTTAATGTACCAACACCAACGTCAGATTTTGCCAAATTATAGAGACCAGAATCATAATTTGCAAAAACAAAAAAGAAGAAAAAGCTGGATGCTTGACTTGACCTCTTATCCCTAAATGGACGTTGAGTTTCAGCTTAGATGTTTCCAATTTCATGAATTACATATGCTTTATGGAACATTTTTATCTTTTTTTAATTTTTAGAAGTTTCCATTCCTTTGAACAGGATACCACTTAATTAAGGTTGGTAAAGAAAAAAGCAGTCCGTCCACAGCAGAAAATTCCTTGCAATTTCTCCTTGCCTTGACGTCAACCATGCACTCCCCCTTCCAATATTCAATTGTTTTATTTATTTGAAATCTCCAATTAGTCCTCATCAAAAATCACAAGAAGAACCAGTCCCGTCTCTGTCAATATGTGTGTGTGGCTTTTTTATTAACTCATATCATGACATATCAACGATTTCCAAAATCTTCGTCCATGCTAGTCAATGTTTACCTTCTTAATGGTCCTTCTTAATGGTATATACGGCGGATATATGGCTCCAGAATATGTAATTCATGGGTAATTTTCTGTTAAGTTCGATGTCCATAGTTTTGGCATGTTGATTTTAGAGATTGTAAGTGGAGGATCTTTAACCATAAGTATGTTTCTTTTGTGGAATTTTCCTTTCCTTTGACCCAGATTACACGGTAGTTAACACAAATGCAAATCTGAGTCAAGACCCATATTATATATATATATATATAATCCTTCCATAAGAGTTAAAACTTTAACCAAATAATTCAAACCAAGAAACCAAAAGAAAAAATTCCAGACACAGTCCAGCTGCGTATGTAGGAAACAAACAAATGTTCTTCAAACACTAAACCAAAGACAAAGACAACAGGATCTAGGCCAACATCGTTCGAACACATGAAGGTTCAGACTGACAGCATTGACGTCGTCGTTGGTTGGCTTCAACGTGGCTGTCAAAGAGACAATCGGATCTGTGTGAACAATGTTGGCGTCGGTTGGGCTTCACATATAAAAAACTCTGATCTGAAAAGGATTTCAATAGAAGGTTGAGAGATGGAAGCTTTCCAATTGAGTCTCATAAATAAAACCCAAAACCATTCCTGAAATTAAACCCACATGAAAACTTCAAAAAACAAAACCTTTACCTTTCTAAGGGGAGATGCGGTTCAGATCTGAAATTAAACCCTACAATGAAATAGTAGCCCACGAAAAGGATAAGGCCAGACAACAACTGGTCTTCGAGGGAGAGAGGGAAGAAGGAGAAGAAGGAAGAGAAGAGAGAGGGATGGAAAAAAGAAAAGAAAAAAAGAGAGATATGGGAGATGCGCAAAAGAGGAAGAAGAGGAAAAAATTGCAGAGAGACAGAGGGAGAAGCACGAAAAAAAAGAAAGAGAGAGAAAGAGAGAGAGAGAGAGAGAGAGAAGAAGAAGGAAAAAATAAATAAAAAGAGAGGAAGAGATGGAAAGTGACGGAAGGAAGAAGAAGATGAGAAAAAAAAATAAAAAAAATGAAGGCGTTGGGAAAGATGAGATATGGGGAGAATAAAAATTACAAAAGAAAGAAAAATAGGTTCTTTACACATGCGGAGCATCGAACGCAGAGGAGCCTGCTAACATTCGGCCAAACATGGTGGGCCTAGCCCCAACCACTAGACCAAACCCACATAGGTACTATTACTAAATTACTAATTATATAGAGGGAAGGGAAAAAAGCCTTGGTTAGTGAGAAAGATTCCATCCATATATTTTTATTAAATTACCATTGTAAATATTTTATTATGGGAAAGATTATCTTCTTATATTTTATTACATTATTACTATTCATGTGACACGGACTTATACCGTGTGAATAGTTGTAGATGTAATCATCAGACAGAATGGCGCCATTAATGTTCACTAATTGTTGTGGATGTAAGAGTTTTCATTAGAGATATATTAGTGTCACAAAACAGAATGGCGCCATTAATGTTCTTCTTAAGATTTCTGTTCTTCCTTTCTCCCGTTTTGTTCCTCATGATCAGCACTCAATCCCTTGCCGTTGAGCATTGGTGTTCCAACGATAAAGGCAACTACACCACCAACAGTACCTACCACACAAACCTCAACGCCCTTCTCTCTTCTTTTATTTCCCCCTCCAACAACGGCAATGGCTACGGCTTCTACAACTCATCCTACGGGGAAAACCCAGACCAGGTTTACGCAATCGGGCTATGTCGAGGGGATCACACGTGGTACGCATGCCGTAACTGCCTCATCCAAATCGTACAACAGCAACCAGAGTTCTGTCCCAATCAAAAGGAAGCTTTCATCGTAAATGAAGAGTGCATGCTTCGCTACGCCAACCGCTCCATCTACGGACACATGGAAACTGTCCCTGCTTTCCCGCTAGTTTATGGCAATGACGTGTCCTCCTCCGTCGACGGGTTTATTCAAAAGCTGAGGACGCTACTTGAGGACCTAAGGGGTCAAGCTGCAGGGAACGGTTTACTTCGAAAATTTGCGGAAGGGAACGCAAACGCTCCCAACTCCACAATAATCTATGGAGTTGCGCAGTGTACGCCGGATTTGACCGAGCAGGTCTGCAGTGATTGCTTGGTTGGTGCTTTGGGACATATCCCAAAATGTTGTCAGGTGACGCAAGGTGCTAATATTATTAATCCCAGCTGTTATGTTAGGTATGAGATCGTTCCCTTCATTGACCCGACAAATATACGACCATTGCCGTCTCCTCCACCGCCACTGACTGTCATCATTATTGTTGTGCCAATTGGTGTTTCTGTGGTACTAATAGTTATATTCTTCTACATTTGTTTAAGAGTAAGGAGGACAAAGAAAAAACTTGAAACTAGGAAGTTAATTCCAGGTAAGGACGCAACTCTAGTAAACATTAATTAATCATGTTATTCCATTTGATAGGGAGGAAGCCAAGTACTACTACTATTATAGGCATTTTTAGAATTTAAATTGTTCCTCAGGCAGCGACAATACAGATGAAATTGGATCTGCAGAATCCTTGCAATTTGACTTGGCCACCATTAGAGTTTCCACAGATGACTTTTCTGAAGCAAATAAACTTGGACAGGGGGGATTTGGATTTGTTTACAGGGTAATGACAAGTTAACAAGAACTTATAACTTTGATATTTCTTGAATGCCACTTATATCATTTCTGTTTTTTCATTCCGTACCTATATATTTTTTCAGGGTAGGCTTCTCAATGGAGAAGATATAGCTGTAAAAAGGCTCTCCACAAATTCTGGGCAAGGAGATTTAGAATTCAAAAATGAGGTCTTGTTAGTGGCTAAACTTCAACACCGGAATTTAGTTAGACTCTTAGGTTTTTGCTTAGAAGGAAGTGAAAGGCTTCTTGTCTATGAATTTGTCCCTAATGCAAGTCTCGATCACATCATATTTGGTATGTCTGGAATTATGTATTGTTCTCGTTTAACTTCGAATGTTTATTATAGAATTCCAATTGTGAAACATGTATGCAAGCAAACATTGTAATTGAAGTCTTGATTTTGCATTAATATATTTGCAGACCCAACAAAGCGTGCACAACTAGATTGGGAGAGGCGCTACAAAATCATAGTAGGCACTGCTCGAGGCCTCCTTTACCTCCACGAAGACTCTCGCCTTAGAATTATTCATCGTGATCTCAAAGCTAGTAACATCTTGATAGATACAGAAATGAACCCCAAAATTTCAGATTTTGGCATGGCAAGGTTGTTCGTGCCTGATCAAACGCAAGGCAATACTAGTCGGATTGTTGGGACCTAGTAAGAATATGCACTTAACTGCCTGTGGCCTTATGTTTGTTATGTCAACAATTTCCTTTCCATATGCGTTGGTGAACACTGACATTCTTTTTGTTGATATGCAGTGGGTATATGGCTCCAGAGTATGCAATGCATGGGCACTTTTCTGTTAAGTCCGATGTCTATAGTTTTGGTGTGTTAGTTCTAGAGATAGTCAGTGGAGAAAAAACTAGTGGCTTCAGGCATGGAGAAAATGCGGAGGATCTTCTAAGCTTCGTAAGTGAAAATATAATATAGTTTTGGTATCTCAATACAATTTATTGCAACGAATCAAAGAAAGAAAACTTATCTCTGATCAAATTCACAAATCATTGCAGGCCTGGAGAAGTTGGAGGGAAGGGACAGCTTCAAATCTAATAGATCCCACATTGAAGACTGGTTCAAGAAATGAAATAATGAGATGCATTCACATTGGATTATTATGTGTGCAAGAAAATGTAGCTGATAGGCCAACCATGGCTTCTGTTATTCTCATGATGAATAGCTACTCCTTGACTCTCCCAGTGCCCTCCCAACCTGCATTTTATTTGCATAGAAGCACTGGATTGGACATGTCGTTACCATCTGAATATAATTCAGGGGCAACAAGGTCAGATCGATCGAAGAGTAACTCTGTCATAGTAATGGAATATGAGACTTTTACTGAACCACATCCTCGCTAGTGGTTGAAGATCGATCCCTTTTGATTCATTTTATATGTTGTGGTTCATTCATTAATTGTTCAAGTAGGATTCTGAATAAGGCTTCACATTCATTGTTAGTATCTAAGATAATGTCCCGCAACTAAGAAATACATATCCTTGATCTACTATGTCCTTTTTTTCATTGTTAGTATCAAAGATAATGTAAAATATCAGAGACCCTATATGAAAAGTTATTATAATGTAAAATAAGAAAACAGAGAGAGAGAGAGAGAGAGAGAGAGCTGAAGGAAAGTGGGTGAAAAGCCAACAAGGAAGGTGGCAGCAGCCCAGAGAAAGGCACCAAGAGCAATGACATGGGTTCGGTTGTGGCGCATAGCAAGGTAAGCCGCAAGTGGGTAGCAGGCAGACTGGACAATGGATCTGAACAGAGTGAGTGAGCCCAACCCAGTTGGGTCGGTGTGCAGAGTGGCCCCCACCTCTTTGTACACCCCTGGCAACAACGACTCGTCAGCTCTCTGCATACTACTTGCTAGGTTCACAATGTCACAACCTCTGCTTTCATTATCCAATCTCTGTTTGGACTGAAAACAGAGCACTCTGTTCGGTTCTCAGACCAAGGGCAGAAAGACAAATCAGAGGTTTTATGTTTAGGGATAGAAGGGGAAGAAGTTGGGTATGCAAGATTTGTGTGAAAGTCCGTTGAAAAAAAAAATTGATGATTAAAATAATTTTATGTAATAAGTATTTATGTGATTCTATTACATACATCCTATTCTATTATATATTACTTATACATAAATAATTATATATATTATATCTTAAATCAATTCATTAGTAAAAGAATTCTTGAATAGATGATTAGGTGTCAACAAGGCATGGTTGTAGCCTTGTCAACTCACCATGAAGCAACTAGAATAGGATCAACCCACAACGTGTCAACTCCCTTTTGTAGCCTTGTCAACCCACAACGTGTCTTCCTAGCAATATGTTCTTGTTAACTTGGAGTGCAAGGCCATATTGACAAATTACTTGGAGATTAAGTTCTTACAAGTACTGTAGCTACCGTTTTTTTTTTTTTGGTAACAAAGAGGGCTAAGCCCAAACAACAACTAAACATAAATCAATCTAGACCTTAAAAGGCCATCCCTGTCTTCTTGGAGGACACCAGTAATACCACCAGGAGGCAAAACAAAGCAATGAATACCCAAGTCCAACTCATGCCCCATCTTAGCCAGAGAGTCAGCAGCAAAGTTAACCTCCCTGAAAACATGAAAGATGCTGCAGTCCCAGGAACTCTTCCAACAGACTCTGCACATGTTTAGCAAAGTAAGGAGGGGGTGATATGGCTCCAACTTCGCCTTCAAAAGGTGCAAAACAAGAGTAGAATCAGTTTCAACAATAAGCTTTGTCACTTGCAAACTTTGAGCTAGCTTTAGACCATGATACAACGCCCACAGTTCAGCCACCAAAATCTCCCCAAGACCCAAATTAGCAGAAAAACCTGCTACCCACTCACCAACAGAATTACGAATAAGGCCCCCAGCAGCAATAGTGCCACTAGAACCAATTCTAGACCCATCAATATTCAGTTTCATGGTAGAAACAGGGGGAGGCTTCCACGCCAGCAAAGTTTGCATCTTGAGTCTATGGACCCCACCCTTTTTATTAGCAAAGTCCCATTCCACAAGAAACCTCAAAATCCATACATTGGGTAGATCAGGATAGTGGAAGGAAGAGTCAAAGACAAAGCAGCATCTCCATTTCCATATAAACCAGCAACCAGTCGCAAAAATATTACACCATCTCAGGTTGAAAGAATTAACAACTGCAGTTTTCAGGTTTAAACGCAACCAACAATTAAAGTCAGTAGAAAAGGATACCTTAACACTATCAGGTAAGGAGAAGGAGTTCCATATTGCTTGAGCTCGAGGACAACGGATGAACACATGCTGAAGCGATTCCATATGGCAATGACAAAACGGACAAGCTGAATTATTTGTCATTTTCCTTCTTGTTCTCTGTACATTGGTCAGAATTTTATTTTGGGATAAAAGCCACAGAAACACTTTTAGTTTGGGAGGAATCTTAAGCTTCCAAATAAAATACCAGCTATCATCAACCCCTTGAGACAAGCTGGAGCAAATATTATAAGCAGATTTAACTGTGAACTCCCCATTGGAACTAGGACCCCAAACAAGTGTGTCAGGAGAAGAACCAGCAAAGTCAGCAGGAGTGCTAATAATTTTTTGTACCACATCAACATGTAACACTTCAAGGAGTTTGGGAATATTCCAACCAGATTGGGTAAAATAATTGGCAACCACTTCATGGACATCAATCTCCTCATTACTAAGAGGCATAGAGTCAATTAGGATGCCATCCAAAACCCAAGGATCTGTCCAAAAATTAATTCTCTTCCCATTTCCCACTCTCCACTTCCTGCCCGCACTAAGGATTTCAGCACCAAATAGAATGCCCTTCCAGGTGCTGGATGCACAAATAGAGTTCACATTATAGTTATCAAAGGACGTAGTCCCCTTTAAATATTTCTTTCTCATCATGTTAGCCCAAAGCCCATCATGGTTATTGGTAATTCTCCAGCTAGCCTTGGCAAGCAACGCTTGGTTCATCGAGGTAGACCTTTTAATCCCAAGCCCTCCAAGCCTTTTTGGCTTACACACAATATTCCAGTTCACCAGATGCACCTTACGAGCAGTCACAGTACTATCCCAGAGGAAGTTCCTATTAGCCTTGTCTAGGTCTGCACAAACAGAAGCAGGAAGCCTAACAGTTTGCATCGTGTAATAAGGGATAGTAGAAGTGACTGACTGAATTAGTGTGAGTTTACCAGCCAAAGAAAGGAGATTACTCTTGTTTGTGCCTAATAAACCACGGCCGTGAATTGGCCGAGGGAATAACTCTTCTCGGCCTCAAGCTGAAACACAGCGTTTTGTCAGGGTGTTTAGCTTTCCAGGGAAACATGAGGAAAATCGCCAAGGCATGGTTATCTCGGCCAAGGTTATAGGCCGAGGCCGAGATCGAGCGAGGTCACGGCCAAAGGCATTAAAGTCAGATCGTCACGTGACAGCAGGGTCCCACGCTCCATTTAATGAAGCAAGGTCTCTGTTTATTGCAGCAAACCCACTGGCCAAGAATGAGCATTCAATGCGCGAGGGAAGGTGGGATGTGATTGGAGTCAGGATTTGGTGACAGAAATCAGAATGATTAGACGCCAACATTCTCACAAAGCTCTTTGCAGTTTGAGAGATTAGATAATTGGCTATCAGAGCAATAAATGCGTCTCCACGGCCAGAAGCGCGGAACCCACGATCAGGGCGGCGGCCGAGATTCACCGGGATTCATGGAGTCACACCACCATGCTTCACGATCCCAAATGTCGATTGGACTACCCACTTGGTATAATCAGGCTCCACCATGCAGATTTTCAGCCTCGATTATCCCTCCAGGAGCTCTACCTATAAATACAAGACTCAAGACCACTTTCAAAGGGTTCAAACACCAAACAAAAGCCTCCCACGGAGCAACTTATATTTTCCTGTAATGCACTTTCAATATCTTTACTTGCTTTTCTAAGAGTAGTGTTAGTCTGTAAGGAAAATCCATTCATCAATATATCAAACGACCCTTGATTTTCAAGGCGCCGGAGCACCACCCTTGTTGTTCGCTCACTCACCCCATATATCATACGACCGCCGCTCATCGAGTGGCGCGCCGGAGCACCGCCCCAAAACCCACCAAACACCACCACTCAACGGCCTTGTGGTTCAGGCCGTGAACCTTACAGCCGAGACTAGTTCCTCTCTCGGCTACAATCGTTTGATTAGAAGACGAGTTCAGACAGGCGCACCATCTAAACACTATCAACACCTCAAACATCTCGACGCACGGTAGACCGTGCTGGCACGCCCGCGCACAAACGCACCCCGTCCAAAAGCAGGAAACCGCGTGTTCAACGCAGATCCCCTCGGCCCGGAACCCCAGGCTGTGAGATTTGCGCGGCGGAACAACTCTTCCACGAGGAAAGCCGAGTTTGGACCTTATCAACAACTTCCTTATAAGTATTTCTAGAAATTCTACCTTGGATAAGAGGAACTCCAAGATACTTACCCAGGTCAGGGGAAAGATGAGAGCCACAAATTTTAGCAATTTCACTAGCCACCTCTCGCTTAGTGTTTTTAGAGACAAAAAGCATCGATTTCTCAAAGTTAACCTGTTGACAAGAAGCACAACAGAAGGCATCCAAACACTCTTTCATAATCTCGGCTTGTCGCACAGACGCCTCACCAAAGAGGATAAGGTCATCAGCAAAAAACAAATGTGAAATGAAAGGTCCAGCTTTAGCAGCCCTGTAGCTACCGTCTTCACTATAATATAAATAGGCCTATCCGTTGCATCTTGTGAAAGCACACAAAAACCTGGTGTACTAATTGAGGTTGCACACTGCATGCATCGCATGCAAAGTAAGAGTTCTTGAGAGAGAGAGAGAGAGAGAGAGAGAGAGAGGAAGAAGATAAAGGAAGAAAGAAAGCTAGTGGTGATATAGTTCCTGGAGGAGTAGAGGTCCCAGCTTGTGTATTTTCTTAACTTGGAATTAGCTTTGAAAACGAGGTAGGGATTTCTTTGGGGGCCTTTAGGGAATTGATTTAATTAAATTTCGTGAGCACTATATCATGCATGATATTATTATTTGAAAGAACTATATCATGTCATGGAAATTGGTTGGAGTTCTTGGGTTGATAAAGAAAGTATGGAAAAGAGGGTAATGGGAAGGATCTTTTGTGTAGTTGAGTCTAACTCTTGGCAGGTACCAGGTCTCAGGAATCTCACAGTGCACATGGTTTTATTGGGTGATTCGGGACTGGCGAAAGGGAGTTAGACAAGATGACTAACAAAAAGGGAATTACGGGATGATTGAAATGGGTGTTAGTTCTTATAAATGGGCATTCGGGACCAAGTGGTATAAACATGGTATGGGACGTGCAGGTCTGCTTGTCTAGTTATATGAATTAACGGGATTAAATGAAGAGCATTCATTCATGCATGATTCTTAATTATATGATATTTGGCTGTGTGATTGCATGTCACTTAATTTAGTTATATCAATCTACTGTGGTAAGGTCTCATGTCCCTACTGAGCGGTGGTTGCTCATCCCTCACTTTGTTTAATTTTTCAGATGAATTAGTGGGCAAGATAATGACTAAATCGGTTGAAGTTGAATTAGATGAGAGTAATAGAGCTTTATTTATTTCATGTAAAGTTGTAAGATTTTGAAACTATTTTTATAAGAGAAGTTTATTTTAAACCCATGTTCCGGCTTCTTTTTATTTTATTTTACTTTTTATTTTCTCACACACCGGGCGCGAGGTTTCCACCTACCCCTGGGTCCGGGGCGTGACAATTTGTGCTTGTCTGACACATGTAGGATGGAGATTTGGGAATAAAAGATTTGGCCTAGTCGGTTAGTTGATTCTTCTTGTCTTTGATGGAACTCTACACACACAGGGTAGAGGGAGCTTTTCGATCGGCTTATGATGCCGTCTCCAACCTTATGCAATGAAGCTAGTTATTAGTTAATTTATAATTATGTCACAGGCCAGCTTGCTACTTTTGGAACCTTCTAAAATTCTAAATTAGAAATGACAATATTGAACCGTATATACAAGGAAAACGATTCTAAATCAAACATGACGCATATCAAACAATCACAATTTCATTGGTTTTGCAGGAAAGGGGCAATATTCCAATGTCGTAACTGGGGAGGACAACTTACCAATGTTCATGCCTGAGGAAAGCCTCTTGATTCCTCATAATTGTCAATGAAAACCAATTCCAAGCTAGCCACCTAAATAAGTCAAATATAGCACAATGGAAGATGCCCCAACCTTAGTTTCAGGTTGGGAATGGCTTCCAAGCAACATTCTGGATTTGATTCTAAAAAAGTTGTTAGTATTGATTTTGTGATTGGCATTTCCTAGAGACAAATTAGACTAAGTATAGATGGTAAATTAGTTGTGATGGTGGTTGTCAAAATTCCAAGATATGCTCTGAAGGCTGATATGTCAATCAACGTTCACTAAGGTAAATTCTTCATTCAATCATGCATTCTGATTGTGGTATTTCAAGCACTATTTCAAACTCACAATCTGATTAACATTATGATTAAAGAAGACTTTTTATTTTTAGAAAGATTGATTTATTTGATAAATTGCTTTCCAGTTTTAAACATTAAAAAGTCTTCTTTGATTGGAAATCAATTAGTCTGCTTTTGGAAAACTAATATGTTGATTAGGAACTAATTGATCTTGTTTCCAGTTTTGAAAACCATTATAAAAAAGAAGGCTTGGTTTTCATTCAATACTACTTCAACATCTAGAGTATTTCTTGAGTTTTCATATACACAAAAGAAAGTTGCTGTGCTTTGTTGTTCATAAGGATAAATCATCAAGAGTAAGATTATCTTGGTGATTTGTCCTTGCATTCATCTGCATTCATTTGCATAAGTTACAAATGTCTCATACCTCCGGCGAGCTTGGATCGATCGCGTCAAGAATCGCATTCAACATAAGGAGAGAAGGAGAAATCCCGCGAGAAGTTGAGTTACAAAGAAGTTGGTACGTTGTCTAGAGTGTCTAGGACAAGTTTGTACACTTCTTGAAATCATCGTTCTATAGTGGATTTGCCTTGGACTATCAGGTCCCATGGATTTTCCCCAGAGGTGGAGTTTTACCACGTAAAATACTTTCTGTGTTTTTCTATGTTTTTACGTTCTGAACTGCACAAGATTGATACATCGTATCAATCCCCTTGGCGTGTTTTATTTGTATTATTGTAATACTCCTAACTACTTAAAAACAGACTTTACGCTTTAAGTGTGTTAAGCCATCCTATAGGTATTTTCAAAAGTTGATCTCAATCTCTGACTATATCCGATTTAGTGCGGTTTGCAAGCATTGGCAATCAGTCGCTTTACAAAGTAAGAAGCAGCGCATCAAATCATATCACAAGTAGATTCTATGCTCATAATTCCCACCATAGACGGTAGCAGCGAAAGGCGTGGCTTGTATAGTGTGACACAAGGTAAGACTTGCAGCTTTGAGTTGCATGTGCCTTACAATAAAAGGCTCTGCGGTTCTTCCCATGGTTGGTTGGCCTGTGTGGATGAGAATCTAGTAGTTACCCCTCTTAAACCCTTTTACCGGGCGTACCATTAGCCTTCCACCAGTCCACAAATCCACTTGGAGATCGACAGTAGCTTATAGATGTGATTACTACATTAATAAAGTTGCATTATCTGCAGACCCTTCTTTTCTTCCTAATGACTATGAAGTATTGGTCATCTATGATGGCTATGGGAAATAAATAGCCCAAATCAGGGCATGATGCTTGGACTAGCATAGATCAAGTGATCGGATTCGATGATGTAATTTATTATAAAGCCCAGTTTCTAGGTGTTAGTTTGGGTGGTAGTTTTTTTTCGATGAATGTTAGCAGGGATCAAACTACTAAACCCCATGTAAGCTTACTTCCAGGCACCGACAATAAAACATACCTTGTGCAATCATCCCAGGGAGATCTTTTGCTGGTTAGGAAGTTCAAACGAGTAAATTATTGTAAGCAGTTTATGAAGTCTCTCAACTTCAAGTTTTTCAAGTTTGAAAGGTTAAAGTTTGAACGAGTAAATGGTTATGATCGTTTTACGGAGACTTTGAGCTTCAAGGTTTTCAAGCTGTTCTGTGCTCATGGGGAGAGACCCCAATGGGTTGAGAATGAAAGTATTGGAAATGAAGCTCTGTTTTTTGGGTACCAATCAATCCATGTGTGTCTTTGCGCTGGACTTTCCAGGTTGTCAGCCAAATTCCATATACTTCACTGATGATTGTGTGGATGTAGAATGCCATAAACCTAAAGGGCCTCATGACATGGGTGTCTTCAACTTGGAAAACATAAGCATGGGAATACATTACTGCTTGGATCGTTCGTAGAAGCACATGCCACCAGCAATTTGGATCTTGCCCTCTATGGTGTGAAAAGATAGTTCCAGTTTTGTTCTTTCAAGCTCTATTTTCATTTGTTTGCCATTCTAAATGTAAGCCCCCAACATCTCTTATAAGGACATTGATCTTCCAACTCTGTATGACCCTTGAAGATGGTAATAAAACTAACACAGCAACATGTTCTTACACGGCAACGCATTTTAGGGGCAGAACTAATATAATTTATAATGAACAACTCTTGAGATGGATAATGGAAGTTTAATGTGAATGAAGGGCGGAACCAGAAATTTTTCAACGGTTGGGCTAGCTAAAGTTATTAGCTTAAAATTTAATGATTATTTTTTTTGGTACTTACAATTTCTATAGTCTTTCTAGAAATAAAAGTAAACATTAAATCATATAAACCACGCTAATTCATAGCTACATAGACTAATTTTCAATAAGTTTTAACATAAACCAAATAGGGTTTACCACCATAGTGGATTGAACATCTAAGGCTTTTTACCTAAATTGACATTAGGTCCCTTCATGCATTCATATCATACATGAAAAATTGTTTTATGTAAAAATATTGACTAAGTATGAAAAATGGTTTTTCGGAATAATCATTTTCTCAAGATAATTTTTGGCAGCTTTTATTCCTCACACATCAAATAAGAAAACTTGATTTTATGGGATTTTAGTATGAAGTATATATTGGCTTAATGAGCCATCATTTTTAGCCTAAATTGTGTTTTGCACTAAAATTGATTTTTCATATTTTGATTAGGTGGGAATTTGATTTTCTAGTATTTTTATTTGAATCCAAATGGGGGGTACTTCCTTATTTACATTGTAAACTTAAGTAAATGGAGTAATATAAAAATAAATGAAAGTAAAAGGACAAAGACATTTACTTAAGTTTACAATGTAAATAAGGAGTAATATAAAAATAAATGAAAGTAAAAGGACAAAGACATTTACTTAAATGTTGAAAATGAAAATAAGGTAATCTGTACACCTGAAGTACTGGGCTAATATTGAAAATAGCGTGGTTCCACCCCTGATGTGAATTGAAATACAAGAGACGCAAAGTTTATATGGCAGTAGTCTAATTTTCACCAAGTCTTTATATTCGAATATGGACCACTATATATCTGTTGGGAAAACCATACTCACTATTTACAATAGTAAAGAAAGAAAGCAATTTGAATGATATTTAGGAAAGTGGTGGATGGCCACATTTACAGAGAAATTGGCTAACAGGGTTGCTGCTAAACAATGTTAGCTGTGGGGTTCTTTATTTTGGCTCACCACTACAGAGAAAACAAAACTTCTGACTAATATACTATGTTGTATGCTAGGCTGCCAGCTTATTGGTTTTGGAGCCAATTCCAATTTAATTGGATCATATGTTGAGCCATACAAGGAAAAAGAGAAATCATAATTTTCATCGGTTTTGCTGGAAGGGGAATATTCCACAAGAAAAACAGGAGGGCAATTCAACAATATTAGCTTCTGGTTCCTCATAAATTGTCAATGAAACCCAATGCAAAGCAGGCTTCAAAAAATGAAAAAGCTATGTCCAATACTATGGGAGAGGCAATATCATCAACTGTAGTTTTAGGTTGGGCATGGCTTGTTGTGAATTAAATGACTAACTCACTGCCCTTAAAGATCTTGTTGTTGATGGACTTTGGACAAAGAACTCAATGATGGATGAGTCTTACACACACACACAGAAATTAACCAAGCACAAATGACACAAGTGTTTATAGAGGTTCAGCAATTTGCCTACATCCTCTTTGGTGATCACCTTGAGAAATTTCACTAATGAAGATAGGTTACAACTTTGGTTTACAAAAGGAAACCTCCTTAGAACACTACCCTCACAATCTGTTTCTCTCACACCCTTGCTCAACACCTTGATACACTTTGAGAACTCTCTTGCTCTCCCCTTGGTTTTTCTGAAACTTCAGCTAGAAACTCAAACAACTTCAGCTTCTGCCACTACCTATATTCAACATGCTTTCTCCCTTGTGTTATCTTACTTCATCCCATTACCTACACAAGCCAATGGACAAGAGATAGGATATCTGATTGTCCTCCACGTTCTTTCCTTTTAGTCACCACTTAGACTAAGGGTCAGATCAAGTAGGTAATACAATCCCACTCAGCCACCTCCATTAAACCAGAAAATGGAGAGGAGATTATTCAAAATAAGATAACCAATTAGCCATGAGTGCTCTCCCAACTATCCAGCAGGTAGTCAACCCTCTTTTACCTCAGAAGTGACCCATTAAGCACCTGCAAACTTGTGGAAAGCGATAGCCCTTGAAAAGACAGTTGAAAATACGTAAGCAAAACATCACAGCACGACTGGGACGACCGGTCGCCAGAAGTTTTCCCTCCAGACTTTGAATATGCTCTGGACGACCGGTCGCAAATGTCATGCGACCGGTCGCTTGTGCTTCCTGCGACCGGTTGCAAAGAACCAGCGACCGGTTGTTCTTCAATTTTGCTCCAGACTTCGAATCTGCTCTGGACGACCGGTCGCAAATGCCTAGCGACCGGTCGCTTGAGGCAGACTCAAAATCCTCCTTTCAAAAAACAACCTTGTATCCTTTAGGTGAGCCATTTTTTCCAACATGGCTCCCGAGCGACCTTTTGTATCTGATAGTAGAGAAGTTGATACCAATCACTGACTGCATCCAGCTTGGTGCAGTTTGTAAGAATTGGCAATCAGTAGCTCGTCATCAGAAGCATCAGCGCCTCAAATCATGTCACAAGCAGCTTCCAATGCTGATGGTTCCCAGCAAACACAACCGCCACGAAAGGCGTGGCTTGTATAGTGTCACAAAAGGAAATACATGCAGCTTTGAGTTGCATGTGCCTTACAATAAAAGGCTCTGCGGTTCTTCCCATGGTTGGTTGGCTTGTGTGGATGAAAATTTGGAAGTAACCCTTTCAAAACCCTTTCACCAAACGTACCATTCGCCTTCCACCATTCGCACAAGTCCCTCAACCCATACACAAACAAGCTTATAGAAGTGATCACTACATTAAGAAGGTTGTATTGTCTGCAGACCCTTCTTTGTTTCCAAATGATTACGAAGCTGTGGCACTTCTCAATAGCAATGGAACCAGAGTAGCTCATATTAAGTCAGGGGATCATGGTTGGACTAACATAGATCAAATAATCAGATTCTTTTATGGTCTGAATCAAGTGATCGGATTCAATGATGTTATCTATTACAGAGGCCAGTTTCTTGCTGCTAGTAGGGTGGGTGGGGTTTTTTGCAATAAACGTTAGCAAGGATCCAACTTATAAACCTCATTTAAGCATGGTTGTACCAATGGTTCAAGGTATTGATGACCAAGCATATCTTGTGGAATCGTCTAGGGGAGATCTATTGTTGGTTAGGAAGTTCCAAAGTTTGAATTATGTTGAGTGTTTTACTGAGACTCTAAGCTTCAAGGTTTTCAAGCTGTTCTCTGATTGCGGGGATAAAATCGAAAGCGAACGGATTGAGGAGATTGATAGTATTGGAAACGATGCTTTTTTTCTTAGGTGGCAATAATCACTTCATGTGTGTCTCAGCTTTAGACTTTCCGGGTTGTCATCCGAATTCCATATACTTCTGCATTGATAAATGGGTGGGTGTTGCTTATGATGAAGTTCAAGAGCCTCTTGGCATGGCAATCTTCAATTTCGAAAACAGAAAATTTGGAACAAATTACTACAGCTCAAGTCCTCACAGAAGTACATGCCACCATCAATTTGGATTTTGCCCACCATGGTGTGAAAAGATGGTTCCACTTGTTCTTTGTTACCTGTTCCATATGGTAGAATAATTTCAAGCTCTGTTTTCATTTTATTTGTGATTCTAAGCCTTCACACGTTTGTTCCTTGTGGAAACAAATACGTCAACCTAAACAATGTGTTCACATTAGAAAGTGACTTAAACAATGTATCTCCCATGAATCAAATCATAACGCATAAAGATTTAATCCTTTGACAAGGAATCTTATAGCAGAACAAAAAAAAAACTTGAAATTTATGATCGGTGCATAAATTACATATCATTTTGTACCCTTTTAGCTTATGATTTGGTTATGTTTTTGAGTTAAACTTGTGCTTTTAATTTGTTTTGTGTTTGTTTCAGTGTTTTAAGTTTGAGACTCAATAAATGCATTTTGGAGACAAATTAGCTCAAAACAGTGTCTGCAGATCAGTCAACTTCACGGATTGGACTGTACTTGCTCAAGAAGAACCAGATGATGAGCCATACATCATTGTAAAGATACGGAAGTCTAGTTTCTGTAGAATTTTACGGTTCATGATTCCGAGTCTTCTAGAGAAAGTTATACATGTTTTGGCAACTTAATGTCAAATTCGGCAGCATCTGCGTTACTGGTCCAAAAATCACATTTGAAGGCCTTTCCGATTTTTCCTTGAGCTGGGCTGCATATGCTTGGAAAGATAAGATACAGAGCTTGAAGATCCATATTTTTTCAGATTTTTCAGAATGGATGAACAAGCCCAAAACGAGCCCACAAGCTGGCTGCAATACATTGTCATGCATGACATATGCATGATGAAGTGTTGTTGATTGTGGGAAAGTTTGGTGAAGCATATTCAATACCTATTTTGAGTGGAATTTTGCAGCAGCCAAAAGATGATGAAGTGGGAGCTGAACACTAAGCCTAAAGACAAGAGGAATTGTTTTCAAATGCAATTGTGTGTTAGGTTAAGTTGGTGAATTAAGTGTTGTGTGTTAGGTGAAGTTAGTGTGTTTAGAAAATTCAATTGTATAATTCAGATTTTTCACTTCCCTTAGGCCTATAAATAGGGAAGTTCTCTAAGTTTGTAATAACACCCCAAGGGGGGGAGCTCTCAAGCACTTCTCTAGAGCTCCCTTCCCTTCTCTCCCTCAAATTCCCTTAGTTTCCCTTTGTAGTTCTCAATTGTTGTAATAAGATCATTCTACTAAATTCTCTTCTTCTAAATTCTCCAAACACTTCTCCCATTCCTTCATCAAATTCTCCATGTCTCAAACACTTCACAAACACCTTTCTCTCCCTTCCCTAAGTTCTCAAATTCTCCAAGTTCACAAAAATCCTCAAGCTTCCCAAACACCTTCCTTTCCCTTCCAAAATCCTCAAGTTTCCCAAACACCTTCCTTTTTCTTCCAAATTCTCAAGTTCTCAAACACCTCTATCTTTCTCTCCAAAAATTCTCCATGTTCTCAATTCTTGTACACAACCATTTGGTTTCTTAGTTGAAAACTAAATAGGATCATTCAATCACCAATCCCTGTGGAATCGACCTCGCACTTACATACGCTAAACTACCAACGGTTCGTGCACTTGCGAGTATCACAAGTTGAGGATGCAGCTGAATCCATTTTGGTGCAGCTGAATCTACGCAACAATTTATAATAAGCTAAAGTATTGGCTGCATGTTTAACAGAGATTTGATTTAAGGGATTGGCCTTCATGTTTATTACCCTCCAATATGGCTTCACATTTTTGTAGAAACTCTATATTCAATGATAATATTTGAGATATTTTAACCTATATTTATACACAAACTATGAGATATCTTTCTAGTGGTTACAAAGAAACGGAAAACCCATTATATCCTAATAAAGGCTAATAACAACATAACAGCAAAAACACTAATATATTGTCATTGAAGACCCTTAACTATGGTAACTGACAGGACCCGACCCAAATTCCACTTTGGAATCCGAGTCGAACCCTGTGCGTATTTGACACCTGGCGGTTGCCGGGCACAATTGACCAAATTGCCCTTTTAACCAAAATTCAATGAAATTCAAGTGCGACTTCTACCGAAAATTCGGCAAGGTCTCTCCCCTGTAACTTGAACATTTCCCAAAAAATTTCACCTGTAAAACAAGCATATATATGTATATCTCAACTGCCAGCATGCAACGGATTCAAAGGTATAACCCGAATACATTCATAGATTTCAAAATAACTTAACTGAACCACTTTTCAATCACTTGGTCTCGTGGCTGCACCTGGTAACTCTAGGTTGCCTACGTACCCTTAACAAGGGATCAAGCCACATGTAGTTCTTTCACTTTTTGTATTGCACTTGTTATACTTGTATAAGAACCAAACATATTTATTTATATTTATATAACAAGTCATACGTTTACACAAATCTTCACACCAGTTTAAAACATTGTAAAATAAACATTCCTCTTCCACCTAGGTGTGCCTATCATTATCTATAAGTTCCTCGTGTCTCAGTTCGTGACACATCCTCGCTAGTCTCGGTAACACAGAGTCAACCCAAGCCGCAATCCTCACAGGACTCACGGGACGTTTAGTCAACCTGGTCCGCAATCCCTGAAATAATTCATACTCAAAACATATGTAAGTCACTTATTGAATTTCCTCTAGTTCATAAATCAACTTATGTATAATTAATATGTTATTGGCTTAAGTTATACATATATAAGATAATAATAATAATAATAATAGATATAAAATATAATTATATATGTATCAACGACTTAACTAAAATATATATACATATATACATTCAATTCAACGATCAAAATTCAGATTTGATTACTTCTTGAAAAAAGCTGAAGAACACGCTTCACGCGTGACGAGTCCGATCTACAGTCGTCGACTGATTCTCACTAGAAATCGTCCCTTGCGGTGATTTCTGGTCGTTCATCTCTTGGTGCTTGAGTGGGTAACGTTGCAACTTCCTCCGATCATGGAGGAAGGCTCTCCTGGTGTGTTCCTGAAGAACTATCGCCTTACGAACGAGTTCGAGCTTCTAATGACAGTGGGCACGACACAGATCTGATGGGTGAGCCTAGTCCAACTTCGATGATGTCGTCTGATGCAGGAGTTGGCTCCGACCAGGTACCTCATTCTGACTTTGGGGTGGCAAGTTTTAGAGATAAATTTATGAATAAGGTCAACACAAATCAGAATGTGGGTATTGATATAAACTCTTTAGATGTTGATTATGAGGACCTGAACGATGAGGTTGATCTGGTCATCTCTCGTGGTGAGCGTGGCCCGAGTATTCAATTTTCAGATTGAGCAATGGATCGTTTCTGTAAACCATGGCAGAATGCTCTTATTGTGAAATTGCTAGGTCGATCTCATACTTATAGTTATCTTCGTGCCAGATTGCAGCAAAAGTGGAGCCTGAAAGGGGATTGGAAGCTTATTGACTTAATCAATGATTATTTTGTGGTCAAGTTTGAGCTGGAGGAGGACTTAAACTTTGTTCTCACAGGTGGGCCTTGGATAATTGCAAGGCAGTACCTTGTTATGCAGAAATGGAGGTCTGGATTTTGCCCTGCTACTGCTCATGTCACTCGAATGGCTGCTTGGATAAGAGTGTCTGCGATTCAGCTGGAGTGTTTTGATGTATGGTCCTTAAAGAGAATTGGAAACCTCTTAGGGAAATTACTTAAGATTGATTCTCTTACCACTTCACAGAATCGTGGGAAGTTTGCTAGACTCTGTGTTGAGCTTGATCTAACCAAGCCATTGGATGCCTTTGTTCAAATTAATTAGAACTCGTATAATATTGAATATGAAGGATTGCCTGATATATGTTATTTGTGTGGGATGCATGGACATAAACGAGAACATTGTAGTTTGAAAGAGCAGAGGGTTGAAGCATTGGGTGGGGAGCATCCAGTTGTAGGAGGACAAACTAATTTGGGCTCTGGTTATGTGGAACCTATCCAAGGGGATACTAATCTCGAGCAAAGTTTGCGTGGCCCTTGGATGAATGTTGCTCCAAGAAGGAGACCTAAGGCTGATGTTAAGAATGATGGGAGGAGGGAGTCTAGTGCTAAATCAAAGGGATCGAGGTTTGATGCTCTTAGGATGGTAAGTGAGAATTTTGGAAGGGATGATGGTGAGACTAGTTTGGAGGGGAAGAAGGTTGTAGCCATGACTCCAGTATCTGAACAACTTGATAGTTGGGGCCATGGTCAACATATTCAAAAAGATAAAAGGGGGGGGGGGGGGGGGGGTGGGGGGGGTGTCCGAATATTGAGCCACTTGATGTAAGGATTCAGAAAGGCCTTGATCCTGAAAGTGTGGATGCTATCCTGCATTCTGATGATGATCATAGGGATCAACCTGAAAAGATGGATCTCTCTGAAGGTCAAATGGACTCTGTTGGCGGACAAGTAGCAAGCAATGCTTTCGACACTGTTGAAGGCATGTCTTCTGATCTTTAATTAAGGGTTTAGCCCTTGGATCTCCTCTTTCTTTTGTCAGTTTCTAATGAATGTTGTTTGTTGGAATGTTCGAGGTGCAGCCTGCACCAAGTTTAAAACTAATATGCTGGACATGATTAGTACCCATCATATTGATATGTTGTTCATCTGTGAGCCTCGCATTAGTGGGCAAAGAGCTCTGAAAGTGATCCAGACTTTGGGGTTTAAGTGTTTTGAAGTTGTTGATACGATTGGTTTTTCTGGGGGCTTATGGTTGTTATGGAATGATAGTAAAGTTACTGTGGAAATAGTAGGCACTTATGATCAATCTATTTCGGCTTGTGTCTCTTGGCCTGGTCAGTCCCCTTGGATGTTTACTGCTATCTATGCTAGCCCTAGTAGGGTTAAAAGAGAAAAGTTATGGGAGTACCTTACGTTTGTAGCTGAGAGTCATGATTTACCATGGTTATTAGTTGGAGATTTCAATGACATCTTATCTGTCGATGAAAAACTAGGAGGGGCCTCCTCTGGTAGGTCTAAAGGCTTTAAAGATTGGGTTGATAGGCATGAGATGTTGGATCTGGGTTTCACTGGACCCAAATTTACTTGGACAAATAAACGTGTGTTGGAAAGGTTGGATAGAGCAATCAGTAATGTGAAATGGAGAAGGCTTTTTCCTGATGCCAACGTGAGGCACCTCCCTCGTACAAAGTCTGATCATAGTCCGATTAAAATTTGCTTGCAATCTTGCTTTAAGGCCAACCCCCTTAAAAGACCTTTTCGTTTTGAAGCTATGTGGCTAAAGCATGAAAGCTTTGATGACTTTATCACTGAAACCTGGGATAATTCTACTGGTTCTGCTATGGAGAAAACCCTTAAATTAGTTGAGCCTCTTAAAACTTGAAACACTCAAGTTTTTGGCCATTTGAGACAGAAAAAAGCAAGATTATTGGCTAGAATTCATGGCATCCAGCAGGCTCTGTGCAAAGGGCCTAATGAGTTTCTTAACAATTTGGAAGGTGGTCTTATTGCTGAATTTAATGGTGTTTTAGATCAAGAATCTTTGTTTTGGAAACAAAAATCCCGAGTCCAATGGTTGCAGGATGGTGATAGGAACACTAAATTTTTCCATCGCACTACTATTGTTCGGAGAAGGAGGAACAAGATTGAGAGACTGAAGGATAGTAACGGGGGTTGGGTTGAAGATGTTGAGGGAATTAAAAGATTGGTTGTCGAGTACTTCCAAGGGCTGTTTAATCAGGATGCAAGTGCTCCTTTTGCGATGCCTTCTATCAATCTTTTTCCTAGTCTTGTTGCTGCTGATTTGGAGGGGCTGTACAAAGGCGTTGATCTGTTAGAAGTCAAGGAAAGCCTGTTTGGTATTGGTAGTCTTAAAGCCCCTGGGGCTGATGGGTTCCCTGCGTGTTTCTATCGGAACCAATGGCATATTTGTGGCCCTGCTATTTTTAATATGGTTCAGCAGGTGTTTACTAACTGTCAAATTCCGGATAAACTTAATGCTACCTTAATTACATTAGTGCCTAAGGTGGCCAACCCCCAAACTATGATACAATTTAGGCCTATTAGCCTCTGTTCCACTCTTTACAAGGTTATATCGAAGATTATTGTTGCTCGCCTCAGACCTATTTTGCCCAAGCTTATAAGCCCTAATCAGGTTAGCTTTGTCCCTGGCAGGCATATCACTGACAATATCCTTATTGCTTAGGAATTAATGCACAACTTTAAAAATTCGAAAGGCAAGAAGGGATTTATTGCTTGGAAAATTGACCTCTCCAAGGCCTACAATAGATTGAATTGGAACTTTATTGAGCATGTGTTGGTGGAGTTGAGGCTTCCTGATGATTTGGTTCGTCTGATTAAGAGCTGTGTTTCTACTGTGAGATATCAAATTTGTGTTAATGGTGAGTTGACTACTCCTTTTGTGCCTTTGAATGGTATTAGGCAGGGGGACCCCTTATCTCCCTATTTATTTGTGTTATGTATTGAAAAGCTCTCACATATTATTTTTGATGATGTCGAAAAGAAGAAGTGGAGACCTGTTAAATCGCCTCAGTCAGGTCCTGCTGTTTCTCACCTATTTTTTGCTGATGATTTAATTCTTTTTGCTGAGGCTAGCTCCAATCAAGCCAGAGTTATGAGAAGTTGTTTGAAGCTCTTCTGTGATGCGTTTGGGCAGGTAGTTAATTTTGAAAAGTCTGCCATTTATTGCTCTCCTAACACTTGTAAGGAGCTTGCTAAGGAGATTAGTTATATATGTGGTTCACCACTTACCAATGATCTTGGAAAAATATTTAGGAATGCCCCTGTTACATTCTAGAGTCACTAAAGCCACTTATGAAACTCTGGTGGATAAGGTTAAGCACAGGTTGGCCTCTTGGAAAGGTAGATTTTTATCTCTAGCTGGTAGAGCTACCTTAATTCAAGCTGTTACTGCTTCCATCCCTATTTATGCAATGCAAACTACCAAACTGCCTGCTAGTGTGTGTGATGATTTGGATAAACTCAATCGAAACTTCTTTTGGGGAGGGGGAGAGAAGAAGCAGAAGATCCACTTATGTCAATGGGATCTGGTTTGCAGGCCTAAATGCAAAGGGGTTATGGGTTTTAAGAAGACTATTGCCATGAACCAAGCTATGTTAGCGAAAATTGGGTGGAGATTGCATAGCAAGGATAAGGGCTTGTGGGCTAAATTTTTTGAAACAAAGTATATGCAGGGGTCTACTATTCTTGACCCTTCTTTAAGATCCAACCAAGGCTGCTCTAGTACTTGGAGAAGTATTCTCCATGGGTCTACTTTACTATCCCAAGGGTTAGCCTGGAGAATAGGAAAATGGGACTCTACTCATTTCTGGACAGATAAGTGGGTCACTGATCAGCCTTTGGCTCAGCAAGAGGAGGTGCTGCAGTTGATTGATTTGAATTGTGTTGTTTATGATTTCTCTAAGAATGGTTGGTGGGATGTCAACAAATTATGCTCTGCTCTCCATGATGATCTTGTTCAGAAAATTCTTAATGTGCCTGCTGGTTTCATGGGTTCTCTCCCTGATTCTCATATTTGGAGGCCTTCTCCTAATGGAATTTTCTCAGTCAAAACTGCCTATGGGTTATTCTTTGAAGGTCCTTGGTGGCCTGACTACGATTGGAAATTTCTATGGAGCCTCAGAACCCCTCCTAAACTATATTTTTTCTTGTGGTTGACTGCCCAAGGAAAACTCCTTACAAATGAACAGAGAGTTAAAAGAAACCTTGCTGAGGATTCGGCTTGTGCTGTTTGTGACTATCCTACTGAGTCTATTTTGCACATTTTTCGTGACTGTAATCGAGCCAAAGATGTCTGGAATGATTTGCTAATCTCTCCTCACAACTCTTCTTTCTTCCAGATGGACTTCAAACCTTGGCTCAAGGCTAATTTAATGTCAAAGATTAAGTGGCAGGCTGATGTCCCTTGGTATTTGGTGTTTGTAGCTACTTGTTGGCATTTGTGGAAGTGGAGGAACAAATTCATTTTTCCAGCCTGAGGAGGAGGTGCCTGTTAATCCCAGACACGACATCTTGGTTGCTGCCCATGAATGGTTCATGGCCTCTAAAATATTGCATAAAACCAGTGCTAAGATCCATGTTTCCCTAGCATGGGTGCCACCTAGTCCTAGGCAGTATAAGCTGAATATGGATGGAACCAGGAAAAGTGCTTATGGATGCATTGGTGCGGGGGGAGTTATACGTGATTCCTTTGGGGATTGGACTTGTGGGTTTGCTGCTAATTTGGGCAGAGGTCAGATCCTTGAGGCTGAAATGTGGGGCTTGTTTTTTGGGTTAAAGCTTGCTAAAGACAGAGGTATTTGCAATCTAGTGGTGGAAATGGATTCTGCAGTGGCTGTTAAGTTGGTGAAGAACTCTACTACTCTTGCTTTACATCCTGTGGCGTCTCTGGCTTCATGTTGCTGGGAGCTTATGGGAAAGTTTGATACTTGTGCTCTTCAACACATTTATAGAGAAAGAAATGTGGTTGCTGACTGTATTGCGCAATGGAGCTACAATATGGACTTAGGTGTTTGTCTTTTTGATATGGCCCCAAGTTGGATTGGCACTAGCCCTGTTGATGATATGCTTGGAGTCACTAGGACTCGGCTAGTCTGTAGTGAGTAGTTGTTGTTTGTCTTTGGGGTTCTACCCCCCCAGTTCATCAAATATATATATATATATATTATTTTCTTAAGTGATGAGATTGTTTTACTAGTAAAAGAGAGGGATATATATAAAACTTGATTGAAAGATTTTTGCTCTTAAGAGTCTGGGCCAGTACCTGGTATCAGAGCCTAAGTCCCTAGGAGAGTTGTTAAGATTAAGGTTCTAACTAAGTTGTAAGTTTAATTTTCTGGTTTTTCTGTCAAGTTTCCTTTACTCACTAGTCATCGAGTTGTCTAGCTGTCAGATAGGCTCATTAGCCGGTAAGCTAAGGCGTTGAGAGACCTAGGCAGGGATGATAAGTTCATAATTTCACACATTTGCTTGCCTTCATTACTTAGTAATTTTGTTTAGTTTCTCTTTATTTCGAGTCACTTATCTATGTTTGTGTGTTCTGTAGATTTTGGGAGCAAGAGATCACATTTGCTACAATCCATGCATATTAAGGGATGATTGGCATGAGAAGAATACCACTTGAGGCATATGGTGCAAAAATGTGCAAAAACTGGAAACTGAGTTAGAAGTTCATTTCGGCCTTATCTTCTTCCTCCGAGCTTGGATTGGGCTAATGTTTGTGTGGTTGGATCAGTGACATTCTGAACTTCAAAATGGACATCTTAAAGTCATCTTTTCATTCAGCCAAACCCAATTCGTGAGCCCATGAAAATACACATCATGCTGACATGAGGATGAGCTGATGGATGCTTGGTCATGCTGACATAATGATGAGCTAGGGCTGCTGGTGGGATTTATTGGTGAAGTGCAACAACCAATTCTGATTATCTAAATACAAGTGTTGTATGCATTAGCCATATTGAATTCAGATTTATCTCTACCCTCTCCCTATAAATACCACTTCCATTCCACATTCAAGACATTGAGATTGACATTCATATTCAGACACACATTCACTTCATCCATTACTCCCATACACACATTCAGATTCACCACAAAGAGAGAAGAGAGCTAGCTGCAAAGGAGGGAGAGCTGGGAGCTGTCCTGGAAACTACCTTGCTGCCACCAGCTAGTTCTTCTATTCTCTTTACTCTATCTATGTATTTCTTATTTTCTGTATTCATAGTTATGTTTAACTAATCCATTTAGTTAGGGCTTAGGATGAAGCCCTAGTCATGAATATTCAATGTTATGGATGAATTCTTAGTTAATTGATTTCCTTGCTTTCATTATCAAGTTGTTAACCTCCAGTTTATTATGTGCTTGATGTATGTTTTCTTGGAGTAGCTAACTAGGATTTTATGCATCTAGCACAGGTTGGGAAGGGGTTTAGATTCACCAATTCTACTCTCCTTTCACAAGCAACACATGAATGGCCTAAGAATCATTCAAGGGGTTAATAACCATAGGTTGACTAGGACAGATACCATGTTCTAGGACTTGTGTGATTATCATATTCTCAAGGAACTTAATGACTCTTGTATGCTTTATTCTAAGTAGATACCATGCTTAGGTTGCATATAAGGGATCACGTGTTGTGTAGATACCATGCACAATCACATGCCTTAGGAGAATCATGCATCCTGCACCTAGATACCATAGGCTTGTATGCGATAATCTATTGTTAATGAAGCTTGAGTCAATTTCTACGCATTCATAACTTGGATAGGAAGACTAGAGGTGGATTCCAAGGCTCTAACACTTCTCAATCATTGTTTCACAACTACTTGATTGCTGCCATTGTTTACTTTCCAGCACTTCCATTTCATTCCTTGTTTTCATTTCAACAACAAAACCCCCCATTTCGAGTGCGTGTGTGGTGCTAGGATTCTGTCCTAGACCTTGCCATTTGTTAGTTTGTTAGTTTTCTGTATTTTCCAGCATTCTAAGTAATTTAACTTGCAACCAAGTTACCATTCTCCGTGGGATCGACCTCGTATTTACATAAGCTATACTATAAATGGTTCGTGCACTTGCGAGAATTGAAGTTGCTATTTGTAATAACTCATTTTAGTTGTTAGGAATAGGAACCAACAAGTTTTTGGCGCTGTTGCCAGGGAACCGGTAACGATGGTGCTATACTTAAATTACTTTGAGTGTTTTTGTTTTTGTTAGTTTTATTTGTTATTTTCGTTGGTTTTTCTTTCAGTATTCAGTTTTTCTTTTTAGTTGTTATCACCATTTGAAGGCACTAATTTGGTTCTTGTGTGTGCATGTATGTCCAAATCTGATTCTGAGCCACTTTCACCAAGAACTTTTGCTATACGTACTGGTTTGAGGAGGAATTACAGTTCTTCAAGCTCTGAATCTAAGAGCTACGAATCTGAAGGTTCAAGCAAGATGGCAGAGATTCCAAACAACAACAATAATGATGAAGGAGGTGGTGCGCTTGTTGTCCAACCTCGGAAACCCCTGCGTGAATTTTCCATTCCCAAAGTCACTGATCAACCTTCGTGCATCGTCTATCCTCAACTCACAATTGACAGGTTTGAGCTTAGAAGTGGTATGATTCATCTTCTTCCAACTTATTATGGTAATGCCACTGAGGATCCTTACATGCATGTTAAGCAATTCTTTGAAATATGTGCTACAATCAAAATTCAAGGACTTGATGATGAGCAGATTAAGATGAGGCTATTCCCATTCAGTTTAAAAGATAAGGCTAAGTCTTGGTTATACTCTTTGCCTAATGCTTCAATTCGTACTTGGGATGAGCTTTCTAATAAGTTTTTGCAGAAATTCTTTCCAGCTCAAAAGACTAACAAGATTAGAAAGGAAATTCTTGGTTTCACACAAAGAGAAGGAGAAGCTTTTCATGAATGTTGGGAGAGGTACAAGGAGATGATGAGTTCTTGCCCACACCACAACATAGAGAGTTGGATGCAAATGCAATCTTTCTATGAAGGTTTGCTTGATTCTGAAAGGATGATGGTAGATGCAACAAGTGGAGAAGGACTGATGAACAAAACAGCAGATGAGGCATTTACTCTCTTTGAATCTTTGAGTGCTAACTCTCAACAATGGAGCTACAATAAAGGAAGAGGAGCTCCTATGAAAGCTGTGGTCTCTGAGGTAAGTACTAACAATTAGATTACTGCAAAACTTGATGTTATGTGTTCTTTGCTTCAACAGGCAGTGACTGGCCCTCTAGGAAACAAAGTGGAAGTTCAAGGCCAATCTTTTGCGGACCACATGTTAGAGCAAGCAAATGCCCTTCAAGGAAGGAATCCTCAGAATGATCCTTACTCAAACACATACAATCCCGGGTGGAGAAATCATCCTAATTTCAGGTGGAGCAATAATTCAAATGTGCAACAATCTCAAGGACCTCCCCCAGGATTCCAAATACAACAAAGGCAATTCCAGCAAGCTCCCCAACAAGTTCAAGAGCAAAGGGGTGATCAAATGGGAGAATTGCAAGACATGTTCAAGAAGTTCATGGGGCAACAGATGCAAACCAACCAGAATCTTCAAAATGCAGTGAACAAACTAGAAGTGCAAGTTGGGCAGATTGCATCCTCCATGAGCAATAGAGCACCTGGAACTTTTCCGAGCCAAACGGAGGTGAATCCAAGGCATCATGAGCAAGTTAAAGCAGTGCACATCTTGAGAAGTGGTAAACAAGTTGATAATAAGGTTGGAGATGCCAATGAAGAGCAAGAAGATGGAGAAAACGTGGAGATCATTCAGCCACCACTAGGGCAGCCCACAGACTCCACCAAACAGTTCCTCAATCCTCCTGGAAAGAGCACAGGCCCTAAGGTATCATCTAATGCTGATCAAGTTCCAATTTCAACTAATGTTTTTAGGCCTATTGCACCCTTTCCCAGCAGGTTATCAAAGTCAAAGAAAGATCAAGGCTTGGATGAGATAATGGAAATATTCAAGAAGGTGCAAATCAACATTCCACTGCTAAGTGCCATTGCTCAGATTCCAAAATATGCAAAATTTTTGAAGGATCTATGCACTAACAAGAGGAGATTCAAAGAGCATGAACAGGTTGCATTAAGTGAAGAGGTGAGTGCAGTGTTACAAAGGAAGTTACCTCCAAAGCTAAAGGATCCTGGTTCATTTTCTATACCTTGTATAGTTGGTGATTTTAAGTTTCAAAAAGCTTTGCTTGATCTTGGTGCATCCATTAACCTTATGCCATATCATGTTTATGAGAAAGTTAACCTTGGTGAGTTGCAAGCCACATCTGTGAGCATTCAATTGGCAGATAGAACTATCAGGTACCCTAAGGGCATTCTAGAAGATGTTTTGGTGAAAGTAGAAGAGCTAATTTTGCCAGCTGATTTCTTGGTCTTGGAGATGGAAGAAGCACCAATTCATGACAATCAGTTACCACTCATTCTAGGTCGGCCATTCATGGCAACTGCTGGTGCTATTATTGATGTGAAAAAGGGTACATTGACCATGAATGTGTTTGATGAGACAATAGCATTCAAAGTGTTTGAAGCCTCCAAGTTTCCAAGTGATGAGCATGAAGTTTTCCAGCTTGATGCAATTGATAATTTGGTGAAAGAAGCACTGCCAATGAGTTATTTGGAGCCTATTGAAGCATGCATCACACAAAGCATAAGGAAAGAAGAAGTGGACAGCTTAGAGGCTGTGATCTCTCCTTTACTTTTTGAGCTTGTCTGCAGCATGGATAGCTACATAGAAGTTGAAAAGAGGTATGCAAACCAATTTGAATCATTACCCCCACCCACTAATAAGGTTTTACCTTCTATTGTGCAGGCACCAGAGTTGGAATTAAAGCAATTGCCAACACACCTCAAATATGCTTACTTAGGTGAAAGTGAGACTCTACCTGTTATCATTGCCTCACACCTCGAACCAAATGATGAGAAGAAGCTTTTGAGAGTTCTAAAAGAGCATAAAACTGCGATTGGATGGAGCATTGCAGATATCAAAGGCATAAGCCCAACATCAAGCATGCATAGGATATTATTGGAGGACAATGCAGTGCCTAAGAGGGATGCCCAAAGACGTCTCAATCCAAACATGAAGGAGGTGGTAAGGAAAGAGGTAATGAAGCTTTTAGATGTTGGTATTATTTACCCTATTTCTGACAGTAAATGGGTGAGCCCAGTGCAAGTTGTCCCCAAGAAATCAGGTATCACAGTGGTGAAGAATGAAGCAAACAAACTTGTGCCTACACGGATGACCACGGGCTGGAGAGTTTGCATTGATTATAGGAAGCTCAACACAGCAACAAGCAAGGATCATTTCCCTCTTCCATTTATTGATCAGATGCTTGAGAGATTGGCTGGCCATAGCCACTATTTCTTCCTTGATGGATATTCAGGTTACAACCAAATCGCCATAGCCCCAGAAGATCAAGAGAAGACGACCTTCACATGTCCCTTTGGTACTTTTGCTTATAGGAGGATGCCTTTTGGTCTTTGCAATGCCCCAGCCACTTTCCAAAGGTGCATGATGAGCATTTTCTCTGACATGGTAGAAAGGTTTATTGAGGTATTCATGGATGACTTCTCTGTCTTTGGTGATTCTTTTGATCAATGCTTGCATAACTTATCTAAGGTGTTGGCTAGATGTGAACAGAATAATCTTGTGCTTAATTGGGAAAAATGTCATTTTATGGTTAACCAAGGCATAGTTCTTGGTCATGTCATCTCTAGTAATGGAATTGAGGTAGATAAAGCTAAGATTGATTTGATTGCCTCTATGCCCTCACCTACTTCTGTCAAAGAAGTACGTTCTTTCCTTGGCCATGCAGGTTTCTATAGGCGTTTCATTAAAGATTTTTCTAAGATTGCAAGGCCTTTGTGCAATCTCCTTGCCAAGGACATGGATTTTGTGTTTGATCAAAACTGTGAGAATGCTTTCAATGCTTTGAAAGTGATGCTCACAACTGCCCCAATCATTATACCACCGGATTGGAGCTTGCCTTTTGAACTGATGTGTGACGCCTCAGATTATGCCGTTGGAGCTGTTTTGGGGCAGCGAGTTGATAAGAAGCCACATGCCATCTACTATGCTAGTAGAACCCTCAATGATGCCCAACTCAACTATTCCACCACAGAGAAGGAGTTGTTAGCTGTCATATTTGCTTTAGAGAAGTTCAGATCTTATTTGATTACTAACAAGGTCATTGTTTACACTGATCATGCAGCATTGAAATACTTGTTAGCTAAGAAAGATGCCAAGCCACGCCTCATTAGATGGATCCTCTTGTTGCAAGAGTTTGACTTGGAGATAAAAGATAAGAAAGGAAGTGAGAATGTGGTGGCTGATCATTTGAGTAGATTGGTGCATGTATCTAATGAAGAGGAGGATTCATTGCCATTGCGTGAAAGCTTCCTTGATGAGCAACTCTTCTCTATTTGTGCTTTGAATTCTCTTAATCCATTGCCTTGGTTTGCTGATATTGTTAACTATTTGTGCACTAACGAACTCCCTATAGGGTTATCTACATTCCAACGTGACAAGCTTAGGAAGCAAGCAAGATACTATTTTTGGGATGATCCATACCTATTCAAGCATTGTCCAAACCAAGTAATTCGAAGGTGTGTGCCTGAAGGTGATTTTAAGAGCATTCTAGAGTTTTGTCACTCCCATGCATGCGGAGGCCATTTTGGGGCAAAGAAGACTGCCAACAAAGTGCTACAATCAGGTTTCTTTTGGCCTACCCTTTTTAAGGATGCTTATGCTTTTGTGCTTCGTGTGATAGATGCCAACGGATGGGTAATTTGCATGCTAGAAATCAGATGCCTCTCACTAATATCTTAATCATTGATATATTTGATGTTTGGGGAATTGATTTCATGGGCCCTTTTCCTACCTCTTATGGATTTGAATATATATTAGTTGCTGTCGATTATGTTTCTAAATGGGTGGAAGCCATTGCCACTAGAACTAATGATGCTAAGGTTGTGATCAGTTTTCTAAAAGGAAATATTTTTACAAGGTTTGGCACACCGAGAGCAATCATTAGTGATGGTGGCTCCCACTTTGTTAACCAAGCTTTTGCAGCACTCTTGAAGAAGTATGGAATCAAGCATAAGGTGGCAACACCCTACCATCCTCAAACTAGTGGGCAGGTTGAGATAAGCAACAGGGAGATTAAGCACATACTTGAGAAGACAGTGAACACCACAAGGAAGGATTGGTACATGCGTTTGGGGGATGCATTGTGGGCTTATAGGATAGCTTATAAGACCCCCATAGGTATGTCTCCATATAGACTTGTTTTTGGTAAACCTTGTCACTTACCAGTGGAGCTTGAGCACAGGGCTTATTGGGCAATCAAGGCATTCAATTTTGACATGAAAGCTGCTGGTGAAAAGAGGAGGCTTCAACTCAATGAGCTGGAGGAGTTGCGACATGAAGCATATGAGAACGCTAAGCTTTATAAGGAGAAAACAAAGCAGTATCATGACAAGAAGATTCTTAGGAAGACGTTTGAGGAAGGGCAGAAGGTTCTCTTATACAATTCACGCCTTAAGCTCTTCCCAGGTAAGCTTCGTTCTCGGTGGATTGGCCCTTTTGTTATCACTAATGTATTTGATCATGGCGCAGTGGAGATTCAAAACATTAAGGATGGCAGCACCTTCAAGGTGAACGGACATCGGTTGAAACCCTACTTTGATGCCAACTTTGATGCCAATATTGAGTCTCAAGCACTCAAGGAGCCTCCACCACTCTCTTGAAGCTCACCAAAGTTTGGATGTCCAGCTGAAGACATAAAACTTAGCGCTTCTTGGGAGGCAACCCAAGGTGACGAGGAGAAGATAGAACGTGCAAGAAACTGCTTGCATCCTAATCGCTTCAAAGGGGAGTTGTTTTCTAAACTCTAAACATTTGGTTATGTCTTTTCCTTATCTTCTTTCCTTTCATTTTTGAGGCATTGCTTGTTCTTATACTCTAAACATTGAGGACAATGTTTCATTTAAGTTTGGGGGGAGAGATTTAGTTATGTTGTTTCAAATTGTCAAAATTTTAAATTTTTAAGTGTGTTTAGTGTCTAAAAACGCAGGATTTTGTGAGTTGCTTTGCTATCCTTTCAAACACCTATGATAAAACTTGGATTTAACTTTAATATGGTTTTGCAGAAATCGATAGTCATTGTTTAAGGCCTGTGTGTGGTTCTGAGTTAACTTTGTCTTGCATGCCATCCTTGCACTTATTGAGCACTTTGCCAAGTTAGTCCAATTTCTTGCTACTTGGAGACGTTATGCAATTCTACTTATTTCATGATCTTGGTTTCGTACTCTAGAACTTGTTTGAATATCTCTTGAGACATTCTGTTGCCATACAATGCTTAGGAAGTGATTTAGGCCATGTTTGAATATCTCTTGAGACATTCTGTAGACGCGTGGCATGCCCAATTCCGAGTTGTAACGAAGGAGAAAAGGTCTAGAAACGAAAAGGACATGGCGGGAATTTTAAAACTTGTTACTGTAGCTACAGTACCGGGCCAATTTTCTTATTTTTTCCCCTTCTTCCCTTCCCCTCCATTTTTCCAGCTTCTTCTTCCTTGGCAATTCGACACCATCACTGTAGCAGCAGTGACTGTTCGACTTCCAAGCCACAAAATCGATGTCGTCGTTCATCGGTTGGCCGTGCCACCTTCATGAAAAGTGTTCCTGTCGTTCTCCTCTACAAAACCCACCCAAGACCGGATCCAATTAGCTGATGTTGAGCTCGAATCGAAGCTTAGGAATGGTTAGGCTTTTCCGGCGGTGTTTTTGCATTTTCCGGCCACTCCGACACGTAATCCGACGAGTGAGGTATGGAAATTCATCCTCTCATCGTGCTCTACCTATTTATGTAATTAGTTTGGATTAATTTTAGTGTTTTGAAGATTGATTTAAATACCCATGTTAGGCCTACGGATTTGGCCCTTTTTCACCCATTTCCTGCCATTTTTTGGCCGGGGTCCGAGACCAAAAGTGGCTCCAATCGATGTTCTGAACCTAGGGTAGGAATCTTGGCCCTCAATTTTGAGGTTTTTCTGGCAAGCGCTATCGCTTAGTATACCCACGCGCTGCCTATGCATGTGGCGGAGCGTGGGTACTGTAGCAGGTGGGCATTGTGTCCCGATGCAATCTCTTGGTTGTCACGAGCGCGTAGGTATGCTCGGATTTCCATTCGGATATCGTTTGAACCTCGAACGGATTTTGCCTAGTGTGCGTTATCCGGGTTCGATAGGTTTGAACCGTTGGATCGCCTCTAATTTAATATATGTTGATCTAGCCATTCCTAGGATCGTGTAGAAATTCACGGATCGTGAATCGGAGTCCCGGATATTCCGATTTAATATTTCAAAGTTAAATTAAATAATAACCGTCTGATCGTACGATCGTGATTAATCCGACCGTCCGATCGAGACCAAACTTTCGGGACATGTGTCCTAGGCATATTGGAACCTTTAGGGACTCCCGGATTTGTGAGAGGAGGTGGTGGGCCCCGCGGGCCCGGTTGACAAAGTTTAGGCGGTTTGACCCCTCGGTTGATCGTGAGTCTTCTGAGGTAGTTATATCCTTTGAGAAAGGTAAGAAGGACCATGTAAACGAGTCTTGACTGGGAATCAGTTATCTGAATCAATTTATCAGTAAATTGACATAAAGGCCAGGAAATAGATTGTGAAATAAAAGGAAAGTATTGATATAAGTTTGGGATACAGGTTTTCAAACCCATCACAAGGGTACCCCCTAGTTGCTTGAAATAGTGTCATTTATAAATAATGCCCCATGTGTTTCAAGGACCCCTGAATCGTGTGGTGCGAGGATTGCGGCTCGGATAGAAGTGGTATCTCTGAGGCCTAGGAGGATTGCGGCTCGGATAGAAGTGGTATCTCAGAGTCCTGCGAGGATTGCAGCTCGGATAGAAGTGGTATCTTAGAGTCCTGCGAGGATTGCGGCCCGAGTGGACTTGGTGTCTCCGAGGCCTGCGAGGATGGAATTGACGGATCAGGATTGGGGGTACGCCTAGGTGGAGCAAACATAAATTTATTATTATTTTCTTAAGTGATGAGATTGTTTTACCAGTAAAAGAGAGGGAATATATATATATCTGGTTTTTCTGTCAAGTTTCCTTTACTCACTAGTCATCGAGTTGTCTAGCTGTCAGATAGGCTCGTTAGCCGGTAAGCTAAGGCGTTGAGAGACCTAGGCAGGGACTAGCAACCTTGAATTAGGAGGAGAACAGAAGGGAAGCATAAAACCCAGAATTTTAAATGGCAAGCTTTAGGAGAATCTTGTCTATCCGTTCTTCTGGAGAAGCAAGCTCTAGTAACAGTCCTAGCCATAGAACACTAAGAGTTAAAAACTCTCAAGAAATAATCATGCGGGACGTAGAAAAGGAGTTGTGCAACTGGGATATACCCAGAGTACCCATCACTGATATATACTATAAAGGATCTTTCAAGTTCAGATCCGATTACGCGATTAAAACTGTTGAAAAAACGATATCTGTCATTGATAAAAATGATAGTTTTCAGTCAAATCGACCAGCATCTGGATAGAAAATATAACTATTTGCACATAGGATTGGTGCAGGTAGCAGTGAAACCACTTACCAGAACAGGATTGCCCAGTTCAATCTTGCTTTGTGTAAGAGATGGAAGACATAGAAAGTTCACGGATTCCTTGTTAGGAATTGTTGAGTCAACCTTAGGGGAAGGACCGATATACTTTAACTGTTTCCCAAACTTTTCTGTTGCACTTTCCGACGTAAATGTCTTGAAAGCTTTAACATTGAATATTCAAACTCAGGGTTATGATATGGACCCAGGATCCCAAAATCTAGCGATCATTTATAGGGTTTCATATAAGGTCATGAACACTGTCTGTCCCAAAGCTAAAGATTTAGACAGTAAAGGTGAAACTACCTTGTTCCAAACCAACCTTGAAAAATCAAACGTAGCAGTCCCAAAAATGATAAAGTGGAGTGATATAACCCTACCAGAAAAGTGGATTTTAGATGAGGTAGTCCCAAAGAAGCCCCTTGAAAATCAAGAACCTACTCGGATCTCTCAATTTGCTGATGGAGAGGTAGAAATACAATTCTCCAACGCTAGAAAGACTAGGATTGATCTAGCACCCTCTGGATCTACCCTAGAACCACATAGGTCGAGTACCTCTAGGATTGATCTAGCACCTTCTAGATCCAACCTAGAACCACATAGGTCGAGTACCTCCTCTGATATAGCTTACGATCTAGACCATGACAGAATGGTCTTGGCAGGTCTTAGGAGAACCCAGGAACAGATACAAAGGCCAGCCTACAGGTTTGAACAAACCCTTCAAAATCTAGGAATTAGAAGAAATCCACCTCAACCCGAGCCTACCTTCTCGGATGTAGAGTTCGAAATAAATATGTTAAAATCATTTGAAATAGAACACGAAAAGATAAAAAGGAATTATCTGAGTATTGAAAATGTTAATAAAAGAATCTGGTTTGAAACAGCGTTTCAGAAGCATAGGCAGGATCATCTCTGGAAAGCCCATACCGCCTTTATGAAAGAGAAGAAATTCAATTGTTTCTTCTTTACGTGGTTAGATTGGTGTGCTCAGAAGTATGACATTCCTGAATATAGGAGTCATATAGAAATGATAGGAAGCCCGTTCTCGACTTACACTTCCAAAGATGGGAAGTCAGTAAAAGCCGTACATCCACCCGAGATGGTGATTAAGCAAAAAGATATGATAGCTGCTCCCTACAAAAAAACCACTTTCCTCGATGATAGCGCCAATAATTTTCGCACAACTAGTAAAGAGGATATAGGCGCAGTTATTCAGCAGAATAATTACACCAACCTGTTTCTGCAGTCTCTAGGAAAGCAAGTCACTAGGATTGAAACGTTTGTTTCTGCAAAGGAACAGAAATCCGACCCTGGTCCCTCATAAACTAAGAGAACCAAAGAAATGAGTAGTCAAGTATTCTTCAAACCACCTCCCTCTTTGGATAGTAAAAATTTTAAGATGGGAAGAACATTGTCAGAAGATGAAAACTTTGTTGACATCCTGGCAAAGAAATTATCAGAAGTAAAATTGTCAGACAAAGGAAAAGGTCCTCAAGTGTCAGTACTCACTGAAGGAGAAATAGATGACCTTGAAGCAATGTTTAAAGAAGAACAACCTGAAATTAATAGGTTAACGAATGAAAAGAAATTCACTCAAACTGCTAAAACAAGAAATTACTACCCTAGACCCATGCCAGTAGATTTACAGTTTGAGGAAGATGGAATGTGGAATTCTGCTCAGTATGATGGAAGCTCTATAGTAGAATGGAATATTGATGGTCTGACAGAATATCAGATCATTAATGCAATGAAGCATATGATGATGTACGCTACAGCCTCTAAGATTAAAGGAAATGGAGATAAGAGGGTGGCTGAAGCTATCATTGCAGGCTTTGATAAGAGTTTGAAAATCTAATGGAGGAATTTCAAGAAAGAACTGGACCTGTAACAAGAGAAGCCCTACAGGAAGAACAAGTTAATACTATGAAATTCATTAATAACATAGATAAAGTAATAGCACAGAAATGGTATGCAATGATTGTTGTGAATTAAGACTAACTCACTGCCCTTAAAGATCTTGTTGTTGATGGACTTTGGACAAAGAACTCAATGATGTATGAGTCTTACACACACACACACAGAAATTAACCAAGCACAAATGACACAAGTGTTTATAGAGGTTCAGCAATTTGCCTACATCCTCTTTGGTGATCACCTTGAGAAATTTCACTAATGAAGATAGGTTACAACTTTGGTTTACAAAAGGAAACCCCCTTAGAACACTATCCTCACAATCTGTTTCTCTCACACCCTTGCTCAACACCTTGATATACGTTGAGAACTCTCTTGCTCTCCCCTTGGTTTTTCTGAAACTCACACTAGAAACTCTCTCAACTCAACTAGTTTCCAGCTTCTGCCACTACCTATTATTCAACTTGTTTTCTCCTCTTGTGTTATCTTACTTCACCCCATTTTCTACACAAGCCAATGGACAAGAGATAAGATATCAGCTTGTCCTCCACATTCTTTCCTTTAGTCACCACTTAGACTAAATGTCAGATCAAGTAGGTAAATAAAATCCCACTCAGCCACCTCCATTAAACCAGAAAATGGAGAGGAGATTATTCAAAATAAGATAACCAATTAGCCATGAGTGCTCTCCCAACTATCCAGCAGGTAGTCAACCCTCTTTTACCTCAGAAGTGACCCACTAAGCCTCTGAAATCTTGTGGAAAGCGATAGCCCTCGAAAACACAGTTGAAAACACGTAAGAAAACGTCACAGCACGACTGGGACGACCGGTCGCCATAATTATTTCCCTCCAGACTTTGAATCTGCTTCTAACGACCGGTCGCAAATGTCACGCGACTGGTCGCTTGTGCTTCCTGCGACCGGTCGCAAAGAGATGGCGACCGGTCGCTCGTCGATTTTGCTCCAGACTTCGAATCTGCTTCTAAAACGACCGGTCGCAAATGCCTAGCGATCGGTCGCTCGTAGGCAAACTCAAATCCTCCTTTCAGCGCCAAAACCAACCTTGTATCCTTAGGTGAGCCATTTTTTCCCACAATCTCCACCATGGCGAGCCTAATACTCCTTGTGGACATCATTGCCTTCCAGGACATCTTGTAATGTCTTGAGAATCGTCCTGATAACTCTCAAGAACTCCACCTCAATCTTTAGCATGTAACAAGATTGAGCAAGCTCAAACAATGCTTGAACTTTGCTGCTGTGACTGGCTTTGTTAGGCAATCTGAAGCGTTCTCATTTGTATGAACCTTCATTATTGTGATGTCTCCATCATTCACCCAATCCCTTATCCGGTGGTATCTCACATCAATGTGTTTGGACCTCCCATGGAACACTTGATTCTTCACTAAGCAAATAGCACTTTGACTGTCACTTAAAATCACCACCAAGTCTTGAGCTTGTTAGGATTTTGGCTCGTCAAATATGTCCTAGTTGGTTTAGGATTGCTTTAGGAAAATTAGAGGTATTCTTGTCCTAGAGGGATTAGGAAAGAATTTCAGTTTTCCTTATTCAATTCAGGTT